>JAHHFK020005858.1:0-600000 GCA_024533555.2 Aedes koreicus
TGGAAATATTTTCTTTTGGTTTCCATTTCGGAAGGTAAGTCGAAGATGTGTGTTGGTGAATGTTGATTTAACATAAGATTTGTAAACGCTTTATAGATATGAGGAAAGACACTCGATTGACGGAGGAGGAACGACGAATCATAGTGTTGTTTAGGGCAGAGGGCTACTCAAATCGGTCAATCTAAAACCAAAAAAATCAATCGATTCGAAAAAGTAATGCGGAATTTTTTCAGCAAGGGTGAACAATATGGTGTGAAACGTCCTACAAAAGGACGAAATAAAATCTATGCGGCTAAAAAACAAATAAGACACAAAGCTACTACAAATCGGTTATCCTGCTGGCAAATAAAAGAAAAAATGGATGTTCCGGTAACAACCAGACATATAGCGCGTATTTTAAACGAATCTCCTAACATCAAATGGAAGAAACTTCGCGAGAAAATACATGGAATGGAAACCCGAATGGCGAAATGTGATCTTTTCGGATGAAAAAAAGTTTAATCTGGACGGACCGCATTGTTACAGCTGCTATTGGCATAATTTAAACTAAAAAGGCATCGTGGTGAAATTTGATGGTGTGGGGAGCCTTTTCTTACAACGACAAACTTCCAATTTGTTTCATTTCGACAAGAATGAATTCCTGAATGTATCTGGATCTGCTGGAGGAGGTGTTGGTCGGATACATGGAGAACGACGCAACAGATGACATAATTTTTCAGCAGGACAACGCATCGATCCATGTGTCTAAGCAATCCATGGTATGGTAACCTCTGGGGTATCATAGCCGGGATGGTGTATGCAAATGGACGACAATTTAACAGTGTTTCCAGCCTAAAGGCAGGAGTGTTGGGTCAAAATTGACATGGCAACACTATAAAAGCTATCCGATTCTATGCCAAATCGGATTTTTAAGGTTATCCGAAACGGAGGAGGCCATACCAAATACTAACTATGGATGAACTTCGAAATTTGTCACTCAGAATTAATATTTTTTATAATTGATAAGGTGCGGCAAAGCGAATGTCTAGCTTTTTTTTTTTTTTTTTCGATTTTCTTAAATAAAAATTAAAGTTTGGTTATCTTGAACATTGTATTAGATTAAAATAAATGGGTTATTTCCAACCAAAAAATATGAAATAATTTTTTTATTTTTTAAAAAGAAGGAAAAGGTATGATTAGTATGTTTTGGTGGTTGCTTGTGTTATTTTTTTTTGTTTGTGTGATTGGAGAAGAATTAATTAAAATTATTTTAATTTTTATTTTTTTGTTTTGTTAATAACGTGTTGTGTTATAATAAAATAATATAGGGTAGGGTGGTGTTATCGTGTTTTTTGTTGCTTGTGTGTCCAATCTAACACTCATCGGCCGGCAATGGTATTATGGAAGAAATCTGTTTGCAACAATCATTCAAGTGACCATTGGAAGCAGCTTTAATCCGGGAGCTAGAAAGTGATAGCTCTACTGCAGATCCAGCAACCCATTTCAGAATGTCTGGAGAGTCACGCCCATTCCGAGGTTACTTTCACATACAATAACCCCCGCATGTAAACATTACCGATATCATTTGGATAAGGGCACTGCAACATACTTCCAGATTTGGAAATTTTAAATTTCCAAACCAGGCACGTATGTAGTATTATTTGAAAATAAGATTATTTTTATATAGTTATAATTAGATACATCTCATGGCCGCATCCTTCATCACACTATGTTGTTCATTCGAAAAAATAAAAAATTTCGACGTTGATTCGTAATTAATTTCATGCACACGCGATTAAATATGCGCAAAAATTAACGTTACTAAACAGCCCGCTAGATATGCAACCTGCATAACAAAACTCTGTACACCCCGTGGTGAATGCATCTAAAATTATGTGCAAGCTTTTCACCTGCCCATGCGCGTTGTTTTCGCTTGCCGCTTCTGACCAGCAAATGGCCGTTTTCCACATTGCACTTGTCTTCTTTTTTTTCACTCTACACTCTGCAAATAATGCAAATCCCCGCTATGAGGCGACTCTATATCGAGCTTCAAAACTGCTAATAATCATCGATTCACTCGCGACAAAGTGGAAAAACATTCTAAACTAATAATTTATGCCCGAGTGTCACAATATTACCACTAATAACCAAAACTAGCTGATGTAGCTCTTCTTCCAGGTGCGGGGGCGAAGCACAAAAACAAAACAAGAAACGGGGAAATACTACCGACACTCACACATTTTGATAGGCAATCGATTGTATTCGCGAAGGCTTACACAATGCACGCGGAGATTTTATGATTTCACTGTTAGTTCAAGTTAAATTACGAATTATTGTTTGATTTTTTTTTTCGCGAAACCGACGCAGCAAAAACAAAACACGTCAGTTTCGAAGCACGGCTTGCTGCGATCTTCTTGATAGGTCTTTTGTTGCTTGATAGCAAAATTAGTTGGTACAAACCGATATTTTACAATGATGATTTATACATCGATCATCATGTACGTGTTTGAGATCATTTAAAGAATTACCATAGTTTTACCCCTGTTAGTTAGTTACAGGTTTAGCGATATTACCTTTCTTGGTTTTAAAGCAACCAGTTTTTTATGCATCTCACAGTAGCTTGAAAACCAGTCAGTTTAGACAGGTAAGTAAATATACATATCTAGTCAGGTAAAACTGTGCAAATTTTTTTCAGCCTGTAAAACAATGCAGATATTCTGCACAAAAGATATGAAACCCCGACATGGTCGTGTACGAGTATCGCAAAGTTTTTGAAAACGGAAAACCTTTGCAGTGCTGAAACGTTTCAAGGGACATTTGTCTTTTTCCCGGAAGCTTCAATCAAGGTATCGAAGCAGTGCAGCGGACCGGAAACTGCATCAGCATGTAATGAAGGCTTAAAAGTGTATCCAGGAGTTTTGAACGTGGTTGTGTCCTAAAATTCTGTTTGTAGTACAGTTCTGAACATGCGCATGCGGGAAGGTTTCTTTAAGTATCGAGCTGTAAGGCAACCGAACTTATCCGTACAGCAAAAAAATACGACCAAAACGTTGGCCTGAAGGCTATAAAAATGTCAACCAAGTGATTAAATTCAAACGATACATCCTTATGAACGATGAAACGTACCATCCACCCATTCAGTTATAACTTAAACGCCCATTAATGTCTATTTTTCACGATAAATATTTTTCTAAAACATGTTTTAAGTTCGCTCTAGTATTAGATTTTATAAGATTTTATTGACAAACCAATGAAAAAAGATTCAGTCCCCTATTAAAAAAATTCAAAAGGATGCTCAGAGCCGGTAAGGCATAAAACAAGATCCACCAGCGAAATATTGTCTTCCAAATAACATTGACATCCACACATTTCATGGTTTTGACGTTACCTTGTTCATTCGACACAAAAGTTTACTGTTGAACATTGAGCTTAACCTGCTGCGCTCAATAGTGTTTTTGAGGCAGCAAAATGGGTGGAAAGAAAGCTCCCCTGAAAGTCCGAAATCTCGTCGTGCGTGATTCTAAAAAAAATGAATCCTAACGCAAAATAGCGGAAAAGTATGGGATTGGCCTTGGTGCAGTTCAGAAAATCAATTTGAAGTTTCAATTTGCCATGAACATTCATCTACGCATCAACTCTTTCAACTCGTTTGAACAAAGCTGAAGGCTGCTCCACTGGAGTTGCTCTTCTAGACATCGAAAAAGCATTCAACATTGATTGGCATAAAGGTTTGAGTGCAACACTGAAAAAGTTAAATTTTCCGCTTTATATCATGAAATTAGTTCAAAACTACTTTACTTTGCAGGTAAATTATCAGAATTCTAAATCTTAGCAATATCCTGTTTAAAGTGGTGTTCCTCAGTGTAGCATTTTTGGGCCAATATTATATAACATTATCACTTCAAATCTCCCTGATTAACCTCAGGGTTGTCACAAATCATGCTTTGCTTATCACACAGGCATCTCCGCTAAAGGAAAAAGTCTTAGTATTATATCCAGGAGGCTACAACAAAGTTTGGACATCTTTACTGATTATTTAAAACAATAGAAGATTTCTCCGAATACCTCCAAATCTTAACTCAAAAGCTGCGTTGTTTAAACCAAGTAAAAGTCACTATGAACAAAGTTCCAATTTCTTGGGCAAATGAAGTAAAATATCTTCTGATACTAGATCAAAAATTAAATTTTAAAGATCACATCGATGGCATTCATGCCAAATGTAATAAGGCTTGTTCGCGACAAAATCTGGACATCCGTAAGGGCCGGTTCATAAACCACGTAGACCCATTTTTGAAAATCTCAGACCCCCCTTCCCCCCTCGCAGACTTTTCTCAATACAATTTTTTGAAATTTTATATGGAGCGTAGACTTTGGTCAAACCTAAACCAACCCCCCACCCCCCAAAAAGGCTACGTAGTTTATGAATAGCCCCTTAATACGTATATCTCTGGAAATACTTCATCAACGCGTGAAATATTTCGCAGACTGATGAATGTATGTCTGTTCATTGTGTAAAATCAATTTTTGGTGATACTACAAGCTTTTAGATCGAAGATGGCGTCGAAAGAAGAGCAAGTGCGAAAAGCAATTGTGTGCGGTCGCAATGAAAATCCGGATCTGTCAGTTGCAAAAAAGCTTGGTTTTCCTGCCAGCACTGTCTAAAACGTTCTTAAACCTTTCGATAAATGTTTGGAAATAGCCAGGAAGGATGGGAGCGGAACAAAAACGGTTCTCAGGAAGCACCGAAAAACGCGAACGTGAAGCAAATATTGCAGAAGAAACCAGTTGTTTTGACTGTGGCTAGGAAAATAACTGTACTGTGGCTAGGAAAATAAAAATGTCCCCAACTTTCGCGCATACTTCCAAGCACCGGTATGGTATGAAGTCGTTCAAGGTAAAAACTGTACTGAACCGTAATGAGAAACAGAATGTGACGGCTAAAACCCGGGCTCGCACGTTTTATCGCAAGTATTTGACGAAGTTTTCCTGCGTGATAATGGATGATGAAACTTATGTGCTGGAAGATTTTAAGCAGCTTTTCGGAATGTGTTATTATACTGCCATGCAACGGAGCGGCGTAGAGGAGCATTTAAGGAAAAAGGCCAAGTTTCTCAAAAAAATATTTGGTTTGGATGGCAATATGCAGCTGTGGTCGAGCAAGCCAAAGCTTCATCACTACCGGAACGGTAAACAAGGAAATATACCGTGAAGAATGCCTAAAGAAGCGATTGTTACCATTCCTACGCATCCATGACGCTCCCTTGCTATTCTGGCCTGATTTGACATCTTGTCACTGCGCCAAAGATGTATAAAGCGAATGGAGTCCATGTTGTACCGAAAAAGGCGAATGCACCTAACTGCCCGAAGTTGCGACCTATCGAGCGGTATTGGGCTCTCGTGAAGAGAGAACTCTCACAACATAAACAACAAGCTACAAATATAGAATTCTTTTTGAAAATCCTGGACAAAAGTAGCTAAATCGGTTGCAGAGAAGTCTGCACAGACCCTAATGGCTGGAGTAAACTCAAAAGTTCGTAGTTTCTTCATACAGCCTAGTTAAGTAACTGTAATTAGTTTTAAGATGACTAATAATGCACAATTAAATGAATAAAATATGCATCTTTGATTGAAAACAGCAAATTTGTTTTATTCCAAATTTAATCTGTCCAGATTTTGTCGCGAACAAGCATTAAATATGTAAAAAAATTATATCCTCTTATAAACAGATAATCCAAACTTTTTTTGAAGAACAGACTTCTAATATTCAAACAAATTTTTAGACCTGCCATGCAATATGCTATGAAAATATGGTCTAGTTATTGTGCCACTAAGAAAAACACATTTCGAAGCCTGCAGAACAATGTTCTGAAAATGAATTTTAAACTGCCACCCTGATACAGTTTGAACGATTGAATTACATATAATTTCAAACGTTGAGACTCTAGAAGAAATTTCCAATAATATAATCAATAATTTCAGACAAAAACCATTACAGTCTTCTATTGCAATGATCAATTCTCTCTATAGATGGGAAATAGTTTTAAGAAATTAATTGTTATTCTGTCACGCAGGCATATAAACCCTGTTTAACATACTCAACTGACAAGGCAAATTAATGTTAACACAATTAGATATATATCATACCATACGAGGTTTGAAATGTTAATTATTTAGCAGGACCACTTGTGAATGTTAACTAATTTGATATTTGGAATAAACAGAGTTAAAAAAAAAATCAACTATCAATTGCCTGGGAGTGTTGTGGAGTAGATACCAAGACAATCCGTGAAAGAAAGGTTGAATCTGTCGATTTCTGAACGAACCATTCGGCGAGCCATTTTGCCCGGAAGCTAACATTTATCAGCAAAGTCAGCAAGGCAAAACGACTATTGTCTGCATGGAATCATATTAAAAAGCCGCTGGATTTTTGGAAACGTGTTGTCTGGTCGGATGAATCAAAGTTCGAGCTGGTTAAAGAACGACTTCTCAAAGAGCTGGTTAAGAAACGACTTCTCAAAATATGGCAAAAAAGTGATGAAGGGTTACATGAAAGGCATTTCCAACCAACCATAAAACATGGTGGAGAGATTGTTATGGTTTGCTGTAGGGAATCTGGCCCAAATCAATAGCATTATGACCGCAGATGGGTATTTCGATATTCTGTGCGAAAATTTGGAAGAGTCGTTGCTGAAAATAGGACGCGAAAATAACTACACGTTTCAGCAGGATAACAATCCTAAGCAAACAGAAAAGAAAACAGTTGCTTTCTATCGTTCCTGTCTCATAAAACCACCCCAGTTTTGAACCTTTGGGCCATGCAAGAAACAAACTAACATATTTTGCAGCGCTGCAAAAGGCTTGGGATGATTTGAATCCTCAGAAGTTTATAAACTTGGTGGAAAGCATGACAAATCGGTTGCAGTTGATCATTGAAGCAAAGGGAGGTGGATCTTTTTTTTATGTCATACCAATAAAAATGCATTTAAACTTTAAACTTCTCTATTGTAAAATCTGCAATAGACATCATCGATTCCAATATACACTACTGGTTTATATTTTACGACAAAATAACAAAATCATAGATTCTTATGGAATATATAAACATTCAAATAAAACTAGCTGCGTTTTATTGCGGTAGATCTTTGTTTGTGCCAGTCACTGTACATCAAATTGGATTTCAAACAGCTTCCAGGATAGAAGTTTTATGTTTTTGTGGACAAGTTATTCGGTAAGCTGACGATCTGACAGGAAATCTGCAAAAGACTGCGATTTCATGGTAACTAACCATATAAACGGGCAGTTATACATCAAGAAATGCCAGAAACGTATGCTGCCGTTCATTGTGTTTACGTTCTAGTGGGTGGGTGTCTTTTTTTTTAGGTGTTTGGGCGTATAAGTCCAATATGTCAAAAAAAGACAATTTCCTTTTGGATACTGCCGTGAATGCACTCTACTTTTAATTAAAATGGATTCCAGACGCGCTGTAAGAAACGCCAAAGTTGGTAAGGACTGTTCATTAAAGAAGGTCGTGAGTTTGAATATTTACTTCTCACTCGGACGCTCGGACTTTTCTCTTGATACCTCCCATTAGATTCTGCACAACTTTCTCCGTAACTTTTCGTTGTGCTGTAGACCAAATTTTCTTGAAGCAGCTTGCTTCTTTTCCATCTTTCTTAAGATTCCGCTTAGTTGTTTCCCAGTATCTTTCGATAGGATCGATAGGGCTCAGCAATGAAAAATTGCGGCCCCAGACTGTATCAAATTTGACGTACGTCTCGTCGTCCATCAAAATGCACCGGTTCGGCTTTTGGAAGAGAACGTCATACAAGTTCCGTGACCGTATTTTCGAAGAAGCTTTCTGTGAATCTGTCCTTTTGGTTTGTTTGTTTTTTTTTTTTCAGTATTATCGAGATTTTCAGCTTTGGGCTGGTTCATCTCTCGCCGTATAGTCACTCAAACACCTCTTTGGGGTTTTTCGTAACTTGCCCGGGGGTAAGATTTGAACTTGTGACTTTGGCGTGAGAGGTATATAAGTTAACCACTACCACTACCACTGCTTGTTCCACATAACCCACATAGGTTTTAGCTGGACGATTTACCTTGAGACAATTTAATATTAAGCTGGAACTAAATCAGATTTGCCAATAAAATCAAAAACGATTTGATTACATTTGCGGAGATCCTGGATAATTTTTGATGTGTCGGAAGCGGAATACATTAAGTGTACTCCTACGTCTCTTAACTTAACTTAAAACATCCAAAACATCAAAACATTCAACTGTATCTGGCATTGAACCCTTGATCCCAGAATTGGAAAACCGACGTTACCGACTACGTTATGAGGCGCCAGGGAGGGACAATGAAGGTGAAACCTCAGCTTGGTCTTTCGTTTGATTTGTACAACCAAATGACCCTTGTGTTCTAATAGTTTTATCAAATATCTACAAATCTTTCTCTAGTAATTAAACATCGACTTTTGTAATCATTAATTTGACGGATGGAATAACACGAACCATAATTAAAATGTTATTCAATCTTATCACAGTTAAGGAATTTAGGAAATTGTTTCTTTTGGGTTCATTTATTCTTAAGTATATTTCCAATGTTCTTGTCGAATTGTACCTTGACATAATATGATGTTATAGAAGATAAAATTGTCGCCGGTTCCGGTGGCGTGACCGTCACTTTTCACCGCAGGGTCAACTCCAGCCGAAATCGGTGAGACTACACTGGTTACGTCTAAAGCCATTGGTTCCTGGCTCCCGTTGTGTTGATGGGTCGATATTCTACGCAAGTCCGTAGGTATTTGGCACCAGTAGTGGTAAATTTACTATATTTTTCCATTGTTCCATGATATTTAACATTTTTCATTATAACCAAATCGAACACACTCAGGTCCAAAATGGCATTAGAAAAAATGTCATGACATTTTTGTACTGTTTTCTACGGCGATGAAACATTTCTGCTGCCATCAGCCGATGGTTTTAAAGCAGTGGGGATATAGATTCATGTCGCTAAGAATTTTTTGATTGCTTGCGTGTTACATATGATGCTAATAGTATGGAATTCAATTATAAGAAAGGTTACTAACCACTCATAACCATAGATTACCTAATAAGTGCGTTTTTAATCAAGCTCGCACGCAATTTCTAAACTGTTTGAATATAGCATAGCATTTTCTGACCATACACAATCCTGGGTTGGCAGTTGTAGAGACGTTGGAAGCGCCAGAAGAGCTGTCTTGGGTGTGACGGGCTCTTCATCCATCGATTTCTTTGCACAACACCTGGCCAGGTCCTTACGATCAGCAAGGAATGGGAGGGAAATGTTGATTAGATGTCTACCTAAGAAGAGAACTCATGCTACCTTCATAGATATCTGGAGTTGGAAGTTGGATGGGATTATGCGGGAGGCTTTTCTGGCGAGAAAGCTTATGTATATTCATATGTATATAGGTCGTTGAGATTGACGATGCCAAGAAAGTAAATGTACTCTTTTGTTGTCCGCTTTTCTGGGCACAGACGATTTCTACTTGTATCCAGGCTCTTCTTGCGTGAGAGTTTGTCTGTCGGTTATGGCATGAGCACTAACTCTTGTCTTTACACACTTAGAAATTATGAATTTTACACGAGACGTAATTCATCTTTGTAAAAATTCGGGGAACGTAAACAAAACATTTCGTGTAAAATTATGTCTCCAGAAACTGATACTTACGGAAGTCGACAAAAGGTGTGTTTGATTGAATGTGTTTTCTCATCTCTTTCAACTCATTCTTATGTGCTAAAGGACGCTTGCATGCGTTGGTCTCAGGGCACCGAAATTTACATGACATTTTCGTATTGTGTAGCTTTTTATGGCTTATGGATGTAGCGCCATTATTCGCTTTCTGAAAAGAGAAGTAATAATTCTTAGGAAGTAACGAGACCACTGCATTATTTGGGAGTAACATTAACTGCACGTCGTTGACGGTTAGGACACGTTGCCGAGATACGGCCCACGTGACGCACTTAATAATGGATTTTTTTTAGATGCAATGAGCTGAGTTGACTAGTTGGAAGAATAATTTACAAATCTATTGTCGCCACGGCTATGATCTACGGGACACAAGTGGCCGTTCTCACGAAATGTAGTAGAAATCTATCAGAGGAGACGAGCGCCGTTTTGTGGTAGATATGGTTATTTGAGACCTCAGCGACTGAGAACATGTCGACCAAATTTTACATGGTCGGGCATTATTCGTCAAAACATGGTCCGATATGGAAGTTACACGTACGAAGAATGGAAGTATTTTGTATAGGGATAGGGATAGAGATCGTTTGAAAATGAAATCTGAAACTGTAGGAGGTTTACGAAATCGACAATATCCGACTAGGGTAATATCACTGCATTTTTGAATATGTATCATTAGAAGAATACTCACAGTTTATATACAGTGATGCTTGGGGCGATCCTTTTGAGTGCCTTATTTTATGCCCAAACTGGCCACCACCATTCCTCAGTACTTTTGAAACAGTTTTTTTTTCGGCCCACGGACCACCGTACTTTGAAAGCTCCAATCTTAGCACCAGTCCCAACGGAATTTACTATTTTTTGTGGCACAAAAAAAACTACGATACTCAACTTCGCTTCAACTCTTGCAAATGAAAGCTTCACCCCTCACATAATCATGTTCAATGCCCTTTGAAACCAATGAAAAATCTTTTGCTACTTATAAAATTACGGAAATTTTCGGAAAAAAATGACAGCACAGGTAAAACGCTTCCACTAGGAGCCAGAGCCTACTTCCAGTTTTTTTTTTCCATTTCTAAACTGTGTGAATATGTCGACAAAAAAAAAAAGAGCGGGATTTGTTCTTTCTGTTTTCTATTATTCGCGTTGGATTGAACTGTACCTAAATATGATTGCGCGTGTCGGGGCCTCAAATTTACGTAGCTGGTGATTGTTTTTCGAAAAATGAACATAGACTACCACTGATTGGAACTATATTGCGGAACAGATATCGACGTTAAATAAAGCAATTAAGCTAATACTGCTTGTGCCACCCTTCACCTAACCCATCACTAAATTTCGAATATAACCTTTTTGTAGGAATATTAATTTGTAGGAATGCGAAAAACTATAACGATTTGAATAGATTAATTGAACACATTTCTAGTAAAGTTTTACTTTTCGTTAGTTAGCTTGAGATAAGTTTATATCTGAATTTCCTCAAGGATTCTTTTAAGATGTTATCAGTTTGTGCAAGCAAATACGAAATTAATTTTTGAATATCTGTACAACAAATGTATTAAAAAGATAACATTGGTTCTACTGCGTGTACCATCTTACGTTGAACAACATTATTTGTAATAAATCGAACAAAAATAAAATTATCGATGTTTACTTTAAAATATATGATAAGTAAAAAATACGGAATTAAAAAAAAAAAAGATTCAAATGCCTTTCCCATCAAAGAGTTGAGTCATCCAATCTTTGATTATTAAAAACAGTTGCCATAGACTGATGGTCAACAACTTTTAGGTGGAACTTGACGGAATCTAAAAATGTCCAACCACTTCAACCGAGAGTATAGTATTATAATTACATTTTCGCTGTAGTCAGTATGCATGTTAATCTAATTTCATAGATAATGTATTCAGAAGATAAGAAATTCCAGGCAGTGAAAACTCGAAGTTGTAAGTCAAGGTTTATCTTAGTTCACAAAAATTAAATTGATGGTTAGTAAGACAAAAAAAAAAAAAACACCGTGCTGATTCTGTTTAAGGTCACCATTGTTTATTCTAAAACATACGAAAACGTATTCATAAATTAATGGAATGTTTTCAACGAGCTGCAATATATACAATTTCAGAGTTTTGTTCAAACATCTTATCGGTAATAATACTTATCGCTAGTTAATATACACCTAGTGCTATCGTTGAAATTAAGAGTAATAAAAAAAATATTCTCACAAGTAGCCAATCATAGAAGTTCGAAGCAGACCTCCACAAGTTTGCATTTTTTTCTGAATGGCTCAGATAAAAGAATCAATTGTCTTCAATTCTCACTCCGAAAGAAGTGCCAATAGCGCTGAATTCGATCGTCATTAGAAACGTTGTCATTGCCTGTTGTCGTGTGTGTTGTGATCACCATTGCTTTTGGGATTATCGATTATCGTTAATGGCACGGCTTCCAAGTTTCGGCTAATTTGATGGTTTTGTTCAACCTTGTTTGGTTTTTTGTCCAGTATGACGCTGGTAATGTTGTTGTATTCAGCTCTCCCCAGAGATTCAAGTAATTTTCTCTGTTTCTTCGTTCGTTCCTTCTGGAAGAATAGCCGGATATAGTACACCGGAAATACCACACATTGGCCAGCTGGTTCCTCGGCGTCGATGTAAACTCCCCGAACCAACACCGAGTTGGAGCAGTTCAAGAGGATCAACAGTAGTAGTGACATACCATGAGTGATCCAGTTGCTCATTAGAGGGTTTTCTGCAAAGTTAAATTTTGAAGAGTTTCATTTTGTGTTATAAAGGGTAATTCCTAGACTGCATACCTGGTATGAAATAATCATCCAGCAGATGCCAGACTCCTCGCCAAACATTGATTGTGGCAAGAAAGCTGAAGAAAAGGAAGAGATCGGCGACTATAACACGCCATATTCCTGACAGCCGGTCGCACGCCCACCGCATCAGGGGTTGGAGGAAAAGATGACAGCGGTTACACCGTAACCTATCAACTACAAAGGGGTATTAGCGAAAAGTCTCAATTGGTCTTTTCAATCTTCAATGTACAATGATTGACCACAAACATTTGCAGTGGAACTAAATAGTGTCTGATTGAATTAACTTACCACTGAGGCCCATGCGGAGAGCGTGTGATCTTCAGGGAACAGTTTCAGATCTAGAAGAACCCAGAGGCCTCTCCACACAAATACTACTAGCGATCCGATGACTAGCACGGAGAACATACAATCTAGCACATACAGTCCTGGTTCTTTTGAACCCTGAAAGAAAGAATGATTGTTTTCGATTAGTAATCTTTATTGCTCAAACGAAACGAACTGGTGAAGGGTAAGTATGGGAGAATCATTAACATTAAAAAATTAGTAATAGAAAATGTAATATTAGTGATAATAATTTATCTGATGTAGAGATATCGGAATTATTGTTGAAGTATCGGTATCGCACGTTTAAATTAGGAATCACACTCAACATCGACCCACTGGTTGTCCCTTTAAAAAATTCGGCCAAATGAAAACCTGCTTGTTCCTAATTAATATTGCTACCACAAAACAACTTAACTATTTGTACGATAGATTAGAGTGTTTCAAGAGCAATCGATCGAGGAAGTAAAAACTGCCGCGTTTCAACATTTCATGGTATGAAAACACCTTTTTTCTCTTAGAGGCGTGACTTAGTGGACTTTACTTCACAACATTGAAATAAAGGGACTGAATTTGGTAAAAAGTCCATTTCACATAAGAACGGAAGGATTTTTACTCTCGTTACTTAAACAAGGTTGCGGCGCTTATTCTCGGCAAAAGTATAATTTGTTGGAAAACTTAAAAAAAAAGAAATCTGTTCATTGTTTAGTCCTAAATTACAATAATCCTGCTTGTTTATGGATGAAAACTTGATGTTCATATAAAGGGCTAATTGACGATGAGACCTACATCAAAGGGGATTTTAAGCAGTTGCCGGGGCAGGAAAGTTTCCCGGTTAAAGAAAAGTTTGCTGTGGATGACTGTTGAAAACGGAAGAAGCTGTCAATGTTTCCTTCGAAGTACCTCATTTGGCAGGCTCTGACGGAGGGCGTCAATCCCAAGTGTCGAGCATTTTATACAAACTCATCCTGAAATTTAACCGAAGTATGTGAGCTGAAATAAATACATACACTGAACTGCTGTAAACATTTGGTTTCATTTCGATAACCTTATCAGATTTACCTATCAATCTAAAAATTAATCGAAATAATTATCGACTCACCCTTTTCTAAGTAAAATTCCATGAACATGCCCAATTTAACAGTAAATATTGATTTGTTTCGCTCGAAAACACTTTCAAACGCGTTTGTATGTTTGTTTTGATTGAAATTAAAGCAAAATATATTAAGAGATTTTGTAGCCAGGGGGTGAATCCATAATTTGTACCCAGTTATGGAGAAACGAAATTAAAGTGAATTTTATTGAAACGCTTATAAATCGGAGGGAAGTGTATTTGTGTGGTGGGTCTGTTTTTATAAAATTCGAATGCCTAAAAATCGTAACTAGAATTTTTACGCTACGCAACTTAAAGACTTTCTTAATGTATAACGCAGTACTGAACTTTAAACTTCAAGAGAACCAATCAGCCAATATTTAATGAAACTGTCTAATTTATAGTAAAGTAGACCTTTTTCTAATTGCTGTAGCTGTCAAATAGGTGAGTGCGGAGTGATTTTTTGTTTAAATTCTGATGGCCTAGAATTCTGAACGGAACTATGATATTGTTTTATAATGTTGTGTAGCGCTTATGAGGCTTCCTACGATGCATATATATTTTAAGTACTGTGGAGCCACAAATTTAGCAAATGTTTAAAAAAACCTATCTGAAGGGCAAGCTTGATCGTCCCCACAATCCTCCTTCCCCATCTCCATATAATCTTAAAAATTGAAACTGTCCCGATAATGGTAATCACAGCATAACTATCCTGATTATCGAAACTAACATTTTGGAATTTCGGTCACTCCTTTATATGTCATGTTATATTTATAGCTGGTTATTGTGCATTGTAAAGAGCTTCCAGAGCATTTAGGAGAAAATGTGGCGAATATTTCTAAACAAAAAGTGTGTTGGTTAAATAGAATATTTAAAGTAATAATTAAACATGCTTCCGATTAATAATTACAACATTGAACTAGTCATCGTAACACGAATTATGCAAGGACAAGCATGTATAACCATCATATAAAGTTCTATGTCTTGTGTTACTGATTAATAAATATTGAATAAACAAAATCAATGACAATTGCTTTTTATCAAATATCCTAGTCAGTTAAGACAAGGTGGATGCGTTATAAGATTTTCGTATGTTAACAACGAATCTGTAGATTTTGTGATACTTAATTTCAATCATTGAAAATTTCAGTCATTAATTTTTTATCAAAACGGAGTAAAATTTCTTAAGAAAGTACTCAGCGCTGGGTAAATAGTTATTTCAATGCTTTGTATATTTTTCGGTCTGTTATTCAAGTTAGATGGACAGGTTATGATTAATACTATCAAATTTATTTTTTCTTTTTCAGATCTTCTTGGATGTTTTTGTGTATTCGTGTTAACAGGTAAGAGTTTTTGTGTTCAATAGAAACTAAAGTAAAAATTAATTGACGTGCGCCATATAGGGGCAATTTCAATACGCATATTGTTTTCGCCATGATATCAAATCTCCAAAAATCACAAGTCGCTGTGCGAAAAACAAAAAGCAATTCAACTCTTTCACCCAACATCCAAGTGATTTCTCGTGAAAGTGCAGAGGCTTCCTTGGCTTTAAAAAAAAAGCGCGTATCACGTCAACATATGCCTACCCTTTTCTTTCGGGCATTCAGGCAGGGCCGGCACCAGTATTGCCTTAATTTAGGATTAACACTTTTCACACATTGAGGGTGTATGTTAGTCCCAAGTATCATCTGTTGGTTTTCTAGACAGTTTGAAAGAAACATTGAATTACCTGCATTATCTAATGAAGGGGATAGTTCTTGTAAAGTTAAGTCAGATAACGCCTGAATCTAGTCCATTTTATGGAAGATTACAAACATTGTTGTATGGCGTATGAAAGATTGTAAACAACTTTGTTGTTTACGCCTCCTCCTTTGGCTTGAAATCAAAGGAGGGGGAAATTTTACGCGCCTGTTAAAATTTATTATTTTTTTTCTGTGTATATAGTCACGGGTGATTTAGAAATAACGGTGTAGCAACCTCATGCGCTCAGTCATGCTCATGCTCATGTTCTTGTCTGATCTTATTTATGTTATTATAAATAGTTTGGATGGGAAAAAAAAATTAACGTATCATATCCAACCGCTGAAATACGGTCGCACAATCTTTTAACAGAGATTTGTTAAAAATGGTTCATTCTTTGCGAGATAAAAAAAAATAGCAGTCATTGAAAATACGTAGCAAACACTGCGTGAAATAGAAGACGAGAGAGCGTAAGAAACTGATTCTGCACATTTTCGCAATCAATCGTTCCGGTGCCGTAATCGCTAGAAAAAGAATATTGCGAAATCTATAATAAATTCCAGGTTGCAACGAATCCAGGAGCAGAGTAATGTGGACAGATCAGACCAGATGAAACGGAACTGTGGCTCATGAGTTCGTCGCATGATGCCAAGACTATTTAGGAATAATCCGGGTCAATTTGATCGAGTTGTGGTCAATTCAGGGGGTAAATCACTCGACCACCATGTGTTAACACCATCAAAAACACACTCCGCCACACTTCAAACACCTCGACTCCACATTTAAGATAAATTTTCATCATTTCCGGCACCACATCATGCATACATAATTTCCAGCTGGTGGGTGAAATTATTGCCAATAAGCATACATTTTCGATTGTAGTTTTGACAAAAATGTTGAAACACAGAAACACCTTCCGACATCGTGGTAGAGCGACTAACCCCCTGTGCCAATTGGCTTAAGCTACAAGTTTTCAAAGCCAGTAGTGTTAGAAGTATTGTTTGCGAAAAGGCCTACGTTCGTTTCATGTCGGTGTACATCCATATAGGACGTTAATACAGAAAAGAATCCACTCGAAAATTGTATGAAGAAGTGCTGACCAAATAAAAAGTTTATTTATAAACGACAAAACATTCGCGAAAATAGATTTCGAAAACTTATTATTTTATTTTTATTTTTCCGTCGGCCTATTTCCTCACATGGTGGCAATCACCGACGCCAGGAAGACGACTCCACCACCTGGTACCCACCTATCGACTCATGAATATGAGCCGGGACCAACGGCTTTACTTCCCTTCCGAAGAAAGACTTGACCAAATTTTTTCACCTCAGAAAAACAACCGACGTCGACTGTGATTGAACCCAGACCCACTGGGGTGCCAAGTAGCAGTAACGCTTACCACTACACCACCGACGCCGGCTTTTTTTGAACACTTGCCGGTTTCAAATTTCCGGTGGCCATAGTACAAAGTAAACTGCCAGCACATTTTGTTTTCGCTGAAAAATATGCGTGGAAACTTCTTATTACTTCGTGACAAACAAGAGTGCCTAAAAAACGTTTACTACCTTTCTTAAGGTCACGCAAACATCCCGAAACATTTCAGCTAGATTTGGCTAGCTGTCACTACACTCGATAGAGTGCTTCAATGGCACCAAAACAAAGGGGTAGTATTCAAAAGTCTACATAAATTGGATTTTGGCAACGAAGTCATTAAAATGCGTGGCATTTCTTCCAAAAAGCGTAAACAGATTGTGCACAAATGGTGCTCTATTTCCAACATGTCATGAAGACAACTGGCCAAATTTGGAAAGTGGGATCATCAGAGCGGGTCGAATTGCTCTCCGGAAGTTTGGTGAGGATTGTAGTCTTGCAGACTCACAGAAATGTGAGTTTTGCAGACTCACCGGATATCAGGGCCAATGGATCGAAAGATGGGCCGGAAGAGCATGATAGCTTTTTCGAATAAAAAATGCAGATCTGTTTGAGATGTTGTCAAAAAGCTTGTAAGTAAGTAAGAGTAACATCCAACGTACCACGGCAAAAATCCACCTAAAAACCTTCAAGAAGCAGAAGGTGCCAAAAAGAAGTAAAAAGCAGGCTGTAACCGTTAAACCGAAAGCTGTATGACGGTCTACTGTGACAATGAGACAATGAAGACATACGTACATCCGAGAATGCTTGAATCGGCATTTGCTGCCAATGATCAGAAAGCATGATGGTCCAGTATTGTTTTGGCCGGATTTGGTATCTGTGAATTATGCGAAAGACCTTAGCATGGTATGAGGCCAATCAAGTTCAATACGTGCCGAAACATATGAATCCTCCGAACTGTCCTCAAGCCCGACCTATCGAGACATTTTAGGTTATGAACCAGGCATATGTAAGGAAACATATTAAAGCAGGAGATACCATCGAAGAATTTGTGAGGCAGCGTCAAGAAAAAAGTAAGCTCTTTGGCATAATATAATATGTTGATAATAAGATTTTTTTATATACTATTGAGAGAGAACATTATAGAGAAATGATTATTCATGAATAAAATTTCCCAAAAAAAAAATTATACTTTCTGGGACACCCTTATTGTTTCACCAGTCTTATACTCTGTCACAGTGGTTACTGGTTTCATTAATCGCATCCACAATTAATCTCTGATTTTTAAATTAACCCTACCTCACAAACACAACTATCTCAACTTCCCGGGAAGGTGCCGGAGGTGTAGGGTTAAGCGTGCTTACCTCTTACCCTAGTCGGTCTGGTATCAATTCTAGTCTGCCCCGTTGAGATTTTCTGAGGTGACAAATTTGAACTCGGCCCATGTGTATGTAGAGTCTAGGTCATCTCCATGGCGTGACGAACCAGCCTCTGGCTGAAAGTCATGTAAATACGAAAGAACAACAGCAAAAACTATTCCCGTGTTAGTGTGGAGATACAGAGTTATCCGGTAATAACAACTGGTGAGCTATTCATTCTTCTCCTCCCCAAAGACCGCGAAGAGGCGACCGGCTTAGGTACTGATTTATAAATAAACTTCATCAAGGGTCAAACACATTTTACTTTATTTTATTTTTTGATTGTTAAACCTTATTATTAATTCTAGCGTTTATTTTAGCAGATTCAGAGATAATAATTCGATATTTCCACCTTCATTCCCAATTACTCTCTTCAGGCAATTGCCAAATCGAAAGCACATAGTCGTCCAGGCCTTAGTGATGGAATCTTTCAAAGAAACGACACTTGGGTGAGAGGATTCACATGCCTTCACTTCAACATACGCCCAAATTGAATAGTCGAGGGGGTTCAAATCTGAACTTTTTTAAGACCAAATATCTTTCGGTCAAAATGATATGTTCTCCTTCAGCCAGGTTTGAGTCCGATGGAAGGTATGGCATGGTGCTCATTCTTATTAGAAAACAAGATTCTCGTGTACATCGAAGTTTGCTTGAATCCACGGAAGCAGTTGATTCTTCAAAATGTTCATGTAGACTTACATGAACAGTAAATGCTGAAATTTACCGAAACGAGTGCTTGCAGAAGAGGTTGCTTCCACTATATCGAAAACATGACATTCCTTGTCTTTTTTTTTTGGTGGATCTAGCATTTGCCCATTATGTCAGATCCACTCTACAGTGGTTTTCTTATAACAACGTTGATTTAGTTGAAAAATACATCAACCCCCCAAACTTTCCTCAGCTGCGATCGATCGACCGTTACTGGGCAATCGTCAAGCGGAAGTTCAAAAAGACGGGCGTTCAGGGTGTCTGCAAATTATCCGTACAGACTTTGTCGGCATGCCTGAACACAATCAAGCGGATGAAACTAAGCATACCTACATGGTTTAACATCTTGACCCATTGTCTTTATACGCAGTAAGTTTGGTACAGTTGTGATTTCTAATTCTTTCAAAATGAAGCCGAATGAGTTGCGCGCAGGTGTAATTGAACTTTTTCCAAAAGGAAAAACTGTTTCAGTGATTGCAAAGACCCTAATTATGGCAAAATCTACAGTGAGTGGCTCAATAAAACGATACCAACAGCTTGGAACGCTAGATGACCGCGTAGGGAGAGGAAAAAAGCGCACCGTTCGGACTCCACAAATGCGCGAGATTATCCGGCGACGAATCAAGCGTAATTCTTCGATTTCCATCCGAAAGTTGGCGAAATCACTGAAAATTTCAAAATCTTTCTTTGGAGCCATAGTTCACGACGATTTGAAGGTTCAGTCATACAAACTGTGCAAAAATCACTACTTGAATGACAGCATGAAAGCAAACTGGTTGAGAAAAGCTAAGGTGAACCGCTAGTCCGAGGGCCGCTATCGGTCAGTGCTGTTCACCGATGAACAAGTTTTCACAATCGAGCAGCATCACAACCACCAAAATGATCGGCAGATGTTTCCTGCGGCTTCCAAAAATCGTGGAAGTATTTCAAGGAGTCATCATCCCGCTCCTGTCATGGTTTGGGCTGGAATAACTCATTCCGGCAAAACCCCTTTGATCTTGGGGTGAAATGAATCAAGCGGTTTATCAGAAGCTACTTACTGACACAGTAGCTTCTTGGGCATCGCACCATTTGGGCAAAAATGAATGGATTTTCCAACAAGTGTTCACTTTTACACCTGATTTAATGAAAACAGAACTCGACTCCAATGGGGTGCTTGTTGGTAAACTTAAATTCTACAAATCATCCTGGAACATCCTCAGTCTTCAGGGGTGAATTAAACCATCCGTTCGTGAATTGGATACCGGATCAATCGAAAAAAAAAATTCATCTGAGGATACGATGTTTTTTTATCAACTGAAACGAGCAAGTGGCAGTAGAAATCGTAAATAACTAAAAATATCAAATTAAAAAAAATACGACATTCATTTCTTGAAAATAATAATAAAATATTCAGGCTGTGGCTACGTTCCTCCTTTGTCCAGCAGTGTAGCTAATTTGAAAAATTTCAATGTAAAAAGGTTTATATTTTTACGATCATGTAAATACATATGCATTGCAAGACGTGTACAGTGAGATCTATTATTCCTGCAACGTATACTTATGTATGTTCCAATGAAAACACACGCATTTTTCAATGTTTATCGATGCTCAGGCAAGTGCATGCTTTTCGTATAAAATAAAATAATGGATTACATTGATATACTTATACCTTTCAAACGATTGTACACATGTATTTTACAATATTTTTTGCTGAGTAAGATTGAAGATTTGCTTACTTATTTGTGATCTTTTGATTTGATTCTTTTTTTTTTACGACTTTTCCTGCCACTGGATGTCCATGGCTTGCCTGCATGGATTATCAAGCTATAGGTATGGGTACACTAATTACCATCAATGCGATAATCGCTATCCCATGATTTAATTTTGAAGTTATTTGCTCTGTGCAGATTGAAAATTACAATATAATATTAACTGTGTAAACGTTCAAAGTCAATAAAATTTTGTTATTTTCAATTGATTTTCATGCACATCATTGGAGCATTTATAGAGATCTAATACTATAATCGAAACTAATGTTATAGGAAAATTACGTACGACTTTAATTGTAAACGTATTGACGATATTTCAACATTCTTGACCTGAAATAAATTTCACGAATATTGGCCAATTTCATATCTGAAGATCAAAGATGCAAAGAGCATTTAGTTGTATGAGTATCTGCGAACAAATCACCATTTAATAAGTGACTTTGGTTTCAACAAGTTTTTGCTCACTGCAGCATGACTTTCTTCTCGCTGATATTTTTCAATCAAGTTTTATATAAGTCCTTCTTAAAACAGCAGCAGTACCACACCGTGAAAAGATTATGATTCCCACTCAGGTACACAGAAAAAAATGATGAATTTTAACAGACACGTAAAATTTCCCCTCGTTCGTCTGTAGGCCAAAGCAAGCCTAACTAACGCAATCGCTTCAGGAGTTATGTGGCTGAAATTTAGGAGAAATAACCCAGGACCTTATGCCAAATCTTGTGTTCCATTTATGTGCATTAAATATTGCAGAAAATTACACGTTTCTTTCAAACTGTGTATAGCATTCAGATTTTTAATTGAAAAGAATTATAATCTGGCATCTGCGCTGAGATTTCGACACATTTTGTTTGCTGTTGATCAATGAATGACAGCCATCGAACGCTATTGTTTATTGGCTTTAGTGAACAAACATATAAATTTACACGTTCAAAAAAACAGAGAGCTTCAACACAACACTTTCATAACACGATTCAAACATGCAATGTAACAAATATTTATTCTTTTTCTGAAAATGCTTTACACTGGTTGGTGTGCACGAATTATATTTGAAATTTAAATCTCTTTTAGGAAGTACTTTGATGTATTTAAAAAAAAAAAAAATACGGTTTCAACAACTTGTTAATTTAATCTTTTTTTGCTGTGTGCAGTTTATGCAATTAGAAAAACAAGCAAGTTTTTTAAAAGAGTTTGGGCCGAATTATTCTGTTCACTTCTGAATAAAACTGTTTATAACTGTGTGAATTTATGGCACAGAGGTGAACATTATCCTCTATCGTAATTCTGTATCTCAATGTAGAGTTGGACACTAATTGAAAGCTCCGGTTACCGGTTCTGCGATAAACGTTCAAAATTGGAACTTAACAAGTAAATGATAACACACTGTTCATGCTTCGGTATGAATTGGTAATATTACAATGTCACAGTTTGAGATCAATTAAAGCTAATGTTGAGCTAAGTTTGAGATCAATGAAAGCTAATTTAGCGCTTACCGTCGTTCTGAAAAATGTAGGAACGTCGAAATATTCTCGCCGGAAGTCGTTGACGATGTAAAATGGAGATGCTGTGATGTTACGAAGGCCCTTCAGTAGTGCCAGGAGAAAAACACAACCTAGCGTAATCAGTAGGACATATGCTACATCGTGTGTGGTGTAGAGATTGATCATCTCCCATCCTCCTCGCCACGTATTGACGCATATCGTCCCGTAGATTTCGGTATACAGTCTTGATCCGATAAAGAACAGTAACCGATGTTTGTCGGCGTTCAGGTGCCGTCGAATATTCGCTTGGAAGATGTTGAATATAAGGTGCCCTACTATGCCGATGGACAACGATATGAACAGACTAGTAGGAACATCTGATGGATAAATGTAGGCGCCAGCTAGATTCCACGTGCCACGCCAATAGCCGACCACGAGAGGTCCTACGATGAATGATGCGAATAGGTTGTCTAGTAGTTCTAACAGCATCCCGTGCATGTTTCCGGGCTTTGGATTGCTGAGGCCATCCTCTATTCCAACTATACTGCCTCGCATAATGTTTCGACTTGTGTTGTTCGGAGGGTTTCTTCATATAAAACTAATGAAATGCAAGTGCTCGAATATTATCATACAGACACTTTTAATTTTCACGGTGAAAACACGTTGGCACTAAATTGAATATTGTCACTCCGGGTGCCGTTCTCGGAAAAACTGCCTGTCCCGAATCATTTCCTATTGTGCGCACTAAGTATCACCACATTCATCACTAAATTAAGGAATTCAAAAAAAAAAAAAAAAAATCTTTTGTTTTCTGCAATTTTTCTTTGTTTTAAGTATCAGATCAGAAGAGAATCTTCCCTTGAATGGAATATACCCAACGTCAGGCGTACTGTTTTATACGGCGATAAATTTAAGCATGCAGCTATGCAAATTGTTTGCAAGATAAGAGTCCTCAGCTATCTATTAAAGTATTGGCGTCTGGATTGTTCTGAGTGTGGTTTAGTTGTTACTTTGGTCCATTGATGATTGCTCTTGATTGATGGGACCCGCGAAAAAAAAATCTGCGTCTTTTAAGATGATAAGACGGTAGCATGATAATTATAAACAAAACAATGCACGTGTTGAACTTACGCGTGTGCGTGATTGGATGACACCCACCCATTTAAAAAAAAAACCCACCCACAGATAAAGAAAATGCTTTTTTGTCTACCTTATAAGGGCGATTAGCATGACTACTCACTATTACATCAAAAAGTTTTGATTTTATCTTATCGATTTTATTAGACGACTTCATTGAATTTTACCCCATTAAATTGATTGAACATTACAAGGGTTCATTATACCCAAATAAACCAGTGGTAAGCAGAGATAACGTTAAGTAAAAAACCTCAATCAGATGCTGTAGTTAGTTTGTGTTGAGAAATTGCTCTTTGAAGTACAGCTCAGTATGGGCGACTGCCATCAGTCTACCATATAAAGCTATCAGTTTTATTTTAATTAGAACTGTAGGCGCACTGTCGCGAACCGTACATTCTATATTATCATGAAACAGTAAATGCGGTTCATTCAATTTGTAGAAATATTCAAAAATGTATAGATCGAGTGGTGATTTAACTGAAGATTGAACGGACGAATGTGTTAATTTTAGATGCGGTTTGTTAATTTTAGATGCGGTAAGACATTTGGTTAATACCCCTTCATGTTTTGGAAATGCAAACAAATTCTGAACTACATTTCATCTGACGATATTTCCATATGTAATAAATTGTTTAAATTGTTAATACCACCATAAGTCTAATATTAGAAAAAAGTCACATATCACCGTATGAAGAGAATAAACAGAATTATAACAAATGCGGTACTAGGATTTGTTACTAACGAACTTCAAAGGGAGGACGAATCTATCTCGCATGCAAAAAAAAAAACAATGTTCCAGAATTTTACGAATATTACGAGGATAAGATTAAGAAAGAACATGGACATATACATTTATTAAATTATTTGATAATATTTGAGCAACATAGTTAAGATGAACATACGAGTAAGCCGTAGTTAGAAACTACAAGAGCGCAACTATCATCTTCCACATAACATACAGTGATAAAATTGCTACTCTACACCGAAAAAAATAATGAATTTTAACAGGCGCGTAAAATTTCCCCTCGTTTGATTGCAAGCCAAAGCAAGCGTAAACAACATAATTGTTTGCAATCTTTCATACGCCATTTTTCGGCGATATTTGGAACAAGTGAATTTTTTTTTTTTTATTTGTTTTCTGTATATTATTAATGTTAAGTTCCTAGTATATAAGTAGTGTAAATATTGCGTCAAGTGTAAAATGTGTTTTTTGATTTTTATTTAGAGTAAGACCTAAGAGAAAAATATTAGTTTAGTTGACTAGAGTTAAGTTAAAAAATAACAAAATGCGTTATTTGATTAAACAATGTTTGTGAAATCTTAATGATCCGTTGAAGGTAAGGAGTCACAGGTAAGGTTTTAAAACCAATCAAATTAAATGAACCACAGTTTAAAGAACTGGGTTCTCGCTTAGCTCGGTTGGTAAAGGCGTGGCTACAAAGCAACACCATGCTGGAGGTGGCTGGGTTTGATTCCCGGTCTGGTCTAGGAATTTTTCGTTAAGGAAAATTTCTCGACTCCCTGGGCATAGGGTATGATTGTACTTGCCACACAATCATACCAATGCAAAAATGGTACCTGGCATCGAAAGCTTTTAATTAACACGTACGTCTCCGACCCCTCTGAGACAGATAATTTAAAATTTAAAATTGATGATACTCCACCGTTAGCCATCGGATTTTGATGCGGTTTTTTGCAATAGATCACAAAATTATCCTTGTTTGTAGATTTTTACTGGTTATTATGAAAATGTCCGTAGTATAGGATTCCAAGGTGGGAGTACTGGGGTAAGTACCTGTCCAGGGATGGTGGACAAAATATTTTTAGATGCGAAACATGGCATCCGGCAGATCAAACTTCATGATTTAGCAAAACTAGGCCATCAAAAGATATTTTGAGGATTTCTGACTATACTGGCCACTAAAAAAGGCCCTGCAGGATCCGAGTTCCTCCGGAAAAGTGACCATATTCAAATCTTTTCCAATACCTGGCTTGCGACATATCAAACCTTATGATTTTCAAAAATAGGTCTTTGGAGGACATTTTGAGGGTGTCTGACCATACTGGCCACTTAGGGTGACCCTCCGGATTCCAAATTTCTCCGGAAAAGTGGCCTTATTCAAATCGTTGCCAAAACCGGCCAAAACTACGGAAATTTTCGGAATAAGCAGTGAAGATCTATAAGCTAGGATAATTTTGTGATCTATTGCAAAAACCGCATCAAAATCTGATCGCTAATGATGGAGTATCATCAATTTTAAATTTGAATTTTTCTGTTTCAGGGGGGTTGGGGACGTACGTGTTAATAACTGTGGAAGTGCATTTAGAACACTAAGTTGAGAGCAAGCAATAAGCTAATTGCGAAAGCAATAAGCTTGAAACGCTAAGAAAGAAGAAGAATAGTTTAAAGGAATCGCTTTTTGAATCCAGCGCAATTCCTCCGATTTAAAGTATCTCATATAATTCTCGAGACAAATCGATTTTCGGAAGAAGATTTTCCAGATTTTGACTGGTACGAATATATTTATAAATATAAATTGTTTATAAATACCTAATTAAACAAAAAATGAATGGTGAGCTCTGGAACATTTAATGAAAAACCGTTGACATGACCTAATCTGTTACTTGGAATGACGTTACATTTTACAAAAAAAATAAAATCTTCTCTACACAAAGAACTTTAAATTACTGGTTTGGCTAACAATCCAATAATCGCTTTTGCCTCTCATACGTTATTACGCTTTCAGAAATATACAAACAGCTAACAAAAAACATATTAAAAAATAATGGATTTCATGTTTGAACGATCCCTTGAAACTCTTGCGCAATTGATGATTGACCGCTCCCCTTAGGAAACGCTAATCGGCTCCCTCTTCCCCTTTGAAAAACGTTTTATTTGAAGCAATTCAAAATTTTGTACAGATTGTCACACTTAATACCTCTTTCTCCCTTCAGTGCGGGATGTAATTTATTTACGCCACACTTTTATGTTTCCACTGGTTCCGTTTTCATTGCAAGCGTGAAATGTAACAAACTTTGCATTAACATTTTTTATCGCAAACAATATCGCATGGCATATCCGCATTCCGACCTTTTCTAGAAGATACGCTAGATTTTTTTTCGGTTTGACACGTTTGACAGTACCACAGGCCAAATTTTTGAGTTTCAGTGACAATGTACTAGAAGTGTCAAGTTGTTCCCGGGTTGGTTCATCGTATGCTATGTGGAAGATTGGATTAGTGAACTCGAAGTTTCACTCTAAGAATACCAGCAAGTATCTTCACCTAAACATCTAATCAACAATGATAAATGAACTACCAAATTTATAGAAGTATCCTAAATGATTTATTTTGAGTTTGTACAAAGTGCGTTAAGGTACAAACAGCCTTCAATATTTTTCAAAGAAGCGTCATCATTATCATTATTATCTATTTTACTATTTGACAAAAAGGTTTTCACTGTGCTCAAGGTGAAAAGAATACAGTGAATACATTTTCACGAACAGTATTTTAATATTGAATCGAAAAACTGCTTTCGAATTCTTGCGATATACTGATGGCTTTTTGCCATCTATATAGGCATTTAAAGATCTTGCCATCGTTACCGGATTTCATTGGAGCTACTATGACTTTTTAAGAAAATTCTCCGTAATAAAGCTTCAAAGCTTCCTTAACTAATAATAATATTGATAATTTCCGGTAAAACACAATAAAATTATTCTATTCTCTTTCTGAACATATTTATTAAATGGATTGATTTGTTTTCCATTCGTTCAAATGTCATTCGACTAAATGTCGATTGTTAATTATTGGAAGTGCCAAAATAAAGAAGAAATCGATATAGTGCGGTGCAGAGGAAATCGATACATAATGGTTGATGTTAAGAAATTTACCAACCAGAAAGATCTTCATGAACGGTACCGTAAATGGCTACCTCTGGCTTGGAAATAACGTTTCTTTAACGGCTAGCCTTACTAAAGACCCTACTAAATATTCTTGTTAAAAACTACAACTCAAGTGACTTTTTCTTCAGATTTTCATTGAAGTTGATAATGATAAGATTTATGTTTAAAACAACAGTATTAAAAAAAAAGGAGAGAACAATGCCTTCCAAGGATGAACAAAATCGTATCACGTTACGTTCATTTCGATGTAATTGTCGAAGACATTCTGTGCAAGTTCATTCGTATTAACCAAGTTCGAAGAGAGAAACACATTCTCTCAATAGAAAGAGAGCAGAGAAGGTAATGAAAAAATATAAGATCTATCGTTAGTGTTTCTGTTCATTTGATGAATCATTCCTCTCATGCATTAATTCCTCTGAGAATGTTGCCCAAAAGAACTGTTTGTGAATGCATTCACACGTTCACAAAGTTTGTTGTTACAGCACGCTTTTTCAGTGTAGTGCTTCTGTGGCTTATTTTATATTTCTTTGTTCTGATCGTAGCGCGTAAAAGGAAACACTTAGCAAGTGGGTTTTGAAGTAATTCAGCAAAGATTTTTCATTAGCGCCTAACTGACAAACGTAAACAATGGCTTTTTCCGTAAATTTTTCGTCATTGAAAACTCGCCAATCGACCACAATTGTTTCAAAAAGGAAGAGTTCACCTATCCGATAGAATTGGAGGCTTAAATCGGCAAGGGAACAAACCTAAAAGTATGCTCCTGCCACAACAAAGAAGTAACCATTATTGTGAACAATCCCAACCTTTCTGTGCGAAAAGTTGGAAAATCCAAATCATATGTGCAAAAAATAGAGCAGAGGGATGGAATGAAGGCGTACAGAGTAAAAAAGGTACCCAACCGTGTTGACAAGCAAATTTAACTACAAAAAGACGTGCTAAGGAGCTTTACACCAAGTTTTTGCAAAAATTGTCTTGTACAATAATGGACGTCGAAACATTTGTGCTCGAAGACTGTAACAACTTCCAGGTCCGGTTTTTAATACCGCAATGTCTAAACTCTCTTAGAAGCCGAAAATACAAACGTTTCGTCTCTATCGGCACTATCAACATATGAGAAAGAATCTCTGCAAAAGCGGTTGCTACCGTTTACAAGAAGATTTGGCCTTTTGTCACCATGCAAAATCCATCCTGGAATGCTATAAGGCACAAGAGGTCAAATTCGTGACAAAAATAGCCAATCTGCCTAACTGTCCAGAACTTCGCCTGATAGAAAAATGCTGGGCTCTGGTTAAGCGGAAACTTTTTGGGACTAAGAAGAAAGCAAATGGGATCGATGATTTCAAGAGAAGATGGGAGAACGTCACCTCTAGCGTATCTGAGGATAATGTACGGAATCTGATGGCGGGTTTACTACTCAAAGTTCGAGCATTTTACAGAAAAAAGCATTAACGTCTCAGTCAACTGTTGTTACTGGGGCGACTCCGGCGTAGTGGTTAACATCCATATCTCTCACGCCAAAGTCACGAGTTCGAATCTCACCCTCGGACAAGTTACGAAAATGTCCAAAAGCGGTCTTTGAGTGACTGCGACGGGAGATAAACCAGCCCGAGGCTGAAAATCTCGATAATCAAAAAAAAAAAAAAAAAAAAATGTTGTCACTGTATAGGTATAACTCTATTATATTGAAATTAATTGAAATAATTTGTTGAATTATGTTTAGATTTTGTTACTGACATTATCTAAGTGTTCGAAATTTATCATGGGCAGGCTTTACTGACGTCTGGTGCATGTTTTGAAAGGTCTAAAAAATCAATTTATTTTCCCGATGTTCTATATTAACGTGATCCCGGCATAATGCTTAGCATGCATACCTTTCACTTTAAAGTGCTGAGGTTGAAGCTCACTCCCGGACAAGTTGAAAAATACCCAATGAAGTGTTTGAGTGACTGTGACGGGATATGAACCAGCCCGAGGCAGAAAATCTTGATAATTATAAAAAAAAAAGGGGGAAAGTATACATATATTGATAGCCACATGAGATTTTTCCACAAAAACAAAAACTTGTCCAAATTAGGTTACCAACCCAAATACCCCTCCTAGAAAACGCGTCATGTAATGTATAGATATTCAATGGAATGAAAAATATGTGCATTGCCTGTTCCATTGCCGGTGACCTTTTATAAATTAAAATTCAACTGCTGCCCCAAGAGTAAAGACTGTAACTCGTCTCGTTTTCAACGAGAATTTTACGGAGGCCTGAAACCTTCATAGTTATTAGTACAGAGATCCACAAAAAATATCTTCGAATAAATTATTTAGATCGACCAATCTAAATCATTCGTTAAAACCATTCCGCGATTCATGAAATGAGAAATCAAGCATTTATTTTTACTTTTTGCGCAATGGAAAAGTGTGGTGTAGTGGCCGAAACTGCCGAACAATGTTTCATCTGCGAATATATCACGCATGATAATTGAATTATTATGCATATAATTTTTGGAATGAATAAATTGACGAATTGAGGTTGACGTACTGTTTATTATGAAAACAGTAGCACTCGATACATGATGCACTAAAATTCACTTGTAGTGTATAATGCACTGTTCGATTATTCCAATATTTCATGGAAAATTCCAATCTATTTTACGATGCGCTTTATGCTGTGCCCAATCTTCTTAAAAGTAGTGTTTACGTTGTTTGTTTATTTTTAAACGCGAAGGAAAATTTCTATCTACTTTTGAATCACACTTTATTAAGCATTGATAGACAGTGTTGACGAATAACACAGGCAGCATTTTCCTTGCGTTTGTTTGACCCAAAATAACACCGTATATGTACACACTAACTGTCTGGTAAAGCAATGCTTCCTGATTGACGCGAGATACAGCATCACCACCATCAGAACAATCAACTATCGCCGCCACAGTACGCAGTACAATTAGATTTAGTATATTTGCAATTGTCACTCCCGCGTTTAGCCAAGCCGGTGATATCTTTTCCGCCACTAAAGCTATACGCCTGACCTGCACACGCCTTCCGAAATATTCGCTTTTCTCCTTCCCTAGTTAGCTAGTCACTGTTCAAATAACGTAATTTAAATAAATCACTCAAAATTGCGTGGATAACATCTTCAAATTGATTGATAATCTGATTAATAGCGCGATAAAGTGTCAACCCTGTAGTAAATATGAACCGAGGGCCACTGAATATGCTAACAATTCCTAGGACCGCTCTGCATCAGATTACTACCGGAGGCAGAATTTTCATTTTTTTTATGAATGCACTGACTGCAAGTTTTGGTATAACTCGAATTCTTCCCGATGAATCACTATTTGTACAAATGCACTTAGCATGCACTTTACTGCGATCGATAACTTCCGTCGTGCTGTCTCCGTCGAAATTAGCCAAAAAGTCGAAGCGTCGGTGATCCGACACCCGCGTTACTAGCAGACCTACTATCTGTTCGATCGCGATTTCGGTTCTGCTTAGGCCCACAAATTAGGTCGATTACAGACGGGATGATGATCCGAATCAGTCGTAGATCAGAAAGAAACTGTTATCATTGGAATTATTCTAATCAGCAAATGGCCAGCTACGGGACCGGAGAGAGCGAGTAGGAACGAAACTCTCGAGTACACAACGCTATCAATCGAGACCGCCAACCCAGTAGCCGTATAGTGGCAGAAGCGGTGCGACTGTTCATACACCGTGTAACCATATGGGGATTGCTCCGGTAGTTGGAGTGGTGTTTGCGACTTAAATTGGATCGAAAAGCGCCTGACATGACCCTTCTGGATTAGCCTCTATATGTACGCGCTCTTGGATATAATCGGAACTGGTACGCAGCTCAATCGGCAATCACTGCGCACACCTACTAACTTAGTTTTTGCGTCACGATATGGAAATCCGCAATCTCCTTACCGGTAAACCGGTTAGTTTAGTACAACTGGCTAAACGGTTGAACGTTCTGAAAGCTTGGATATGGTGGTAAAGCTGTTGCGTAGAAGCACTGGTAAAAATGGTTACGAAACATTTTTGCAATTGTTTTATCTAATAAAATGATATTTGTAAATACAAGCAATTTCTTCGTTTTTACTTCGAGTATCAAACGTAATGGTAATCAGAAAAAAAATGTTTTTTAATAAAAACTCAAAACATTCACATAAACGTTAAAAAATACAACCAGCAAATAGGTCAATAGCTGGGGATTTATAGAATTGAAGTGGCAGACAATACACAGTAATGGGTATTATAGATTAAATTATTAAATTTAATACCGGCCACTTTTCTATTACATGAACAGCAGCTTAATGAAGAAAAATGTCAACGTGCCTTTGAAACACAACAAGGAAGAACACAATAAGTAGGCTGGTGAAGTATAGGATTCTACAGATTGACACAGTGGGTGGTGCAGTATCTTTTTTTCCTGTGTGGCTTTCAACCAATTGAGTGCCTTTTCTTGTACAGTGTTCGTCATAAGCTGGTACCACTTGCGTATATGGGAATTATTTCTGTCATACGCTTTGAGAATATAAAAAATAACGTTTCTTCCTACATTCGTTTAAGCTCAATGGAAGGCTGATTTAAAAAAGTAAATAGTCTGGCATAATAATGTGGTGGCATAGGTTAAAAGCCTTACCTGTACTCAGATTAAGATCGATATTGTCCCCTTCAAAGTACTCCCCATCGACTGCAACGCACTTATGCCAGCGCTTGATCCAATCCTCGATACATTTGTTTTGGTTTGCGGTATGTCCATCTGCTGAATCGTGTTCCACGGAGCGGTTTATTGACTCGACCGAATAGGAAAAAGACGCTGGGAGCCAAATCAGTTGAACTCGGTGGTTACTGAATGGTATTCGTTTCGTTTTTGCCAAATGTTCACGGATAACGATGGCATTGTGCGACGGTGCGTTATCAAGATCCACAAGTTGTTTGTCCACAATTTATTTTGGTGAATTACTTCACGCAAACGTCTCATAACGCCCAAAAATTACCCCTTGTTGACGGTCTGACCTTGTGGAAGGAATACACACAACACCCTTGTAATCCATGAAAACTGTGAGCATCTTCTTCTTTTTCGCGGAAAACGACGTGCTTTTCTCATTCACGGCTCATTCGGTGTACGCGATTCACTCGCTTGATGTCTGAATTGCGTGTCATACTCATTAATCCACGGCTCGTATCCAGAAATGATCCGTTTGATTCGGCCTTGGAAATCATGTCTTCGGCGACGTCAACGAGGTCCCTTTTCTGCATGAAATTCAGGTCTTCCGACACCAGTTTTGCAGCGACACGTCTGAAGCCCATTAACCAAAATGTCTGCGGTCATCCATTCTTTGATTTTGTTGATGTTTTCGTCGGTTTTTCGATGTCGATGGCATACCACTTCTCTCATCATCGTTCACGGACTTACGGCCACTTCTGAAAGGTTCATACCACTGATAAACGACTGTTTTCTTCAGAGTATCGTTGCCAAAACACTTTTCGAACATTTCAAATGTCGTCGCACCATTGAAACCGTTTTTAATGCAAAATTTAACACAAACTCGTTGTAGCAAATACAATTCCATTTGAAAAATTGTACAAAATCGAGTACACACAATCGCAGGTCTACTCAGTACGGCGTAAAAATGTCAAGCTATCAAGATAAAAATTCATAGAATGTCAATGACAGATGTGGCAACCTAAAATTCCTGGAACTTTCTGATCAAGGTGGTGTTAATGTCTGCATTAAAAAAAAACCACCACCTCATGGTAAATCCACTTATGCATCGCAAATCATATACATAGACTGTTCCGAGAAATATAAATACACTTTCTTCCTTAAATAAATAAGATCATACAGTATTTTTACAAATGTTTTATTCTCAAACATAGTGAATAACAATGTTTTCTCACCGTTGTCATTTAAGTTTGCTTGATTTATCGTTGTTTTCTAACTTTTTCCTTGACACTACTCATAAGCTTTTGCACAGTGCTTTCTCCTACCGGTATTATAACTTAAGATCAATCTTTCTTAAATTTTTCAACATTCTCTGCTGGTTTCACGTTTTTTCGTAGCATCACCTTTGTCAAAACCCAGAAGGTTTCGACAGGGCAAATCTCTGGGCAGTTTGGTGGATTCATCTCTTTTGGTTTAAAAACGATGCATCTTTAGAGTAATGACATGAGATAAGGTCAGGCCAAAATATTGTAGGCTTATTTTACTGTTTGATCAAAACTAGCAACCTTTTATGTGCTTTTTTAACTCTGGAAAATTTGGCGAATTCGATATTTTTGGTACAATATTTACTTGATTTACTTCATAACACTCCATCACAGATTTAGTATTATAGCATGATTCCCAATTGGGTCAGAACGAAGGATTTACTTTGTGGTTTTTTATGAAGGGTAGCAATAGCTTCTCCAGGCACTCTTTCTGGTAAATCTTCTCGTGCATTGTGCCTGAAGTGGCGAAAGATTTACTCTTTGTGCCACGACTTCCTTGCCAAACAAGGTCACTTTTTGGAAATTTCGATGCCTTCTTCGTCCTGAAATACTCAGCTGTAGTATTTTTGACCATAGCAGAGTAGAAAACCAGCTCTGGAGATTGCTTGAAATCCCCAAAAACATAAGTTTCATCATCCATAACACCGCATAAAAACTTAAGTCAAAAATTAAGTAAAAACGCCTGGCCCGGGTTTTTTGTTCCAATTTCTTTTTTTTTGGGGTCTGTTGGTATTTTTTCTTAAATCCCCCCGTTTTTTTTTTTTTGTCCGAAAAAACTAGAATATTTTTTTTTTTGCGGCTAAAATGTTGGTTAGCAACCTCTGGTGGGGGTGCGTCCCCCCCAAAAATATATTTTTCCCCCCCACTCTTCTCTCACCCTTCCTCACCAAGAGAGAAGAGAAAAAAAGGCCTGCGGGGGGGGGGCTGGTTAGTTGGTGGGGGGGGCGGGGGGGTGTTTTTCTTTGTGGGTGTTCAGCTAGAGTGGGGGGGTGCAGGCCGTGTGTCTGTCAAAAAGGGGGGTGGGACTCAACGTGTGTGTGGAGGAGGAAATCCCCTTGACTGGCAAAAGGTTATGCAACCGGTCGGGCTCTTATACTACCTATTGCTTTTTTCTAGTTCTAGCGATTTGTCCCTCTCCTAATACTGCCTAACACGGGTGAGAAATTATCTCCCGCTGTTGGGTTTATTTTTAGCATGCACCGCCTATTTCACACATTTGCTCTTCTCGTCATCTATTACTTATAGATCTCGGAGAGAACCAGGGGATTTCCTCCTCTTGCCTATCCTGCATGGGGTAGTATGGTAAAGGGTTATGTGCCTGATCGGATACTACCGTTCAATAATGCCCTCCGCTCGTTTTCAAACTTGATCTTTCAATTTTCAAAGCCTGCCGTTGCCCTATACGGAACTATCAATACACTTTCTCTTCATGTCTATTTCGTTCTAGCAATAAATTACCGTCCACTCCTAGCGCTTCGCATGGAGATGATAAATTATCTACTTCTGACAAACTTCATCAAAGATCGTTACTTCCGCGCTTGGGAGAATAAAAAAACAACAATCAATGTGTACAAATGATAGTGTTTATCATCAAAGACTACTAACTATACCTCAGCGAAGTTTTTCACTCCTACGTGAAATATTTCAAAAATTAAAGTGATGTGAACGTGGATTAAGGTGGATACAGTCCTTATTTTTTTCCAAATCCTCATATGGCCTACCATACCATTACCTTCTTGCCGAATTTTTCGGTGTATGACTTTCACTGATCCACGATCACATCCTTTCGCTTGGCGAGTTATAAAACTACGAGCCCGGCAGAGTTTATAATAGAGTTTCATAGATTCAGCCTGTTTGGTACTTCGTCTTGGCATCTTCTGCTTCCGTCTAGCCTGCAGGCCCATTCTCTCCGCATAACATTAGTCGCCGGAGTACTTAGATTTTCCTCCACATCTCGTACTGATGCTGAAGGATGTCGTGTGAAATAACCCCCTACTCTCTCGTCGAATGTAGGGACAGCGCGATCGGGTTTACAATCCCGTCTAGGGAAATTTACGAAAGAGCACTGTTATTGATACTTCCGTTTCTCTTCTAGATCTGATACCCCGTAACGCACCTCGAAAAGGTGAACTACCAGTGTTAGGGAAATAGTACCCCTATAGTTTACAGTCAAACATTGACAGCGATAGTCTGCAACAGTTATGGCGAAAGTAGAAGAAAACCTCTGTTCGCTGGTATGTTCTTACTGCCACCTGCAGCCCGGGGCGAAGAATTCCGCAATCGTGTGGCACATCGTGTCGATGGGATACAGCAGATCCTGTATCTACCAGGATACCAAAGCCTATCATAACCTTGCTGAACGAAGAAAAGAGTATCGAGAGAAAGCTTGGTTCCGGCCGTCTAATGGTCCTACGCGATCGAAATGCCCAGTAGTAGCTTAAGCGCAAAACCGAGGGGAAGGTGGCGAAATCCTTCGGTGTCTTGGGTCTAGAGCTCGGTGCAACCCGACAAACCGTCAAAAAATATCCCCAGTCCATGAAGACCGTCATGCAGAAGCGCAGGTCTAAGTCGGTTGCCACGGAGCAGCAGGCCATCACCCAGAAACAGCGGCTGTATACAATGGTCAAGGATATTTTCTCGGTGTAGTGCGATGTAGTGGTGGTGATGGACAATGAGACATATCTGACCCTGGACGGCAATGACTGGCAGGAGACCAAGGAAGTGTGCAGCAAGCTCAGGTATATCTCCCGCACTAAGTGCCCAGAGAGGGATTTCGAAGCCACTGTTCTTTTCCCCGGAACTTGCGCTGAATGGGGAGATTTAAATTACCAAATGCATCCCAGGAGTGGCCAAGGTCCGGGCTATCTGTTGTGCAGTCGTCAAGTTGGGGTAGAATTTATATTAAATAATCAATAAATGTGAGATTTTGAAGGAAAATTTCTTTCATGAATTTATTATTCGTAGTTTTTTTTCAGCTCCTCCCTTAAAATGTTTATGGCCCCAGTCTGTACATTGCCTCCCTCGTACCTGGAAGTTTATATCACCGATGACAATTTCAATGTCGTGTTGTGGACAGCCACTGTACAGCCTCTTCAACTGCGCGTAAAAGGCCTCTTTCCATTGTCGTGATAATGCTCTAGTTGAAGACACGGTCTTTGATCTTCAGTTTACTCATTCTTACATTTATCGGAATCCATCCAATCATGCGTTGGCGTATATTACCTAGCACAATAAATCCGGTCCTCAGGTTGTTGATTGTGCCACAACTCTGCACTCAAAGAAATCGACACGTTGTTTTCACGTGAAATTTCACATAACTTCCACCTGAACACGTAACCAAATCGTCTTCAGTAAAATCAGGTGAACATTACGTGTCCAGTGAATTGTATGTGGAAATAAGGTAAAATTTATGTGATTTTCACGTAGAATGTGAATTTACGCGGAAATCACGTAGCTCTTACGTGAATTCCACGTGTTTATTACTGGTTTTGGCAGTGGACGAAAATTACGTGCGTTTCACGTGGAAGTAACGTGTCGATTTTTATGCGTGTGGTAGAAAATAGATGCTCAATGCCTGCTTTGCCATTCCTTCTGCCCTGGCCTGCACTTTGAAGTTGAATTATCATAACCTGGAAACCAGAGCGAGTTCTATGTCTCAAGTTTCCAATCAAAGTCCAAATTTTCTTGACTAGTTCTTTGCCAATTGTTCTGATCCATATTTACTTCTGTATTATTTGCAAGATGTGTTTTTAAGAATGGGTTCCTGGGCCTTTCTCAAAGGTCTATGTAGCCGGAGGACGGCACAGCACGAAATGGATGAACAGCTACTCCTAACTTGGTGAACAGATGACGTTTTGAACTCAGATAGGCTTAGAATAGGATAGGTTGAAGTTATTGGCACGGATGAGTGCCCTAGAACGTAAGTTAATGGAACAGATGATGAACTGCAAAATGCATTTTATGTTAGCTCTAGCATTATTTATCAGAATTCATAAGACTTCATTGACAAATTTATCAGTTTCCACCATTCATGAAATTCAAAAGGGTTCGCAGACGTCGGTAAGTCATAAAAAAATATTCACCTGCGAAAGAATTATCAAGTCATCTAAATAACATTGCCACACTCCTCTCAATTTCATGGCTCTGACATTTTATTGTTTATATCCGTCACAAAAGTCTAACTGTTAAACTCTTACCTAAACCCTTGGGGGGGAAAAAAAAGGTTTTTAAAAAGCAAAAAAAAACCCCCCAAGTCCGCAATTTTTTTGTGGGGGATTTTTAAAAAAAAAAAAACCAAAGCAAGAAAAGCCAAAAATTTGGGAACAAATTGGATCTTTAACGGAAGGGTTGCTGATCGATTTGGAAGAGGACAAAAAAGAAAAGGTATACACGTGGCAGGATTGTTATGGGGACGCACTACCCAAGTAACAATTTTAGTTTTATTCCAGCCGTATAGCACTCCTCCCGGCTTTGTTGATAAAACTACATTCAAAACTGTTTTGTCTACCAACACCTCCTCTATGCTTCTTTAAAGCCGAAATTTGTACAAAATGGCCCACTCTATAGACGGTTGTGAAAACAAGTTAATAAAACCTTTATAAGAACATAAAGATTTTGAAAATGTTCTAGTGAAAGATGTTATGACCACTTGAGAACCTTCATAAAACCTATTGGCTGCCATGAAAACCAGAATGTGGCCAAATGGCCACAGCTGTCAAACTTCACTGTGAAATCGAGGTTGGTTTTTGTTGTTCTGCTTTGTTCGATTCTCTGCTCTTCTGATTCATTTAGCAGTAAAAAAAGGTCTAGTGTTGCGGGAAATTTTGTTTGATAGCAAAATATCCAAAACTAATTGTGTTTTCTACAGCGTATTATGCTCCAAATTATATGCGCATTTATTTTCATGGTGAATATTGGCACGATAAGAGCCGAAAATTAATGCGCCTCGGAAATTATGCGAATTTACAACAACATAAATCAAATTAAAACAAATATATTCGATAAATTAATAATGAATTTCCTGAAAAGTGCTTGGAATTGGATGAGATTATCTAAAAGAATGCCGAAATTAGTCTCCGATCTACAGTTTATTGGCATACCATTGAAAATTTGATGCATTTATTTTTCCACATTTCAATTATTTCTTATATTTCAATATGGCGATTGGAAAAAAAATCACAGTTTTGCCATAAAGCCAATTTTTCTTCGCAATGACTACTATAAAACTATTTGGTCTTATGGTGACTTCCTTCAATGCCAATTTGCCGTTTAATGCATTTACTGGAGGCAAAATTGTTTTAAAATGCTTTTTCAACTGACCATAATAAGATAATATCAATGAGTCCTAAAACGGCATTTCAATACAGCATTTTACGAGTTCATAAAGTCGAAATAAAACCTTTGATAGGAGTAAAAGGAATTTGAGAAACAAGGTTTTAAGGTCGTTGTAAACAAGCTGTGTAGGTTCTCATAAACCTGACTAAAATATGAAACCTATTGGCAACTCTTGGTGCCATAATAAAACCAAATTGATTTCAAGTGGCTTTCATAAAACTTTAATAAAACTTAATAAAGCAGGATGGTTTTAGCAATGTTACTTGGGTAGTGCTAGGTGATAGGTAAGTCGTCGAAGATCAAAATCTCTAAGAGACGTAAAGATATTTTATTGTATTAAATAAAATTAACGTATTTAAAGATAGTGAAATGGTGAAGATCCATTTGGATTCTTGAATTGGATTAAAAGGTGAGTTTGAAAGGTGGGGGGAAAGGGGTTAAAAGGGAGATGGAAGGGAGGGGGGATTGTGGGGTGGGGGTGGGTGTGGGTTGGGGGGGGGAGGGGAGTCAAAGCACACAGCAAAAAAAAACACTAGCTTTCTTCCGTTAATGTTTGAATCCTCAACACCTTAAAAACATGTTGCATACTAAGCATACCAAAGCGGTTGCAGTTAGCCACTCAAGCACAAGGAGGTCATATTAACTACTGAAAATTTGTTTTGATTTGGAGTTTTTGGATTTCTTTTTCGAACATAAAGTGGATCTTAAGTTATGTCATTCTAATAATTAAAAGTAATTTTAACATAAAATTGTCTATTTCAAAATCTGTAATTAAATTCATCGATACCATGAAAACACTATCCTGGTTTATATTTTATGGAAAAAATAATCAAAATCACGAACACTCTTTTGAAAAGTAGCAAGTTTTCATAGAATGTTCATGGATCTTTCGTTGTGCCAGTCACTGTATTTCAATCTTAAGAAATGAATGGCATTCTAAATTAGCTCCGAAAACTTGACTTATGTTTAAATACTAAGATCTGTCAGTAACAGGATTTTTTTTAAATGTTTGTTTTTGTCAGTTTATTTTTTTTTAATTCATTTGCCCCGATTGACCAATACATATGTTTATCTTTTTATATTTCATTGATGAATTAAATTTAGCTTGCAATTTCCGCTTTGACGTTCGTATTAAACGTCATCTAATCCAATTATTTCCAGGATCCTTTCTCAAACTGGCCGCGTTTTTATTAGATTAGATTAGATTAGATTACAATTAAACCATGCATGAATTTAATCGAAGCTTTCAATTATTCTTATAGATATCTCATAAATTGTTAATATGAAACTACTTACTTCTTAAAAGCCAATTTTTTACTACAAACAAAATCAACAAAGGTAATATATCCAAGCAGTAAAAATGATTCATTTTTATCAGAAAAGGTAGTGCCTTTTTTATGCTTTAATAACGTTACTTTCAACTTCTTGGGCTGGTTCGTCACACCAGCGAGACGAACGGGATCCTACACATCGAACCAATCAACACACGGACACCAATATTTTTGATTGCGTTCCTAAAGAAGAAGTGATAAGAGCTATTTCGTCTCACAAAATTCCAACTTCTTCGACTAGAATTGATACCAGATCCACTGAGATGAGTGGCAACCACGCTTACCATATGGCTAAAAGTCACCCAAATAAATAAATTTAAAAAAAATGCTTACGCCGTGAAAATGGCCAGGGAGCAACAGGAGCAACAATAGGAAACGGGATAAAAAGAAGCCTTTCCATAAAACATGGAAAACTTGGCATCGAATATCTTCGCAAGAGGATTAATATGCGCCCTGTTGGTGTATAAAAATAATTCAGCCTTTTTGATTAGCGAATCCAGGATAATTGGGATAGAAATTGGAAAATTTATGGGATTTTTCCTGCATCATTGGGTTGACACGCTCCCATAGCTTGAAAATAATAGCCTAGTCACTTAGAAAACCTCAATCTTTACACCAAAGATAAGAACGCACTGTTTGTTTTTGTTTTGTGTTGGCGTAGGTTATTTATGGAAAGGTCATGAAGTTTTGAACTACTTAGCTGCATTTGTAAATCTGGATTTCGGAGGTTTTAGCACAATTCTCTTCGGATTTAACTTCCATCATACGGCTGTCAGCGTCTTTTACTTTGAGCCCATTCTTACCAGTTATCATTGTCTGCTACATACTAGGGAACGGTGTTATCACCAGTTCTTCAACAATGCGTGACGATCAGTTTCCACGACGCCGTTTTACTCACGCCACCGCCAGCGCAACGCACGGAGGAGACTACATAAAGTGGACAAGTTGTTTTGATGTGGGTGATTGGAATAATTTTAGAGAGTGTGTCTCGGCCAATGACGTCGCATTGACAGTGAACTGAAGTTAGCTTCTTGTTTGGATCTTGGATTATTTTCTCGAGTGCTTCGCAACAACTCAAGACGATACGCTATAAGTGCTCTTTTTATGTTCCTTTTTTGTTGTACAAGGGATGGCTAGGTTCTTCTTTCTTCATTTGCATTTAAAGATTATTGCTTTTATAATATTATTAGCTGGCCTAAGTGTTCAAAATGCCCTTACATAGTTATTAATTAAGATCATACCCAATGCCCAGTGGCGTCGAGAAATTTTCCTTACCGAAAAATTCCTAGACCAAACCGGGAAGTTAGCTGGCTTTCCTTACTAGTTGTGCCTTTGCCAACTTTAGCATTAGCTAAGAAAGGAACCAGAATGGATTATGAATTAGTGAAAGTATCGTTAAATTTCTTTTCTTTTGTTTTTCATATTCGTGTTCTGAAATACAAAGATGATATTTCAGAACACGAAGATTTGTCAGAATTTGAAGCGTACCACGCAAACTAACAACCAGTGGTGGTAAATGTACAGTACATTGATATTATTTCCATAACATTTTGTTTTCCATTACAATCAAATTGAACACACGCAAAAGGAATCCGTTATGAGAATAAATGTCATTACATTCTAGTACTGTTTCCCACAGGCGACTAAACATTTCTGCAGCCGCTAGTCGATGGTTGTTAAAAAGTTGCGACATAGATTTACGTCACTCAGAATTTCGTTGAATGCTGACTTATTACTGCATACATTTGATGTTTATTTAATTTTGAATCAAGCTATCAAATACAGTCACATCCAATTTCCCAACTGTTTGAAACTGTCGGCAGCAATTGGGCAACATTTGTCTCTATTTGTTTTCTATTCTCGACGTTTGCTTGAACTATACTTATAAACTGTAGGTGGTTTGCGGGCCTCAACATTTCTTAGCAAGCGACTGTTTTGCGGAAAATGTACATTTACCACAATGAGGAAGGGTAATGTTTCTCCAAGAAGATAGTGGTGCAACATTTACCACAATGAGGAAGGGTAATGTTTCTCCAAGAAGATAGTGGTGCATAATTTGGGAGAGCAAACAGTAATGGCGGTTACTAAATTAGACATGTTGTTTCAAGAAAAGCTTTTCTTAATGCTTATTGTTCTCACCATAGCGCCTTTTTGCATTTGAACTGCCTAAAAGGATTTTAATAAAAATTACAAAATTACAAATAAAAGACCAGTGGGCTGGTAGCAATTCAGTGCCGTTGGAATTTTCTGAGACGAAAAATCGCTGATCACATCTTCTTTTGGAAGGCCAATAAAGCCGTTTGTCCCGACCCATGTGTTGGTTGGTTTGATACACTGATAGGCAAAATAAAGTGCCCACCTCTTCGTTTTTTCAATTTCTCTCATTTACTTGGTTCAAATTAAAGTAAACATACTGTATTTTTTTTATTATCTTATTTTTTATATTCTTTTTAAGTTTCACTTATGGAATACTGAAAAAAAAATAGTTTTACTTAAAGAAAAAAAAATCAATTTGTGTTGAAAAAAAAAACAGTGACAAAATAGAGTGCCCACTTCAAAAATCGATATGTTTTCGATAAGTTTCCATTGGAAGACCCCTTGATTGTTTATGTTTTGATATTTTGACATGATTTGAAGCAAACGGCTCAGCCTGGTGCATTTGTATACGTGATCGCATTTGATTCAATTGAAAAAAATGGAGAACGCAGTGCTTTCGAAAGCAATTCCCTTGTGTATCCGAAAATTGGTCGTTCGTGATGTGCAAAACGGTGAATCGCACCGGGCTGTCGCTAAGAAGTACAGTATCAGTAAGGCAGCGGTTGGAAAAATTCTTCTGAAGCTTAAAACGTTTGGATCAGTGGTGGATCGCCCTGGCAGAGGCAGGAAGCGGAAAACGGATGCGAGAACAAACACCAAGATCATGCGCGAAGTCAAGAAGAACCCGAAGGTAACTGTCCGCGAGATCCAGGAAACCCTTCAGTTATCAGTTTCCGGTCGAAATGTTTGTCGCCGTCTCGTAGCACAGGGGTTGAATAGCAAACTTGCCAGGAAGCGCCCATTTATCAGCAAGGCAAACAAAGCCAAACGGCTTAAGTTTGCTCAGGAGCATGCTGATAAGCCCCTAGAGTTCTAGAAAACGGTTCTCTGGACGGACGAATCAAAATTCGAGCTGTTTAACCGAAAGCGGCGGGTTCGAGTTTGGTACAGATCGAGAGAGGAGCTTCAGGAGCGCCACATCCAAGGCACGATGAAGCATGGAGGAGGAAATGTGATGGTCTGGGGGTGTTCTTCGTGGGGTGGAGTGGGAAGCATTGTGAAAATCGACGGGATAATGACGGCAGATTCTTACATCAACATCCTGCGAGAAAATCTGGAGGTTTCGCTGATCCAGACGGGCCTTGAAGAGAAGTTCGTATTCCAGCAGGACAACGACCCGAAGCATACTGCCAAGAAGACCGAGTCTTTCTTCCGGTCTTGTCGGATCAAACCGCTGGAATGGCCTCCACAAAGCCCGGACCTCAATCCCATCGAGAATTTGTGGGCGATTCTCGATGCCAGGGTTGACGAAACTGGTGTTACCAATAAAAATAACTATTTTGAAGCCCTGGAGCGCGCCTGGGAAGAGCTAGATTCACAGCACCTAAAGAACCTGGTCGAGAGCATGTCGAAGCGCCTTCAGGAGGTCCTGAAGGCCAAAGGAGGACACATCAATTATTGAAATGCTTTTATTTTACTTTAATTTATGTTTTCTGTAGCCTAAATGAAGTGGGCACTTTATTTTGTCACTGTTTTTTTTTTTCAACACAAATTGATTTTTTTTTCTTTAAGTAAAACTCCTTTTTTTCAGTATTCCATAAGTGAAACTAAAAAAGAATATAAAAAATAAGATAATAATACAGTGTGTTTACTCTAATTTGAACCAAGTAAATGAGAGAAATTGAAAAAACGATGAGGTGGGCACTTTATTTTGCCTATCAGTGTACGTAGGGCCAAGATCGTCTCCCTGCCGTCATTAAAGAATGCAGAAAAAATTGACAAATGATACAGTTCAAACCACTATATTTTAGTAAAACAATATATTTTAATTTTTCTCTTAGTACAGGAACATTTGTCTTTTCATTTGTTTGACTTAAATATTTCAACTTTTCAGAAGACAACATTGCTCTAAAATTTTAAACTTAAGCTGAAAATGTATTTTTTCGTTCAAATTCTCATTTTGGAACAATGTACATCTGACCAGCTTTGCGGCAATTAGCAGTTACATTTGTCATTGTAGTCTAAAATTCTGATGTAGCATGCAGGATACATTTTTTGGAGCGCCTTGTTGATTGTAGCTCCTGTCGTTGTTTTTTAAACATGACGGATTCCATGCCAAATGACCGATAAAAGTCGATTTTTTTTAATGATTATCTCCGCTTGAAATAAAACATTGCATAGGTTTTCGGTGTCGGAGACTTATCATTTTCCACTGATGAAATAAAAAATTGATTCTCAAGTAAGTTTTGAAAAGGTCGTAAGTGTTTTTGCACAAGTTTTATTCAAACAATTTTACTCGAAAACTGTTGATTGTATGGAAAAACTGTCTGAAAACGAATTGTAGGGAACTAACAAGGATATTAGACTGGTCGAAAAAAAATCATGGCATGGCTCTGCTTACAAAATCACTGTCAAAGAACTGTTGAATTTCGTTCTTTACCTTCAAGTCCAAACCGTGACCAATCCTATCATTCAGAGTTGCAAGGATTCCTTTCTCTACAGTGAAGTCCCGGGCTTGCTTCACCAAATACAAAGGTACGTCAAAATACTTCAATACATTCTGAATGCTCCATGATTTTGGCAACAGTGTCAAAATCCTCAATTTGTCATCTCATAAACTCTGGATTGTTAATTTTTTCCTGAAATTGTGAGATAATTTCGTTGAAATCTGCAGCGTTTTGCTTCAGTTGATTCTGGTCCCCGTCTGACTCGAAACCAAAAATATGTTTACGTAATCCTTCTTTAATTGCCATGTATTTTTTTTCGGGGGTAAGCTGAATTTTTCAACTTCCCTGTAGACACTGGTGAAACGGTAATCCCAGCTATTCCGGCGTTAAAGAATTCAACGTTATGTAGAATTGTGAATTTCGGTGTAACTCTTTCCTGAGACGAAGCTGATGCTATTGATGTAGCTAACGGTACCTCTTCCAGTTAGTTCGTTGACCCGGATGGTTTGGGTTCTTCAACTGGGGGTGTATATTTTTTAGATGTTATTTTTTTTTTTGTTGAATAAACAAAACGAGTCACAAATTGACATAGAGGTTTTTAAAAGCGCTGCCCCCATTGAGTTCAGTGCATCGATCACTTTTTCGGTAAGTTTACGGATGTTTTTTGGGCACTGTGTGCCAGGAAATGGTTTACAACACTTTGGAAATCTTATAGACATTTTAATAGTACTTTATATCACAAATGATTTCCAACTGATCCTCTTTGTAATATGACAACGCATTTATATACCCAAACGATGGTACTTTTACCTCAGGTATGTATGCTATTCAGGTATACATTCCAACGAGTATCCATAAAGCTTCCAATACTGGGTGCCAAAAATTCATTCTACCAATTTATCCGATTGTCCTTGTGTTTAAAAGTAAATTGTTGATCACTGCATGTACAATTGGGAACACCACTTGTTGCTGATGGAAAATCACGAGTAAGTTTTGAATAGGGCGAAACACAAATGTTTTTTGAAAATAAAGTTTAAGAATCTCGAAAACGGTAATACTTAGGTAGTTAATTCTATGTAGTATTTTTTTGTTAAAATTGGCACAGGAATCATAATTTGCCATCGAACACATGTGTTTAGTTGGAATCATAATCAATGTTTTGAAAATATACCCAAAATAGCTTCTTCAGAAACTTTTTGGCTTAAAACTTCTCCATCGACCTGAATTCATGAAAATGCGCTTTTAGATGTCTAGTTTTTGTGGTAAAAATTTGGTGTAAAAATAAAGTTATTGGATGGGTTAATCACAGACATGCTTGCACATTTTTCTTTTAGAGTGTATTCAAATGTCAACACGGCTTGCAAATTTGTTTTGAATTTTCAATCATTGGAGATTCGTGGTAATCAAGGACGCGAAAAGGGAGCTCGTCTAAAGTCTGTTTTTGAAACATTTTTGACCGTGTACTGCTCTAAAAAAATTGAAACTACTAGGAACAAACGAAACACTCATCTTTTGCATCATCAAACGCTACAAAGAAACCGGTTCTGGAAAAATACCTTCCAGGCTTGGCCGTAAATGCACTGTCAGGTGTCCGGAAGCCATAAAACGAGTGAGAAAGAGAATTCGGCGGAATCCTGGTAGGTCTGGCCGAAAGATGGCCAAAGAACTGGGAATGTCGCAGTCAACGATCAGGGGTATTTTGAAGGATGACCTTGGACTGAATCCATAAAAAAACAACGAGTACATGGCTTGACTGAAAAGCAGAAGATTGCAAAGATGGTAAGATGTCGGAGGCTGCTCTAGCGGCAAGGTGATTGAGAAGTTCTGTTTTCGGGCGAAAAAATGTTCCTGCTACAGGATCACCACAATCAACAAAATGATCGGGTGTATGCAGCACATCTTTCTGATATTCCCATTAATAAACTAGCTGTTCATAGGTTCCAGAATGTTTCAAGGGTGTTGATTTGGGGTTGTTTCTTCAAAACTTTGAAGGTTCCGAGGCTGTTAATTGAACCTGGTTTTAAAATCAACAGTAAATATTACATCGATAATGTTTTGAAGAACTATTTGCTTCCCTTCGCCAAGAAACAGTACAAGAATGCACCTTACTGCTTCCAACAAAGACTCTGCATCGTCTAACCAGACGAAAGCTACACAGGCTTGGGGACAATTTTCCGGATTTTATTTCGTCGAAAGAATGGCCTACCTCTTCACCCGATTTGAACCCTCTCGACCTCTATGCATGGGGCTACATGTTAGAAAAACTGATGAATATTAAAGGACTAACCGTGGGAACTTTTAAGAAACTATGAAATGACATGCCTCATGATATCGTGCGTGCCAGCTGTGACGCTTTCCAATAACGCATGCAGCTGGTAATTAAGGCAAAGGGAGCACGATTTGAACTGAACGAGATTAAGATAAATGTTAAAGATATACCAAACAGGAAATACATTGAAAATTAAAATTCATGCAAGCTTCTCATTTTTATGACCATATACTTCACTGACAGGAATTCCCATTTACTCTATAATTGTCCACCAGGGCTACGCTCCATCAAGGATAGCAGACAAATAAATGGCAAATAATTGATCGCCATTGCCGCTCGTTTGCTGCCATTGTGCACGAGGTATCTCCTAGCAATTAAAGGTCAACACTTAATGTTGAAAACACGTGTGCCTTGAGTATAATGTTAAGTAGAGTGCCCTTTGTAGGATTGTACTAAAAAAAATTATACAAGGATTGTGCGAATTTCTAACTTAATACGTTAATCAGCCTAAGGCAGAATGTCACATTAATGCGAAATTAAAAAAAGTTCTATAATTGTGCAGATTTTGCCATTAACTTTATCACTGTCAAACCATTACAACAAAAAATGTAATAAGAAAACACATCTTGCTTACTAAGATGCAACGTTAATGCTCGTAGACTGCACATGTAGTAAATGATTGGAGTTATGATTAATTACTTTACTCGACGGTGCCTCTCGAAATAATCCTCACTAAACTTATCCTCAACGCTTAGGGTTGTTCCGATTATCACCTTTTCTCTGTCAGTAATATTTGTTTCTGCTTTGAAATAGTTTTGTGATATGCTTGATTAACACACCAGTCAAAATAAAAATCTAGTCTAATCAAAACTGTGGAGTAACAGCACCACCCTTATTATTTGGGTATTTGACACGAATCAAGCGAGTGATGGAACATTTTCCGCAAATATTTACCTCGATCCGAAAGCGCGTTGGAAAGCTGAACACCGATTCCTTATGATCGGTGAGGATGACGAACGGTGGGGCCAGAAGGTTGCGAACCGATTTCATAAGAAGCAGTGGGATGAAGCAAATTGCGGACACTGTCAACGCGGGCCACAAATCGTAATCTGGAAAATGAACATCGAAAAAAAAGAAGAAAAATAGAGTTGTGCTAGCACATGTCAGTTTATTGGCAATTTATTTTTATTCTATTTATATTTACGACTAGAATATCGGCGCTACTAATTTAAACTATCTATAACATGACATAGTATACATTAATATTTGATATGTTGCAGTTTGCTTAAAAATGAGACAAAACTTGGTAAAAATCTCCTGTCCCCTTCAAACAAGATGATTACGAAATTAAACTTGATTTGTATTTGGAAATTTTCAACCAATATTGTGATGACTTTGAATAAAAAAAAATAATATTATTATAGCAATATAAACGCTTTCCAATTTAGTATTCACGCTTTAGGTATTTTGGAATAAGTTATAAATCAAATGTACGTGCTATTATTATAATTATGAGATTGTAAATGAAATAGACGTAAACAAAACAATAAATCAAATATAGTAGTTAAAAAAAATTCGAATAAAATCAAATCGAATAAAATCAAATCTATTAAAAATAAAAATATGAAATTTAAATAATTTAATATTATATTACTTAAGTATCAGATAGCCTTGTTGATAAAGACACTGTTTGCCAGACTGGAGTCAGCAGGTTTGATTCCCGGTCCATATGAGATACTTTCTTGGGCATGAGATATACAATTTATACATAGGAATTGGCATCGAAAGCACTCATTTAGGAACTTTGGAAGTGTAACTGAAGACACTAAATTAAGAGCAGGCAAGCATTTGTGATTTGTTTCCAGCCAGATTTTTTGTACGGTTCCGGGAGGCCTGAGTCCTGAAATGTCTGAGGAACCCGTAAAATTGATAGCTAAATAAATCTCGTACTAGATTACCGCGGTTATACTCTTCTTTCAAAGAAGTGTTTATATATATCTTGGAAACAATACGTTATACCAGGCCTGGAGGGCGAGTATTATACACAACGAACTCAGCTTGATTAACAGAACACATGTCTGTGTGTGTATGTAGAGCAACGACATTGCTAACTCAGTTTCCCAAGCAACTACTCAACCAATTTAAACGAAACAACTGCCAAATGAAAGGTGTTGTGATCCCATACGTTTTGAACTTTATTATAGTCGGTTCACTGGTTCCGGAGATACCCCCGGAGAAGTGGCCAATTTCTCACTCCCATCAAAACCCATAATGCAACACCTTAAATTACATAAGAATTCAAAAATAAGTCCAATGGTGATGATATAACAAGTCCAGAACTACAATGGTCACATCCGGATTGATGTTCCGACTGCTCCCGGGAAAGTGGTCAGATTCGGATATGGAACAAACCCTATCATGCGACTCATCAAAAACCTTGGGAACTCAAGAATAAGTGCATTGGTTATAATGTCTAGTTTCCCGGACCACAATGCCCACATCCGGGTTCGTATTCCTAGTAGTACCAAGGAAACGAAAAAAGGGTCAGATCTAACGACAGCTGGATAAAGTCGGGTTTTCATTTTCAAATAAATTTACATGTAATGGGAGAACGAACTCCCTGTAGTAACCCCTTTGTGATTTAGGCTGGTCACTGCACGGTCCTTCAGATCATCTGGAACATACGGTATATCTGAAGGGTTGTGCATTACTCTCGTTCTAGAGTGACGAAACATAAACAAGTTACTTGTTTATCTTAAACTTTTCAGCTAGTCTTATGCTGCAGTTACTATGCTTGATATTCAGCGTATGTTCCGGAGAAGTTTCATGAAAATCATCATGTAGCGAAAAGAGAATTAAAGTTATAATTCTTTGAAAAATATATATTATCTAAAATTTCGATTTTTTGGACCACCCTATCTCAAAATGAGTCACCCTAATGACAAAATAAAAAATTCGAGTCAAATATTTTTGGAACAGTAACATACAAACCAAATATTGCGAAATTCTAAGAACCACTTCATCTTTTCGGTATAGAAATGCTGTATTATCATTTTTTACGGATGTTCCGGAACTTCCGTAAGACCATGCAATGGTTACTCAGTGCCGTATATTGTTCTCCACATCGATTTACTTCTTACATTTTATGTACAAATGGTTTTGAGAAAAATCGTATTGCTTTAGGACGAGACTAATTATTTTATTATTTTATCGGATGTTCCAGGGGATCATAAAGTGGCCATATCTTGGTAGTGCGGCCTAATACGACAATCTAGATTGCATATTTGAAATCAACGGCCCAAAATTACTTGAAAACTCATAACTTAGCTATGGAAAATCCATTTTTAGACTTCTTTCCTCGTCTTGTGGGGGATGGAATCCTGTGTGCCTTAAAAAAAAAAATTGAGAGTGTATGTGTGTGGTTTAATTGGGGGGGTGGTTTGGGTATTTTGTGTGTGTTTTTTTTTTTTTTTTTTTGTGGTGGGGGTTAATAAATATTTTTTTTTTTTGTTTTGGTGTTGGTTTGTAGGGTCGTTTTTGTTTTTATTTTTTTTTTTTATTTATAAATATACTTAGTTTTGTTTGATGTTGATACGTTGGCTGTGGGGTGATTTAAAAAGGCCTTTCTTTGTTGGTCGGTTCTCTTTTTTTTTTCCTCTTTCGTGTTTCGGTTACGCCGTGTCCAATATATTCTCATACACTTTTTCCTTGCATTGGTGTCGTGCAACTACTCAACATGCTTCACGTACGTGTTGGTGTAGTTTTGCACTATGTTTATACAAACGCTTTTAGGTTATGTCCGATTGTTTCATTCGGTGTTTATCTTTTACCAGCGATGAAGGAGTTTCGTGCTGTGGTGATAAAAAAGTTTTTGAAAGGTGAGCGCCCGGGCGCTTTTTCAGAAATTTGAAAAACCTCGTAGTAAAAATTTTGTGTACCGAACCATCCGAAGGTACCGTGACACCTGCTCGTTGGATGACCGGAAGAGATCCGGTCGCACTCGTACGGTGCGGACCGCACGAGTTGTTAAAGTGGTTAGGGAACGGATTAGACGAAACTCACAGCGCTCTGTACGTAAAATGGCTGCAGATCTGAATGTTTCGAGATCGTCAATGCACAATATACTGCAAAATGACCTCGGATCCCAAGCTTTCAAGAAACGTAAGGTTTACAGAGTTTTGGAACCTTCCAAGTAGAAACGACTCGAAAGAGCAAGTCTGCTTTTGTCGCGGCACGGTGGGGAAGACAATCTTTTCCGATGAAAAGTTATTCGTCTTGCAACAATCCCACAATCTCCAGAACAACGAATTGTGGGCTCTCTGTTCGAGAACTGTTCCAGAGAGTGATAGGAATATTCCACGGTTCCAAAGTGCTGCGTTAGTCATGGTTTGGGGAGGAATTTGCAAGCGAGGCAAATTACCACTGATTTTCATCGAAAAAGGCGTTAAAGTGAATGCCGTATATTATAAAACGGATGTTTTGGAGAAAGTTGTCAAGCCATATGTACAAGAGGTGTTTGGAGATGATCACTATGTGTTTCAGCAGGACGGAGCGCCATCGCATACTGCAAATCTCGTTCATCGCTGGTGCCGAGAAAATTTGACCGACTTTTTGGACAAGAATGAATGGCCTCCCAGTTCACCAGATCTGAATCCCTTGTATTATTTCGTATGGTCATACATGCTGGCGAAGGTAAATGACCACAGGGCGAAGGTAAATGAATTGGTTTTGAACCAATTCAAAACCGTAATCAAACGAATTTGGGACGAAATGCCGATGGAAGTCGTGCGTGCCGCCTGTGATGGTTTCGAAAAACGTCTGGAGCTGGTCAAGAAGGTTAAAGGCGGTGTTATTCCAAAACATATGCTGTAGTTGATCAGTAGTATATTGCAATATAATGGGTAAAGTTATCAATAAAATCTGGATTATCGATTTGAAATAAATAGAGTTTTATTTTGTATGAGAATATATTGGACACGGTGCCGATGTCTTCTCTCGGTCTGAGCTGTAAGCAAAGCCATAACACAATTGTTTAGCTAAAATGATAGTGCTACTGCAGATCCAGCAAACCCATTTCAGAATGTCTGGAGATTCACGTCCATTCCGAGATTACTTTGATATACTATAATACCAGCGTGAACACATTATCGATATTATTTTGATGGGAGTAGTATTATAAACCTCAATTTGTGGAGTGATAAATCTACCTCAGGAAGCAAGTATTTTTTGTTTTTTGTTAGTATTTTTTTGTTATATATTTTTAATGAGATATCTCGCCAGGGCCGCCTCCAAAATAATACACGGATAAACAAGCTATTCATAAAAATGAAAATCTTGGACGTTGGTTCGTAATTTATTTCAAGCGCTCGCAAAAAATAAATTGCAAACATAAACGTAGCTGAATTGCCCGTTAGATATGCAATCAGCATCACAAAACTGTCCACTACGTGGTTAGGGGCAATTCATAAACCATGTAGACTCTTCTAGGAGGAGCAGAAAATTTCAAATTTTGCCAAGAAATACATGACTTGGCGAGCGATCTGCTCATGTGGCATTGGACCATATTTGGCGGTGTGCAGGAGACCGGTGTGTGAGGGCGAAGAATGAATCACGACCTCGCTTAGGCGTACTAAGAAATCGGAAGGTGGCAAAAGCTGGAAGGATACGCTGGACAATGTTGTGAAAATGTCTGATGCAAAGATGGTGTTCGCTTCAAATCCAGCTGGTACAAGAAGGCGAGGAGCGCAGCGAGCTAAATGGGCAGACCAGGTACCCGAGCAGGAGAAAATAACATATGAATACCTAATTCTGATCTTGATAACTGGCCTTGGTATTTAAGAGCACAGCATAAGAGGTAAAATACCTAAGCAAATACCTAAGAATTGCAAGCAAAATATCTCTCGAATAACCAAACTTGTTATTTGGGATACTATTTTGGTATTGTTTTACCTCAATATGGTATTCGCATAACATTGTGGGAACATTATTATGGTATTGCTCGTCATCGATACACCTTATTCGTACATTGTACGAAATGAATTTCTTACAGACCAGCCAATCCTTTTTTACCGTATTAACCAACATGTTGGTGCTGCTGCTGAGAAGGGCTGATATCATTTGTTTAAAATCAAAAAAACGTCTCGCGTTTCGAATGTGGTATTGAATACGAAGCGAGCTTCATAAATTCTACAAATTAATTTCGTTGCAGAAAACAACGAATAGATTGGCGAGTGAAACTATGTTTTTCGTTCTATATACTAAATTTTATTTTCAGTGTAGCCAAACATCTAATGAAATATTTATCACTTAATTAAGAGATTGCTAATTATTTGGCTTGATCAACCAGTTGCTTTGTCAACAATATTGTATTGTGCAGTGTTACATAGTAGCCATAATTGTGGTGGTCTACTCTACATGCCAGAAATACCTAAAGCGTGCAATAAAAAAAACGACTAAATGTTTCGACTTTTCATACCATTACCCTACCTCCTGCTGGTCGGTCTACCGGTCAGTAGTCAATATATACTAGTTGCCTATATACTCTGAAAATTTGACAGCTCCATCGGCTTGTTTAGGGCAGCTATGCCATATGGCTATGAACAGTGAAACAACTTCGATCTATGGTTTGTTCGTAACGCCTGCTCGCCTAAAAAAGTCGTCCATCGTGGCCCACTTCCTGTCGGCCGGATACGATCGCGGAAATCATCTAAGATTCTGGCACTTCTGGAGAAAGGAGAGTCCATCGAGCGGAAGCCTGGGGTGGTATTTCGTAGCTCGAAACGAACGACTTTTTGTACGAACGCTTGTGAGAAAAAGTTCTTCGTTTCGAGATCCGCAATACGGCCCCTGGTTCCAGCCGTCCGACAGTTTTAAACGACTGGAAGAAGCTCAAACGGAAGACGGAAGGCAAGGTGGCCACTTCCGTTTAGCCGGAATGTTGGTGCGACCGGCCAAACAGTCAAGAAGTATTTGGCTAAAATGGATATCCACATGTGGAAGCGTCAGTCCAAGCCAGCCGTGTCCGAGAACCAAGTGGAAACCCAGAAATAATGGCTGAAGATTCTGGTCAAAGCGATCTTCACGGCGAAGCGGAACGTGGTGGCCGTTATGGATGACGAGACGTTCCTCACGTTGGACGGCAAAGACTGGCAAGGCAAAGGCTACTTTACCTCCCCAACGAAAGAAATTTGCCTGTTGATGTGAAGTACATAGCGCACTCGAAGTTCCCAAAGAAGGTGTTGCTGTTTGTTGGGACTGGCAGTGAACGGCAAGATCTACAGTACGAAGTGCCTCCCAGAAGTTGCCGCCTTCATTAAAAAGTACCACAAGGATGATGACGTGGTGTTTTGGTCGGATCTAGCGTCGGCCCACTACTCGAAGGGGGCGCCGGGGGAAATGGCGCGGTTGGGCATTCGGGGGGGGCCCAAACCCCCCCACCCCTCCAAGGCCCAAGCTCCACCCAATCAAGAAGTTCTGGGCCAATTTGAAGAGGAGAGTATATTCAAATAATTTCGTGGCCAAACGACGGATGATTTGACCAAAAAGGCGACCAAGGAACTGAAGAATATGCCTACAAGCTTCTTTTTTTCGCCTATGGCCAAAGTTCCGACTAACTGGCGCAAGGCGTCGTGGCAGGGAGTAGAAGTATTTTTGTGAAGTTTTTAATTTCTTAATGAATAAAATGCAATTTGGTTTGTTAAAATATCTTTTTCCGTTCTTTTTTACCATCCATCCGAAAATCGTCGCTTTTTTTTAATGCGCGCATTATGCAAATGCCGAATATGCAAACCCAAAAAGAAAATCGCAGACTCATCTTTGTGTTACATATTACGTAGTAGGCCGTTTTGGTGTTTTTGTCATATCTGAGTTATGCCATAAACATCAATATAGACGAAAAAATGGTTAGTTGTTATCTAAGCTAGTTTTTTTTCCTGTATGCTTTCTCATACTGGCGTTTTCTGTTTTAAATAAGATAAGATATGAGAATTCTTCAACAAATTGTATGCCTCTAATGTTCATTATTCATCCCAATGAGTGTATTGTGGGCTTTAAACATAAGCTGAAATAACAGAAGCTTCATGGTTTGTTTGACTGCGCTGAACAGTTATCTCCAGACAGTCAAAAAATCTCAGTGTCTCGAACTGTGTGCAGTCAAAGTAGTCAGTTTATCGGTGACAGTGTTAACGGTGTCTGTTGATAAACTTTTTCTGACTATCTATACTTGTCTGTTCCGGCAACTGTTCTGCAGGAATTGTAAGTAGCGAATGTTTTGAAATTTGTTTTGCTGTAGTTTAAACATTAGAAGACGAATATAAACTGTCAGTTCCGTTTATACATACAATGAAATAATGAGAACAGAAAACAATTATTATGTATTGAGAAGGCAAAATAAACTTCTACCCGATGAATACATAATTCGATTATGTACAATTTACTTCGTTGGTTTTTCACATAACGCCGGCGTGGTTCACGAAAAGACAATGTTAACCTAGCATAGAGTGTTCTGATCGACAGTGATGAAATTGAGGTGGTAGACAAATGCATCTGGGCACATTGAAGACCGCCGATAACGACACCAGCAGAGAGATACAACGACGCATTATGGCTGAAAACCCTGCCTACTTTGATATTCGAAGAATGGTACGATCGAACTGCACTTCAAAGTTGACCATCTACATATTGATGTATAGTCCTCAACGGCCACGAAACATGGACTATTCTTGAGGAGGATCAATGCGCGCTTAGCTGCGTACGATCTACAATGGAGTGCAGATGGAAAACGGAAGGTGGTGAAGGCAGATGAACCACCAATTGCATAGATTACTGGAGGAACCTCCCATCGTCCACACATCAAAATCGATAGACTAGGCACGTCGTTATGATGTCGGAACCGACGGGTACATGGAAAAGAGGTGCGCAACGGACAAGGGGGATCAATCAAGTGGAAAGTGGCCTACAAATCTTCCGCAAACTGCGAAGCTGGCTTAATGCGGCCTGTGTGAATAGGAGACGACTTCTGCACAGAAAAAAATTATTAAAAAAATTTCCGTAAAATTTCCCCTCTTTTAATTCCAAGCCAAAGGGGATGTAAACAACGAATTTTTTTGCAATCTTTCATGCGCCATACAACAATGTTTGCAATCTTTCATACAACAGGCTAGATTCAGGCGTTATCTGGCTTAAATTTATATGAAATATCCCATTATTTTCTGCCAAATCTAGCATTTCCTTTATGTGCATTAGATAACGCAGAAAACTCAATGTTTCTTTTTATCTGTGTGTATACAGCAGAGGAATCCCAGGCCTTGGTCTGACTGGTAAGATAAGGTATGTGTTTTCATATTAGAAAATTATGTGTTTATGTTTGGAATACAGAGGAAATAACTCTTTATTATTTAGCCAGTTCTAGAGAATACAGTACCATCCGAATTGATAACAATTCGAAAGTGACAAGGTTTCGAGTGACAAAGTTACACTCGGAGATGATTGGCTAAATAAAATTCGTAATCAACAAAATGTTTGCAACTCAAAATGATTTTCGTCTCCCCCAGGGATCATGTTTAAGCCTTTTGTATAATTTTTATGTCAAAGACATTGACGGTTGTCTAAGTGACAACTGTACGTTGAGACAACTTGCAGATGACGGCGTAGTGTCTGTCACGGGACCCAATGGGGTCGATCTGCAAGGACCCTTACAGGATACCTTAGACAATTTGTCTACTTGGGCTTTAGAGCTAGGTATCGAATTCTCTACGGAGAAAACTGAGTTGGTAGTTTTTTCAAGGAAGCATAACCCAGCACAACCGAAGCTTCAAATTTGGGGTAAGCCGATAACTCATTCTATGTCATTTAAATATCTTGGGGTCTGGTTCGATTCTAAGTGCACCTGGAGATCCCATATTGAGTATCTGAAGCGAAAGTGCCAGCAGAGGGTCAATTTTCTCTGCACAATTACCGGGACCTGGTGGGGAGCTCATCCACAAGATCTTCTAACGTTGTACCGGACAACGATTTTGTCGGTTATGGAATACGGTAGTTTTTGTTTTCAGTCAGCGGCTCGGTCGCACTTCATTAAACTGGAACGTATTCAGTATCGGTGTCTTCGTATCGCGTTAGGTTGCATGCACTCGACTCACACCATGAGTCTTGAAGTGCTGGCTGGCATGTTGCCACTCTCGGATCGGTTTTCAGAATTATCTCTCCGGCTCCTCACCAGGTGTGAAGTTATGAACCCCCAGGTGATCGAAAATTTTGAGAAGCTCCTTGAGTTGAATACTCAAACCCGCTTCATGTACCATTTGTACATAACACAGGATGTCAGCCCTTCGCCGAACATTTCCAATCGTGTTTGCTTCTCCGATTTCGACAATTCGGTTCATTTTGATTTATCCATGAAGCAAGAGCTTCATGGAATCCCAGAGCATCATCGTCCTATGATTGCTCCGGTAATATTTGCTGCAAAGTTTGGCCAAGTTGATTCCACTAAATCGTTCTTCACTGACGGATCTTTGATAGAGGAGTCAGCAGGCTTTGGTATATTTAATGAAATTTATAGCGCCAATCGTAAACTTCAAGCTCCTTGTTCCGTATATGTCGCCGAATTAGCGGCAATACACTTTACGCTAGAAATGGTTGCCTCATTAACACCGGATCAGTACTTCATTTTCACGGATAGTCTCAGTTCTATAGAGGCTATTCGCTCATTGAGGCCGGTAAAGCACTCCTCGTATTTTCTCATGAAAATACAGGAGCTTCTAAGTGCTTTATCTTCGCGTTCTTTTTTCATCACCTTTGTATGGGTCCCATCTCATTGTTCAATTCCGGGCAATGAGAAAGCGGACTCGCTTGCAAAGGTGGGCGCTATGGAAGGCGATATTTGTGATCGACAAATCGCCTTCAACGATTTTTTTCCTATTTTTCGTCAACAGTCACTCGTCAGCTGGCAGTATAAATGGAGTAAAGGAGATTTGGGGCGATGGCAACATTCTATCATCCCAAAGGTGTCGAAGAAATCCTGGTTTAAGGGGATGGATGTGGGTCGAGACTTCATTCGTGTCATGTCTCGCCTCATGTCCAATCATTATTCTTTGAACGCTCATTTTTACCGGGTTGGGCTGAGCGACAGCAATCTCTGCGAGTGTGGACGAGGCTATCAGGACGCAGATCACGTTATTTGGTCTTGTGCTGAACATCGTGGAGTCAGATCGGAGCTTTATGATTCCCTTCGGGCTCGAGGTAGACAACCCAATGTGCCAATTCGAGATATTTTGGCTGTACGTGATTTGGAGTACATGAAACTCATTTATGTGTTTTTGACTAACATTAGCCTTAGATTGTAGTTAGTTTAACCTGTATGTTTACTTTAAGTTTTTTTTTTAATCTGTGTGTGTGCGTTTTTTTTTCTTTTTCAAAAAATGTTCAAGTCAAGAGTAAACCATAAATTGTATAGTTATAAGTTTTTAGATAATTTAGAATTTTAATTTAATGTGTTATGTAAACCATACCTTAAATTCCCACCCTCTTTCCCATCCGTAATTTGTAATTACTATTAACCTCGAGACGGCCGCGAGTAATCGGCTCTATCCTCCTAACTTTAGTTTTAAGATAAATGATGTATATAAATATGAAAATTTGGCTCTGTAAAGTTGATTCGATTGAGCCTGTACAAATAAACGATTATTAAAAAAAAAATGATTTTCATGATTTAGGATAAAATTGAATTGACTGAAATTAAAAACATCAAATTCAACCACCAAATATTTCAATCATTTTTTCACAAATACAATTTATCGTAGCATTTATTTTATTTAAACTGCTTGTTTGAATGATCTGTGTTATATTCATATACATTTCAGTTTTCCCACCATTTGTTTTTAAAAGTGTAGCAGCTAAAAGAAACTATAAACTTATTTGAATCAAACTCACTTGAATGTTGCACAACTCGTAATACTTACTTTAAAATTACATATTCAATTGAATAAGTACAATCACGTCATGTATAAATCTTGTATAATATGGGTAAAAAAAAAACGCCCTTCCAAATCAGTACAGATGATAATTCATCCTGGTGAGCGTGAGCTTTTTAGTGGAATATCTGTAACTAGAAAATGAGATTAAATTTGAGCAATCTTCATCACAGAAAATAATTAGAAGCCAGCTAAATTTAAATTACCAGAAAATGAGAAGAAAGATTATTAATTTCCGTTTGATGCCAACTACCTTTATTGTTTATCTTGACAGCCGAGTATGAGTACACGACAATGAAGAAATCTGCACATTGTAGACGAAATACGCGTATCTGTCAAGATAAGCAACAAAGTTAGATGGAATTAAATGGAAATTACTAATCTTTCTTCTCATTTTCTGGTAATTTATATTTAGCTGGCTTCTAATTATTCTCTGTGATGAAGATTGCGCAAATTAAATTGAATCAATTGAATCTGAAATGTTTCAAAAGTTACTGTCGTTTTCCACCATTAGTAAATATATTTTTATGAAGAGATTGAAAAACAAATTACTGAATTTTTCACAGATAAATGCCTACTTTTTTTTGACTGTTTATGGTTTGTGTGGAATTCTTTGAGGTAAACCTGCTCAAAACTCTTTAACATATGAACCAAGGCACCTGCTATTCCTATTTTATGCTTAATAAAATAAAAAGCTTGTTGTTGATATATTGGCTTCCCATGCACAAATCTTGCTGAGCCGTTTCACCTTAATGCATACAACACGTGAAATATTTTATTATACAAATATACGAGGTTGACTATGATGATGATGATAACAGTTCTGTACGTGCGCCTGGTAAAAAAAACTCACCTAAGTACATTTTCATTACTTCCCAGCCACCGCGCCAATGCATAATGCAGCTTATGCTGAAAACATAGGTGTACACCTTGGTAACCACAAATCTTAGAACAGTTCTCCAACGATTTTTCACTCCATTGCTGGGTTTGGAAAATTCAGCCTGAAGTGGTTCTCGAAGTATAGCAAACATCGTGTGAAGTACCGATCCAAGCAGGAAGCAATGCCAGGCTGGAAAATACTCCTGCTTTTGATCCATGTAGCCCCAAGTTCCTCGCCAGTGACTTACTACCAGTGGACTTATCACAAATAACGAAAGAAATGTATCACTGACATGAAGTATCCGTTTCATGCATGTACTTCGTTCTTCGTGATTATGGTGACTGTTGAGATTCATGAATATGATCGAATCATTTTTTGGAAGATCGGCCATTTCTTAGTATAAATTCCACTACACTTCACCAAACACTGACTGGATCACTTATGTCACTGAACATCCTCACTAGGGTAGTACATTATCACTGAAATCCACTCTGCAATTACTTAGTCAAATCCTCCCATTAATTGCGAAGCTTGGTGTAGGTGATAATTTTTATAGCAATAAAAATTTTACGGCTGTCGTTCCAGATGTTAATATTGCCGTTATATATAATCAGTGGAACTTTATGCTATCTCAAGCAATTAACACTTTATTTCACGTTTATTTAGATGAAGGGCGTAGATTTAGCCAAATGAATCACAGCGATATGAATACGGCTAGCATCAAGGACCAGGACTATTTTTTAAGGTGCTACATTTATTTTTTCCTTGCTCAAAAGGATACAACCGGACCTGTTGCCTGTCGGTGCGGTACTGCTGGTCCAATATTGAAGCTTAGACTCCTAATGTGTCAAATGGATGGTAAGACTAGAGGGCAGATGTCTATCCACTTGATGGAAGTCAAAACAGCAATACCGATGATGATGATGGGTGTAAATGGTCTCATTCCAATTCGCACTATGTCTCGAATGCCTTGCTGTCAGGCGCATTTTCCGATGGTAATCACCTCGAACAAAGGTGCCGGCTAGGAAAGACCAACTGTTGCGTTAGAATGGCGTTGATGAATGTGAGCTATTAGTTTAACCAATGAGTGTATTTTTACTATTTAACGATATGCGGTATAGCATGACTGTTGTTAGACATAATTGGAATGTGTCATTCTGTAACGGAACTGCATTAAGTATGCAAAACTGTTGAAGATTTTGCATAGCGATATTAAAGATATGATAGGAAGGGAATAACAGATAAGAATAAATGGTTGACCTTCAATTTTGTGCTTAGTAAACCCTTACTGAGAATAAAACAAACTTAATTTTGAATTCCGAGAAGGGAAGTGTGTAACATTTTTCGCTCCGGGCAAAACTTCTTGCGTATAAAAAAAGTCAACTGATTGTGTCCTATAATTTTCCTTGCATTTTTTTTTTCGAAAAAGCTAGAAGTGTTTTACTCGTTGATTGATTAACTCGAAAAAAAGAAAAATTGAAACCAATCAGAGAAGGTCAGAATAAATTGCGCAAAATTTAATCACTTGCTTACCTTGTTTATTATTTATTGTATAAATAGATTCTCCTACACTTCGATGTCCCAATAATGTCTAAAATTTATTGTCTAAAAGTCGTATATTTAGTCTAGAACGAAAATAACTGGTCAAATCTAACATAAAATCATAATTTCGTTGCCTGCAAAACCAGACAAAAATATTCGAAAAATATTCGTCGGCACAAAGTTGGGCGGGGCAGCAGGGTAAATGCACCCTTCTTTTTGGGGAAATGCTCCTTAAACTTTGGAAAAATGCTCCTTAGATGCGTTTACCCGGTATAATGCAATCAAAGGTATTAACCTTCTGGTTAGCGCTTGCCGGTTGTTTTGACGGGTCTTAAGTTTCTTAAGCTTCGCTCCGCAATCTTCTGGGTAGTTTTGACGGGTTTAAATTTCATTTTGACGAGTTCTAATTTCATTTTGAAGAGTCTTAATTTCGTTTTGACGGGTCTTAATTTCGTTTTGACGACTCTTAAATTCAGAAACTTAAAACCCGTCAAAACTATACAATCTTGAAGAAACTTAAGACCCGTCAAAACACCCGGCAAGCGCTAACCCGAAGGTTAATACCTCTGATTGCATTATACCGGGCAAACGCATCTAAGGAGCATTTTTCCAAAGTTTAAGGAGCATTTCCCCAAAAAGAAGGGTGCATTTACCCTATGCCGTTGGGCGGGTCTCGCCAAAGTCGAACATTGCAGAGACCCTACTGCATATGCTTTGAAAACTAATGATGACTCAATGGTGGTTGTGATTGGTACGGAGAAATAGTAAGCCCGAAGCGCCGCGTAAACTTTAGTTTGTCCCATAATGATTTTACAAAACAAAGATCCAGATGAGCTGCTACTGAATCCGTGGTTTATCTCTATAGGCTATGGTGATCCGTGACCTGCATTCGGGTGGGGCCGGCGCATCTGTTGACTTAGTTTGGGATCACCAGTTTTTACATATTGATAGCATTATCTGTTGGTTCGCTGTGTAGTAACAGGTCATCTGGCTATAACGGAGTAGCAACCTTGGGCGCTCAATCATTTTCTTTCTTAGTGTTTCAAGCTTATTGCTTTCACAATAAGCTTATTGCTTGCACTCAACGTAATGTTTAAAAAAGCATTTCCACAGTAATTAGTGTCAATCAAACTGTCGATCTGGGATGTCGCTAAAAATCGAAGATGTCGATCTCTTTCGTCCAGAAAACCATGAAATGGTCTGGATTACAAGTGCAGAAGGCCCCAAACAGAAATGAGAAGCAAAATATCGCTGCTAAAACCCGTGCCTGGAAGCTCTACACGCAGTTGCTAACCAATCTGCATCATTTCTTGAGAAAGCTGCATGGTCAGGAAAAGGCAATTTTGCCCATCTTGATCCACAAAGCTTGTTATGAAGTAAACGAAGCCATGCAACTGTATGCGAGCGACTGGCTGCACACAGATTCCTCGAATATAAATTAATACAAATTAATACAGCGTTAATGTACCGCTGACAATCGAAGCATTTCTAGGGTTTATATATATTCCATTAAAGGGTGTTCCGATCAAAATTTGGTCAAACAGTAATGTGTGTGAGTCGATCAAAGTTTTTATTAATAAGTCAAATTCTTTTTCTTTTTCAAGTTCAGTTAATACAGAATACAGGAGAAGTATTCAGCTAAGCTTCCTTTTTACCGAATGCGAATTACCGGGTCATTCGTTTAACACCTGCCATAAGATTTTGTACAGTCTCCTTGTCCACTTTATACGCCACAGAACGCCAGTTTGCCTTGAACTGTTTCTCGCTCACAACAGCTTTTTGAGTCTTCTTAAGGTTTCGCTTGACGATGGCCCAATATTGTTCGATTGTTCTTGTCCTTGGGCACCACTTGAACGTTGTTGGCAGCATACCACTCCATGGCCTTTTTTCCGTAATGGCAAGATTTTAATGCACGATGAAAGGAAATGCCTCAAGTCTAAGTCGACCAAATTTTGATCGAAACACCCTTTATCATCAACTTTACAATATGGTTGAATAGTTACCATAGCGAACTCTAATGCTCTTGGCCACGGTAAAAATTCCAGTTTTTTTTTGTATTATATGTACCATCATAGGACTCCGATCTCCCACTCCCTCATCAAGTTTGCCCTTCTTGACCCACAAAGCGTTTTATGAAATAAACGAAGCCATGCAAGTGTGTGCTAGCGACAGGTTACACGTTTTTTCTCTGACATGGCAATAGTATGTTTGGACGAAAGAAAGACAGTTTCGGTAATAATATGTTTCCAGTGTAATTTGGATTTATGAACAAAAGTTGTTTTATGCCTTTGCCTAACGATTCTTCCGTAGCCATTGATCGTCGTATACTCCGACAACTTCTTTAGCAAGCCAATTGTTTTGAGATATAGTGCAGGTTTTTAAGTAGATCGTCATATCAGGGTACGATAAACTAGGTATTTTAAAAACGTGGTTGACATCCCAAAAGTACAGCTCTGGTCTGGTCTAGGAATTGTTCGTTAAGTAACATTTCTGAAATCCCTGGGCATAGCCTTAGCATAGCACACTTGTTGTAAATCGGATGAAATAACTTCGATGTGACTCAAATAGGTCACAACTAAGTTGCCGAAACCAATAATGCCAGCTTTGTGCTGCTTGGAAGGGTATGATTAAACTAGCCACACAATTATACTAATGCAAATATGATGAGCTCTTAATTTATAACTGTGTAAGTGCATTCAGAACACCCAGTTGAGAAGCAGATAATAAGTTACTTGTGATGAGCAATAACCTTAAAATGCCAAAAAAAATTAGATGAAGGTTCAAGTATCTATAGTTGGATTTGTTACCTTTCTCTTTATACAGAAAGTATTGCCATGTAATGTGACTTCATCCGAACTTTCCAGAAAATAAACACCATAAAATAATAAACTGCCGAGTCACGGTCATAAAAGGAAATAATAAACTGCCGAGTCACATTCCTGTGCGTCTCATAAAGTGTGTACGAGGGCTGTATGATAAGTACATGTGTTTAGCGACTAATGGCATCACTGACGCAAAATGTGTATGGCATCATTTAACACCATCTTTAAAACAATAGCTGTCAAAATTTCATACAGATTTATCGAGTAGTTTTGTTTTGATAACTGTTGAAAGTTGTTAAGTTCGCTTTTGGTTGGAACCATGGAGAAAGAGCAATATCGATCAGTGATTCGCTTTTTTTTTTTGGATGGGAAGACGTTTGAAGAAATAAAAGTGAAGTTGAATGCCGTTTATAAGGACCTTGCACCTTCGATGACTACCATCAGATATTGGTTTAAGGAATTCAAGCGTGGCCGAACGGGGCAGTACTATGCTGATTTATTGGACCGATTCGATGCTGAATTGAGCATGAGCATAAGCATGGTTGACCGCCCACGGATGCTACTCCGTTATTGCCAGATCAGCTGTATTTACACAAAAAACCAATAGATGATGTTTGGGACTAACATACATCCTCAATGTGTAAAAACTGGTGACCCAATATGAAGCAATACCGGCGCCGGCCGTACCCGAATGCAGGTCAATTAGGGAATGGGAAGGAACGTGTTGACGTGATACTCGCTTTGAAGGAAGATAAGAAATCCTTCCACGAGAAATCACTGCGATGTTGGATAGTTGGGAAAAGGTCAGCAGTAGGGTTCGTTTTTGATACGCTAAAAGCATGTAACTAGCACTATCCGTCAAAAACATAGAACCGCTCCTTGAATCAACAGAACATCGAATAGTCCGGCATGAATAGAGATAAGACAAGAGCATCGGAACAGTTCGTAATGTGATTCGGAAGTATGGTGAGGAGTCTTTCTTTCAGGACAAGAAAAAACCTGGACGTAAACCGGCCCCTGTGGCCCAAAACCTGGACCGGAAAATCACGCAACCTTTCGTAAGAAGGGTATTCCATTCGAGATGTGGCCAAAAATCTAGGAACTTCGAAGAGTAACGTCGACCGAGCAAAGACGTGAAATGGACTAAGGACTTTCAAGAAGCAGAAGAAGCCAAAACGAAGTGAAGCACAAGCAGCATCTGTCAAACCAAGGGCTCGTAAATTATACGATAAACTGCTGTGTAGAAAATCGGCATGGGTAATTATGGTTGATGAATACTACGTGAAGTTTGACGCTTCCGGGTGACTAGTTCTACATGGTCCGTGCTGGTCAAACTATTGACGATGCCAGAAAGTTCGTTTAAAATGCAATGGTTTGGCAAGCAATTTGTGAGTGTGGATTGCTTTCGAATCCGTTTTTAACAACCGATACGATGACTGCTGATGTTTACGTTCGGGAATGCTCCCCATGATCCGGAAACATAACAATCCAGTACTTTTTTGGCCGGATTTGGCATCAGTGCATTACTCGAAGGACACGGCAGCCTGGTACAAACCCAATGGAGTCGAATTCATACCCAAAGAGATGAATCCTCCAAACAGTCCCCAGGCAAGACACATTGAAATTTTTTGGGCTCTGACAAAGGCATATTTGCGCAAACATGCTAAAGCAGCAGATTCCATTAAAACTTTTTAAACATACTGGAAAAAAGTTTCAAAAATCATTGGAAAAAAGGCTGTGCTGAAGCTAATGAGCAGTGCTAGATCAAAAGTCCGCTCTTTAACGTACGATTAAATGGATCTCGGAAATTTCACGTTGACCTGTAGAAGAATATTGTAGAGAACATAAAAGTGCAATAAAAACTCAATTCACTTAAAAACAGAGCTCGTATTAATAATATAAAATCGTGCTTAGACTTACTGGGACACCCTATATCATACAACCCTCATATTAAACTGATCCAATGAATTTCATCCTTCAATAGGCGCAACAGCATTTACATCTGCACACCTGTTTTTTTTCTATTTCTTTTTCTGGAAACAATTGAGGAATCATTATTCTACACAGGATGAGCAGAAATGGAATCGCCAAATGTTAATGTTTTTTTTTTGTGTTGGCAGTAAAGGTTAAACTTGCCAAAAATCGGATAAGAAAATCTTGTTGGGGTATAAAAATGCGTTTTATTTTTGATAGGTATATGTAACAGATAAATGTACACTGAAAAAATCCGTGCGCAGATCCATGAACTGCAGTCATGATTTCGAGAACAAACAAAAATACACCGTGAACAGAATCACGTAATCATGAACTGAATAACGTTTAAAGGGAAAAATCCTGAAAACCTGAACTATTGTTTTTTTTGTTTCTTGAGTATCGAGATTTTCAGCCTCGGGCTGAATTATTCTCCCGTCGTAGTCACTCAAACACCGCTTTTGGGCATTTTCTTAACTTGTCCGGGGGTGAGATTTGAACTCGTGACTATGGCGTGAGAGGTATGGATGATAACCACTACGCCGGGGTCGCCCCCCCCCCCCCCCAAACCTGAACTAGTTCACGGTCCGTTTTCATTTTCGGAAACGCTTTTTTTCTGTTTACATAAGGTATTATACTTATTACATGTCCATTGTTCCATTCTTTCTTCTTAGTATTGGTCATTGCTCAAACTTTTCTTCGTTCACGATCCATTATCTTTTGCATGAGCCTTGTTCCCACCTCTTTGGCTGTCCATTCCCGCTTGCAATCCTTCAATTCAATTCACAACTCTTTCTGAATAGACCTTAGTTCCGGAGTAATGGGCGGATTCATCTCCTTGAGAACCACAGTGGCATTTGGATGCAATTGCGTAGAGGCAGTTTGCCAAATCCGACCAGCATACACAATTCTTCTCATGCTGCTCAAGCAATGGCAGAATGCACTACTACTGCTAAATTAGCTGGTACATTGTCCCAGAATTAACGCAAGTTTTTTTTTTATTTCCACAACTGCAGCTTGCTTGCAAGATAAGAAACGTTTTGGGGAATTTCGATTTCTTTTTGGTTTTACAAATATCCGGTCACTCTTCCGGTTAACCGCGGGGTTAAATTTCTGCCCAGCATTTTGATCTTAAACTGCCAGGTAGTAAAGCTTGAGTCGTTTAAAATCTGTACGCAAAAAAAAAACGGATCTTACACGGAACCTTGCTTCTGGAATAAAAAGCCACTCGATCATGAAGATCATATTGCACTTTAGAGGAGAAATAGCGAAAAAAATATTCCGATTTGGTTTAGCCACTCGAAATGAAGATCATATTGCACTTTAGAGGAGAAATAACGAAAAAAATATTCCGATTTGGTTTTGATGAAATCTCCAACTTTTCTTCGAACACCACTCATCATATTTTGGACACTCTGTTGAGCGGCAATTTTGTTCCACCATCTCTTCATGTTTGATGCATTCCTAGTCACCTTTCCACTCTTCTTCTACTTTTTTTTGACAACTGCCCAATATTTCTCATGTCCTTTTCGAAGAAATCCACCTCGTTTTCTCGCTCCTACTGTAGTACATCTCCGCTGTAGTGGCAGCTTTACAAATCAGGTCAATGACCCTCTGGTCCATTGTGAGCATTAATATACGGAAGAATACAATTTTTCAGGCACTCCTGCTTGAACATTTTGGAATATTTAGGCTTGTTTGTCACGAAAACCTGGGTTTTTTGCGAGCAGCTGCAAAAAGCTTGCCAGATCATAGGCGTTTTTGCGAATTTATCGGCAAAACGAATTTGAACATGTAAGGGACATCACCTCCACCAGTTGCATTATGGAACTTTTGTCTGGGAAACTGCCCACAATCCATCTCACGTACGTTTCGTCGTCTATGAGGATGCATCCTTCGTACTTTGTACCATTTCCGGGCACGTCTTTTGGCCACTACAGTTTGCTTCAGTGTCCTGTTTGGTTGCTTACTGGCCCGAAAAGATCGAAATCCTTCTCGTAGACGAATCCTTTTGACGGATCTTTGGCTGGCATTGAATTTCTTGGCGATATCATAATCCGATAGCACTGGGTTTGCCCTAACCGTTCCACACCTTCAAATGCAACTTCCGATCCTTAGCTCCACTGCGATGCTTGCAATAATCCTACCGATCGGTAGTATGCTGCTCAAAGAATTATTCGAGCATGCTTCAGACGGTCGATTTAGTCATATTCAACGACTTAGCAATTTTTGAACCTTATCAGGTCGGATTTTCGAAGTGGGTATCCAAGCTTAGTTTTCGGTTAGCAGCTTCTATCAAGTATAACTTCTTTGAAACAAAATAAACCGTGACGAACTTTTCAGCACTGAAAGAGAAAACAAACAAAACAAACTGCTGCCAATACTCTCCAGTTCCACCCACCAGATTTAACATTCAGCGCACTAGATGCGACACTATAGACTCTATAGAATTCGTACAGAATTGATTGGCGCGAGTGGTCTAGTCCGGTTCTCAGCTGCAATGAGTATATTCAAAAATTACACAAATTCTTTATTTACTATTTTTTTTAATCAGTTCGTTTATTTGTTTGGCGCAGGCGTGTGTAACACTTTGTGGAGCCAATATTCAATATTGTTATTATATTAACTATGTTTTATTTTTCGATTTTAGTAAAGTGGGGTGCCAATTACTCGTGGCTAGCTTGAGGTTAATGATTCACATTGTCGTTTGGAAGGGGCTAGGCAGGTAACTTATTTCAGGTATTAGTTGCTGCTTCTGGTTGCGACATCTACCAAATCCTCGGTTCCTGTAGTCCCTTTCAGGAACTAAGCCTATTGGGCGAGTACAAGTAGCACAGTACAAGAAACAAAAGGATAATATAACTGGGACACAATGGCAGGGAATTTAATAGAGTGGGAGGAATTAGATCAAACAAACAAAGGAATGTGTAAATCCAAAAAAATATCGCCTTCTTGTGCGCCCACCTTTGCTAGAGAGTCCGCCTTCTCATTGCCTGGAATTGACCTATGTGAGGGGACCCATGCAGAGGTAATTCTAAATGATCTTTTGACCAATGCACACATCTGCTCCCTTATTTTTGAAAGAAGGTAAGATGAGTGCCTCACTGTTTTCATCAACCGGAGGGCCTCAATAGAACTGAGACTATCCGAGAAGATGAAATAATGGTCTATGGGCATGTCGGAAATTATCCCCAATGCGAAATTGATTGCTGCCAGCTCAGCAACATATACGGAACAAGGTTCCTGAAGTTTCCGGAAGGCAGATGAGTATTCATAGTAGACACCGAATCCAGTGGATCCATCAATGCGCGACCAGTGAAAATTCTTCTATTGCAATTGACAGTTGGTACTTTTCAATAAAAATATGGGAATTAAAATAGGTCGAAGTTGATCTGGAACTCCTTGAATAGCCTGTTTCAAGGAGAGATCATAATCAATGGAGAAACTTTGATAAGTGAAGCGTACACTATGAGAATTATAGCATGGAAGACTAATATCATCTTCATTTACTATAATTGCAAAACTTTCAACGAAAATGCACTTATTTAGCATCTTGAATCCATATCGATAATCAAAATTGACGGTTAGGATGGTCTTATAGTTTATTTTATGGACTGAATACATGAAATTAATATTTATGTGATTTTCACTTTTCTACCTTGCCTTCACCAGATCCGCTGTCTTCGATTTTCTGCCATTGCCTGACCGCCGTTGGGTCGTCTGGATCTCCTTAAATGAGTTCACTTCCCGGGACACCGTCGAATGATGGAATCCCAGGTGTTTTCCGATCCATCTGTGGGAGGCAGTCGGATTTTCAACGACGGCGCTCCTGTTCCGATGCCATCAATAAATACTTGAAAGATTGTGGTTCATTTTACCAACGGAAATGTTACACTCTTAACTAGTTTTAGTCAAAATTTCATCAATTTTTACCCGGGCTTCAAATGGTGAGTTGACAACTTCGAAGGAGGATGCGGCCGATCTCTCGTCCTCACAAGTTCCTACCTCACGCCTCCACGAGTCATATGATCACAAAAGACTGCCAGCTGAAACATGGAGACGCTGGTTGGCGTAGCCTGGGCAATGTTGTCAATCTGACAATAGCGAAGTGAGGGGGTGCGACTGAAGATCGTGTACCTTTAAATCATATTGTATATTTCCCATTCTCATTTTATCAATAATTTCAGTAGCTTTGGAATCATTTTTGCATTCCATGTAAGAGCCGGGAGCAACACGACGGGCATCAAAGGCTCAATTTGTTTTTCAGCATTTCAGCATTACACTTAATTTAAAATTGCACTTCTGAATTTCAACTACTATATTCATAAAAGACTGGCATGTGCTTATAACCAATGTAAGATTATATTTTAATATTGTGTTTAGTGGCATTATGGTAAGATAAGCCATTTATTTCAGGAATCATCAAACCGGACTCTTCGTTCACTCCAATTGCTATCTTTGAAATGTTACTAGAACAGTATAAAGAAAATATTACTACATGTATTTTAAAACAATATCTTTTATTGAAATTTTATCTTTGATATTTGGAATGATCTATTCTGTTTTCAGCTTTTCCAGGACAAGAAGGATATTAATTCATATCTAATTTTTATTTATTTTTCAGTAACAATCCATTGGTAGTATCATTCAAGTTTGAAATTTGAATAAATTGGCATGTTTGTCTATAATGATATCCTAATATTGTGTGTATAAAATATACTAAATATTAAATAACATATAACGGGGAAAGGGAGGGACCATCAGGGCACCCAAGTGAAACGATTTGGATAGGGAGCATGGGACTGCCTCCTCCCTATTGTTAACATTTCGCGGAACGAGGGCGGGCTCTTCGACCCATCTATTGGGTTTATTCTGTCAATCGAGGGCTCGATTCAAGTGCTGTGCGTGTGAACTTGCTTTTGGAAGGAGATCCTTTTCCCTATATTCGCGGGTTTCGCGGAAGTGTCTCTGCTTACGGGCCCGCCCAAACGTTTTTGGCCCTTCATACAGGAGCTTGATGATCACAAACAATATTAGAATCCTGATCAAATCGTTTTTCAGATTATTCCACTGCTATGGGAAGTTACCTTGCTACAATAGATGGTAGTTTTATATCATCATCATCATCATCATCAAATTTCATCAATTTTTACCCACGCGCTAAAAAAAATGTGCCGGCTAAAGGTGTTAGGCTTCGCGGTCAAGCGGTTAGCGGCGTCACTCGTCGTTCAGGGGTTTGTCATAAGTGAGGGTTCGATTCCCGCTCCAGCCTGTGGAACTTTTCGCAAAACGAAAATGTCCATTCTGGTCCACTGGGTGTTAGGTTAAGTTTTCCGTTGTAATTTGCTCTATGTTCAATGTGTTCAGTCTGTACAACCTGTAAAACATTGTAAAAGACAAGTTCGATGTTCCAGAGCCCCAACGGTAGCAAAAAATCTCGAAATTTGCTAAGAACTTTAAGGTTTGGCTGGCGATTTGCCTTGCGGGATGCGAAGTACTCCATTTGTGACGACTTCAACCTCTCTTCCCGTTGCTGAGGTCGCGAAAGAGCCCACAAAATGCCTCTATTTAAAACAGATGCTGGAACGATAAAGGGAAAATAAGGTCAATTTCGTACCCAAGGACATTAATCCTCCAAACACCCCAGAGTAGAGACCAATCATAAACCCCCAAAATCGACCAAATTTTGGGCTATTATGTAGCAGGAAATCCGCAAACACCCTATGATATTCAAAACAGAATCTATACATATATCTATTCTATTGAAGAAAGCATGGGTCGATGTACAAAAAGTTATCGGTTCTAATCTTGTTCAAAATCTCAGGATCTTAAAAGAAAAGAAGCGGCATTTGGATTTGGAGCGCAAGTTAAAAAAAAGTGAACATGGCATAACTTATTTGATACTCTGAAAATTTTTAAGTGTTTTGCTATTTTAAAGTGGAAAACCTCTATAAGGTGAAACAAAATGTATGGTTAGGTTAGAAGTAGCACATTATTCAATTTCTTTCAATCAAATATTTGGTTTTGGAGAGTCTTGGACAATTACAACTGTCTACCTTATAACATCACTGTTTTGAAGTATTGAGTCACGTTTGAAACAAATTTTTACTCTAAGAGGCTTTCAATATTACGTTTCTCCATCCATATAAGTCAAAGCATTCCTAGGATGAAAGAGATCGCAATTAAGCAAGAACACAAAGGACAATTAAGTACCTTCAATGAACGCTGGTTTTCAAATGGCATAGTGAAAATAATCAAAGAAAATATAATTTTCAATAAAAAACATTTTATTCAACGATTCAGCCAATAGCAACGGAAATAAGTTGATTCAACTTTCTGTAAATGTCTGTACACTTATCATGCTAAATGCACAAGATCAACGCTACAACTATTGACATTATAACTCTTTTCTCCTATCCTAGAATTCATTCTTCATCCGTTAAAACCCTAAACAAATCTGCAAGCTCTTCCAATGCTGTAACTGTAACACACTAATTAGAAATATTTCTTTTTCCCTAACGACCAATATTTCGCAACGCTTGAGTTTAAATTAGAATAGTCTTTGTACATGCTTTGCACGCTTTTCAGATTGAGACAGTATAAATAGTGATTGCAACTAATTACCGTATAATTTACTTACATTCTACTGCTCGTATTTGTAGGAATAAATCACAACACTCATTGGTTAATCGCATACTGCTCAACATATCATAGGTACAAAAGGAGCTACAATTTCTAACTAATAGTTATAGGTTTTCTATACTTGATTGTAAATTTTCTTTCTTTATTGTATGTACGAATTTGATAACTAAACTACTCTACCTCATACAATTGATCAGTAAGTCGATTGTTGTTTGATTAGAGAAATAGCTAGGGAAGGCCTCAGGATTGAATATTCAAAGTTTTATTTTCAAACATGTGCAGCGGAAGTTGATAAAATTCAAAAGTTTGCATTTTGGAACGGATCACTGTGTACATATTTTTGTTCTTTGTTTTGAAGTATTGAGCTGTCTATTTGGTAAGATTTTTTTTATCATTTTAAAAGAAAATAGAAACAGATAAAATGTTAAAAGTTTGAGTGTGGTTTAAAAAAAGAAACTACACAACTACTAGTTTCAACACTAACTAATAGGTTCTGGTAACAACATTATATATACATTTTCTATGCACAGATCGTAACATTGTTTAAATCTCAAGATTACTTCAAATATTGAGAATAGTTTCGTTGCATCCCATTTAGAAGTGCTTAACAGAACTAGTGCATTTCGAAAGATCACGTTAATTGTTCCATCGATATGCGCTAATTTGTGGACTAGATGGTAGCACGTATCATAAAAGATACCAGAGAGTATATCTAGTGACTTGATATGATTTATTTGTGTTCATTGGTAAAATTGTAACCTCTGGAATTACTCGCCACTGTTTCACTGTTTTTATCATTTCACACTGCGTGTGCGTCTATGTTATTTTTTGTAGTATCACTTAACTATAAATTTTGAATATAATGACTATCTAAAATTTTAAACTCAACAACGATCTTCGTTTTTTCAAACCACCATCTTTCTTCTTCTCTTTCACAGTACTATCATCTTTACTTTCCTTTTTGGCTTTCTTGTCTTCCTTTTTATTGCTGATATTATTGCTACTGCAACCATTTGAATTATTATTCAAGCTTGCTTTCGAATCCGATTTTTCCTTCCTTTCAAAAAATTTTCTATCCTTTTTTTCTTCCTTTCTACTACTGGTACTACTGGAACTGCTGGCAACATTTTTTGGTGGTGGTGGTGGTGGTGTTTCGCTGAGTGTCGTGACTGGTATAGGTTTTACAGCTTTTCCAGTTGTCACTTTTCCATTCGCAGATTGTACAGTTGGAGTTTGTGGAAGCATGCGTGTAATCGGAACTTCAACTACGTCCAGGCACTAAAAATATTAAAAAAATAAATCTATAGGGTTAAGACATTCGGTGTGATTCAGTTTTTGAAAACCATAATTAAATTTAAAAAAAAAATTTGTCTCGCTGTAGGACTAGACATACCTTGTCAACTGATACAATAATATATTATATATTATAAATGCATATTGATTGCATTTCCACAAAATATAGTTGACACTTTAAAGCGATCAGAAATAATTCTATAAAAAATGTCAAAATGTTAAATTTGCCCATGAAATTCGAAAAACAATTGTTTTTCTTATGGAGGTTTCCTCTTTTGCATAAATTGTTGTAATAGTATTAATGCTTTAAACAAATTCTACTAAGGATTGTCACCAAGGTCATCGGCGAAGATGTGAGCAGTCGTTCGAGGTGGAGAAAATTGGCCAGAAGGTTCTCGTGTCGCAGCGTTCACCTTACTCAGTGTTTGCAGAAAAAAATGTTTCCGTTATAGAAACAGCACAAGATCCCACATTTGTTTTGGCTTGAATACACCAAACCACATTACAATGGATGCAAGATGGCCCTTTACACCAAAACCACATTACAATGGAAGCAAGAAAATGAAGTAGATTTCGTTCAGAAAGACATCAATCCTCCCAATTGTCCACAGCTTCGTCCAATTGTACGGTACTGGGCTATCGTCAAGGGCAACTTCAAGAAAAGTGGCAAGGGGTGCAAGTCCATGGAAGAGTTTAAAAAGAATTGGTGTGCAGCTCTCAGAGAATGCCACAGAACTACTGTCCAAAACCTTATGAGTGGAGACAAATTCAAAATCAGAAAATTCAGCAAATAATTTTGCTTTCATTTTTTTGGTGTAAACTAAAAGAGTAAGACTTGAATTAAATAATGCAGTTATTTTTAATTTTTTGTTAATTTCACGCTATTAGAAAAAATGTGTTGCCAGTTTATTTTTGATTCAATCTTATTATATAAACCAAAGTTAGCAGCTAGCACAAGTACTAGAACAAGGTTTCTAATGATAGAAGTTGAGTTAACAATTTCAATTGCAATAAACTCGAAAGTTTTCAAAGTTCCAGAAAATTTAATATTTTGATCGGTTAGAGGCACCTCTAAACCATGCCCGATAGAGCCCAATTTTGGGATTGCTTGTTAGCAATGTCGTTTTTTGAAATTTGATGGAATTTTTTTCCCATACATTTCATTGGCACCCAATTATCCATAGCTTAATCTGCACAGCGGAATTGTTTAAAATTCTGATTTGATTTTAAATATTAAGATAGAGTATAAAAGTAGATCCTACAAATAGAACCTTCTACGTTACGTTTCTTGTGCGGCTTGAAGCACTTTATTAACGCTTGCACACAAAACAGAGAGTTTATCGATTTTTCATGCGATTATACTGCCACCTGGTGGTAAGCCCGCTAGTAAATCGTCATGGGCATCGTCATAAATGGGCTATATACAGGAAAAAAATCACAAATCTTTTAGTCCGTTTGCAGCATCCATGGAGAAAGCACTGAACCAACTACGTTCGATGGTTTATAATTACCACCGGTTCTTTCCCGGAGCGAAGAAGTCCGTCATCGTGCTGTTGTGTCAGCCGGATACAGCCAAGCGGTCTTATACAAGATCCTGGCACTCCTGGAGGAAGGTGAGAGCACCGAGAAAGGTGAAAGCATCATCGGTTTCCGGCCGTCCGACAGTTTTTTTTGTCCAACAAACGCTGAACCGGAAGACGGGAGGCAAGATGGCAAAATCCTTTCGCACCTTGGGCCGATAGGTCGGTGCAACCGATCAGGCAGTCAAAAAGTACTTGGCCAACATAGACATCATCATGAGGAAGCGAAAGTCGAGGCCGGCCGTGTTGGAAGCGCAAGCGGCCACCCAAAAGCAGTGGCTGAAAGTGCTCGTCAAGGATGTCTTCGCTGCGACGTGCAACTTGATTGAGATCATGTACAACGTGACTTACCTGATGCTCGACGGAAATAACTGGCAGAGGACCGGCTATTTCACGTCCCTCAGGGAGGAGGTGAGCTGCGCTGACAATCAGTGGGAGGGGGATGTCAACCGCTCTTCTTTTCTTGCGGTCAACGAAGAGTTGTAGAGCCCGAAGTGCTTACGGTAGTTGCGGCCTTCGTTAAAAAAACACCACCCGAAGGACGATGTCGTATTCTGGCCGGTTCTGGCCTCGGGACATCACATGAAGCGGTCACTGGAGGAGATGGAGCGTTTGAGGATCCCAGTCGTCCCCAAAAACGCCAACTAACCCCCGACCCCCCAATGTGCCGCAGCTGAACCCATTTGAAAATTTCTGGGCAAACCGGCGGAGGATCTATTTAACAATGGTCAAATTTCGGGCCAACTGTCGTTAGACCACCCGACAAGTGATATTTTTTGTTAAGCCATGAATTACTACAGCAATTAATAAAATTTGTTTTGTTTTGATATTTTTTATCGTTATTTTTTCAATCTATCCGTAAATTGCCTTGTTTTTTTTTTAATGGAAGCGTTAGGTCACAGGTTAGGCTAGGTGGGTCCTCCCTTAGCTCAGTCGGTAAAGGCGCAGCAACAAAGAAACATCATGCTGGGGGTGGCTGGGTTTGATTACCGGTCTGGTCTAGTAATTTTTCGTTAAGAAAAATTTCTCGACTCCCTTGGCATAGGGTATGATTGAACTTGCCACACAATAATACTAATGCAAATCTGGTACCTGGCATCGAAAGCTCTTAATTAATAACTGTGGAAGTGCATTTCGAACTCAAAGTTGAAAAAAAAAAACAATTGAAAAACAGTTGGAAAACCAATTGAAAGAAAAACATCCGAGCCTTTGCAATCCTGTATGCATGGCAATAGTTCCGATAGTAATGATGCGGACAAATGGTGAAACTAGCTTCGTTTGTTGCTCAAAAGCATGAAATATAGACTTGTATTGTAATATTTTTACTTATAAACATAAATACAACACTTACATCTTCCATCACTATTCTAGGGCTGCTAATCTCCTCCGGGTAGCGCCAAGGTTTCCGCAGATGTGGTTGAGTTTGCTTCCAGCTAACGTATCCCAGTGCCGCCTTCTTAAGATCCTTAACCATCCGAGGGCCCAGAGTGTGGGTAACCTTGTTCACTAGCCAAGGCGGAAGCGTCCCCTGGGGATCACAGTGTGCGACGTACTTTAGTGTGCATCCAGTCTTTAAATTTTCCTCAGTTCTCAGAACAAACCCTGTAATGTAGGACATTGCTCTGCGGAGAACAGAATGGTGATTTAATTTAGATTTCGCGAAATATTTGGAAATGTTTCTGGAGGGAGAAATCAATTAATACCTAACGTATCCCTTCTTGGGAGGATATTTCCTATGCGGTACGGAACGGGAGAGTAACATTTGTTCTCCTCGAGGGCCTGTGTCAAGCCACGATCTCTGGAGCACAAAATCTCTCGGTTTCAGTGGTGGCGGACAGGACACTAAAAAGAGAAAGAAAAGATAGAAAATTCATTAAAATCATGATTGAATGATGTGGTGTGTTATCGAAGAGAACCTTTTTTTTAATTGGAAAATGATAAATTTTTCAATAATTTTCCTCATCCTGTTCATAGCATGTACATACTGCCACATACCGTGCATTTGCACCAGCAGAGTGAGTTACAGAATGAGCACATCGTCCGTAGTGAGACATGCATTTCAATTTCCCATTTTCCGTGAAAGAGGATATAAATGGATCGCATTAATCTGCCTTCGTGGCACCTGTGGCATTTTTACACAAAGTAAACTAGCATAAAGTATTAGAGATAAAAGTTACCCTCGGCTTAAAATTAGTCGTTGTTAATTTTTTAAGGATGCAAACTTATTTTTTAGCAATGTTTATTGTAAAAACTCAACGCTCGGAAGAAGCCTATCGAAGTAAATCTTGTGAGACAGAATAAGGAGTAATGCTATTAACAACCGTACATTTTCTAAAAAAAACTATAAGAAGTTAGACTGAGCGAGATTAGTTTCATGGTAAGAGAACGCGTGAACGGGTTTGGTGCACTTGGGTTTGGGTTAATAGCCGATAGATTTTGCATATACGCATGTATGTTAACAATAAAATTATAACTCCTCTCCCTTAGAACAAGCTTTGAAATTCCTCTCCCTTAGAAAGGATGCCTTATATATGCTTCATATTCTACACTGTTATGCTTTTAGAGACAGTACTGTCGTGTATCACAGGAATATTATGTTTTTCAAAGTGCTCCCCTGTGCTTCTATCTATTGCTCATGATATTTCTCAGCACTTCACGCATTTTGGTAATGTAGATACTGGAAAGCATCCATACAACTACGGAAGATGTACCTATATTAATCTCATCACTTTGCAATTCATCCTACTTGAAATAAAACGATATACACGTGACTGAATTAGTTAGTAGTGTTTGTTGTAGTTATTTAACGTAAGCAAACATTATTAGAAAACGAAACCGATCCTTCAACTGCCCAATTGTTTGATTCATCGTAGGATGAATATAGGAACAATGAGATTAATATGGGGGCAGTAACCCTACATACTGTGACGAGTGGAAAGCGAAGATTCTGCTGAATTGCCTTGCAAAAAAAAAAAGAAAAAAAACAGCAGCAGCTTTGAGTCGTAGCATGCTTGTTAAAAAGGCGAGCTTTGACTCTTCATTTTAGTGTCAGGATTCTTTCGATGTACACATGCCTAAACAGGATTGAGCTATTTTATGTGGCCCTACACTATGAGTCAGTAAAATCCGGTAACAAAAATAACTAAAGAAATGAAAGTAGGTAGCCTTAAATTTAGGTATACATATATGCTCATCCCGGTTTCGTATTTTTTGTTCTTTCTTAACATCCCATGCCTATTGCTTTCACAATTAGCTTTTTGCTTGCTTTCAACTTAGTGTTCTAAGTGCAGTTCAACAGTTATTAATGTTGAGCTTTCGATCCCATCACCAATGCATGCATTTTAATGTTGTGTGGCAAGCACAATGTTATTCAGATAAGTCGAGAAAATTTAGAACCCGAAAGATTTCCTCGTCCGGCCCGGGATCGAACCCGACGTCTCGGACTTGATACCAACGTGCCTTTACCAATTAGGCTATCGGCGGCCGGATGGATCATCTTTTTTGTTAGTAATATCACTTTAAAACATAGTGCTAGTTTATGCAGAGTTTACACTTGATTTTGTATACCCCTGCTCTGCCTAATACATCTACTGAATCTTTGGTGGAGCGATGATAGCTGATAGGTGGCGAAGGTTTTCTTTCAGTCGATTATTAGTACACGGAACTGATGAAGTCTGCACATTGTAGACGAAATACGCGTATCTGTCAAGATAAACATTAAAAGTAGTTGGAATTAAATGGAAATTACTAATCTTTCTTCTCATTTTCTAGTTACAGGTATTCCACACAAAAATTCACACTTATGGTTTTATGTCTGCGTGTAAAAATAACAATTGATTTCTTATCTATAGAGATAATTGATCATTGCAATTGATGATAAGTCAGTGTTTTTTTCCTAGTAGCACTACGACTAGACCACTGGCACTGCATAAAGCATGGCTGGGCTAAAAATTTGTTTAAATTATAGAAGCTTGCTCTTCAAACATCGTTTGGATTTTCTGTTTAAAGGGTGTCCCACATCAAATTGCATCACGGAAAAATTACTTATTTGACCGATCCTTTTCAAAGTTTCAGACAATAAACACAATATAACACATTAGTAAGCTTTTGGTATTTTTTTTTTTTTCATTTTAAATCCCAAAACCGTAGGCGCGCCCTTCCCTTTAACCCCCCCCTTTGGGTTCTGTTCAATACTGGGGGGGGGTTTTACAGTATGTCCCATAAAAAAAATGCGAAAGTTTTCAATACTTATTTTTCGGTAGCTGTAAACATTATTTTTACTGTTTTAATGCGTGTGTGTAATCATCTGACTGTATACTCTGAGACGATGTAAACAAAACACTGGTTTGTACGCAAAGGAGGTTCCCAGCAAACACAGGATCGTATATGATAGCGGATATAAGTACAAAGTGGAGGCGATATACGTACAGTTTACATGGAGTCAAATGGACACAAGTACGTATATCGCCTCCAGTTTGTACTTATACTCGCTATCATATACGATTTTGTGTTTGCTGGGTTTTGACTAGTTCGCTGCTCCCCCAAAAGCCCGTAAAACAAATTGCAACGATTGTGGGAAGCCACATGGCTACCGTTTACTGTATCCAACATTCACTCCTTGATGGGCCGCGTCCATGGAAGCCGGGAATCAGTGGCAGATCAGTGAGAGACAAAGTAAGGCAAAATTCTATCAGATCGATCCGGAAATTGGCTAAGGAAGACGATATTTCAAAACTACCATGCAACAGTTGGTCAAAGATGACTTGAAATGTTCGTCCAGGGCAAGAGTAAAGCGCCACCTTGTAACGGACCGAATCAAACAACTACGGCTGGAGCGCTCGAAACGTTTGGTGTCAGCATTAAAAAAGAAGCATACCATCATCGTATTCTCCGATGAAAAAATGTTCACCATCAATCCCGTATCTAACACACGTACAGACAGGTTTATTTCACCGAAGAAGATTGAGGATGTTCCAGAGAACGTGAAATTCAAGTTTTAATGGCTTGAAAATGCCTCCAGTATTTATCAAAGCTGGATTAAAAGTTAATACCGAGATTTACATGAACATTTTGAAGGACCACGTTCTGCCATGGATGAAAGCCAACTTTGGAGCACACCAACACGTCATTTTCCAACAGGACGGAGCACCGTGTCATACCTCAAGCGTGGCTGGAGAAAAACATGGAATTTTGGCCAAAGGACATTTGGCCTCCTAGCAGCCCGGACATGAATCCTGTGGATTACTCAATATGGGCATATGTTCAGGCTGTAAACGTTCTCACCCCAGTGTTGGCCCCCTGAAAGCTTCCATTATCAAGGCATGGAACTCGATGACTGTCTCAAACATTGAGAAGGTATGCTCTCGATTCCGTCTCTGTTTGGGGAAGGTGATCGAGAAAAATGGTGGACATTTTGAGTTATGTAATCACGAAAGGCCTTATAAACGATTCCCTAAATAACATTATGATTTTTTTTATTATTTTCTATGAAAAAAACTTATTCGAAATTGATGTATGGATTTCCGCATTTTTCTATGGGACATACTGTAGAAGATCTGTCAATCATTCATGCAATCGCCAGAGAGGCGTCTCGTTTTTATTTGAAAAATTACAATCGTAGCTCCTTTTATTGTTTAAAAAAAGAAAAAAACACCGTCTTCAACTCGAGGTTGTACAGACTGAACTTTGAACATAGAGTGAATTACAACGGACAACTTAACTTAACACCCAGTGGACCAGTATGGACACTCAAAAATGCCGTCAAAAAAAATTAAAGTAGAAAACTTTTCGAGATATGGATAAAAGTTGATTTTTTAATAAATGAACAAAACACATTTACTTAAGAATGACAAAAAACGGTGTGTGTGTATGTGTGTGTGTGTGTGTGTGTGTGTGTGTGTGTGTGTGTGTGTGTGTGTGTGTGTGTGTGTGTGAGAGAGAGAGAGAGAGAGAGAGAGAGAGAGAGAGAGAGAGAGAGAGAGAGAGAGAGAGAGAGAGAGAGAGAGAGAGAGAGAGAGAGAGAGAGAGAGAGAGAGAGAGAGAGAGAGAGAGAGAGAGAGAGAGAGAGAGAGAGAGAGAGAGAGAGATGGGCGTATTTCTTTCGAATTTCTGTTTTCCGCATTTTTGCACTTTTTCCAAAAAAGAGAGCATAACTTCCTCATTTTTCAACCGATTTTCACCATTGAGCCCTTATTTTCTTCGTTCTTTGGCTTTAAGCTACATTTGCAATATATTTTTCTTGTTGACGTTATTTTGGTATTAATCATATGTTTAGCAAAACTTTTTTTTACAAATCTTCAAACAAAATCGCGAAAAAATATATATATTTATAAATGGCGTCGAAACTATGACTCCTAGAATGTTGCAATGTTAAAGAGATCGGTGTTTAATTTAATTTTGCTTCATTTGATGACAAAATATTTGAAATTAGATCACACGCGTTGGAGATATTCCATTTTAAGTAAATGTGTTTTTGTCCTTTTTTAAAAAAATCAACTCTTATCCATATCTCGAAAACTGTTCTACTTTCATTTGTTTTGACGGTTTTTTTATATTCTGCATAAAATTTCACCGATCAGCCGAGTTCATAAATGCTGTAAAATAGTGTAATTAATTTAAAAAAATGGATCGGGAAATTAAGAAAATTTGATATATATAATTTACCGCCTTTTCTTATCGATTCTTATCTTATTCGATGGGACGCCATTTATGCGTTAATAAAAAAAATCACTAAAACAATGTTTTGGTTTGCTCCTTAAACATTCCAGCAAACCCATACACCCCCACCCCCCTAAACTTTCGCCTACGTGGTCTATCATGGTAATTTGCCAGAATTCCCAGCATACATAACCATGTGCTTATCTTATTTTGATTTAACTTTTCATTCCTGACCCGGACCGCTGTCAACTTCACTCATATAAAAGGATTGTATATTCGGTGTAAGCAATTCGACGAGAAAGAGAGGGTTGTGTAGGAGGATAAAGTGACGTGTCAACAAATCAACTACATCTCATTCGTGATGAAAGGCGAGAAGTCATGAATCAGACATGCGTCAGAACTCGGCCACTTTGTGGCTTTGGACGGGATAATACCACAATGGAAATTTGCTTGTAATGTCATGATGACGGATTTGTTCGTACCTGTTGAGAGATCCGAGCATAGCCAAGTGGAGTGTGTGAGAAGCAAGAAGAATGGGAATTAAATAGGCAATGAATGAAATGGGCATCAATCATCTCGTATATACAACCAAAAGAAAATTGCAATTTCGCATGATTTTGTTCTAGTTTTTGCTATAAATCGTCACTTGGAGACAAAATGCAACATTTACTGTGGGCAAAAATGCAACACATAAATTTTCTATGAAAAATTCAATGCGTGCCTTAGGTGGTGCAATGTGTTATCATAAGTATGTTTTTAACCAATTTGAGTGCAACTCGTCGCTCGCAAATACTTGCATGGCTTTGTTTATTTCATAGCATGCTTTGCGGATCAACATGGGCAAAATTGTATTTTACGTATCACGCAGTTTTCTCAAGATATGATTGCAAAAAGAGCAATTTTTGGGTAACGCAATTTTTGCCACCTTTTCAACTTTTGGGTGTACCTTGTAGAATTTATTTCTGTAAGTATATGCTTAGAGATGTTTTAAAATAGTTTAAGAACGCAAATAATAATTTAACTATAGTAATTCCATAAACAATAGATAAACATAAGAAGCAGTTAAAAAACTTAATACTGTAACGGTAGGCAAACACAAAAACATAATGCAATGATGCGGTTTCGATGATCACATCAAAAACCAAGAAAATATTGACGGAACCAAAAAGGTAGTCCGTTTGCATCAAGGTTCAAAAGTCACCGGACAGCGTGTCTGGACTGGGTACTTAAAGAACCGAAAAGCATTCAAAAGAAATGGCTTCTGACCGACATCATAATGGAATGGTGATATGGACCACTTCTTTTCGCAGGAAACCAGTTTGTTTATTGTCGAGTTGGGTGAGCAGTTTGACGAGGGTTTGCTTAATGCGTATTTTTGTACACTGAAGCTCGAATTTTAATGGATTTTGCTGTAATATGGTGTACGTTATTTTTTGCTATGAAAATTTGCTACTGTGGAGATAGCTTCCGGCCCTGGTCCCAGTTAGATGGATGAAATTCAAAATGAGGTTTGACCTTTTGGGACAGAATATTGGTATTGGTTGGAATTTACATTGTTGTATTCTCCGTAACGGTACTGGCCGAGTAGAGTTTTGTACAATAAGCATGCCCCTGTGAACCAGATTCCACTACTTTTGCTACCGTGTTGCATCACAAAGAACTGACTTCGTATGCAACGGAACGTACTTATCAATTGAATAAAAGAGGATGACCACATCCCTTATTTCAGATGATTCTCTTTTGCGGTTTTTGCTTTCCATAGCTTCAACTTCTATTCCATGGTCTCAACTAGCAAGCGTAGTTATAAATTGTATCGTTGAATTCGACAAGAATATGAAGCATTTAGAATGTATCGAAAAAGTATCATTAAACACGTTGAAACTAATTAAAACTGCATTAAAACGAAATTTTATTTAGAGGCGGAACTAAGAATCTTCATCATTGCAGAGCTTAATTAAAAATCTTATTACAGGTATGTTCTTAGTTTCCAACTTTAATATATCATTGCTAGAATTTGAAAATGAGGCAGAAGTTTCGGAAGCAATCAAAGTTCCTCCATTTATCTTCTTCGAAAGAGTTGCTACTAGCTTTGAAACCATCGACACCAAGTAACAGAGAAAATATTATTTTTCTTCTCTGGTATCAATCTTAATAAAGCATAAATAAAGAAACGGCGCTCACGCAACAGAACTGATTTTCACGATATGATCAACATTGCAATTTTTCATTATCACTTTACTGACAGGGCCGAATATTCCAACAACATCGAGTTCAATCACCACTGAATCACAGTTCATTGCAAAACATATAGCGTAGCCCGTAGTTTCAATATCAGCGTTCATAAGGGAAAGAGCAAGAGTAAGATATTGGCGCTTTCCAATTTCTAGGGGCATGAACTGAGATTTTTGTGCAAATGCAAACAGTAAAGAGGAGCAGGCAAAACAAACAATCTGATACAACCGATGCACAGCTTGAAAATGTAGTGTAAATTTCTGAACATATACAGAAAGAAATGTTGAATTTCAAGAGATGCGTGATATTACCGCGCGTTCAGTTTAAAACGTAGAAGTAAACAGAAATAACTAAATTGTTTACAATCTTGCATTCAATACGTCTTAATCATGCTATCTATCTTGAATTTACATGAAACAGCGCACGCTAGTTGCACGCTTAATAGCGTCGATACCTAGATAAGGCCTTGGTTAGAATAGCTTTCATAATCCTTTAGATACAGTTCATCAGAGGTACACAGGCAATAGGCGCCCTGGAAGACACTGTTATGATCCGATTCAAATGGTTATGTTTCTCAAAAAAAAAAAGAGTGAGAAGAGTTTGATTTGTCATGTATCTTTCTTGTTGTGCGTCCTCATCCCGAAGTTCTTTGATATGTAAGCTTTTGGTTGTTTCAGAATCATGAAGTTCTTCCAGTGCTGAAAAATGTTTCATCAATCTATTGGCCTTTTGTATCAACTATTATGTTGTTGTACAATGGTTTTGTTTGTAAACGTCGTTTCTTTATGCTTGGGTCCGTTCAGTTCTGTTTTGTTCGTTCTAACTATGTTCTTAAGTGACAAAATGATAATAGGAATGTTTTCACCAAATTTTGCAGATGCGTTCAGTTCATTCGGTATACTCTTTCAGATATGATGTTCATCTACTATATTTTATGTTACCGTCTTGAGTTTTCTTGAGGACATGGCTAAGCAGTCGGCGCGATATTGATTTGATGTTATAAAGATAAGAAAAGACGAAAAATAAAAAATAAAATGATTTTGTCAGCGAGTCACTCGTACGTTAAACATATATGGGCCGTCAGAATGGTTCATCCGTTCTATAGTGAAGAGCTTAACAAGGTCATAAAGCAATCTATTTCTCAAAGGCTTAATTTTTCTACGCATAATTCTATATCCACATCATAATTCACAATAAAGTTTTATTTGAAGAAATAAAACTACACTGTTACTGTATCAGCTATATGGACAGTAGACTTTTGTAAAATCTTCACTGTCACAACTACGAGTAATCATTGAAAGTACTTGCAATTTACCTAATTGACTTTTGACGAATGATAAGAACACTTTCCTACTTGAAATATGTCACGATCATTTGGCTCACTGACCAAAGCGCAAGGAACTTTGTTGACCATATTGTATTCAAAATTTGCAAATCTCGCCTTTGTTGGCAATAAAACTTGCAGATTTTTGCTTCATGTGGAATGAAATATAATTTTACATGCATAAACATTTACATCACAAAGAAAATTCTGATTTTTTTCTGTGTATTGAGCAAAGAGGAGAATAGTGGCGGTGGGCATGTATAGAAATGATTTTTTTTCTTCTTCGAGCTCATTTTGTTGCTTAGAAGTTTCGTGACCGTAGATATGATATGATATAATGATGATATCTACTACTTGACTTGATCGGACTATAGTAACCACTAATTATCAGCATCATGTCATTGTTTGAAAGGTCGAAAACGAGCTGGGTGGATCGATAGCCAACATCACATCCACAAAAATATAAAGAATTTCCTTTCAAGAACAAGATTAAACAACCGTTCAAAAATTTGAGATGTCTAACGAGAGGTTAGCATTATACCTAAATGCTCCTTAAAAATTAGAAAATTTCCATAAAATACTTAAAATTGCTAAAATTAATAAATAGGGTCGGTATAAATGCCGAAAATGAACCACCACCATATTCATCCAATCCGCTCTAATCACACCAATCCAATCCAATTCACTCGAATGCGACTCAAACGAAGCATTTTAGAGAAACTTACGATCCTTAACTGAAGCATCAAGGGAAACCCTGGACTGCCAGATTATGAAGGCACAATGAAATACGATGCCGATTTTAGTACCGTTCGAAGAACCCGTCTGCGATCCGGATTCTGTTCTTACAGAGTAAGCAAGCAACCAAACAGGTCGTTGAAGACGAACCAAGTGACAAAAAATCGCGCATGGAGGTTGTATGACCATGTTCTGACAAGGTACCAAGGATGCCTGCACATAAACAATGAAACTTACGTAAAAATGAATTTCGGATAGCTTCCTAGTCCAAATTTTTACTTGGCTACGGCACGAGCAGATGTCGGGAAATTCATGATCTGGTAAGGTAATTGCACCTGTGAAACGAAAATCAAGGTTTTTCATCACAAATTAGACGACAGATTTGAAGTTGGACAAGGAACAAAGACTTCAGAAAACGCGCGCTATCTTTCATAAAAGCACACAAAGGACCTATGAAGTTTTGGCTTGATTTGGCAAGTTGCCATCAAGTACTTATCTTTATTTACTCTATGAATAATGGTGCCTGCAGAGAAGTTGTTTGCATATTAATAGGCGGCTAAGCTGATAATAAGTTTTGGTTGAGAACTCTGCTATAGTTGGTGCTAAAAATATTACTTTTTATAATTACAATATACTGATGCTGTGTCTTCAGCAATGCTGTAGAAGATTTTAATCAGACAATGGTAAGACGTGATAAGGAATTTTACACCACGTTTTTGCAAAAAATTTCTTGTACTTATTATAATGGACGACGAAACATGCGGCATTTATTTTCTGCCGCACCCTATATGTGCTCGAAGACTTTCAACAGCCTCCGGGTATGGCTTTTTATACCTCAATGCAAAGAAACGCTATTGCCGAGTATTTCCGAACAAAGAAGGTGTCTAAGTTCCCCAAGAAGTATTTGGTTGGCAGGTCAAACAGGGTGCAACGAAAATAATGCGAAAATTTGTTCTATTTCTTTCAAATCCCATTTTCAACTAATTCAAGCAATAATATCAACATTTTCGAGTGCAGTTATCTTTATAAAGTCCTTTTAAACAAATTTATTCAATGTGTCCTCCATTTTGATTAATAACATCCTCGAGCCGACGCCGGAAGCCAGAGCATGCCTTTCGGACGTAGTCCTCCGACATTGACTGCCATGTGCGTGTTATGGTTGACTTCAGGGTTTTCACACTAGGGTGTGATGTTTTGCAGGCTCGTGCTTCAACATATGCCCAAATCGAATAATCCAACGGATTACGATCTGAACTGCTAGGGGGCCACAAATCTCTCAACCATTGTTGGGTTCGATTGGACGTGTGACACGGCGCTCCATCCTGCTGTAGGACAACGTTTTGGTCCTTGAAGAAGTTGGCCTTCACCCAGGGAAGCACTTGGTCCTTTAAAATACCGATATACACTTCGGTATTGATTTTAACTCCAGCCTCAATGAAAACAGGCCGCATTTTCAAACCGTTGGACGCCACCAAGCCAAACATCATGACAACAGCCGGATGTTTGGTTTGAAATTTGAATTTCACTTTTTCCGGAACGTTCTCCATTTTCTGCGGTGAAATGAACCGGTCCGTGCGGCTGTTGGCCACAGCATCGATGCTGAAAAGCTTTTCGTCGGAAAACAGGATTATCATTTTTTCCTTCTTCAACAAGGAAAGCAATCTCTTGGAACGAGTCACTCGTAGTTCCTTGACCCGGTCCGTAATCAAGTGGCTTTCCACTCTGGCTCTGGAAGATGCATGCAGGTCTTCTTTGATGATTCTCCGCATGGATTTCTCCGAAACATTGGCTTCCTTTGCAAGTTTTCTTATGGAACGCACCGGGTTGCGAGCAATTTTTGCACGGACCGATTTGATCACGTTCGGCGTGCGTGCAAAGCGCGGACGTCCGCTTTCCGGCTTCGGCTGCTTAAGATCATCATGCAGGGACTTTTTTATTCGGTAAACTGTTGCCAAATGGCACCCTACCACCTTGGCAATCTCTTTCGGCTTCTTCTGGGCGAGCAACAAACTGGTGATCACTTCTTTCGCGAACATTTTGACGAATTTGTAATAAAACAAATAGAATGTTTGGATGCAGCACTTGAAAGTAAACATAAACAAATACACTTTCGACAGAAACTAGTCACTAGCTACACGAATTACCCCAATACTCATGTTTGAACATTTTCGCATTATTTTCTGCCGCACCCTGTATGTAGTTGTGGTAAAAAATCCAAAGGTTTCGGCTCTAACGACACTATCAACAGAGATGTATACGAGAAAGAATGTCTGCAAACGCAGTTGCCACCGTTTATAAGAAACCACAACTCTCCAGCTCTTCCTGATTTAGCCTCTTGTCACTATGAAAAACCCCTGGAATCGTAAAAGGCACGTCAAATACGTGCCAAAAATAGCTAATCCGCCTAACTGTCCAGAACTTCGCCCGGTAGAAAAATAGCAGAAAGCTCGAGAATTTTACAGAAAGAAGGATTGACATCTCTATCAACTGTATACGTATAATTCTATTATACTCTAATATACATTGGTTTGTTGAATTATGTCTAGATTTGTTTGTGCAGACATTATCTAAGTGTCCAAAATTTAACGTGGAAAAGCCTTACTCAAGCAAGTAAACTTTAATATAACAATCGGCTGAAAGGCACTCTCATCTAGGTCTCGCTCTTTTTTGCATCTAGTACTGGTCTAATTCGTGGCAAACAATATGAATGTGAAATTCCTTTTCGACGTAGTTACACATGTCTCACATTCTTGTAATCTTCGAGCTTAATGACATGTTACCAAGCATTGAAAAAAAAAATGAATTTTAACAGGCGCGTAAAATTTTCCCTCGTTTGATTCCAAGCCTAAGGAAGCGTAAATAACGAAATTGTTTGCAATTATTCATACGCCATACAACAATGTTTGCAATCTTCCATACAACAGACTAGATTCAGGCGTTATATGACTTAAAATTACTTAAAATATCCCATTAATTTCTGCCAAATCTAGCATCCTCTTTATGTGCATTAGATCACGCAGAAAATTAAATATTTCTTTCAAACTGTGCGAGGATTGGATAACATTTATCCTAGATCATTGAACTTTCACAAATAGCAATGTTATCTGAAATCAACATAATAATAACATTATGACCATGATAACCAGTATTAGAAGCAGGCCAGTTGGATTAAAATTTCAAATAATTATCGATCGCTAGTTGGTTACCAGCTGAACAGACTGATCTTATTTTCATGTTTTAATACAATCTTCTTTTTGTTACAGCTTGAACAACATACTTCCCGTTTCGATCAGGTACGATCAGGTAAGTTATAACTTCAAATTGCTGTTGAAAACATTTTATTATTGTTTTCTTAATTTTTCAATGGGTTGCTGCGTTGGCACTGGCCCAAGTGCTGTTGGGTAAGCTATAGACACAGTTGTATAAATTACCTCCCATAAATTTGGTTATCATCAAATGAGTAGTGAGTGACTAGAAAAAATTCTGAATGGGACGTAAGGGTAGGAGGCTGTTGTACTTGATATTTTGTTGAACTAGATAAAAAGAAGTGGATTTTTGTTGAGGTTAGATAAAAAGAAGTGGAAATTTTCTTAAGTTGAGAAGCCCATTGTATTTTTTTGTACATTCACGGTGATCAATAAAACGATCTAATATTTTAAGATTAGAATCAGAATAAATCTCGCGGGCACGAATCGTATATTGTCGTAAATGTTATGAAAAGACAGGTTCAGGGAGTTTGCGTGTAGATTTCAATAAAAAAAAAATTAGCATTAAACATTTTCCAGCTTCTCAGCACCGTCGTTAAGTTAACCTCGTGAATTTGCGCCTGCATTATTCAAAGGAAACGAACATTTGGAAAACTGATGTAGTTCGATTACGCATTTAATTCTCTTTTACTGAAGACAGTCATCTTAAAGGGGCTTCAACTAGCATTGACAGAGGAAGCAAAATAATATGAGAATTTTTTATTTTGCAACATGAGATGATGTTAAAAACAGCATTCGTTAGTTATAAATTATAGAAAGAATAGATACCCTCTCGAAGATCATGGTTGTCACCTTGTCGTAGGTGAGAGGGCTAATCTCATGCAAAAGGCCAGCATGGGAGACCAAGAACATGATCAGCAGTGATAGTATCACACTATGCTCTCTTTAAATTGTCACGTCGTAGTACGTTTATTTGAAGGCACTGAAATAGGTGTGATACTGGCGGGTTTAACCGCAATTCACTCTTAGACGAAGCTAGGAACAATCTACAAATACTTGATATCAAATAATTGAGGGAAACGACAAAAAGTGCCCTTTTCATTTGCTTGACAGTTTTTTTCATTTTTGCTTATTCTCTAATTGTCATTCATTAAACTTCAAATATACCTATACAGTTGGTATCATTAATAATCTTATTGTTCGCTTCATTATTGAAAAGGGTGAGTGTTTTGATCATGATTGTGAGCAACTAATAATAAGTCCTGATGTTTCAGGTGCAGACAATTAAAATATATATTATAATTTAAATGTGGGGTCTATACTACAGCCGTGATCAAAGCACTAACTCTAACAACATATTATTAAGCTAGAAATCAGACCTTTCGAACTGAACAAAGGTCATCGAAAAGTGTTAATTAGGAGAGATGCTGACAAAGAATTAAAGGCTAAGGTTTTATGAAAAGAGTAGGACGCGGAGGGTCCGCTTAGGGAGTAGCCTTGAGGTCATAGAACAATTCTTCTCTATATCGGTTAGCTTTGCTTTAATAGTCTCTTGAATTAAAGGGATCCCTGTCGTGCTATAAACATGCATGCTAGATTGGGAGTTTGACCAGTAGTGAGATTATCAGGAGCTCTGATCATTTTTTTTACTGCCACGTCGTGGAACGTTTGTATAAAGGCACTGACATAGGGTGTGATACTGGCGGGATATGCCGCAATTCACTCTTAGACTTCTTACCTTCAATCGGGGGGAGAAGACTTTAAGTACACTTTTCATTTTCGTGGCAATTTATGTTGTTGTTCATCCATTTGTTTTATGGAATGAATAATCAAAATATCTGGTTTACTAATTTTCTAATAACTGAATGTAATTGCACTATTTTCGAGGGAGGTGAATGTTATGATCAGGGTATCAGCCCGACGATGACAAGCATGTATATTTGAGATAGGATGCGGAGGGCCCGCTTAGGAACCACCATTAGAAGCTATAGAATAGGCCTATCCATGTGGCTTATATCTGTAGCAGTGTTAGATGAGTCATATACAATAGCATACGGTCGTTGTTTTCGTATCACCTCCTTGTTTATAAAGTTCAATGACGGCAAATCGGTTGTAATCGGTTGTAATGCGAGGCAACGAGAGTTTACCCTTCATATCACACTTTAAATTAATAGAAAGGATAAACAAATAAAAAATAAACCCGCTAGATAGCAGCTATACAAGTTCTTCTCAAAGTTTCAAATTAGCTCTTATATGAAATATATTTAAATTTGGGATAGCAACTAGATCACAAGCTGTAGGGTAGGCTGTAATTTAGGGTTTAGCCAAACAAGTATTATAATTTTTTTTCTTCATGGTTAGTCATTTTCAGTCAAAGAAACAAATAGTCGTTGTGAGAATATCACCTATAATCTCCACACACCAGATACTAAAATCGTCTTTTTCTTCACCTTTTCATGATAACCTTGGTCTGCATGCGGTTTTGCAATGATGGTTGCATGGACGCGAGCGGTTGTGGAATTCAAGCAGCTGTTCAGCCAGCGTCGCATGCGGCTTAGGTAGTAAGTATATGGCTGCACATCATACAGGTAAGCTCTCCAGAAACAATTATAGGGTTGCAAGGAGATGTCGAATACATGAGACTTGGTTATAAATAAATACAATTTAATCCAGGAATCAAATAGAAATACAGTATCTATCAAACACAATTACAGACTATAATCACGTGCACATTATTATGAATAGTCTTATTCATATAAGACACAGAAATACACAGTACACTGACGAAAACTCAACATGGACAAGAACATACACAATACATGAGAGCGAATCAATTTTATTAAAACTATTTGAATCATCACGATAAAAACAGTGACCAAATGGGCACCATAGCCTAGGAACGTCTGTGTGTTGATTTAAAATAGAGGCTCATAGAAGCGAATTTTACCAATAAAAGGGTCCAGTGCAGATTAAAAGTAAGGGCCTGCTACCACTGTGACACCTACAAAAAAAAAAAAAAAAAATTGAAGAGGACATGCGGATCATGACTGAGAGGCTTTTTGAAGAAGTTGCAGCTGGTGGAACTCCGTTCAGCAAAGATCGAAGGAAGGTACATGTACAGCCTGACCAGGCATAGTAGTAATGTGAATTTCCGAATGCCAGAATGGTCATCAAGGAATGACGTCAAACATATTCGGACATATCGTAATTAAATTAAACATTAAATATAATTAGTCACTTTGGCGTGAGAGGTATGGATCTCATGCTGCAGTGCAGTTTGTAATGCCGACGGAGGAACATCGTTAGAGATTACTACTAGTATCTCACACAACGACACGAATGTCATTTCTTGTGATCCATTGAGTGGTCCAAAGAATTATATGCCAAATTGTTCGAGCGGATTAGAGACCATGCAAGAAAAAAATGTTGAAGAAGGTTATGATGGAATGCATGAAATACACATTTCATTAAACGGCTACAATTAACAACTTAATATAATTACAAATGAATCGAATAATCAATATTATTACAGGGGAATATCGCATGGAATTTACGGTTTGATACATTTAGTTATAATGCCGGGGGGGTATCAAAGGGTTGAGTTGCGTCTCCGTTCATTGTTTTCGCAGGCGTACGTGAGCTGTTGAGAAAGAGTATAAACTAATAATAAATTGGAAACTGCCCCCATATTAATCTCATTGTTCCTATATTCATCCTACGATGAATCAAACAATTGGGCAGTTGAAGGATCGGTTTCGTTTTCTAATAATGTTTGCTCACGTTAAATAACTACAACAAACATTACTAACTAATCCTGTCACGTGTATATCGTTTATTTCAAGTAGGATGAATATAGGAACAATGAGATTAATATAGGTACATCTTCCCTATATGACAGTTTATAGGAATTCTCGCACTTGCTTTCAGCGCTTAGCTTCTTGAGCTTTTATTCTTTATCGCTGAAATTCGCTGTCTCAACACAAAAGTATCAAAAAACGCGATTACCACAACCAAAACCTTGACCGAAACTCAAATCACCTGGAAATGCTTGCAAAGCTCAACAAAACAATCGCCTGGTTACCAGGGGTAGCCAAAACATAACAATTGAACTGTCAAATTACCATGATACACATGGGCACCTATTGGCACTCATCGTAACGCTTAGAATCACACTAAAAAAAATGGGCACAAAGGAATATTGTGCTAAGCGACTCACCCTTGGGAATCCTTGGTTGATCTCACTAGGCCATGGCGTGACTCGTGAGAGATTACTTGAATAATGAGTATGAATTTATAACTCTCGACAGCGCTTAAATTTATATTTTGAGATATATATAATTCCCGCCCATCTTAGCCGCTGCAAAATCGAGCATACGCACGATAAAGAAAAGCGGCGAATGGCCGGTCTTCACGAGATTTCATTTCGTGCATTATAGAAACGAATTGTAATGATAGCATTTTACCAGATAAACAGCAATATGAATGTTTCATACGAAATACAAGACATTTGATATTTCTATTTCCAAAATCAATGTTTACGAAACGAGTGAAAGCTAATTTACGAAATAGTTTAGTAGTTGCAGCATTATCGAGATTTTCGGCCTCGAGCTGTAGTTCATCTCCCGTCGTAGTTAATGAAACACCGCTTTGGGTATTTTTTCATAACTTGTTCGGGGGTGAGATTTGAACTCGTGGCTTTGGCGTGAGAGGTATGGATGTTAACCACTACGCCGAGGTCGCTCCCATTACGAAATAAAATTTCAGTACAGTCGCAGCAAAAGGCGTAAGTTTAAAATCCAATTTCGACATTTCTATGCCCTAAATTAATGTCGAAATTGCAGCTCGAACATTCAAGAGCACATTAATTTTCATGATAACTTCTTCCTATAGTCATGAAACATTGAAACGATGTAAGCGCCAAAAGAGCTGCCTTGGGTGTGACAGGCTCTTTAATCATCGACCTCTTTGTTCAGAATCAGTTTCTTATCAAATATGTTCAAATTCCAAGACGTGACACGGGACCGTTTAAGAACGAAAGAGCAAAAATTTACATCAAGTTAGGCTTCACATGTGCTCATAATTTCCATGAAAGTGCAGGAAACAGAAGGATGAAGCTGGAAAGAATACAATTTGTATTCCGGTAAAAAAAAGCTTTCCCCAAATTGGGTTGGCCTTTGCTTCTGATTTAATAATATGATACATTATAAAAGGAAGCTTAGATGTATTGCAAGACATGTCCTCGGTATGAATTTCACCGAAGAAATCTTTTTCCAATCCAAGAAGATAAAAAGAAACATTCCATTCGTTTTTGCCTTCGTTTTATGCCTTCTAGTAGTCATTAATAATTAATCTGATCACACTCATCTTAGTAGATTCCAAATTTACAACCTGTATCCTTTCTTCGATTCTGCTCACAATTTGATCATAAATTTTCTCATCCAATTTCAGCCGGCTCACGCAACGGTCCTAATGCCTTAACCTTCGTCAATTTCCAAACCCATTGAGCATCAGCGGTTGCATTCTTCGGTGAAAGCCAAACCTCAATTTTGTTCCGTGCCACTTTAGTTCAATCTGACTGACAGGATAGAAATATCCATGTCAGATTGAACAAACCTGTCACTGTGGTATGCTATTCCTTAGTAAAAATACAGCCTTATACTCCAATGCGGATCGCCATTTGCCACTTTGATGGATCGTGTTTTGTGGGTGCCTCGCTTTTGTCCTACGAATGGAGGGGCTGGAGCGGGGAGTTTAGGAATCTATATTGCCGTCGTCTGCACGCCCAATTTGGAGTACGATGATGGCAGGAGGCATCGTGTTTGAAGCACCTGAGGGACTGGACGCGTGTGCTTAATGGCGAAGATCCCGGTGACTGTGTGCGTGACCAATAAAATGCCTTCACGGGTGGCAACGTAAACTTTCGCATTTTCGAGATTGGACGATGGTGACATGAAATGCCATTAGATTGAACAAAGAGGCTTTTCTTTTCAATGCTGGGCAGACAGCTGTGGAGAATGGAATTAAAGGTTTTACATTTCATTGACGTTAATTTCGGTGGAAAGAGCATCATTTATCCAATTGGAGAGGAAGCATTTGTCGTTCAGTTTTGAGTAACCTTTAATTGCTTATTCAACCTGTCATGAACGTGATGTCCATCGAAATTAATTATTCGTTCACAGCAAGAGCAGGGGTATTTGTTTGGCTTGGTCTTCTGAATTATAATACCAGTGGCAAGGCCTGACAGGAATAAAAACATAAAAACAAACGCATTCTTCTTCCCAACACCTTGAAGATTAACAATTCTCAGTTTAGCCCATCGAAAATGTTAAGGGATAGAAACATTGATTTATGAAAGTCTGTATCGAGGGTTAAATTTCATTTTCACAGGCGTCTGTGGGGTAAAATGTCTTTCAATATCATTGATATATAACGTTTTTATTTAGACTATATCAAAAGTAGGTGTATCAAAAGGAAGTAGCAATGTCACTCTTTTAATTTGCAAATACAATGTTTGTGATGGCTTGTTTGGCTATTTTACCCCACAGAGCTAAGTTTTCCTAAAAGTTTTTCTATTTCATGACCCATTTTGTGATTGATTTTTATCGAAACGTAATGCCTAAAACGAAAAACCCTTGCATAGATGGTTCCAAATCAGCAGCTCAGATGAATTCAAATCAGGGTTTAGCTCGAATAAATGAGATCCATTTTCTGATAGAGACAATCAATCTTTGTTTCGGAAAAGGCAAAGCACAGGATAGAATTCTCCTCTTAAGAAAATCTCAAGACGAGACGCTCGAAGTTGAGCTTTGTTTATTGGGCTATGTAGCTTTTTGTTTAGATTTGTGTTAGACCTACCTGAAATGGTCAAATTTGCACTAGAAAAATAAAAAGGGAGTCGTTCTCTTGGATGAGAACTATAGATTTTATTTATTTCTGTTGGTGATTAATTTTAATCAAATTCAATTGCAATGCTTGAGATGTTGACTATGTATCTAATTAATCACATATCCTTCTTGACATTCAATTAGGAACAATAAGTAACAAGAGTATCCAGCTTGTGGAAGCATCACTAATTGAGTGATTTATCCTCTAGGGGCGTATCATTTTAAGAATGCATATTGAATAAATATTTCTTTGTGACAAAATGTATTTTATAACTCTGCGCTGGGATCTAAACGCCAAAGTACCTCCACATGAGCATGTGTCTCATGGAACTATGATAATGCGAAACCAATTGAATAGACCGTTTAAATTGTATCGAATGAATATGGCTGGAATCACTAGGGGGCTGTTTGTAAACCACGTAGTCTTTTCCGGGGGGAGGGAGGAGGGTTTGACAAAAATCAACGCTCCATACAAAATTTCAAAAAAAATAATGGGGAAACGTCCACGAGGGGGAGGATCTGAGATTTTTAAAAATGAGTCTACGTGGTTTATGAACAGGCCCTAGTGATAGTGATTGTTTCTGATGGAGAGTTGAAGCAAGAACACGATAGTAATATTATTGTCGACACGAAAGAGTTTTCTGTAGGTTATACTCGCAGAGCAGAGAAAAGGCCGGGGTACAAATCGGCAGAAATAATTTATTACAACGCTTTTGACGGTAGACTAAAGACTTCTGTTTATTAGTAAACATGCTTATATACTTATAACTTCTGCAACGATCGTCCACGTCAATGTGTTTGGTCCTTTTGCTTTTCTTAGCCATACCAACGCAACCTCGGTTGTACTCGTATATCCTCACAGGTTTTCACCTACATGTAGGTCTTCCAGAACCCTGCTGGTACACACGGCCTCTGCTTTTGCTGCGCTGAGAGCGACGTTCTCAGCTTCGCATGATGACAACGATACAGTAGATTGCTTCTCGCTGCTCCAGAGTACGGTACATCCATAGACCTTGAAAATGCAGCTACTCACAGATAATCGTCCCTGAAGGTCCGCCGCCCAACCGGCATCAGCATAACCGAGAAAAACTGATCATGTTCTGATCGACGATACAAAACTCGTCGAATTCGGACGCCGCGACCTAACATTGAGCTTCTACGTGAAATCGAAGTTTCCGTGGAACGTACAACAGCTGAAAGCAGCCCTATCAACAAAAGCAGCTGTGCCGAGCTGATCTTGGCTGGGAACATATTCACATATTCATAACAGCTGAAGATGGCTGGGAACATATTCAAACTGCAATTGAAAGCACTGCAATAGCGGCACTAGGTACTACTCCACCGAAACGAACAAATAACTGGTTTGACGATGAATGCCAGCAGATAGTAGAGGAGCAGAATGCAACATCGTGTGGAATGGTACAGACTTGGAAGGTTGACTTCTCACAGATGAGTGTGAGGAGATCGAAAGGTGGACTGTCTTTAAGAAGTTTTTCTGCATTGTCGAGCAATATTCCTTGATCTACAGTCAGCTTTAAAATCCGCATACCGAAGTGAGTAGTCACCAGCGTATTTTTTCGAAACTTCACGAAGACCTCTAACTTCCGCTTCATGAGGTAAATCATAGCAGAATGTTTTTAATTTCGATGAATGGCTCGAAATACCTGGATGCCGGTGGATCGGTACCCGCTAGAGGAGTCGCTTCGCTCTTTCCGGATCCCGATACTGTTTGCCCTGGGCACAGGCATCCCAGAATCGAATCGGTCCAGGCTTGAAATCCACACTGGTTGGCTTCTATTATTGCACGATCTTGGCCAAGATGCCCCAGGCAATGATGCCAAAGCTCATTTTGATCTACAGTACTGGACAAAATAAAGTACGCACCTTCCATACTTCCAAAATTTGTCATATTTTCCAGCAACTATGAAAGATAGCATTTCGATACCTTTGGACGAAAATTTCAATTACATAAAGCCCGATTCAAAGTAAATTTGGACGCATTCAAGTGATCATAACTCAAGAATTAAACAACATATACGGTTGATCTAAACGTCAAACAAAATTATATTTATTCAGCTTTCAAACGATATATAACAAGTTATTACATTTCACCGTTTCGAACGAACCGTCGCACTTTACTTGTGATCGATGCCATCATGATCTGCACAGTCGCTGGTGACACTGTACCGGCGAACTTATTCCACTTTAAACGCATTTGTTGTGCATTTGTCAATGTGTGCAATTGCCCAATATTTTTCGATCGGTCTGAACTCATGGCAATTCGGAGGATTAATCTCTTTGGTGACGAAATTAACATTGTTTGCAGTTTATTATTCTAGTACCTCCTGAGAGTAGTGGCAGCTGGCTAGATGCGGCCAAAACATAACGTTGGTCTTGTGTTGCCGAATGAAGGATAAGATCCGCTTTTTCAGACACTCTTTAATGTAAACCTTCGACGTCATTGTGTGAGATGTGATGAAAACCTTGGTTCTAATTACACAACTGCAGATTCCTTGCCAAATCATTAGTCTCCGAGCAAACATATCAGCAAAAACAAATTTATACCTGGAAAGGACATCCCCACGACCAGTTGCCAATCCGGGGATTTGTTTTGAATTCATTTTGACATATGTTTCTTCATCTATTAAAATACAGCCATCAAATTTCGTCAAAACTCGTTCGTATAGTAATCGTGCTCGCGTTTTCGGCCACTAAATTTTGTTTCAGGGAGCGATTCGGATGTTTACTGGTTTACTATATCCTTCTCTTTAAAGGATGTTTCGCACGGTGGAAAAGTTAAAATCGTATTTTTTTGCCAAATCACGTATGGAGACACCTGGGTTGCCTTTCACGTACCTCAACACCTTTCTCCTCAGCTCTTTGTCCCTAGTGCCACATTTATGATAGATGCGCTGTACTCTATCCACACTCAGAGTATTCTTGTAACATTTGATTACAAGACACACCGTTGACTTTGGGAATTTTAGCACTTTTGCTATTTTTGAGGCAGACCACGAAGGATTCTCTAGATATTTGTGCACAATTAATTTTCTTTTCTCAAGTTCCATTTTCCGTAATTTCGAGATGCGTCGATCAATCGAGAAAAACATTTCAGCAATTTCTTTTTCAACGAAACATCAACAAATGCCTGTCAAACGATTTTTGTTCCTACCACCAGGGACGCGATGGTGTATTAAACCGTGCGTCCAGATTTACTTTGAATCGAGCTTTCTGTATTTTTGGACCATGCATTGATTTGTGCTTTGAGAGTGATATTTTCAACAAAAAACAAGGTTTATTGGGTGATTGTTCGTTTTTTTATGGACAAAATTAAGAACGCACTTATAAAACACATGACTTTTATTGCTAAAATCAATACCTAGTATGACCACCTTGCGCCTCAATAACGGCTTGCAGGCGTCGTGGCATACTTTCGACAAGATTTCGGATGTGTTGAGGGTTAAATTCATCCAGGCCTTCTCCAGAGCTTCGAATAGTTTGTCACGGTTGGTCATGTCTCCTTTTTCAACGTTTTGATCCAGGATAGACCCAGCATTTTCGATAGGATTCAAGTTCGGGCTTTGAGGTGGCCATTCCAATAGTTTGATACGTGAAGCACGGAAGTAGGCAGTGGTTTTGTGGGCGGTGTGCTTAGGGTCGTTATCTTGTTGAAAAGTAAACTTATTCTGCAAACCAGGTTTACGTGCCGACTCTCCAGGTTTTGTCCAGATTTGTGCCCTCTGTTTATGACCAAAGAGCTCGAACTTGCTCTCATCACTCCAGAGAACCCGTTTCCAGAAGTCTAATAGCTTGTCGATGTACTTTGAGACGTTTGATCCTACAGGAGTCATAATTAGTATTGAATAAATACAACAGCAAAACAAACAAACCTGTTAACTTTGCGAATCAAAGGTCGGCGTTGGGCAAAGCTGTTCTTACAACCTGTTTCGTGTAGTCTTCTGCGCACAGTTCGATCGGATATGTTCAAGAAAACGTTTTTCTTGATTACGGTCGGCGGTTTAGTCACTTCGGCGATCATCATTGATTGTTGTCTTCCGTTTCCTTCCTGTACCTGCTCTGTCTGCCACACTTCCGAGATCCTCGTACTTCTTCCATACCTTTCGCACTGCTGCCTCACTTAATTACTATTTCCGAGCGATTTCTCTGTTTGAAAGGCCCTCTTGACGGTTTTTAACAATGAGTTTGTGGATATCTAGAGAAATTTGTTTTTTCCCATCTTATCGGATTGAAACGCACTTGATATGATAATTTAACAACAAACAAGTTTTTTTGAAGTTTCTATGCGGTTCGAGGGATAGGAAAGCATTTGCACGTTGTACGCCAAGATGCACAGTAGTGGTTCTAGTAGTGCGTACTTTATTTTGTCCAGCTGAAAAGCGACTCATGCTTACATTTTTTCAAACTATTAGAAATATATGCAATATCAAAATGTAATTATATCGTATAAATTTTATGAATTAAAAATACTACATTTTATCTTTATGAACTGTATTGAAATATCTAATGCCGAAAAAGTTATAGTGATTTGAATTTCACATCAGGTGAATACTTTATTTTGTCCAAAACTGTACCTGCCTAACGTTTGCAAATGGATTCACTCACCTTAATGCAAAGGTCGTAAAGATTGCACTTCAACAACACCAGCTTTCTTTAGAACCGCCTTGTTCTGCAGAAACAGCACCTCCACACCGGTATCCTACATTTCGCACATTCAGAAGCAAGCCATGGTTGCTGTATTCATTCATCACGCGTTCTTCTTTCGCCACTAGGTTTTGGTCATCCTTAGTAACGTTGATCACCGTCCTCTAGCGCTCGATCATTTCGAAAAACGTCCTGACGTGCACCAAATGGCAGATTGCTCTGGAATTCAGTAGTTTACACTGAATAGTTTTGCCATCGGACTTCATCATGCCATCACGACTCACCATGAAATTGTATTTCGACCTGTAGCAGCATGGACTTCTTTCTGTTTGCAGTCCTTCTTCATGTGGCCTACTTTGCCGCATTTGTGGCACTTGTCCTTGAACTCGTCGCCACACTTGTTCTGCTGGTTGTCTGAAAATGCCGCTGGTTTTTCCTCCGTTGATTCTCCCGGTCAAATAGCAGTTTCTGCTCTTCCGCCCGGACCTTTTACTTGATGTTCTCGAGTGCTGTAACCAACGGGTTGTATGAGTCAGGCAAGCTCAGGATAAGCTGGGACACAAGATAACCCTAGCCAGCTCTACGCCAGCCGTTTTCAGCTGCCTCACCAAATCATCGAATGCCAGTAGGTGGGATCGCATCGAAGCTCCATTCTTCACCCACAGTCGTACAAACTGCTTCCTTAGGAGCGTTTGACTGGCTACCGACTTCTTTGTAAATACTTTCACAGACTGGTTGACGGAACGTCTTCCGTTAACACCTGCAATACGGCCGCCGTATCCAGGAACATTTAGAATTGAAAATTCCAGTTCAGAAGACTGGAATTGTTGAAAGTATTCCGCCGGAATACTGGGGAATTCCGTAGGCAGTTTCGGGGTGCCCATAACCCCTTGTAGGCAATACTCGCAGAGAAGAGAAAAGGCCGGGTTAAAGATCGGAAGAACTAATTTATTATAACGATCTTGACGGTTGAATATAGACGAACAGCACCGACTACTATATGCGAAACATTTTTTTAATTTTCATTATTTGTTGTACATACTTAATAACAATTTAAAGTGTTTTAGCCCAATGCAAATGCTTGTTAAAATTTGATAACCTACTTAACCTACAACTACAACTACAATTTGAAAAGCCTATGGGTGAGGAACCAGATTTCCGGATGATCTGGTAATTCGATGTCAGGCAGCGTACTCTGAACCGATTGATAGACTCACTGAATCGCTCTTCAAGTAACTTTATTTCGGCAAGACGCTGGCCAGTCTTCGGAGAAGATCATCCTGTGGATTTTAAACACGCTGAAGCTTCAGGTGATGTATTTTTGCGCAACTCTCCCAGACTAGCATGCCGTCTTCGATGACCAGTAGTATGATTTGTTTGTAGACAGCAAGCTTGTTTTTCAGGGATCATGTAGACCTTCTGTTGATCAATGGGTACAGTAGTCCTTTTTTTCTTGTGACAGTTTTGTCAAACTGCTCTCTGAAAATCAGCTTGTTGTCTAGGTAAACGCCAAGGTAGACAGCTGAGTTGGTCCATTCCACCGCTGTGTTGTTCAGGCAAATTTTACAATTGGGAAGGTCTTTGCTGCTTTGATACAGATCTTCCATTCAGTGAAGTATTCTGACAGGACAGGCTTCGCTGCAGTTTCGCGGTTAGCGTTTTTGTTATCCTACCATTGTGGACGACTGCGGTATCATCGGCAAACAACGACAGAGATCCATTTTCAGGGAGCGGGATTATGTCCGAGGTAAAATGGTTGAACATAAGTGGACCTAGTACACTTTCCGGCGAAAACTGCACCATCCAGCGAAACACGGAATGTCCGACAAATAATATTTTATTATCTTCTCCAGGAAGATGGGAAGATTGTATTGTTTTAGCTTGTACATGGGGGTTTAGCTTGGCATGGTGGCCTGCCACACGTTATCAAAGGCCTTCTGAATGTTGGGAAGTGCCATGACATATGATTTCGCAATAGACTTGTTCCGCCTGAGGATGTTGGTTACTCGGTTAAGTTGGTGCACTGTTGAGCAACCACGTCGGAATCCGAACTGCTCGTCGAGCAAGATGTTAAGCTCGTCGGCAGACGAGAGAAGCCGACGGTGGACCGCTTTTTCAAACAGTTTCGATACTCCTGAGCTAAGCCTGATGGGCCTATAGCTTTTGGAAAATGAAGGATCTTTCCCAGGTTTCTGGATGGGGATGACTTTGGCTGACTTACAACACGAGGGGATGTAGCCACGTCTGAGGCATTGGTTGAAAAACAATCGCCAGATGGTTATAGAAGTAGAGGCTCAATTTCTTGAGCTCCAAGTTCATGATGGTATCGAAACCTGGGGCCTTAATGTTCTTTGAGCCTTTGATATAAGTCAACAATTCGTCAGCTGAGATCTCCAACTCCTCTGTGAGGTCATTGGGGCTTATATGGATGATAGTAATAAGCGCGCTAACGACAGCTTCGTGTAGACTGACGATGTTTTGTCTGAGATTGTTGGAGCTGACGAACTGTTGACTTATCTCAGCAGCTTTTTCTGCAGGAGTTATCAAGCGATTCTTAGAGCCTTGGCTGTCTTGTGGGATCAACGGTGGAATGGGCCTTGGCTTAGTTTTTTAAATTTTTGTCAACTTCCAGAACGGCTTTCCACAATCTGGGAGAGAGCGGATCTTGTCGGCAAAATTGTTATTCTTAGGGTCCACCATTCTGGCCTTAATAATTTTCGTCACTCGATTACAGTGACTTTTTAGCGTTTGCAAACCAGTTCGCTGATATTGCCTTCGGATGGCGTTTCGCAACTGTATTAAATCTTTAGTGGGTCTATCAATGGCTGCAGAGTTGCTCACCTGATCAATCACCGGTACATGTTGCTCCCGATTCTGGGAGAGCGCTTTTTTGATGCTCTTCGGTTGCCGATAAATATCATCAGTTGACTCGAAGTGCATGTTAAAATCGACGGTGTCGTCGACATGTTGTTGGAACCTCTCCCATCTGGCACGATGGTAGTTCCGTCTGATGATCCGATGCTGGTTGACCGAGGACCCAACTTTAGCCACCACTGGATAGTGGTCCGAGCTGAGCTCCTGGTGTACTACCGGCTGGGCGATGTTGTTCCCCATGTTGGTGAAAAAGATGTCGATTGTCGAATGGACCCCGGATCTTTTCAACCGGGTGGGAGTATCCGGGTCCAGGACGGTGTAATGGCCCTCTTCCAGGTCTTCCTGCAAAAATAATCCCGTTCCGGTTCCGCTGGGTGTTCCCCCAGGTTTCGTGTTTCGCATTTAGGTCGCCGGCGATGATAAACTGTCCCTGCCTCCGAGTTATCTTGCGAATGTCGTTCCGTAGGACCGTTCTTGTACCGTTAGCGGTGCTGGCTTGCGTGGGACAATAGGCCGCAATGATGGTGATAGGGCCGACGGCAGATTCGACCTCAACTCCGATGGCTTCGATAAACTGCAGCTGGAAGCTCGGAAGCATGTGGCAGTTGTTGCACAGGGCGATTGCAACTCCTCCATCAGAGCCGCAACGATCAAGTCGCACAAACCGTTAGCCTGGGATGCAGATGCTAAATTCAGGCTTGATGGTGCGATTACGGTCTATGCTTGCACAGGAACTTCATCGTCAGGGATGTGGCGGCTTTGAGCCGTCCTTCCTTCGAGCGGCAGGAACGGGGTTGGTGGTAGAGCTCTTGAACGAACTCGACCGTTTGCTCCGAGTCGTAGAGCTGTCCATCGGCGGGTGGTTGCATGGAGGTACTGCAACTAGGATTGCCCCAGCTTAGAGGAGGAGCCTGATGCTGAACGGAGGATGACGGGCGGAATTTAATGGGATCGGCGGTAGGTTTGGCACTTGGTACCGAAGCGTCGGAAAATTTTCCTGGTCCATCCGAGGTGGTAGACGGCGTTGACCAGGCCGGGACATGGTGGACGCCTGCTTGCGGATCGCCAGAAACTCCGCACGTTTTGGACAGGATCGGTTGTTACCTTCGTGATTTGCGCCACAGTTGGCGCACTTTGGTGGGGTACTTTCGTCCATCGGTGCACAATCCGTGGTCGTATGTGCTCCGGCACACTTGCAACACCGCGGTTTCATGTGGCAGTTTCGAGTTCCATGGTCGAATACAAGGCAGTTGCCACATTGTGTCACGTCGTGTTCCCTTGGGCGACACCGGTCCCACTCGACAATGGGGTTGAAGAGGGCCCGTGTTTTCATCAGTTACGCCAGCGTGACGGAACCCTTCTCCAGGTGGATCAGATGAAGTTGGTCTCGATGATTTCCCTGTTGCTGATAGTTCACTAACCGGACGCGCAATCGCGAGAAATCGGACGAAGTGGATAAACGGGGGAAAAACTTCGAATCGAGAGAGCAAAAAACACGACCGTACGTGTCGCTTCTTCGAACTGGAATGATACTGATACTATTAAATCAAAATGCGAAGGCGCACCCCTTATTTATCATTTAAGGCTGCCTAGGATGCGTTCGTTACTAAAATATGAAGTCTGTGCGAGGATTATACTGTGCATTTGGTAAATTTACTCTGAATAATCCACATTATTAGACATCACCTTGTATTTACGTTACTTTCAAAAGCTCCTACTAGCCTATTGAGGTGGCGGATTCGTCCGTGCCTTGATCTACCCCGCAGTGGGATGTTAGGCACTGGTAACGTCCTTGGTTCGAGTACTACTTTACCCATGCCCTTTCGCCCAATTTTCAATACTTCTATTGTATTTCCAACCTACCGTACACGGACGGAACTTTCAACAATTTCTCTTCATATATTTTATTCTAGCAAACATTACTGTCCACTCTCGGTGCCTCGTGGTGATGAGCGAACATCTCCTTCTACATCATATTTAATCGTTACTCCACGCACGGAGAATACAAAAATAACAATTAGAGTATGAAATAGCTCAATGTTAAAAACCAATCATTGGCAATATTGAAACTGATGCGTAAGAATATTTCAGATCGATTGGTGTAAAGATTTTAAAAATCGGTCATGAAATGAATTCGTTATTAACGTTCAAAACCTAAGCATATTTCGTGACACTCCAAATTTTTGTAGTCGCAACGTGTACCCCTGTATTGAAAACAAAGACGTAGTCCAACGTCAAAAACTGTAAAAAATACTTTCCCATTTTCAACCTTTATTTACTAATTTACTGCATTGTGCAGATTTCCTTTTTTTTTTTTCTTTTGTTCGACGCATATATGATACATACCTTCTGCTCAAATATGAACGAGACTTTATGAATAAAACGGTCCGCGGATGACATATCGTCAATATTTTTTTTTTCTTAGATTGGTAGGACTGTTGTGCGTTTACCTGTCAAATTTGAGCATGATCTGCCACGAAGCATTTTTATACGGCACTATAAACAAATCAACCTCCAGTGTGTTTTTGAATTTTACTATGGAATCAAACATTGAGCAAAGAATTACAGGGTGCGGCAGAAAATAATGCGAAAATTTGTTCTATTTCTTTCAAATCCCATTTTCAACTAATTCAAGCATTAATATCAACATTTTCGAGTGCAGTTATCTTTATAAAGTCCTTTTGAAAAATGTATTCAATGTGTCCTCCATTTTTATTAATAACATGCTCTAGCCAACGCCGGAAGCCAGAGCATGCCTTTCGGACGTAGTTGGACGTAGGGTGTGATGTTTTGCAGGCTCGTGCTTCAACATATGCCCAAATCGAAGAATCCAACGGATTAAGATCTGGACTGCTAGGGGGCCACAAATCCTTCGGCCAAAACTTCATGTTATCGTTCAACCATTGTTGGGTTCGATTGGACGAGTGACACGGCGCTCCATCCTGCTGTAGGACAACGTTTTGGTCCTCGGAGAAGTTGGCCTTCACCCAGGGAAGCACTTGGTCCTTTAAAATACCGATATACACTTCAGCACCAATGAAAACAGGCGGCATTTTCAAAGCGTTGGACGCCACCAAGCCAAACATCATGACACCAGCCGAATGTTTGGTTTGAAATTTGAATTTCACTTTTTCCGGAAAGTTCTCCATTTTTTGCGGTGAAATGAACCGGTCCGTGCGGCTATTGGCCACAGCATCGATGCTGAAAAGCTTTTCGTCGGAGAACAGGATTATCATTTTTTCCTTCTTCAACAAGGAAAGCAATCTCTTGGAACGAGTCACTCGTAGTTCCTTGACCCGGTCCGTAATCAAGTGGCGTTTCACTCTGGCTCTGGAAGATGCATGCAGGTCTTCTTTGATGACTCTCCGCATGGATTTCTCCGAAATATTGGCTTCCTTTGCAAGTTTTCTTATGGAATGCACCGGGTTGTGAGCAATTTTTGCACGGACCGATTTGATCACGTTCCGCGTGCGTGCAAAGCGCAGACGTCCGTTTCCCGGCTTCCACTGCTTAGGACCATCCTGCAGGGACTTTTTTATGCGGTAAACTGTTGCCAAATGGCACCCTATCACCTTGGCAATCTCTTTCGGCTTCTTCTGGGCGAGCAACAAACTGGTGATCACTTCTTTCGCGAACATTTTGACAAATTTGCAATAAAACAAATAGAATGTTTGGATGCAGCACTTGAAAGTCAACATAAACAAATACACTTTTGACAGAAATTAGTCACTAGCTACACAAATTAATCCAATACTCAAGTTTGAAAATTTTCGCATTATTTTCTGCCGCACCCTGTAGTTTGAAATGTTGTTATTCCAACGGAATAAGTGCTTCGGATGCATTGAAAATGTTTCAGAAAGCCTATGGTGAATCTGCTCTATCGCGTGCACGTGTGTTTGATTGGTATATGGCGTTCAAAGAGGGTCGTACATCAGTTGAAAATCTGCGTAAATGTGTATCGCCTCCGATGGTTATTATTTTGAAGGAGACGAAATAAATATTGAAGAATAATTAACCGTTTGTGTTTTATTTAACCAGTCTCGTTCATATTTCAGCGGAAGGTAAACGAGCACCCTTCGAACAGTTATCCGAATCACGTCTACGACTGAATTTTGAGCCCGAACTGCATTTTTGGAAATTCATGTTTCCCCGAGTTTCAGCAAGAATGTTGCGACCGTATCCAGGGCTTATACGATGATGGATCTCTGAGAGAGTTGTTTAGTTTGTTACTTTCATCTTTGCCTTACGATGAAGGTGGAGTTTTTGTGAACCTTCGCGTTTTTTTCCGGTTATTCTACAGTTTCAAAGTTCAAGTGTTTCTGTGTGATAAATCTAACGGGTGAATATTAATAATAACTATCGAGTTTTTTAGAGGATTCTGGTGTTGTTATCTAGACGTGAAACTGTATCTCAATTATCTAAAATCATTTGTGTGCTAAGATGGAGAAAGGGTTTGGTGCTCTGTATAATTTTCAAGGTTTGCACAACAGATACACATTTTTTGCATTGTTCGGTGGCGCGACTTCGGGTACGATGCTGTGTTGTAAACTGCAACGAGCATAGTACGCAATCTTTTGTTTTGGTAACCTATTGTCCGGTGGCCTGATATAAAACTACAGATAGATGGCGAGAAGTGATAGTAAGGAATGACACAAAATAATGTGGTATGAAGTAGCGCTTATTCTAAAGTGTAAAATGTGCTGTGGTACGCAAACCAGGAAATGAGCGACCATGGAAGATGGACAAAAGATGGCTTAACAGGAACCGGGATGTATTTGTGTGCCACTATACCCGGGACAAGGTGATGCGGGGCGAGACCGACGGTCAAAGGTAGGTCGTAGTTAAGGGTGTAGGAGAGGGAGAGAGAGAGAGAGAGAGAGAGATGTGAGTGGTCCCCTTTTTGTTGGTTTAAATCGGTCGTTTAATGTATTCTTATATTCCATTGAAATAAACCACCCGCAATTTTGACTGGCCCCAACAGCATACTTACTGTTGGTTTAAACCGGTCCTCAAACTCGATGATTTAACATATTTTTGAATTCTAGTGAAATAAACCATCCACATTTGTGAGTGGCCCCAACAGCATTCCTACTGTTGGTTTAAATCGGTCCTCAAACTCGATGTTTTTAACGTATTCTTGTATCCCATTGAAATAAACCACCCACACTTGTGAGTGGCCCCAACAGCATCCTTACTGTTGGTTTAAAACGGTGCCAAAATTTTAATAACTTTAATGTGCATCTCTGTACAGAGAATCACCCGGAACATATGTATTTAAATATCTGATTTGCTGCCGACGTCAGTTGAATTCAGCACCAATTTACCAAAACGGATCCTGCTGCAAACCGAACCATTTTTTCCAACATTCCAGTTATTGCTCGTGGAAGTGCAGAGGATTTTTTGGCTTCCAATAAAGCGAGTATCTCGTCAACATATTCCTACGCATTCCCTACTTGACCTGCATTCGGGCGAGGCCGGCGCCGGTAATGCCTTAGTTTGGGATCATCAGTTTGTAAACATTGAGGATGTATGTTAGTCCCAAGCATTATCTGTTGGTTCTCTGTGTGCTGATATGGCAATAACGGAGTAGCAACCTCGGGCGGTCAAGCATGCTTATGGTCTTTGCCTTACGATGATGGTTTTTATTTTGATTGGATTGCACTTTCACAGTTATTTATTAAGAAGTTTCGATAGCTTTACCATTTTTGCATTAACATCATTGTGTGGTAAGTAAAATCATATACTAGCAAGCTTGATTGACTGAGCTAAGAGAAGCTCCACACATAGCTTCAACATTTTTGATGCAACAAAACGGTTATTTTTTAACCTCAGGTGATAAACACTAAATTTTGAATCCGCGTGACACTCCGCCCAATCTTTTCGTTTCGATGCAATCCTTGCCACTCGAAATTCTACCATCCGCTCTATCTCCTTCATCACTTGCCCTTTACCAATAAGCTGGGCGTGTTTCAATTATTGGTTTCAGTTTCCTGGATTGAAGGTACCTTATTTTGAGAAATGATCTTTTGTTGAAATTGAAAGTATTCAAGATATGTATAATTTGATAGCTGAAATTGTATTAGGGAACATTACTTGGTTCTACGTAAACAGTTCAAAATTGTCTTGAATTCTATCATTATTTATGTTTTAATCTAGTTGTATTCCGTCTGTTTCAAATTTCAAATCACCTCATACAAAGACCGACGACCTTTGAAAAACTGTTACAAATTTTCCTTCACCTCTATAATAAGACGCATTAACTGCCCACGAGATGTTTTGAAACATCATTCGCACTCAATTAAACCATCAATTTCAATTTGCCACCGGTTTTTTTTTTATAAACGCTCCATTCACCGTACAAACTCGTATGGTTTCAATATTCCAACCGAGTGGATGCTTCCTTCAAGGCAGCCAGCACCGCTTTCCATTTATTTTGTATATTTATTTATGAGTACCAAGCACATTAGTCTGCACGTCTTTATTATGTTCATGTTTTGTTTCTCCCCCTGCCCGCTCGCGTGCCATTCCACCACGTGAAGACAGGCGAGAAAACTTCGAAACCCATATTCCATTTTCCGGTATCCGATCCTACCCCACTGCGCAATCGATTTAATACGCCGCCCCCGAACAATTATGTGTCGTTTCTCTTCTCTCCCTCGACGCTAATTGATCTGCTTTCTTTGAGATCCTCACCCAACCGTAGAGTCTCTCGTTCCATTTGGATACAGTTTTCTTTTCAAAACTGAAAATATGCCGTTCAACTTCCTACGCATTGATCCGACCACATGTGTTTGTTTTCACACAGCCAGCGGTTTGCGTTCCCGGTGCGGTGGTTCGGTTTTCATTTCGAATTTTCACGCCGATCATATTCGAGCAATGCTTTGTTCCGGATGAGCTATCTCATACCCTTCGCATAAGAGCGTAATTCGGCGCGATTGCATTATGGGGCTTGATTCGTGTGTTGTTTATGGCGGGATAATGGAGAGATGGCCTTGATGGGTGGTGCTGTTTGACGCTAATGGTGGTGTATTAATAGCATCGCCGCATCTCTGGGGGTTATTAATATTTTGACTGATGGCGGATGAAATGATTGTTTTTCGATGGTTTGTTTACAGTGTCGATCTAGTTAAACTTTAAATCAAAACAAAGTAACGATATCATATAAACATATCCAGTTTATTGGTTTCTGGATAACGAATGTTGATCAAATTTACGCTGTCATGGTTGAGGTTTACATACGTTTACGAAAATGTATTAGTCTTTTATATTTAGAATTTCGCACAACAATCGATTCGCAAAATTAATCAATCTTCAGTTCGAGCTGTATATATTGCCATTCAAATGTTTCAAAATAATACATTTTCGTTTTGAAGACTGACTCTACTCAAGCGGAAAACTTTTCAAATGAAAATAAAAAATCACGAAAAGTCTTCTATGTGACTTCTTCGCTACTTGATATTTATCTTTTCGTTCGAATACGTAAATTGTGCTCTTCCGTGACGGGTACTACTTGGAAGCATAAGTCAATACTTCGGAGAGGTAGACGGGAGACGACACTCGATTGACTTTCTGAACTGGGCCGGTGCACCCAAAGTTGCCTTCCGGTGACTGCTTGTATATACAACTAAATTCAGCAGTACGCCTCGAGTGCAGATCTCCAGGGTCCTATGGCAATATCATAAGATGTCTTGCATCGGGACGGGACTGGCTTCCTCCGAGCCAAGACGACAAAGTTTAATAAACCACTTCCGGCAGCATAATGCGGTTCCGATGATTAGGTGCGTTTTGAAGCGCTCCCCTGCCGGATGCACTTTTCGAGTCTCGGTTGTATGCTGCCCGGAAGCCGAGCAAATCCATTTAGCTGTTATCATCAAATTTATGCAGTCAATATCATGTGTTGCTGCATTATGTATGGTTCGATAATATAGTAAATTAAGAAAGTTTTGCAATATTTCTTTCGCAGTGGAATGGGTATCACTTCCAATGGTGGTGACAGTGGGTGTACTGAACATTTCAAAGTAATAGAGTAGCGACCATGAATGAATATTTACGCAGCAATGACATGAGCAGATTTTTGTGTCTGTGGAATGAAACGGAAGACTATTCCTGTTTTCAATTATATCAACGAGGCTTGAGGTCGCAGCTTATCGTGGTTAGTAGATAACTAACTAGGAATTTCTAGCTATTTGTAATAAATGAGCATGGTCATGATTGACCACCCGAGGTCCCTTGCGCTGAACTGGCCGGCTTGACGTGCCGCAAGGGCTCAATAGGTATTCTTTGTCAAGACCCGATGCTAAGAACCAGTTCCATTGTGGTTATATCACATTAATTAGTTTTTCCACTGTATCTATCTACAATTTTTTTTTAGTATTACCGTAGCAACATTTGTGTTTCAAATAGTTCATTGCTTTAATTAAAATTACTGTCGTATTTATTAGATTCACTACAAATGATTATTGTGATGCAAGGAAACGGAGCAGCGCATCGAAGTTTTAGATATACTGTTCTTTATACGATATTTAATTTCAAATCATCTATGGAATGGAATGACAAATTCTACTAAAAATAAAAAGTTGTTTTCCTTCTCCATCCAAAAAATTTAATAATTCAAAAACTAACATTGTTTATGATCCTCCATTTTCTATTTATAACAGACATAAAGAATCATTTATGAGCCCAGAAGGAAACAAAAGCGGAAGAGGCAAATCGCTGCATTTTATTATTATATTTATATTATTTAGTATTTTATCATAACATCGTATTATTTTCATCATATCATCATTGTATATTATAATAATCATATCAAAATTATTATTAAAACATAAATATTAATAATGAAATTTTATCTGCTTCAAAGTTAAATGGAAGGTTGTTATTGTTGTCTTTTATTTATTTTCGACCTTTTAACCGCAGAGGTCTTATCCGGTCGTTGTTTTGATTGAATACATTTCAGAGTTAAAATTGATATTGAAACTTAAATACTACCACTTTTTTGTTTGTGGTAGTGGTCGATTTGGCGTTCTTCCTTCTTACACGTTGAGGGTCATCACGGATTTTGCAGCCTTGATTGCTTGCTTCTCCCATCTCTTGTGAAGGTATTTGACCATGGTGAACGTCAGTTGGATTGCTACAATGACGAGGATCATTGTATGTTTTAGATCGTGGTCCTTCAGAAGTCCGGTATGGACTTCCTGACTTTCGATTATGGTAACCTCCTGGTCACCGTTTGGGGGTGCTTCTTTGGTGTTATCATTTCCCATGCGGGTTGTCTGCTGCACTGGAGTGGTTACTTAGTACACGAGTGTTGCACTGATTACTGTACGATGGGCCTTAGTTGGTTTAATGGAGAATAGCTGATTCGTGGGTCTGATGTTTTGCTGATGGTGGTTTTTCTTTCTATATCCTTTGTAAGGTTTGTTTTTGTGATAAAGTAGATTGTTTTTTTTTAGTTCATTTACATTGTCACCTAATGCAATGAAATTGACGGTGCAATTTTTAGTTCTTTTCTTGTCGTGTAAAATTTAGGACAGTCAATAATGACGTGCTTCGTCATTAATAAAATGTTCTCTCAGGCGAACTTTTAATTTGCGACGAGTTTGACCAAAAATGCGGTGGAGAATCGACGAGTCAATGATTCGAGTGTGGCAGCACACGCTGTTAACCTTGCCCACTGTGTAGATTGGGAAAACGCCAAATTAATAAAAAAAAATGTAAGGAAAAACTCACAATTGAACGCGTGGGAATCAATGTACATCGCCACTTCCAGCCACCGTTTGATGAATGAAGACGACGCTCCAATAATTTCTTCTCTGTTTCATCTGACGAAACTGGAATCTCAGTAGAATATTGTTTCACTTCGCTCGACATGTATTGTAACACAATATGAATATTTGTTGTAGTATTGTAATTCGTAACCAGTCGGACATCGTCCTGTAGATGGACAACATCTAGCCCGAAACCGGTCGACTAAAAAGGTAAATTTAAACCCCGTTTTACAAAAAGTGTTGTGTCCTGTCTCGCGTCGCGTCTCTCGAGTGCTTTCAGATACTCAATATTTCCGTAGGGGTAAGGGAACAATTGACTGGCTCGCGTTGCTTTCCACAGATATTCAGTTGGCTTTTGCTAAAAAAGAGCAAATGGCTTCTGCATTTTTGAATATCAAGGGGGCTTTTGATTCAGTATCTGTTGAAGCTCTTTCTGATAAACTCCACGCTTGTAGCTTTTCACCACTAATGAATAACTTTTTGTAAAATTTGCTGTCAGAGAAACATATGAGCATTTCTAATGGAAACTCTACAGCTTCTCGATTTAACTACATGAGTTTACCCCAGAGTTCATGTTCAAGGCCCCTTTTATAAAACTGTTATGTCAAAGACATTGATGGTTGACTAACTGACAACTTTACGTTGAGACAACTTGCAGATGACGGTGTAGTATCTGTCACGAGGCCCAATAGGATCGACCTGCAAGGGCCGGTACAGGATACCTTAGACAATTTATCTACTTGTGCTCTCGAGCCAGGTATCAAATATTCTATGGAGGAAACTGAGTTGGTAGTTTTTTCTAGGAAGCATAACCCAGCTCAACCGAAGCTTCAAATTTGGGGTACACCGATAACTCATTCTATGTCCTTCAAATATCTTGGGGTCTGGTTTGATTCAAAGTCCACCTGCGATCCACATTGAATGTTTTAAGCGAAAATGCCAGCAAAGGAACAACTTTCTTTAAACAATTACCGGGACCTGGTGGGGAACACATCCGCCAGATCTTCTACCGTTGAACCGGACAACGATTTTGTCGGTTATAGAATACGGTATTTTTGTTTCCAGTCGGCGGCTCGGTCGCATTCGTGGAATACCAGAGCATCATCGTCCTTTGATTGCTCCGATAATATTTGCTGCAAAGTTTGACCAAGTTGATTCCGCAAAATCGTTCTTCACTGACGGATAGTTGATAGTGGGGTCCGCAGGCCTTGGTATATTTAATCGAATTCATAGCGCCGCACGAAAACTTCAAGCTCCTTGTTTTGTATATGTCGCTCAATTAGCGGCAATACACTTTACGCTAGAAATTATTGTCTCACTAACACCTGGTCAGTACTTCATTTTCACGGATAGTCTCAGTTCTTTAGAAGCTATTCGCTCCTTCCCTAGCAGCACACTTGTTCCAAATCGGTTGAAGTAACTTTAATTTGACTCAATGAGGTCACAATCAAGTTTCTGCAACGAATAATGACGGTTTAGTGTTGCTGGGGTCTTCGCGTTATTTTATCATCACCTTTTTGTGGGCCCCTTCTCATTGTTCGATTCTGGGCAATGAGATAGCGGTCTCGCTTGCAAAGGTGGGTGCCATGGAAGACGATGATATGATTGAAAAACCGCCTTCAATGAGTTTTTTCCTATTTTTCGTCAACAGTCACTCGTCAGCAGGAGATTTGGGGCGATGGCAACATTCTATCATCCAAAAGGTGTCGAAGAAATCTTGGATTAAGGGGATGGATATGGGTCGAGACTGTCATGTCCAACCATTATTGTTTGAACACTTATTTAAACCGTGTTGGGCTAAGCGACAGCATTCTCTGTGAATTTGGACAAGGTTACCAGGACGCAGATCACGTAATTTGGTCTTGTGCTGAGCATCGTGGAGTCAGAACTGAGCTTTATATACTATAACTTTTATATCTGTATCCGTACGTGGAGTGACGATTATGGTATAACTGGACATGTCCGCTCATCACCATGAGGCACCGAGAGTGGACAGTAATGTTTGCTAGAACGAAAGATATGAAAAGAAAGTTTTGAAAGTTCCGTCATGTACGGTAGGTTGAAAATTGAATAGAAGTATTGAAAATTGAGCGAAAGGGCATGGGTAAAGTAGTACTCGAACCAAGGACGCTACCATTGCCTAACATCCCACTGTGGGGTAGGTCAAGGCACGGACGAATCCGCCACCTGAACAGGCAATAGTAACGTGATAGTTTCTAGCGGTAGTTTGTACACACTCGGTTTTGATGCGTACATGGGAGAGGAACCCTCTCCTTTTGTGTTTGTTTTTATACAAAACGTCTGATTTTTACTCAATTTTGCTTTCTCTCGACATCTCTGTCTCAGCGACATCGGTGAGAAAAACCGTAAAGTGTTGTGATACTGGTCCCCACCAGTATGGGTTAATGGGCTCTTCCCCTTCAACACTTTCTCTTCATATCCTTCATTCTAGCAAACATTACTGTCCACTCTTGGTGCCTCATGGTGATGAGCGGACATTTCCTTTACTGAGCTTTAGGGAACGTCCATTAATTACGTCACGCAAAACTTGACTTTTTATAACCTCCCCCCCTTAGTCACATTTTTGGTATGAACCTTCGAATTTTTTTGTATGGATCGTCACGTTTTCTCACCCCCCCCTTACTGCGTGACATAATTAATGGACCTTCCCTTATTATTCCCTTCGGGCTTGAGGTAGACAACCCAATGAACCGGTACGAGATATTTTTGCTGTACGTGATCTGTTGTTTATGAAACTCATTTATGTGCTTTTGACTAACATAAGCCTTACATTGTAGTTAGTTTAACATGAATGTTTATATATATTTTTTTTATACATCTGTTTTTGTGTTTTTTTTTTATCTCGGGAATGTTCAAGTCAAAATTTTATCTTTTATTTTTTAAGAATGTTTGATTAAGAATGCGAAATAAATGTGTTATGTATACCATACTTTATATTACCGCCTATCTTTGAATCCGTTAAATTTTTATTCCTATTAACCTCGAGAAGACCGCGAGTAATTGATTCCATCTCCCCCAAGCAACACAGGTTGTATTATACAAGTTGAAAGTACTGTCAAATGACAAATACAGGTAATCAGAATATGAGAATGATACTCTATTTCATACTTTAATATGGCGCAAAAAGTAAAGCCTTATAAAACATGAAGTGGTAAAAAAATATCCTCATACTAAAATATAACATTGTCAAGCGTGGGATTTGAACACTAGTCCTTAGTGTGATAGGTTTCGCTTTTGCTAAGCCAACTCCGATTATTGAAAAGTCAACTCTGACTTTTTATTATTTGCTTCTCGTTGGCAGTGAAACCACAATCTTGCACAACAAATTCATCGTTATGAAAAAAAAAAAACACGTTTAGCAAAACAGGGTTGTTGTAATGTAATTGCAACAGTATATAGAACTGCGCATAAAATCTTGTCCTGTTTATGTTTTATAAATGTATGGAACCATGTTTTTAAGAACAATAATAAAGTATTTATCACTTCTCCGAGCTTGAAATGCTTTGCAATGCGTTTATAATACATTTATAATACAAACAATTATAAATCCCCTCTCGAAGATCATGGTTGTCACCTTGTCATAGGTGAGAGGGCTAATCTCATGCAAAAGGCCAGCATGGGAGACCAAGAGCATGATCAGCAGTGATAGTATCACACTCTGCTTTCTTTAAATTGCCACGTCGTAGTACGTTTATTTGAAGGCACTGAAACAGGTGTGATACTGGCGGGTTTAACCGCAATTCACTCTAAGACGAAGCTAGGAATAATCTACAAATACCTTATATCAAATAATTTAGGGTAACGACAAAAAGTGCCCTTTTCATTTGCTTGACAGTTTTTTCATTGTTGCTTATTCTCTAATTGTCATTCATTAAACATCAAATATACCTATACAGTTGATATCATTAATAATCTTATTGTTCGCTTCACTATTGAAAAGGGTGAGTGTTTTGATCATTATTGTGAGCAACTAATAATAAATCCTGATGTTTCAGGTGCAGAAAATTCAAATATATATTATAATTTAATGTGGGGTCTATACGACAGCCGTGATCAAAGCACAAACTCTAACAACATATTATTAAGCTAGGGATCAGACCTTTCGAAATGAACAAAGGTCATCGTTACTTACACCACAAGGTTACTTAGGACAGATGCTGACAAAGAATTAAAGGATAAGGTTTTATGAAAAGAATAGGAATAGCCTTGATGTCATAGAACAATTCTTTTCTATATCGGTTAGCTTTGCTTTAATAGTCTCTTGAATTAAAGGGATCCCTCTCGTGCTATAAACATGCATGTTAGACCAAGAATTTGACCAGTAGTGAAAGTATCACAAATTCTAGTCATTTTTTCACTGCCACGTCGTAGAACGGTTATATAAAGGCACTAACATAGAGTGTGATACTGGCGAGTTATGCCGCAATTCACACTTGGACTTCTTACCTTCAATGGAAGGGAAAAGACTTAAAGTACACTTTTCATTTTCGTGGCAATCTATGTTGTTGTTCATCCATTTGTTTAATGGAATGAATAATCAAAATATCTGGTTTACTAATTTTCTAATTTTCTAATAAGTGAATGTAATTGCACTATTTTCGAAAGGGGCGAATGTTATGATCAGGGTATCAGACCGATGATGACAAGCATGTATATTCGAGATAGGACGCGGAGGGCCCGCTTAGGAAACACCATTAGAAGCTATAGAATAAACCTATCCATGTGGCTTATATCTGTAGCAGTGTTAGATGAGTCATATACAATAGCATACGGTCGTTGTTTTCGTATTACCTCCTTGCTTGTAAAGTTCAAAAACGGCAAATCGGTTGCAATCGGTTGTAATGCCAGGCAATTAAATTTTATCCTTCATATCACTCCTTAAATAAATAGAAAGGATAAACAAATAAAAAATAAACCCGCTCGATAGGAGGTTTACAAGTTCTTTTCAAAGTTTCAAATTAGGTCTTTTATGTAATATAATTAAATTTAGGATACCAACTAGATCACAAGCTGTAGGGTAGGCTAATTAGGGTTTAGCCAAGCAATTATTATAATTTTTTTTTGTACTTCAAGGTTAGTTTAGAGTGACTCAAAAATTTTCAGTCAAAGAAACAAATAGTCGTTGTGAGAATATCACCTATAATCTCCATACACAAAATACAAAAATCTTCTTTTTCTTCACCTTTTCATACTAACCTTGGTCTGCATGCGGTTTTGCAATCATGGTTGCATGGACGCGAGCGGTTGTGGAATTCAAACAGCTGTTCAGCCAGCGTCGCACGCGGTTTAGGTAGTAAGTATATGGCTGCACATCATACAGGAAGCTCTCCAGAAAAAAATATAGGGATGCAAGGGGATGTCGAAGACATGAGACTTGGTTATAAGTAAATACAATTTAATCCAGGAATCAAATAGAAATACAGTATCTATCAAACACAACAACAGACTATAATCACGTACACATTATTATGAAAAAGACAAGACACAGAAATACACAGTACACTGACAAAAACTCAACGTGGACAAGAACATATTTACACAATACATGAAAGCGAATCAATTTTATTAAAACTATTTGAATCATCACGATAAAAACAGTGACCAAACGGGCACCATAGCCTAGGACCGTCTGTGTGTTGATTTAAAATAGAGGCTCATAGAAGCGAGTTTTACCGATAAAAGGGTCCAGTGCAGATTAAAAGTAAGGGCCTGCTACCACTTTGATACCTACAAAAAAAAAATAATTAAAATACAAACAATTATAAATCATAAGAAGATGTTTTGTATGTTACCTGGGCCCTAACTTTGATTCTAAAATAACTGATTCATATAATAATGGAAACTTGGCTCTGTAAAGTTGATTTAATTGAGCCTGTTCGAATAAATAAAATTGTTAAAACAAATGCATTTCTGATTTCGTTTGATTCTATGTAAAACTCCGAAATATGGTACAAAAAGGTATATACGTTCTTTCGAGTTACGTTGTATCGAGTTTACGTTATATCGAGGTATTTATGTGAAAATATTACTGAAGTTTATTTTCAGTATTTTTGTTTATGTTTAGTAGTTGCCGGGCTTCTATTTGTTTGTTTTGTCGTTTCCACATTATTCTACATTGTTTGTACTCGGTTCTGTTCCTCGCATCGTCCGATGATGTGTTGATGTGTTTTACTCCCTTAGCTTACGATTAGTTGTTTACTGTTTTATTCACAGAATAATCTAAGTCATGTGTTTGCTGACATAAAAACCCATGAATTAATAGCTCTCACATTGCTGAATTCATTTTTCCAGTTTTCCTGGCCTGCTACATTTAACAGCAAACGACTATACAATTATTCAGAACAATGTGTAGCTTTGCGTGCTTGCCGGTCATCATAAGTCCTCGCTACTAAGAGTGCACATATCATTCGTACACCCGTCGAATAGATTGAGAGAACATTCATTGCATGGTTATGACGACGGCACGAGAGCATCTATTTGTACATCGTTTTATTTCACTTTAGAGAGCATGTCTAGTTTAACACAAAAATGATCCTTGATTTTTTTTTTCGATTTTCACTTTTGCTGAAGACTGGACGTAAAATAGAAGCTAGATACCTAACGACCAGTTTTTGAAAACTTTGTGGTTTAAATTTCTCAAAACCTGGTTCAATGTCTGTGCTGGTGGCATATACGACCAATTGAAATGTTTATCCCCATTGAAGCTTGCACATCATGCACTATACGTAGTCCTGTATGGCGTAAATAAATAAAATAAATGGACTTCGCAAAAACTGTGGATAAATCAACAATGCATCAAATAGCTACTTCACGCTCAAAATGTTTTATGGTGCATAAGCGTTCTATTGGAAACTCGATAGGTGCTCGAGAGATGGACAGTTCAGAAATGTGTTCACTCACGTGGGAAATATGTACAAACGTTGGAAGCGAGGACTGAAGTTGTTTTAATAGCAATTATTAGAACTGCACTGTTGTTTGCACAAATGATATATGGAAAGCTGAGTGAATGAGTTCAATTGATTCCGCATTGTGGTTGTGTTGATTCGAGTGGAATAATGAATCTTCGGGGACAGAAAATATAATGGTTGGGCGGGTTTCAATGGTATATTATTCATATTCATGAGTATATAGTCATCCATGCTAACAAAGCAGTAGCTCATCCTAATTTAATCTAAAGTTATTCTATCGTACATTATTTATAAGCACACTGAGGAAGTTAAACAAAATATTAAATTAGTAGGGATAGTTCATTTTATAAGGAGGACACTTTTCTAACGCGATAAAAAGCAGAAGTTTTACTCTATTTTGATGAAATTTGCTTCACCGCGGCATTGAATACACTGACAGACGACTGTCATTTTTTATCTAAGTCAAAACAGTTTGAGTTTAGAAAAATGGAGCGAATTGATAAGGCCTCAGAGTTTTGATTATTCAAAAGTACTTCGAGGGACTGTCTTGTAGACATAATGCTCAAATTGGGAAAAAAACGAAGACTGGTGTGCACAAGAACATCAAAAACTTTGGAGAGGAGCAGACTGTCGACGAAGGAGAAGAACCTAGTCCAGAACCAGAAAGACGACTCATGAATATGAACCGGGACCAACGGCTTTACTTCCAAGATCCAGAACCAGAAGGAGAAGAAAAGTGTTAAGCTTCTGTAATCCGAGAAATCGAACTCAGTCCGACAGGGTGCCAAGAAACTGGGAGTATCGGCAAACATACTTTTGCATATAAAAACTAATAAACGATGCATTAAAAATTTAAATCATTCCATAAAAACGCATTCCTGACCTTATAACTCTAGTCAATATCCATAATAAAATGGATATGATCCATAAAATGTATCAATGTGATCCATAATTTATATAAAATTTAGCAATAAAATGTCAAAAATGTACCGTTACATATTTAGGAAACGATCGATAAAATTGTTCGGATTACCCATAAACATGTGACAAATGATCCATAAATAGTTTAATGGTGTTCTTAAAACTTGTGAAGTTGACCCACAGAATGTAACATTTATTGAAAATATTCCATAAAACAATGAATATTGAACTATAAACTTAAATAAATGATCCATGGCAAATCAGATTTGTGCACAAACATGCGGGTATGATTCATAAATTATGCCTGCATTTTTGAGTTTTGGTCACTATTTTTTTCATATTTTTGGTCCATACAAATTGGGAAATTGATCCCTAATATTACCGATAGACTGATGAAAATTTTGAAATATTCTCTCCCCTATGCTTAATAGATTGCAAATCATGTCCTGAACAACATCCTAACATTTGAGCACATTTGATAAGAAACTAAAACTAATTAGAATTTTTTATTGCGAAATTTCGAGTACTATGGAGAAAGCAAACCTTTCGTTCAATGATTGTTCTTATACACATTTTTCTCAACTACAGTTTTGCCAAACATTGGTTTTCAGAAAAATGTCCAGTAATAATGTTCTTAATCAATTCATAAGAGATTGATAATCTTTTGGCATGATGCTCAGTCAGACACAATATATTGTACAATGTAACATAGTAGCCATGATTAGTTGTGCTTTACTCCAAGTGCTAGAAATAGCAATGTTGCTTGCTGAGCAGTTGAGGATTGTATAATTAAGGCGGTAGAAAGCGGTCGATGTTTCCGATATCGTCTTCAAGCAAACGACTGATTTAAGCATTTGCCCGGTGTAATGCAAACGAAGGATATTTTTTGAAGTTAGGTCTGACGAGCGATAGCGAGTTGGACGGCAAGCGTTTGCCCGGCATGATTTTATAAAAAAAATCTTAAATAACAGTTTGATCAAGCCTTAAATTTGACCTGCAGTTCGTGACGAGCACGAAGGCTCTTCTCCAAATTTATTGAGAAACATGTGTCGCAGTTGCGGTCGTAAAAGAACGTGAGATCGCAAAAGTAAGTCAGCTTTCTGAAAAATTGAAAATCTTCTCCAAATCGGTCGTCCTTTGACAGCAATATTTAAACCGCATAGCTATAATAGATCTGAGTAGTAGCGCAGTCAAGGATCGATTTTCCCGTAGCCAAAATTAAAAAAAAATTAAACCCAAAATTGGAATAATTCCGGCATAATTTATGGATCATACATATTATTTTAAATGCACAAAGTTGATTTGCTATGGACCATTTTTAGAAGTTTGTGGTTCATTTTTCAAACCTACTATGGATCATTGGCGATTAATTTATGGAATTTTTTCAATAATTTATTGATCATGTGCATATATTTAAGTTCAAAAACATTACATTCTAAGGATCAATTTTACAAGTTTAAGGAATAATGTTGATCCTTTTATGAAACATTTGCTATATGTTTATGGGTAATCTGTGCAATTTTATCGATCATACCCTAGATGTATAACGGTTCATTTTTTACATATTATTCCTAAAATTGTTATAAAGTATGGATCACATTGCTGTGTTTTATTGATCATTTTCATTTTATTATAAAGGGTGTATTCGATAAACATGGCACACACATATATACTCATCAAAATTAAACTGATTATCGGATTTTCTTGAAATTTTCAGGCAATGAAGAACTACTAATGAGTTTTGATTTACAACATTTGTTTTATTTAATTTCGTCTCCCATCCCGAATGCCCGCACCTTCCTTTTCACTCCACCGATCAAATTTTGAACAACCGATTTTCCCAGTGTTTTTGTTGTTTTTACCCAAATTTTCTTCAATTCTAGCTCTGTTTTTATAGTTTTGGGATGTTTGCGAGGTTCCGTTTTCATAATTGCCCAGAATTTTTCAATTGGACGAAGTTCCGGTGAATTTGGTGGGTTCATATCCTTTGGCACAAAATTGACTCCGTTGGCTCGGTACCACTCCAATACGTTTCGAGCGTAGTGGCAGGATGCTAGATCAGGCCAAAACAGAGTTGATGCTTTGTGCTTCTTAATGAATGGCAAGAGACGCTTCTTAAGGCACTCTTCCGTGTAAATCGCACCGTTTATTGTTCCGGAAGTGATGAAGGGAGCACTTATTTCACCACATCCGCAAATCGCCTGCCAGATTAAAAACTTCTTTGCAAATTTCGATATGTTTTGTTTTTCATTCCGGTTTGGGGCTTTTTGCACTTTGTAAACATGTAACACAGCACGCTTCATGGTTTTCTGCACAAAACCGACTGACACCTTAGACTTTTTAGCGACATCTCGAATTGACATGTTTGGACGGTTCTTGAATTGTTGTACGACTTTCCTGGCCAATTTACTGTTCATTGGACCACTTTTACGACCACTCCCTTCCTTCCTTTGGACAATCAGACGCTCCTTGAAGGTTCTTATTACACGAGACACAGTTGTATTTGCAATTCCAAGCCTTTTAGCAATCCACCGGTGGGACGCCCCTGGATTTTGATTGTGAGTGCACAAAATTTTCTCACGGACAATTTCTTGTTTCGACGACATGACTGGAACTACTGAATGTATAACTATGAAACTTGGCAGATGTAAATAATACACTATGGATAAGATCTACTCAAATTTCTAGGTTTTTTACTCATACGATTCAAAAGAAACAGAAGATTTTCTGTGTGCCATTTTTATCGAATACACCCTTTAGATTTTAATCAGAGTCTTATGGGTCATAAATACGTTTGTTTATCTAACGTGTTTCATTTTTTTATGGACAATTTCTTCAGTTTAAAGGTGCAAACTAAGAGCTGCCGAGAGTATCCGTTGAATTTGAAAAAGAGAATAACATCAGGACATACAAGAAACAAAAAAAAAACGCCAAAACGGAGCATGAAACAGCTGGAACGAGCCAAATAGCGATGCCGGAAGCTTAATAAAATGTTAAGAAAGCGTCTCAACCGTTGCATTTTTATGGATGACGTAACCTATTGCAAATTGGACACAACTATTTTACCAGGACCGCAGTTTTATAATGCGGTTGTTAGAAAAAAACGTACCTGATGACATGAGAACGATCGGAATGGAGAAGTTTGGCAAACAAATTCTTGTGTGGCAGGCTATTTGCTCATGTGCCAAAAAAACTGGGACAAACAATGTTTAAGTATACCGTAAGGAATGCATAAAAACCCAAGCAACACGCATGTGTTATAACGGTTGAAAATACTTTTATATGACTAGACTTGGTTATATAGAAGCTTACTCAACATACAATCATGAAGATGTGTTACTCGGGAATGCGTCTTGTTCCTCTGTATCGTGAACACAACGTCCCCAACTGTTCTGTCCTGATCTTGCATCCACTCACTATGCTATTGCTACGCTGGATTTGATGAAGGAGGCCGGTATCAAATTTGTGCAAAAAGAGAAGAATCTACCAAATTATTCTGAGCGCTACATCGTCGGAGCATTAAAATGAAAATGAATCGCTTTCGTATTCATTTCACTCCACTTCAGTTAGCTTTCGTGTAGTGAATGAATCTAATTTTCACCGATTCACTTCCAATTCACTTCCTGTCAAACGTGAGTAAGCGATCTTGCCACCGTCGAAAGCGTTTCAATTGAAATTCAAGCTTGCTTCAAACGACGTGGTGAACGACCGTGAATCAACTTCGTTGAAATTGATTTGATTTTATCTCCTCACTTGAGTAGTGATTGGCGAACAAAACATGATTTCCAGTGTTGCTGGAAGTATTGTCATTTGACGATGCACGCATTGCTGTAATTTTGCTCGACTAAAAGCTCCCCGAGCTGGCAAGCGCGTTTCTGTTTGATACTGCGGTGACATATTGAAATTTATGTTAATTACTTTACCTGATGGCACAGATTCTAGTCTTAAAAATAATGAATATCTCAGAAATGAAATTCATGCACGTATTGCATGAATTTCAACTGTCCTGCTTCATATTAGTTTGACACCGAAGGCTAAAATAAACACCGATGAATGAAAAGCATTGTCGAAAATGTTTGTTTGAAGATTGTTTTGCTGACGCTGACTAAGAAGTGGCTGTCAAAAGAAGATAACGTGTTTCAATTGAAAGAAATGAATGTTAAGTTCATCGTCCCACGACGATTTTCAATTGAAAGTGAAATTGTATGACCCTGCTACTGAGCAATAATTAAGCGGCCTCTCCGAGAGGATATGGCAAAGACGACAATCTGTCAATGAGTTCAAAGAAAGTGGTAATCTGCTAACCGAAAGGTATCACAGAGAACTGTGGAAAGACTAATGAAGGGTATTCGTCAAAAAGTGCATCAGGTTCATATCAAGGAGCATTTTGATGAAAATGATATTTTTTCCATAATACAGAGACAACAGTGATTATTACGTATAAAATCGTTTTTGAATTTGATTACTAATAAATAAAACATCTGCAAACCAACGGGTTCTCTTGTTAAAATGAACAGTCCTTATTTTAAAAGCTATTCTCTTAAACTTATAATCCCATCATCTGCTATTATTTGAAGTAAGAACCTAGTATTTTTGAAAATATTTCGTATATCATTCAAGATATGGGAGATTTTTCCTTATTTTAATCGCGTTCTTTCTATTTAAAAAACTTGTAATCCACTAACATGCCTCGTTGAAATTTTTTCAATGTTTGAAACAGAAAGTTATTCCATGCAAAAAGAAACAAATAAATAAATTATCAGACACTCAGTCAGTTTAGTCGACGATTTGGTCTAATGACCCATTCACCCTAATGGAATTCGGCTTACTGGCATTTGGCCTAATGGCATTTGGTCTAATGTCCCATCACCCATTGACATTGACAATACATTGCTAAACTTAGTGCTAGGGGTTCATTTCAGCAACAAAACATGATTAAAATATATAAAAGCTTCCTTGATAATTCGAAAATAAATATCCTTGATATATTCTGTTTCTGTTACGTTTTACGTAACTTAATAAAAAATTGAGTCAATAACTGATTTTTTTTTCCTAACGCAAATTTAACCTTCCTAAGATATTGGGTCAATTCTAACCTATGGCGCAGCTTCAATGTGTGCTATCCTTTTTATTTTTAAACCAATTGGGCTGAAATTGCCTGACTTTCAATGTTTCACAAAATTATTCATTTTTGCATAATTTTGTTTTTTTAAATCAGTTTAAGGTGGTCGTACAAAAAAAATGACACATAAGACATTAGGGTCAATATTGACCCGCGTTTCAACCGTTCTAAGAGCTTCGAATTTTTTTCTTAGAGTCAATGCTTACGCACCATTTGAAAAGTTCTGGTCTCAAAAATGCAATGGATAAAAAAACTGGTTCCGGTAACATTGTCCCCCGGGAATCTGCTACAAAGAAAAAGAAGCTTTAGTTTGGCTGTGTTAACAGAAATGCATTTAAAACATTTCAGACTCATTGTAGAGAATCGGTTTCTTAAGTAAAGTTTCTCAGTGCGTAACGAATTGTCTTTTGACATCATCATATTATTATTATTGCCGGCGTCGGTGGTGTAGTGGTAAGCGTTACTGCTACTTGGCACCCCAGTGGGTCTGGGTTCAATCCCAGTCGATGTCGGTGGTTTTTCTGAGGCGAAAAATCTGGTCACGTCTTCCTTCGGAAGGGAAGTAAAGCCGTTGGTCCCGGCTCATATTCATGAGTCGTTAGGTAGGGTCCAGGTGGTGGAGTCGTCTTCCTGGCGTCGGTGATTGTCACCATGTGAGGAAATAGGCCGACGTAAAATAAAGAAAAAAAAATCATATTAGTTCCAAATCGTGCTTCAGAGATGGCGTGGCAGTCCATCTTTGCCAAATGAAGCTCTAGAGAATCTCCGTCTTCGGCAAAGTTGTTTGGAATCTAAAATGTAGTCATTTGACATTACCAGATTAGTTTCAAATCGTGCTGCAGAGATGGCGCTGCAATCTAGGTTTGTCAAATGAAGATTTAGAGTGTTACCGTCTTGGGTAAAATTGTTGAAAATGTAAAGTGTAGTCGCTTGACATTATCAGATTAGTTCCAAATTACGCCGCAAATATGGCGCTGCAGTCTATTTTTGCCAAATAAGGCTCTAGAGAGTTACCGTTTACTGCCAAGATGTAGAAACTGTACAATGAAGACATTTGTAATAATCACCTTAGTTCCAGATCGTACCACAGATATGGCGCTGCAGCTTATCTTTTCCAAATGAAGCTCCAGAGAACAATGAACAATGTCACAATGAGAACCTTTGCCGAAGATGGCAACTCTCTAGAGCTTCATTTGACAACGATAGACTGCAGCGCCATCTCTGCGGCAATATATGGAACTAATATGATACTAGCAAAAGACGGCAAGTGACACATTTAAAAACATTGCCCAGGACGGCAACTCTCTAGCCCTTCATTTGAATAAGATAAACTGCAGCGCCATATCTGTGGCAAGATCTGGAACTAATCTGATAATTAAAAAAGACGACTAATGACATAATGAGAAACTTTGCCGAAGACGGCACCTATCTAGCGCTTCATTTGGCAAAAGAGACAGCAGCGCCATACCTGAGGCATGATTTGAACTAATATGATGTTGTCAAAATTCGACACATACTCAGAAAATTTTCGCTAGACGACAACTCTCGAGCTTCATTTGGCAAAGATAGACTGCAGCGCCATCTAAGTGACATACTTAAAAACTTTGCCGAAGACGGCAACTCTCTAGCCCTTTATTTGGAAAAGATAAACTGCAGCGCCATATCTGTGGCAAGATCTGGAACTAATCTGATAATGAAAAAAGACGACAAATGACATAATGAGAAACTTTGCTGAAGACAGCAACTATCTAGCGCTTCATTTGGCAAAAATAGACTGCAGCGCCATCTCTGAGGCATGATTTGAACTAATATGATGTTGTCAAAAAACGACAAATAACATATTGAGAAACTTAGTCCATGACCGTAATTCTCTACAACTAGTCTGGAAAGTTTTGTACGCAATTCTGTTCACACATCGAAATCAAAACCTCCTTTCCTTTGTAGCAATCCCCGGTGGCCAATGTAACTAGAACCAGGTTTTTCACCACCAATGCATTTCTGAGAATAACCTTTCAAATGTTGGGTATAAAAAGTTGTGTCTAGGTTGAAATTTTATAATTCTAGAAAGGGTTGAAGTCCTGGTCAATATTAACACTAATGTCATATGTGTCAGTTTTTTTTTCAATACTCCACGAAGGTTAAGTTAGTTATAATGGGCTTAAACAATATACCATACGTAGTACCCTTTAAAAGTATAAGGACATTATCGTTTAAACCGGGTTTTAGATATAGTGAATATTTTTTATTGTGTTCAACACCATTTAATGATTAAGTTTTGCATATAAACTAGAAAATAGACTATTTTGTTATAGGACGGTACCGATTCAGTTGTAAGCGTGGTTGCTTCCCACCTGGTCTGGTATCAATTCCAGTCGGCGTCTCATCTTCTCGGTCTGGTATCAATTCCAGTCGGCGCCGCTGGAATTTTCCTTAGACGAAAAATATCTGATCACGTCTTCCTTCCCAAGGGAAGTAAAGCCGTTGGTCCCGGTTCATGTTTTGATGCGATCGGTATGTAGGGTTCAGGTTGTTTCCCTGGCATGAAGAACAAGCCACAGCCTGAAAGTCTCGTTAATACAACAACAACAACAACAACAACAAAATATTTTGTTATGATTTATTTTAAAATCTATTTAAAATTACCGAAAATATCACTACAAGTTAAACCAGATTTTTTCCATCAAAGTGTCCTCCCTTTGTGCTTTAAAGACAATTTTTGAAGTGTTCCAGTTGTGAGATTGTGCATGTTCTTCACCTGCCGGCCGAGTTCATCCCATAATAATTTGATTGGGTTGACTTCTCGGGATTGCGCTGGCCAATATACGGTTTTGGATGGTCCTCTTCCTTGGACGGTAGATAGTTCATGCACAGCTGGAAGGTGGCTTCGGATCATACTTTTGTTGAAAGATGAATCCGTAACTGATCAAACCACGACCATTCCATCGGCACTTAGTTGAATAATATTGTGATAGTGTTGCTCCTGCATTATTCTGTCAATTTTAATCAGTTTTCCAACACTATTTAAGCTGAAGCACCCCCAGATCATAACGGAGCCTCCGCCATGTTTAACTATTTGCGCAATACATTGGGGATTATACCGTTCATCTTTCTTTCAACGAACACACTGGCGCCGCCTGGATAAAAAAAAACTCAAACTTTATGTGTCGGTCCAAAAAAGCAGATTCCAAACTGATCTTTATATTTTCGAGGAGACAATAATCTTTTTCGCTTGTTTTGTTGTCGTAGAAACCACAGCAACGTGAACAAAATATCTCTTCTCTCGTAAACGACGTTTCACAGTATCCACATAAATTGGGTTCATCAGGGCATCTTCAACGGTGGTCCAAATCGAAGTTTGGATTTATTTTTTCTAGACCTAAGGCAAAAATATCGCTGCACCAGTGTTGTAAATTTTGTTTTATAGTGCATCTGTATTGCATCATTTTTAACCTGGTATATGTTTTGATCTATTCTTGCAGCTATTTGAAACAAGAAAAATACCGTTTCAAAACACTACATCCTACTTGAAAATACCAATTAATGAGTAAAATTTCAGCTTTCGAGCCGAAAAGGGGACGTGTTTGGTGCCGGTGATGCTAGCACCGGACAGAAAGTGGTGTTGCTTGCCTCGGATGCTGATAATTACCTCAAGTTGCTCCCGGTGCGAATTGCCTTTTCGTTTCATTCCTGAATAACGAATGTTTCTCTTAATTTTTTATTTCCACTGCATTTTCCGGAAAACGCTGCCTAGTTCGAAACGAGGAGGCTCCCAGAATTGTCAATGTAGCGGATTTTACGACTAATTTAGTGACAAATTCCGATTCCGATTAGTATTTCGATTGCTCGGAAATAAAAAGTAATGAAGTCTTCAAAGTGAACAATCGGTTTATTGTTGGATTGTTAATGATAAGCACTCGCAAATAGCTCATACGGAAATTTTTTAGAGAAGTTTACTGGGGACCCGAACATTCAAGCTTATCTTCTGAGGGAGAGGATACATTTTCTTTGGCAGTTTTGATAAGCTTACTGGGGAAACTGATGATATCTTGGAGATAGATGCAAGTCATATTCCTCGGAGGAAAAGTTTCAAGAATCTTTGAGTTTTCCAGGAATCCAGTAATCCAGGTTTTTAAATATGTATTATATTATTCAATTGCATATTCTATAACTTTTACATAATCTTATGCACTTCTTGGCAGTTACATGAATTGGTCAGAAGCTTCTTTAAACTTAACGAACTCTTTAAAAATGATTTTCTGAATTACTATGAACTTCAGAATTTCTATGAAGACTGGGTGGAAATATAATAAACTTGACAGAAGTTGATTAAACTTCTTATTGGAAATTTCACGATAATCTTGAAGTTTGCTTGCTCTCTTTTGAGAAGAGAAGTGATGGAACTTCAGAGAAGTCCATTGAATTGCCGAAAAATTCTCATCGTTTCTGGAAACTTGGTTGAACTTCCAAAAAGTTTGCTGATCTTCCAAAGAATAGAAACAACTTTCTGGAATTAACCAGAACTTTGAAAAGCAGATTTAGCTTCCCAGAAGTTATTTGAACTTTCAGTTGTTACATCTTTCATGATAAAAAAGCAGAATATCACAAATATTTTAATTATTTACGAGAAATTGAAAAAAAAAAAAAAACTGGGAGATTGGTCGAGTTGCATAACTTATTCAAAGTTGATGGAATGTCTGTGAAATAAAAAGCATTTCCGAGATGTTGTTAAACTTTCAGCCAAACGAAAGAGCAAGAATTCCTCGTCGTCTGCTAACAACTCACTACTGGCATTAAAAATTATGTGGTCAAAACAATCCATGGCAAAAAGTTTGCGATAAATCTGCAAACTCTGAAAAGAAAACTTCTGATCTCTGATGTTGAATGAGTGACAGGATGACAGGTTTTGGTGGGTTTATCAACAAAAAAATACAACACCGGTGTGGTAAACGCAAAGTCGGTCTATTTAAGCTGGTTATATTCAAGTTTTGCTGATGCAAATCAAGTATAAAGCTGTTTCGGCATGAATGTCTGGTGCTGTTTTGAACCGATTTTGCTTGCTCATTCGATAAAATGTGTCGATCATCAGCTTGAATTGTTGTTCTTGGTCGGGTAGAGCGTTTTTGATGAGTATTTGAATTGGTTTCGGTGAACAGATTCAACGTGGTTTCAATTCAACATTTTGAAACGCCAATAATATTTGCAATTTCACGAAGTTTTTTGCCCGTTTTTCTCAAAATAAGTATTGATTGCGCAAGGGCGGGGATCCTACGTTGTGTTTTTGATAATGGAAAGAAATGAAATAAATAACACCGATCGTTCGACCGTCCTACCATGCCGAAGAAACTTTTTATTGTGATTTCTTATTGTCTAGTTGAAGCAGTACAGTGGGTAGGGTAATGAAACATACTGACGACGTTGTCCAAACAAGTATTTAGGAACGTTTTTCAAGGGGGGAAGTACCGAAGACGTTTTGGAAAATCGATTTTATATTGTCTTAATCGATAGGTTTATGCTTTAAAAATTTATTGTAAGGTTTCGAAGGCCGATTTTTAAATTGTGGAAGATATGCCACTTGAAAGTGGTGACCGCAATCTTTAAACGGCGCTTTCTCAAAACCATGTTTTTCAAATTGGCGTGAGTAATAACGAAAAAAGGAGTAAACCGATTTTTTTCATCCATTCGTTGAAGGGTTGAAAAACTACTCTAAATACTAGGTTAGTCAAAAAGTTTTGAAAGTGACATCTATGGAGCAGTAGAAAATCCAAAAAATTTACGCCATTTTAATAATTCATCTTTCGTAAGAACGTTTTCAAAATTTCATTTCGATTTGTCAATTCATTCTTTGTTTACAAGCCATTTGAAGTTGACGTGTCAGTGTATTTTTTAACAATGGAAAAATCCGAGTATCATGGAGTAATTAAATTCTTTGTTAAAGAAGGTTTATCGGCTACTGAGATCCATGCAAAGATAGTGAAAGTATTAAAGGAGTCTTCTCCTTCATCTACATCAGAAATCGTTGCAAAAATACAGAATATGGTTTTGGAAGATCATCAATTGACTGTGGATGTGATATGTTGGCTGAAATTTTGGGTTTCAAAAAACTGTGTTCACAATGGGTGCCGCATTTGCTAACAATGCAAGAAAAACACGTTCGAATGCGACTTTCTGTGCAACATTTGGAGCAAGTTCTAGAGGATAAAAGGGATTTTCTGCGTCAATTCATCACAATTGATGAGATTTGGGTCTACCACCTTGATCAATGAATCAAAACAAGATGCTTAGGAGTGCCACAGTGGTCAAAAAGTCGATTTTAACGCTCTCAACTCATAGCTACCTAAATAGTGGAGGTATAGCGATGGCGTCTGTGGCAAAGTTGATGGATATGACAAGTTTCATATTTTGACGGCATGATTTTTGTGAAGTGAGATAAAAATTCTGCTTTTTTTAGAATTTTATGATAGAGAATTGATGCCTACAGCAAAATTGTAGAAAAAGTTAATTCAAACAACTTTGCTGAAGACATATAAATCGTATGTTTCACCCAATTGGAGATAGAGAGCGATTTATAAGAATTAACCTCCAAAAACACATTTTTCAGCGAAACATTTTGTTTTTAATTTTAAGGACAACATAATGTTCTTCAAAGTTATTTGCAATATCAAAATACGAAACTTTCTAAGACATACCATACCTGCATTATTTCAGTGGGATGAGTTATTGAACTTTTTTCGTTTTTTTTTCGTCGTATTTTCGACGGCTGTACCACACTTAGGAGCAGGTAGGAGCAGATAGAATCGACTGCATCTAATAGAACATTATATGAGCTTTGAAGTGGTGGTAAGTAAGTCCGTCCACAACCGTCTGCTGGGGAGTTATACTCAAAACAAATATCGATGGTTTTAGTATATTTCATGATTCAAACAGTACAAAAATTTGCGTTGTCATGGTAACCACACCTTCAAACTCATTTTTTTCAGCTGAATTTTACATTTTATTTTTAGTCAGTATCTTTATTAATTATATGTTACTATAATTACACCGATTTTTATTTCAATTATTATTAAAAATTTATATTTTCATTGCCGTTTTCAATATGAACCGCTTCTTTTGCTAGCAGCTTCTTATCATCGCCATACAACGGTTTTTCATGCTTTTTGGGCCAACCACGAATGCTTGTTATCAATGGATTTGATGATACTAGAAACCAGTTTAGAAAATCCCAATTCGTAGCCTTTCTTGATAGTTTAAATCATGTTATAAATGCCGAGCCAAACCAACCGAAATGAATAACGTCGACAAAGTGCATGAACGTGCAGTAAATGATATGACTTTAGAATTCGGATTAAGGAGTGTATCGAAAATAAGCTATCCACAAACTTTCTTTCAAATTATGTTGAAAACCGATATTTTATTCATACAAAAAATTGATCCTTTATTGTACGAGGTTAAACTTGAACATAGTGAAGACCGGATGAAATTTAAGTTATTCCTTCACGAATTTTCGAACTTTGGATCGAATGCTCTTCATCAAGTTCCGGACAAGTGTTGCATCGCATTTTTTGGACGCTTGAGCCCAAATTTTTTTGAACTCCTGCATGTTCCCAGCTGCCTTACCAGTCTTCTTGAAGACCCTCTTCACGATTGCCCAGTAACGTTCGATGGGTCGAAGCTGGGGGCAATTTGGTGGATTGATATTTTTCTCAACGAAATCTATAGCCTTTTCCGTAAGCCAATTGAGAGTGGTTTTGGCATAGTGAGCCGACGCTAAATCCGGTCAAAACAGTGGAGGTGTACTATGCTTCTTATATAAAGGCAACAATCTCTTCTGGAGACACTCAGATCGATAGATTTCCGCATTTATAGTTCCGGTAGTGTAAAAAATGGTTGACTTCAAACCACAGGAACATATTGCTTGCCATACCAGTACCTTTCGACCGAATTTCTCCACTTGAATCGACCTGTCCGCATCGCTCACATCCTCCCGAACGACGGCAGTAAAGTATTGTGGACCTGGAAGGGTTTTTGAGTCCTCCTTTACATAGGTCTCATCGTCCATCAAAACGCATGCATCAGGACGCTGCAAAAGACGCGAATACAATTTCCGGGCCCTTGTTGCTGCTCGCTTCTTCTGTTCTGCACTTTGTTTCGAGATTTTCTGCTTCTTGTAGGTCTTCAGGTGGTTTCGCCTCTTGATACGCTGGATCATTCCGACACTCGTTCCTGCTTTTTTGGGCAAATCACGTATTGACATTGATTTGTTCTTCATGATTAGAGATTCCACTTTCTGCTCCAGTTTCGGGTTGGAAGAACCGGGTTTTCTGCCTCTTCCTGATAGTTCATCCAAAGAATAGTGTTCCCCAAACTTATTAATGATGGTTTTAACACTCGCATGATGAATTCGAAACCGCTTCGCCAATTTTCGCATAGTAATACCCTTCTCACTTAGCCATGTGTCCAGAACCTTAAATTTCACTTCCTTTTCAATACGCGACATTTTGAAAACGCAGAATTTGAACCGCACAAACAAGTAAACAAAAGAAAGCTGACAGTCAAACGCACAGCATGCAGTGTTCAGAGCATAAAAAACCATCATAAATACATGCGTACAACGCAAATGTATGTGGATAGCTTATATTCGATACACTCCTTATTTATCATGTGTGTTTTGAATAAATAAATAAATAAATAAATGAATAATTAATAAAGCACGTAAAACCGTTGTCTGGTGATGATAAGAATCTGCTAGCAAAAGAAGCGGTTCAAATTGAAAACGACAATGAAAATATAATTGTTTAATAATAATAAAAATAAAAATCGGTGTGATTATAGGTGTAGTTATGTAACATATAAGAATAAAAATATTGAGTGAAAATAAAATGTAAAATTCAGCTGAAAATAATAAGTTTGAAGGTGTGGTTACCATGACAAAGCAAATTTTTGTACTGTTTGAATAATGAAATATACTAAAACCATCGATATTTGTTTTGAGCATAACTCCCCAGCAGACGGTCGTGGACGGACTAACTTACCACCACTTTAAAGCTCATATAATGTTCTATTAGATGCAGTCAACTTTATTTGCTCCTACCTGCTCCTAAGTCTTGTGCAGCCGTCGAAAATACGACGAAAAAAAAAAAAAAAAAAATTTAAAAAACCCCCCCCAGAAAAAAAAGGGGGATTATATGTTTCATAAAGTTTCGTTTTTTGATATTGCAAATAACTTTAAAGAACATTATATTGTCCTTAAAATTAAAAACAAAATGTTTCGCTGAAAAATGTGTTTTTGGAGGTTAGTTCTTATAAATCGCTCTCTATCTCCAATTGGGTGAAACATATGATTTATATGTCTTCAGCAAAGTTGTTTGTATTGATCTTTTCTACAATTTGCTGAAGACACCAACTCTCTATCTCAAAATCCTAAAAAAGTTGAATTTTTATCTCACTTTTAGGGGGCAGCAGGGTAAATGCACCCTTCTTTTTGGGGAAATGCTCCTTAAACTTTGGAAAAATGCTCCTTAGATGCGTTTTCCCGGTATAATGCAATCGGAGGTATTTACCTTCTGGTTAGCGCTGGCCGGTTGTTTTGACGGGTCTTAAGTTTCTTCAAGATTGTATAGCGGAGCTTCGCTCTGCAATCTTCGAGGTAGTTTTGACGGGTTTAAATTTCATTTTGACGAGTCCTAATTTCATTTTGAAGAGTCTTAATTTTGTTTTGACGACTCTTAAATTCAGAAACTTAAAACCCGTCAAAACTATACAATCTTGAAGAAACTGAAGACCCGTCAAAACAACCGGCAAGAGCTAATCAGAAGGTTAAGACCTTCGATTGCATTATACCGGGCAAACGCATCTTAGGAGCATTTTTCCAAAGTTTAAGGAGCATTTCCCCAAAAAGAAGGGTGCATTTACCCTTTGCCCTTTTAGGGGGTTCACAAAAATCATGCCGTCAATATATGAAACTTGTCATATCCATCAACTTTGCCAAAGACGCCACCGCTCTAGCTCCACTATTTAGGGAGCTATGAGTTGAGAGCGTTAAAATCAACTTTTTGACCACTGTGGAGTGGTGTGAACCAGGCACTTCGGCTCCGAAGCGTGTTCATGTCCAGAAACCGGCCAAGAAGGTGTTTGAGTCAGTTTTTTGGGATGCGAATGGAATTGGGGCACGAATTGTTGCTGCATCCACCCTATTCGCTAGATTAAGCTCCCTCTGTTTTCCCAAACAACACACAAGTTTTATAATGGTTGAAAATACTTTTATATGACTAGATTTGGTGACTGTGTTACTCGGGTTCTGGCTGTTCTCACACCTCAAAAAATTCGTCCGTGGAAAGCATTTTTCATCAAACGTAGAGGTTATAGCCGTAGTAAAGGAGTATTTTGCAGGCCTTCCAGAAAGTCACTTCCGTGATGCGACAGTAAAGTTGGAAGACCATTGGACCAAGTGTATTGATCTTATGGGAGACTATACTGAGCAATAATTTCCTCAAAAAAAATGTTTTTTCATTTCCGCTAGCAAAACTTTTTGACTAACCTAAGGCTTGCTTCATTTAGAATTGGAACAAACTTTTGCTCATATTGTGGCGCTCCTGGTGGACGGATTTGGAAGTGCTTGGCGCCCACGTGTCGGGAATTTTGTCAGCTTCACGTATTTATTTTTTACATTCCGCAAATCGACTGTTCTTTGTAAACAATCAACATGGAAGCCGAAAGAAGGGAAAAAATTGTGCACAGTTATTTGGAAAATCCTTTGTGGTCTGCATCTAGGCTAGCTAAACAGCTGAAATTGCCCAGAAATACCGTATGGCGCGTTATCAAACGGTATAAGGAAACATTGACAACGATTCGGAAGCCTCAAGCCAATCGTCGGAGTGGAACTGTCGACCGGAAACTGCGTGGTAAGATTTTGAAGACGATTAAGAGGAATCCCAATCTGTCGGACCGTGATTTGGCCAGAAAATTCGGTGCTGCCCATAGTACCGTGAGGAGAACTCGACTCCGGGAAGGAATCAAGTCGTATCGAGCTAGCAAACAGCCAAATCGGACCATAAAACAGAATAGTGTGGCCAAAATCCGTGCTCGGAAGCTATACGACCAGGTGCTGACCAAGTTCGACGGGTGTCTTCTGATGGACGATGAAACCTATGTCAAGGCTGACTTCGGGCAAATCCCAGGTCAAAAATTTTACTTGGCAACGGCTCGGGGGGATGTTCCAGCCAAATTTAAATTTGTTTTTGCCGACAAATTTGGACGAAAATTCATGATTTGGCAGGGCATTTGCAGCTGTGGCAAAAAAACGAAAGTTTTCGTTACAAATAAGACAATGACGTCGGAACTATACCAAAAAGAGTGTCTCCAAAAACGAATTTTGCCGTTCATTCGATCCCACGACCATCCCGTAATGTTTTGGCCAGATTTGGCAAGCTGTCATTACAGCAAAGTCGTTCAAGAATGGTATGCAGAGAAAGGGGTCCAGGTTGTTCCGAAAAACCTTAACCCACCCAACTGCCCCCAGTCCCGCCCTATTGAGAAATACTGGGCAATCATGAAGAGGAGACTCAAGGCAAAGGGAAAGGTTGTCAAAGACATCAATCAGATGAAAACCTGGTGGAATAAGATAGCTAAAACGATAGACGAAGAAGGTGTGCGCCGCCTAATGAGCCGAGTTTCAGGAAAAATTCGAGAATTCCTTCGAAACCGTGACGAATAATTTTATCCGTATTTTTTCTTAAAAGTATGAAGGAAACGCTACATTTGTATAAAAAAAGATCTTGAATTCAATAATAAATAACTGAAATACAGGCAATTGTTTTTGTTCCAATTCTATCTGAAACAAGCTTTAGTAGACTACGGACATGAAGAAAAAATCGTTTTTAGGCCATTACTGACCCGAAAATAGTCGAAGATTTAAACAACAACAAAAATTTATGTCTTATTTTTATGGTTTATGTTCGAATTTCGCAAAGATCGTAGTCCTTCTAAAATAAAAAAAACCCTCTAGAGTAAAAACCTTTTTGGTTTTATGATTTCAGATGAAAATTGCACCGAAAAAAGTACGGGATCCACCAAATCTCAATTAAATTTTCAAAATGTAAAAATTGTCTATTTTTTCTTCAAACATTGCCCCAAATATATGAAATCATTTTTATGTGCACCGTTTTTATTTTCCCGAAAATAAATCCCAAGAGAGTACTTTTTTCGGCCACTACGGGTACATCCCCCCTTAAGTGTATTTTCCTTTCATTTTCGAGTCATTTTCAGTTATCATAATTGGATGAGTGCGTATAAACTATGACGAAACATGAATTTGACAGTTTTTGTGCACACACAATACAGTAGAGGGCACGTAAAATTATTAAATGAATGTCTGTTTAAGACATATGCGCTAATATTTGAATAGTTTAAATAATTATGATAGTATTATACTTAAAAGAAAAGCCATAAAATTATACTACTTTAAACGTATTGTTAGTACTTTCATAAATCTATCATTAAAATTTTATAGTAGGATGCAATTTAACACAATAAAATATAATCAAAAACTCAATTATTTTTTCAACATGTCTTTAACTATTGCACGGCAGTGTAGGAACATCGTATACATGGAGCAAAAGTTTCTTCTTTTTAACTGTCCTCGCAGTGTTTTTATTTTCAAAACCAATCAATCAGTTACTCTTTGCGTTTAATGCAACGCAGAAGGCCTGGCCGCTTTGACGCTTGTATCATGTGTTTGATATGCTGCAAGCAGCAATATTGAGAAAAAATAAAATAATTGGACGTCGTCTAACCCAATTATTTCCAGGATCCATTCCCGTACTGGCTGCAATTGTATAAGGTTAGATTAGATTAGAAAACCAGTCAATTAGTTACTCAAATCACACCTTTTTTGTTTAAGTTTTCAATACCAAGCGTTCAAAAGAATTTCCCGGAAATCAAATCAAACGTTTTCTGAAATCCCGGGACTGTTTTTTTACTGCCCCAAACGGGATCAACAATACAAAACAATCCTACAATGTCAGCGTGAATCCACTCTTTCAACGCATTTCACATTTATACAATGTCCGCTCATGGGTATATTTTTTCAAACTCAAAAACAAACACCACTGACCTGATTTTCACAATGTTTCCTTCCATTCTCTGCGTCTGTCTATTTGCAGGATACACACCCTCTCGATAGCCAATAACGCGCACCGTCGTGGACAACCGTTTGGAGGACATCTGGGAAATGTTTCCTCATCACCTGTCCTGCTGCCACAAGTGACCACTCTCTCCAATTGACTATGCAATGCCGGGAACAGTCGCAGTCATTCTGTTACGCTTGATCCGTTGACGGCCGGTAGCGGACGTCAGTTCACCCGTGGATTCGAAAGGTGCTACATTTTTATATGGAAGACTTGTTAAATGTTCGATAGCATTACAAAGTGTGATAATTGAGTCTTTTCATTAGAAATCTAAATTGAAGCAGGTGTGTAGCAACATGGAGACCAGTAATCTTACGTACTTTCTGACTGCGGGTGGTTTGTTCGGTGAGAACACATCTCTCAGCGAGTTAGCAGTGGATGCGACGGATGACAGAGGAGGAAATGACACGTTTCCTCGTTCCAACTTTACCTGCCCCTCGACGGATATGCCGACCACGTACACGGTCTTCATGATACTGTATGCCGTCGTGTGTCTGGTCGGTGTGATGGGAAATACGTTGGTCATCTATGTAGTGCTACGATTTTCTAATATGCAGACGGTGACCAACATGTACATTCTGAACCTGGCGATTGCGGACGAGTGCTTCCTGATCGGTATTCCGTTTCTGATAGCTACGATGCACATGAAACGTTGGGTCTTTGGCGGAGCAATGTGCAAAGCATATATGGTCAGCACATCGATTACGCAATTCACCTCGTCAATATTTCTGTTCATCATGTCTGCCGACCGCTACATTGCCATTTGTCATCATATCTCATCGCCCAAGTACCGGACGCCACTGGTATCGCGAGTAGTCTCGGCACTGGCATGGTTAGCATCGGCTCTAATCATGCTTCCAATAATGATTTACGGTGACATCATTGAACTGCAACCCAACAGCTACTCGTGTCAAATCGTGTGGCCAGAATCGCACGAACACATACCCGGGTACACATTCACTCTGTACTCGTTGATTCTGGGATTTGTCGTGCCACTGTGCTTCATAATGACATTCTACTGTCTCGTGATACGAAAACTTCGTAACGTAGGGCCCAAAACTACCAACAAATCACGTGGAAAACGACGCTCTCACCGTAAAGTAACAAAATTAGTACTCACCGTGATCACAGTTTATATCCTCTGTTGGTTGCCGTACTGGATTTCGCAGGTAGCCCTAATTACTTCCCCGGATGGGTCCTGTAGTACCCGTCTCGATATCATCCTCTTCCTGCTAGTCGGTTGCTTAGGCTATATCAACTCAGCTATCAATCCCATCCTCTATGCGTACCTTAGTGAAAATTTTAAGAAAAGCTTTATGAAGGCCTGCACCTGTGCCGCCCGGGCTGAGGTAAACGCCCAGCTAAAATTAGAAAACAGTGTTATGCCGAAACGGTCCCGTACTCGGACAAACTCTGATACGACGCAACTTACCACATCGAAAGTCCAGCATCGGCTGTTGATCGATCCGACCACGACGGCCACTACGACTACCACAGCAGCATCAACCGTGTCCTCACGGAATCCTAGTCCACCTGTGGTCCAAAGGAGCTTATTGAATAATAACAATAATAACAATAACAACCTGCATCACAACAGCAGCAGTGGGAACAATGTGAAAATTTGTAACAACGACGAACAGCAGCGGGGGACTAATGCGACGAATAGCAGTAATCTAACTGCATCGAATGCCGTCAATAGTAACCATAGTGTAGGTAAATTAGTGCCATTGTCTTAAATATTAATTAAATAGAACGGCTACGGAAATTCATTGTTATTAGCACAAACATATAAAATCAACATACATACTGAGATATGACTATAGAAGAAATCAATTGTACATTAACACTAGTGTCATAAATCAAATGCGGCAAACAAAGTGAGAGATAAATACTGTACATAAATTAGAGGTATACATTTAAAATTTATTGAACAAAACTAGGATAGGTATTCCGGGGCCTGGCCACGCATTCATGTGCGCAAAGTAAATTCTATGAAATAAAATCGAATTGTTGCCATTACTGAAATAAGGAGTTGAGAAATTGCCCATTGAACAGAATTGGTTGATTTATTCGTCTGAAACCTGATAGGGGTTGGAATGAATTATGATAAATCATATAGTCATCATCCGCTGTTGAAATTGATTGCTCGTGCATTAAATTTGGTTGTTTCTAAAATCATGACGTATTTGTTGGAGAACCATTTCCGTACAAATATCGATTACCGACTTCGAAACATTTGTCATAGCTGGAAAAGAGTTTTGTTTTTGCAACATTTTGGATTTTTCTGTGCATTGAGGAGCAAAGGATAAACGTAGAAATTTAATGCGTCTCTGAATTCGTCTGCTGTTGTTGCGTGAAGTGGTTTTGAAACAGGGTTTGCTGTCTTTAAATCGGTGAACCAATTTCATGAGTTTCAGGTGAGACTGCTATAATTCCTAAACGGTGAGTACTTATATATCCGATGAATAGTGATCCTGATATCTGTTGATGAAGTGCATGCAGTGTTTTGCTACGCGTTGCAATCGATGGTAAGATAATATGCGCTGGAACGTTTGGTAAACAATGGTTCGAGAAGGCCACTACCATTACGCCAGGGATGCCAGATATATAGAAATGTTTGTACAGTTGGGTACCGATCTTTTCGGTTTCGTTCTTTACGGTCTCAATTTCTACAATTTCGTTCTTTTCGGGCAAACCGTAAAGATCGATATCCGCAGCTTATGGTATTTTCACTAGTTGGGAGAAATGAGGTCTATCTCAGTTGTTTCAAGTGATCAACATCTACAGTCTTCAGCAAAATTATTGTACGGGGTTGGACCAACAAATCTGTATCGTTGGATTTCGGTTAAATTTAAACTTTCACCGCTAGGGGCGCTTTACTTACGAGTTACTAAGCGAAGCATTGGAATAAGGTATAATTTGTTTCATCCTATGTTATCTCGGGAGTCTCACCCTGGTCACATATTTTCAGTCTTCTCTCTCTATGTGGCGCTTGTGTGTATGTGCTTTTTCTTTTTGTTTGTGGTGTATCTGGGGGGGGGGAGGTGGGTTTATGTCATAAAATTTTTTTGTGGGTTTTAATAAAATATATTTTTGTGTTTTTTTTTTTTTTTTTTTTTGTTTTTTTTTTTTTTTTTTGTTTTTTTTTTTTTTTTTTTTGTTTTTTTTTTTTTTTTTTCGGGGGGGGGGGGTAGGGAGAGAGGAGGGGGGGGGGGGCTTAAGGCTTGCTTCATTTAGAATTGGAACAAACTTTTGCTCATATTGTGGCGCTCCTGATGGACGGATTTGGAAGTTCTTGGCAACCACGTGTCGGGAATTTTGTCAGCTTCACGTATGTATTTTTGACATTTCGCAAATCGACTGTACTTTGTAAACAATCAACATTGAGCCGAAAGAAGGGAAATAATTGTGCACAGTTATTTGGAAAATCCATTGTGGTCTGCATCTAGGCTAGCTAAACAGCTGAAATTGCCCAGAAATACCATATGGCGCGTTATCAAACGGTATAAGGAAACATTGATGACGATTCGGAAGCCTCAAGCCAATCGTCGGAGTGGAACTGTCGACCGGAAACTGCGTGGTAAGATTTTGAAGACGATTAAGAGGAATCCCAATCTGTCGGACCGTGATTTGGCCAGAAAATTCGGTGCTGCCCATAGTACCGTGAGGAGAACTCGACTCCGGGAAGGAATCAAGTCGTATCGAACTAGCAAACAGCCAAATCGGACCATAAAACAGAATAGTGGGGCCAAAATCCGTGCTCGGAAGCTATACGACCAGGTGCTGACCAAGTTCGACGGGTGTCTTCTGATGGACGATGAAACCTATGTCAAGGCTGACTTCGGGCAAATCCCAGGTCAAAAATTTTATTTGGCAACGGCTCGGGGGGATGTTCCAGCCAAATTTAAATTTGTTTTTGCCGACAAATTTGCACGAAAATTCATGATTTGGCAGGGCATTTGCAGCTGTGGCTAAAAAACGAAAGTTTTCGTTACAAATAAGACGTTGACGTCGGAACTATACCAAAAAGAGTGTCTCCAAAAACGAATTTTGCCGTTCATTTGATCCCACGACCATCCCGTAATGTTTTGGCCAGATTTGGCAAGCTGTCATTACAGCAAAGTCGTTCAAGAATGGTATGCAGAGAAAGGGGTCCAGGTTGTTCCGAAAAACCTTAACCCACCCAACTGCCCCCAGTTCCGCCCTATTGAGAAATACTGGGCAATCATGAAGAGGAGACTCAAGGCAAAGGGAAAGGTTGTCAAAGACATCAATCAGATGAAGACCTGGTGGAATAAGATAGCTAAAACGATGGACGAAGAAGGTGTGCGCCGCCTAATGAGCCGTGTTACAGGAAAAATTTGAGAATTCCTTCGAAACCTTGACGAATAATTTTATCCGTATTTTTTCTTAAAAGTATGAAGAAAACGCTACATTTGTATAAAAAAAGATCTTGAATTCAATAATAAATAACTGAAATACAGGCAATTGTTTTTGTTCCTATTCTATCTGAATCAAGCTTTACTTGTGTCCTGTACAGAAAAAAAAAACATGTCACTCTATGTAGTTGAGTGGTCTACAGTAGAGTGTTGTTATTAATTGTGTCGGGTTCGCACGTCACCGCCGTCAATACTAAATAGTTCGTTTTACTCGTCAGCCACCGTATGGTCTGGTCGAACCCTGCACGAAACATTGATCCTGGTCGATTAAATCGACCAAAAGAACTGTTTTGCTTTGACATAATTTATTAGCACCGAGAGCCAACGTGACAACTCGGTGGCAACAATACTCTACAGAACCTCACTACATAGCAGGACATTTTGATCCCACCACCTACATACTGCAGTTGAGATAGATGAATAAGTTAAGCAGCTCTCAGAGATTGAATCTTTTTGCACTTTGGACAATAACGAGGTACGTAGTGAAAAAAATTAGAACATGTTGATGGATTGCAAAAACCTACTTGAGGAGTGTAAGAACGAGAGTCGAAACGAATGAAACACGAAGGAGTTGATATGAAATGAAAAAAGAGAATAAAGCAACAATTTGCTCATAAACAATGGTTTTGATTATTTTTAAAACATTCCCATTGCTCAATCCACCCATCCAAATAAATTAAATTTCCAGCTTCCCAAGAGGCAGCCAAACCTTTTGATATAGCCCAACCTCTTGAAGCTTCCTCTGTTTCTCAGTATTTCTTCGGCCCTTGATATCCCCTTCCGCCTCGAATCCTTCTGCCCTGGCTCCCTCTATCCCATACTACATAGCTGCTTCTAAATCCCAGGACCTCCTAACTTTTTCTACCACTTGCTCCTGTAACTTCACAGCCTATTGTGGCGTCACTGCCCTTTGCTATACAACTGACCCTGGCTTCAGTCTCTCTCTCTCTTGCAACAGGGTGCGGCAGAAAATAATGCGAAATGGGCAGAAAATAATGCGAATCAAAACTTCATGTTATCGTTCAACCATTGTTGGGTTCGATTGGACGTGTGACACGGCGCTCCATCCTGCTGTAGGACAACGTTTTGGTCTTCGGAGAAGTTGGCCTTCACCCAGGGAAGCACTTGGTCCTTTAAACTACCGATATACACTTCGGTATTGATTTTAACTCCAGCATCAATGAAAACAGGCGGCATTTTTAAACCGTTGGACGCCACCAAGCCAAACATCATGACACCAGCCGGATGTTTGGTTTGAAATTTGAATTTCAATTTTTCCGGAACGTTCTTCATTTTCTGCGGTGAAATCAACCGGTCCGTGCGGCTGTTGGCCACAGCATCGATGCTGAAAAGCTTTTCGTCGGAGAACAGGATTATCATTTTTTCCTTCTTCAACAAGGAAAGCAATCTCTTGGAACGAGTCACTGGTAGTTCCTTGACCCGGTCCGTAATCAAGTGGCGTTTCACTCTGGCTCTGGAAGATGCATGCAGGTCTTCTTTGATGACTCTCGGCATGGATTTCTCCGAAATATTGGCTTCCTTTGCAAGTTTTCTTATGGAACGCACCGGGTTGCGAGCAATTTTTGCACGGACCGATTTGATCACGTTCGGCGTGCGTGCAAAGCGCGGACGTCCGCTTCCCGGCTTTCGCTGCTTAGGACCATCCTGCAGGGACTTTTTTATGCGGTAAACTGTTGCCAAATGGCACCCTACCACCTTGGCAATCTCTTTCGGCTTTTTCTGGGCGAGCAACAAACAGGTGATCACTTCTTTCGCGAACATTTTGGCGAATTTGCAATAAAATAAATAGAATGTTTGGATGCAGCACTTGAAAGTAAACATAAACAAATACACTTTCGACAGAAATTAGTCACTAGCTACACGAATTAACTCAATACTCAAGTTTCAACACTTTTGCATTATTTTCTGCCGCACCCTGTACAAGGCACTCCAACCTTTTTTGCTTTAGTATTGCATTTTGGCGGTCAAGGAGGCTTTTTTCCACGCCACCTAGCAGACATTGACATGCATCAATAAGATAAAAATGATGCTGGAACGATATAACTTCCCATTTGAGACTATCATGATTTGTTTGGTGATATTTTTCTACGAAACCGGGGATATATTCGAGTGTTCGATGTTTATTAAATTCTCTCTGAAAATTATTGAACTTCTCAAGTATTTCATGAATTTGTTTAAAAGATTCTGGATTATTCAATGAGTTTCAGATCTCTCAAATGCTCGTCTGTTCGGGTCAGCAAGGTCATTTGTGTGCTTTGCTTATTCTACGCCGTATGGATCATGACGAATCGTAAAATTGAGTGAGGCGACAATCACCGAATAGACAAAATGCCTCTATCGATTCTCCATTTGATTTGCACGGAGAGTCATCGCACCTTTAGAGCCAATCCTCACTTCGTAAGTGAGAACAAATCAAAAAAATTAGCCCCTCTTTTTTAAAAGATTTATCTGCACGGACATTTTCTATCACGTGTACAAACAACACGGGCTGATAAGAACGCTTAATAAAACAACGTTCCAGGAAATCTTTCTCAGAAATGCTTAAGAAAGCCTTCCTATCACCCAATCCCAAAAAACATCCTTTTGCTCCTCTGTCAGATGACGAGTCTGACTCTGACTTGGCTGACGAGGGTTCATCTTTCAGTTTTTTAGCAGGTGCTTCACGGAAGCAAAGACGCGTCCGCCCACGGAAAGTTGCTGAGCAGGAGCCTCAAATCAGCTTGCCCAATTCAAGGAGGGGTGGAAAAAAGGAAAGTAAAATTCCTCCTGGTTTTCGTACTACCAACTACATAAAGGATTTTTCATTTCTCCCAGGGACATACCCCGATTTTAGGAACAGAACCCCCATCTTCATCCGGGCTGTTCTCATTTGATGACATTGTCGAAGGTATCTTCAAATACCTCGAAATTTCTGACCGTCTTAAAAGCATTGTTCTGGCAATGTTTCCCACTGTGAAGACTTTTTTGAAACAATTGACAATGGCCCCTCTTTTCAGAAATCATTTCTTTCGATGCATAATTTTCCAAATGTGGTCGGGTATTTGATCACTAATCTGCAGTGGAATTGTCGAAGTCTTGTTCTTAAATTGGAATCATTCAAATTTTCAGCTCACAATACCGGTTGTGATGAATTCGCTCTTTGTGAAACATGGCTTTCTTCCGAAATCGATCTTCCGTTCCATGATTTCAATATAATTCGTCTTGATCGTGAGGATTCGCGTGGAGGAGGATTACTTTTGGAGATCAAAATGTGCTACTCCTTTTATAGAGTGAATTTTCCTCCAATCCAGGTATTGAAGTTGTCGCATTTCAGGCTGTAATTCAATATAAAAGTCTTTGCATTGCTTTAGTTTATATTCCTCCAACAGCCACGCTTAACCGAAAACAACGTTGTGATATTTGTTCCGTTCTTCCTGCTCCACGGTTGATCATAGGAGATTTTAACTCTCACGGTACAGGCGCACATTGCCACAATTCTGAAAAAAAGACGGTCAAAAACATTTTCACCCTTTTGTCATCATTTTATCGACTAGGTGTCTTCAGAAGAGTTGCGCAAAATGTTATTCCGCATCTTTTAAAAAAACACGCTTAACCTTTCATAAAGGCTTAACTACACTTTCAAATTCAAATTTTTTTCAGCTACGAGATAACGGGTTATTATCTTCGACAAAGTTGTAAGTAGAGCAGGAAATTTTAAGAAAAGTTGATCAAAACACTAAGTTTCTAGGGCCCAACGTTAACGAGATATAATTGGTTTTCTTTCAGCACTACCTTAAAACCGGTTTTTTGAGATAATTAGTATTTTGTTCAAATTTCACGATTTCAATTTGTTGTAAGAAATTGTAGGAATTATTAAGATACACATTTTTGCTGAACACTTCAATGCTCTCTGGTGACCACATTTTGATATATGGTGATTCATGTGTCTTTGTGACGTCATTATCAACCGCCTCAAAAAGAGTGGGCGGGTCCTGGCGGGGTCTAAAACAGATTGTATTTGAAAGATTATCTTATGAACTAGTGTTCCTGAAATGTTCAGCATTAGGTACTGAAGGGTACCTAGTAAAACCTCAGTCTGAAATAGTACAGGTTATAAGCCAATTAATATTTCGCATGTGACGTAATATTCAACATACTACAAAAATATATGCGGGTCCTGGCGGGGACAAATAAAGAATAGAAATCCCTCAACTATTGATTTGGTCTTAACTGATTCATGTCAACTTTGTAGTCAATTGATTACCCATGCTGACTTTGATTCTGATCACCTCCCAGTTACACTTGAATTATCTCAAGAAATCATTTCTAATTCCATCAGTTCTACTTTCAACTACCATAGAGCTGATTGGGATCAATATCGAACACTTATGGAATACAACGTTGATCCTAATGTTCCATTGCAAACAAGAAATGAAATTAATAATGCTCTTGAATCTCTGGCTTTCTCAATAAATACAGCAAGAGCTGCTTCAGTGCCAAAATGCGAGGTTAAATTTGATTCAGTTATAATTGATGACGATCTTCAGCTCTTGACTCGTCTGAAAAATGTAAGTGGGCGTCAATATCAAAGAACACGTGATCCCGCTATGAAAGTCGTATAGCGAGATTTACAAAAACAAAATAAAAAACGCTTCCCTGCCCTGAGGAACAAACATTTTGAAAATAATGTGTCAAAATTAGATCCGAGTTCCAAACCATTCTGGAAACTCTCTAAAATATTAAAAAAAACCTCAAAAGCCTATACCAGCGCATAAGGAAGGTGATAAAATTTTGCTCACAAATGCAGAAAAAGCTCAAACACTTTTTATGCAGTTTGAGAGCTCCCATAATTTCAGTTTGGGTCGTACAAATCCTATTGAGGATCAAGTTTCCAGGGAGTATCTGAATTTTTCTCACAAGAAAATATTTTTGATGATTCTTGGGGTTTGGATTTGGATGAAGTAAAAACTATAACTAAAAAAATCCAAAATATGAAAGCACCAGGTGATGATGGAATTTCTATATCCTAATCAAAAAACTCCCTGAGAGTACTTTGTCTTTCTTGGTAAAACTATTGAACAGATGTTTTCATCTGGCATACTTTCCAGATAAATGGAAAAATGCAAAAGTCGTACCTATTTTGAAGCCAGACAAAAATCCGGCTGAAGCTTCTAGCTACCGACCAATCAGTTTGCTTTCTTCAATAAGTAAGCTGTTTGAAAAAAATAATTTTGAATAGAATGATGCTTCACATCAATACAAACTCAATTTTTGCTGATGAATAGTTTGGATTTCGCCATGAGCATTCAACTACGCATCAACTTTTGAGAGTTACAAATTTAATTCGTTCAAACAAAGCTGAAGGCTGCTCCACTGGAGTTGCTCTCTAGACATAGAAAAAGCATTCGACAGTGTTTGGCATGAAGGTTTGATTGCGAAACTGAAAACTACTTAACTGATAGAACTTTGCAAGTAAATTATCAGAATTCTGAATCTGATCAATTGCCTGTAAGAGCTGGTGTTCCTCAAGGTAGCATTCTTGGGATAATACTTTATAACATTTTCACTTCAGATCTCCCTGATTTACCTCAGGGTTGTCAAAAATCTTGCTTTGCTGATGACACAGGCATTTCCGCTAAAGGAAAAAGTCTTCGTGTTATATCCAGGAGGCTACAAAAAAGCTTGGACATTTTTACAGATTATTTTCAAAAATGGAAGATTTCTCCTAATGCTTCCAAAACTCAATTACTAATATTCCCACACAAGCCTAGAGCTGCATTTTTGAAACCAAGTAATAGTCATATGGTCACTATGAACGGAGTTCCAATTTCTTGGTCAAATCAAGTAAAATATCTTGGACTGATACTTGATCAAAAATTAACTTTTAGAGATCACATTGAGGGCCTCCAAGCCAAATGTAATAAATATATAAAATGTTTATATCCTCTTATAAACCGAAAATCCAAACTTTGTTTGAAGAACAAACTTCTAATATTCAAACAAATTTTTAGACCGGCCATGCTTTATGCTGTGCCAATATGGTCTAGTTGTTGTGCTACTAGGTAAAAAGCACTTCAAAGGATTCAGAACAAAGTTTTGAAAATGATTTTGAAGCTGCCACCCTGGTTCAGTACTATTGAATTACATAGAATTTCAAACGTTGAGACTCTAGAAGAAATGTCCAAAAAAATTATTCTTAATTTTAGACAAAAATCATTGCAATCTTCAATTGCAATGATCAATTCTCTCTATAGATAAGAACTAGTTTTAAGAAATCAATAATTATTCTTACACGCAGGCAAAAAAAAAACCTGTTAAAAATACTGCATAGACATGGTAAAAATAATATTAACACAATTAAATATAAATCATAGCATATAAGGTTGAAATGTTAATTGCTTAGCAGGAGCACCTAGGTTAATATATGAATGTAAAATAATGTTAAATTTGGAATAAATAAAGAGTTGAAAAAAAATTAATTGGAAGCTTTCGATGCCAGGTACCATTTTTGCATTAGTATGATTGTGTGGCAAGTACCAATACCAGATGCTCAGGAAATCAAGAAGTCTTCCCTAACGAAAAATCCTAGACCAGACTGGGAATCGAACCCAGCCACCTCCAGCATGGTGTTGCTTTATACTGCACCTTTACTGACTGAGCTAAGGGAGGCTTATATTGTTATTGATTTGAAATTATTTTGAATTACTATGCTACTAAAATAATATAAAATGAAAATTAAGAGCTCACATAAAAAAGCGTAAGTTTTGCGAGAATAAATAGGGCCTAATTTAGAGTCGATTGAAATTACATTCCACGTTAATATGGATGTAATTGTGGCATTCCTTCAAGAGAACCTTTTGTATTTTCCAATGCGAAATGTAGTAGTGAACTACAAACATATGCGGCAGAAAAACGCTAGAGGAAACACTAGATTTCGCTTGACGTTTAAGGAATCAAATTATGGGTTCCAGAAGCGTAAATATAGTATATTCATGCAACCTCGTGTTAAAATAACTCAACATTGTTCTGTTTACTTACAAGCATTTACACTTTGAAGAATTTGAAAATTCCCCAAGTTATTTTCAGAAACAACTTTGCATCTCATTTACCATTTTGGGTGTGTTGATCGATTACTTCCAGGAAATTTTAATCTCCAAACATACTAAGTTTGATGTGTCTATTATAATCTCTATTATTATCTCGAATTTACATCCCTGGTAACTCTTAATCCTACATCGTTGCTCATTCATCCTTCCGGAACAAGTTGAAACACGTGCACGACATGAAGAAAGGAAAACGTTCAAACCAACGACTACGATAACAGCAAAGATCGTAGGTGTCGCGCTGGAAATGACGTGCTTAACGTTCACAACATAAGCATAAGCGAAACGAAATGGTTCAATGAATTTATAATACACGTGAATATTAATTGCACCTAAAGACGGAGGTGCTGCTGGAGGTTGTGGGAAAAATGACAAATGTGATGAGTATAACCTAAATTAAATGAAAAATAAACGAACTTTTGCATCCTTCGTATATAATTATCCTCCATACAGCCAACATACCACGTTGCCACGTTGAAAACAACATTGAAACTTTGTTAGTTGTTGATGGATGATGACAAAAACCTCACAAGTTACACGAAAAACTTTTCTAGCTTTAGATTCTGCTTCTTTAAGGTGTATGACAGACGTGGTTCCGGAACTATACCGGAATGACTTGGGGTACAACATTAAGGCCTATTTATCTGGTAGTTAACTGTTTCAAACGCATTTCGGCCAATGGTCTCTATGGATGACTTGGATGATAACATGGTTTTTTAAGACAGTTTTAAACGCCATGGTCACTTATAAAAATGCTCTAGAATCGATCACCACTCAGAACTAATCGTCTGCATGTGTATAAAAGACGATCAACGAATCAACATTGTATAATGAGTAATTTTAGTAATACTTTGTCCTTTGTAAAGTAGTTTAGGACATCAAGCACAGTATAGTTGTAGATCGATAGATTTGAAATGCTCTATAGGAGCGCTTCAGTTCGTTAGAGATGTCGGTAAAGTTGATGAAGTCGTGAATTGATTGGAAGTGAAATAAATATAGTTTTACAATTTTAGGGTAAATCAGTGGCACTCTGAATCTAAACAGTGATGTTCTCCAAAACCATAGAAAACGATTGAAACATTTTCATTATGTTAAGAAATTCAAATAAATACACTGCATCATTTGAAGAAAAACTTCTATCTCGTGAGATAACAAACACGAATCTCAGCAAGAAAGCAACAAATAACCGTGGTCTTCTTATTTCAGCGTTGATGCACTGAAGGCTTTGAAAATCAAATCGGCAATTGTGGTGGCCAATGTAGGACTCTGACTCATTTCACTAGTGAAGCGCACAGAGTATATCACGGCACGTTCAGCCAAAGTTTTGGGTTAATATATTTCAATACCATAAGGGCTTCAAATGGTGAGTTGACAACGTCGAAAGAGGATGCGACCGACCTCTGCCCAGACAACCACAAGTCGTATAACAGTGTTCAAATAGTATCGTATATTCCTATATTTCAAGTCAAAATCGCAATTAATTGTGGCTTTTATCGTATTATGTTTAAGTTAAATCGTATAGAGTGTAAATTTTCGACTTTTAGACGATGTGTCATTCATTCATCGTACTGTGTCACAAACTAAATCGGATATACATCGCTAAACTTTTTAAATCGAATTTGTTATTACAAATTCAATCGCATACGATATCAAATCAACTCGTTTAGGAAAACAATGGAATATGCACGTATATGGCCTCCACTTTTGCATGTACAAGCCATATTTTTGCATGCTATACGATTTGTTTACTTACATATATGTTTGTATATCATAAAAACAATTTTCAATATACGTGCACTTTGTTTGTCTGGGTGGTCCTCACAAGTTCCTACCTCACGCCTCCACGAGTCATATGATCACAAAAGACTGCCAGCTGAAACATGGAGACACTGGTTGGCGTAGCCTGGGCAATGTTGTCATTTTGACAATAGCGAAGTGAAGGGGTGCGACTGAAGATCGTGTACATATTAATCAAGTTGTGTATCCATACCTGTAATTCATATCATATTATTTTCCATTCTCATTTAATAAATAATTTCTGCACTCTTTGGAATCATCTTTGCATTCCAAAACCATTTAAGAGCGTGAAGCAACATGACAAGCATCAAAGGCTCGATTTTTTTCATCAGGATTTCAGAATAACATTTAATTTAATTTGCGCTTCAGAACTTCAACTACTATATTCATAAAGGACTAGCATGTGCTTATAAGCAGTGTAGGATTATATTTAAATAATGTGTTTAGTTGTGGACTCTTCGATCACTCCGATTGCTATCTTTGAAATGTAACTTGAACGGCTAAAAGAAGAATTTTAACAACATGTCTTATAAAATAATATCTTTTATTGAAATTTTATCTTAGATATTTGGAATGATCTATTCTGTTTTCAGCATTTCCAGGACTAAGGAGTGTCCACAGTTAAATTGCATCACCTTTGATAAGCTGTAACATTTCGCCCTTTGGGTTGATTTCAACGAAATTTTGGGTGCAATGACCTCAGCGTGTATTGTTCACGCTGCGTGAGTTTCATTGTGAAATGTGTCGTAATTTTGAAAATGGAGTCGAAGGAACAGCAAGTGCGTGAGAACATTTTGCACACGCACCTCGACAACCCACTTCTTTCGCACCGAGCCATCGGAAAGATGTTGAAAATTCACTAGTCTACATTGTCTCCAAACCGCAATGAAAAACAGAATAGGACTGCTAAAACACGCGCGCATAAGCTGTACACACAAATGCTGACGAAACCACACTGCTGCATCATGGACGATGAAACACACGTAAAAGCGGACTTTAAACAAATTCCCGGCAACCAGCATGTGACTGCGAAAATCAAGTTCGATGTTCCAGAGTCTCTCAGGAAACAGCAAGTGTCAAAGTTCCCCAAGAAATTCATGATTTGGCAGGGGATTTGTTCGTATGGTAAACGGAGCAAGCCTGTCGTGACAACTTCAAATGTAAATGGTCAAGTATACATGAAATAATGCCTGAAAAACGACTGCTTCCGTTTCTCAAAACACACAACGTTCCTACAATTTTTTGGCCGGACCTAGCTTCTTGTCACTACTCCTAGGATGTTCTGGAGTGGTACAAGACCAATGGTGTCAATTTCGTGCCGAAGGATCTTAATCCACCAAACTCTCCAGAGTTGCGGCCAATTGAAAAATTTTGGGCTGTAATGAAGCACGAACTTCGTAAGCATCCTAAAGTAATAACTACAGAACAGGACATGTAGAAGTCATGGTTGAAAGCGGAAAAAAAGTCGGTTCATGCATTGTACAAAATCTTATGCGTGGTATTAAGACGAAAGTTCGGGCTTTTGGATTTGGTAAAGAAATACAGTGAAATAAAAAAACTTAAAGGGCTGCAAAATGGTGAGTAGACAACTGGGATGGAGCGTGCGTCCCCGCAACATAGCACTGGTCCTCACAAGTTCCTACCTCATGCTTCCATGGGTCAAGAGATGACAAAGACCGTCAGCAAAGGGTTGCGTACTTAGCTGGTAGTGCAGCCTGGGCACTGTTGTCCTTCTGACTTCAGCTAGATTGAGGAGGTGCGTTCCGAGCGTCTGTCTACCAAGGAGGTGCAGCTCAAACAGCGTCTGTCCTGGCATCCAACGGCTTAGGAAGCAGTCCCACCAACGCGATGTAGGAAGGTAGCATGCTGAAATCTTACCCTACCACAAAAAATGGAAGTATTCTTTATACGGTGTATAATTTCAGATCATCTATGGAATTCCCAAGTGTTGTTTAATAATTTTATTTTTTTTTCTTTCCTTCGTGGCAATGATAATGCAAGAGCATCTACAACTACAGCTGGACATCAGTCTACAGACATGCAGACAGTACAAATAGAATTGTTACTATCATTTTATATTATAAAATCCCTTCACAATATTTTTAAAGCTATTTTCAGGTTCGCATCTATGCATCGTCTAAGTTTTAGCCCACCTAACCCACGATATGTATTTGAAAAGATAGGATGGTTTTTAATGTTTTTTTTTAGAAATGATCATACGACAAATTCTACTAAATAAAATTTCCAAAAAAGTTTAATAATTCAAAAACTAAAATTGTTTATGATCTCTCATTTTCTATTGCACCGATATAAAGAATTATCTATGGGCCCAGTAGAAAGCAAAAGTTATCGGAGAATTCAAATTTCATTTTTCTTTTTCTCTCTCTGGTTTTTTTTTTCTTTTTTGTGGATTTATTTAGCTTCCGTTTGTGGGCAGTAATCATAATCAAATGAAATTTATTTCGCTAATTGTTCGCTTAAATTTTCTTTGCTATTCTGTTTGGCTGCCCGGTGATCAACTTTCCTTCATTATAACACTTTGGAAATTTTTGCCATTTCAGAGTTTCAATCATCTAACATCACAGCAGAAGAGACAAATAGTTGCATTTAATTTTTATGTGTCTACTATTACAACATCGTATTATTTTCATCATATCATCATTATATATAAGTATAATCATATTAAAAATATTTACTAAAAGATTAATAATAATAATTAAATTTCATTTGCTTCAAGGTTACAAGGAAATAGATTCCAGATAGTGCAGATATTTTATTTCATAGTATCTAAAGGTGTTTTTCTAAGAATTAAAATTATTGAATTTTATTAAAATTAATAAATGCTCCTTAATTCTGCTGATTGTGTATATCTATATATCATGAATACATACATATTTTTGATTCATGTATAATTAAATGACTCATGTTTTATTTAATTGCAATGACATTCCAGAGTTATATTCATCTACCACTGATTGAGCTGTAAAGATGCACTAAGCTGCATATGATTATCATATGCCTATTATTTCTATTTTAACTAGTTAATCATATTATTTTATTTATAACCATATTTAAATTACAGGATGACGAATTCCAACCATGGCTTATTTTAATTAAATATCATAGTATATTTCATTGCTCTATTACATACTGCACATATTGCATATTATGACATATTATGTACATTATATATAATAAATACTGGATTGGGAGGGAGCATCAGGGTATCATTCAAGCTGAAATTGGACGATGGTTTGATTGACTGCCTGAGTCTAGGAGGGAACGAGCATTATCATTTTCTTTATCCTACCGATTCGATTGTGATGCTGCGAATTCCACTCCAACAGTTGCAATGAATTTGACGCGCCTTTCTTAAACAAACCATCTAGTGGAAAGCTTAACTAAGAATTGCGTATTTTGTTATTCGTTTTATAGGATTATATTGCTGGAAGGAGATTCTCTTATTCCCGCGGGTTTCGCGTAAGTGTGTCTGCTTACGGGCCTGCCCAACCCTTTTTGGCCCTTCATACAGCGATATGTTGAATTTAGAACGGTAACAAAGCAAGATCTTTCTGTTAAGTGGAACCGCATCCAGGGCAAGGCCCACGCTAGGATGGTGGCTTCCTACATACGTACATACATACGCATATTATGTTCTCGTGTTGACTTACTGTAGCCGCTTTTTACATGGTCAAGTAATTAAATTTGTGTAATGTGTAATTTGTTATTCCATGTTCATCATTCAAGTTTGAAATTTATCATTTTTGTTTTTATGATATCTTCAATTTTTGTGTACAAATTATACTAAATATTAAATAACATATAACGGGAAAAAGGAGGGACCATCAGGTTTCACCCCCAAGTGAAACGATTTGGATAGGGAGGATGGGACTCCCTCCTCCTTATTGTTAACATTTCGCAGAACGAGGGTGGGCTCTTCGACCCCATCTATTGGGTTTATTCTGTCAATCGAGGGCTCGATTCTAGTGCTGTGAGTGTTAACTTGCTTTTTGAAGGAGATTCCCTTCCCTATATTTGCAGGTTTCATGTAAGTGTCTCTGCTTACGAGCCCGTCCAAACGTTTTTGGCCCTTCTTTCAGGAGCTTGATGATCACAAACAACAATAGGATCCTGATCAAATCGTTTTTCAGATTAATCCACGGCTATGGAAAGTTACCTTGCTACAATAGATGGTAATATTACATAATCATCATCATAATATATTTCAAGACCATAGAAAATCACTAATCTATTCATATTGATAGACAACATCACTTATACGTATCCACGGAGGTGTAAGATTCTTCTTTCAACAACAAGATCGAACAATTGGTAAAAAAAGAAAAAAGGCCGGGGGGGGAACCCAAAATTAAAAAGTGAGGGGGAACCACGCTGGTGAGGGGGGGCCCCAGTAAATAATTTTTATTTTTTTGAGAGAAAAAAACAAAAACGTGTGTATTAATGTGTTTGGGTGATGAAAAAAAAACCCAAGTAACACGAAATGTGTCATTGCATACATTTGTGCTTTAATGTGACAAATTATTATGTTACCATTCCGGTGATTGAAAACCTTATAGGGAACTACTATAGAATTGAAATAGCGCAGAAGGTGGAGCCTGCGAAACAAAATTTATGTTTGACAATGATCATAAACAAAAAAATCTGAGGCTATAGTAAAACAAATTTTTAATAGTTTTCAATAAGGTGTTCATGAACCAGGTTTGAACCTAGAACTCCAAGCTTACAAGATCGGTCTTCTTACCACTCGACCATTTCAACACGTGAGAAATGGAATCATAAGAATCCTCTTAAACCTCACCATTGTTATTTAAACTATTACCAACATGATAGAAGACAATTTAACATAAAACAATTCAAGCAAAAAGTATGGGTTTAATTTCAAAAGATTTATTATGTTTTGGTGATTATTCGATTACACTTTAGCTAATATTAATTCTAGCAACTATACCGCTGCAAATAATGTTCGATCGTAAAAGGAATTGGCTAAAGCAATATTTAATTTTTAATATCATACTGGAATGATTTTTGCATGGAATTAGGCATCATACTAGCATGGAATTAGGTTTTTGAATGTTTAGCGGTAAAAACATATGTGATATAAATACATATTTGATAGTCATTAGTCTTACTTAAAAGTACAGGAACGGTAATTCGAGGTCCAACGCGACACGAACAAAACATACATTACTAGTTCTGATGGCATTTGGCATTTCTTAAATTTGTTTGTCTCTAGAAATACGGAAGACTTGTGTTGCTACATATGTACAACATAATTTGCAAACAAGATGTCAGACGTAAACAAACAAGTTCTATCTTAAAAACATTAAACACATATATGACAAACCAATTTGTCATATTAGTAAATCTAGACTTAAAATGCAAGACACGAACATCTTCATGACTAAACTAGTCAAACTGAACTTTTATAGATCTACAGCATGACACGTGAAAAAATATAACCTTTTTGTTTATGTTTTCGGTGCTACCTGGGTATTGCGTTCTGGTTCTATAGTTCTGGTGAGGCCTTAAAAAATCTAGAAAATCATTTCTATATTTTTGAGTAAACTTTAATTATACCGAATTGTAATTTTCTATTAGCAATCAACAATCAATATTGATAAATATTTTGTTTTGCAGTAGGCAAACAGATGTAAGGACTGTATCGAAAATAAGTTATCCACATATATTTCTTTCCAATCATGCAAAAGTTATTGTTCATCGAGACATCCATTTCAAAGAATCACCTGTTCACCACTCGTTTCGATTCGCGTCGTCTCGAAAACGATCACTGTTTTCCGAAAGTTCAGGAGCTGATCAAGTTGTTGACAGATGAACGCGTCGAATGTAGGTAAGCTCAGACCGATAGTCTTACGCGTGAATGTGTGACAAATTAAAATACCAATCCCAATGTATTGCTTTTATTTTGTATGATATATGGCCCAGAAAAGTCGAAACAAATCAGAACGCGAATATTTTTTCAATTGAGCCAGGAATTGAGCCTATCGTCTCCGGATTGGTAGTTACGTGTCTTAACCTTCTAGCATATCTGAGACCAATACCCTCAGCAATCATACGCGTCTTCATTTAAACGTATGCATTGAAAAGATGGGTTGATTTTAGCGATTTTCCATGCTAATTGCTAAAGGTAAATTCCCTGCTACCTGTTGAATTTGCCTTTGCATCGTGAATCTTATTAACCCTGTTGTGTACAGAAAAGAAATCAGTGGGGTTGTGATTAACACACGACCGGTTGACGTGTTTATGCTAAACTGTTTGATTAGTTTCGTTAACTAGTTTCGTAGCGGAACATTGCAACGCAGGTACTGTTCTAATGGGACGTTTGGTTAGCATAAGTTAGTGAGTAAATATGCACATTCGCTTCTTAGAAATTATGTGGCAGCCGTGGAAAGCGACGTTTGGTTTGAATGTTGGTATGATGAAATATTGTGCTGGCTGTAGTGATTGTGTTGATATGATCAACCAGCTAGAGGAGACCATTATCCTTATCGCATTATAGATGGTTTGGGGTCTATTTGAGAATTCAAAGTCTATAGTTAATGATATTTTTAAAACCAATATTTTTAAAACCAATCAATCAATCGATATTTTATATTGAAGTTGCGAATAACTTCAATGATTGAAGCAAAAATGAAAATTATGAGAAATGTTTGTTTAGTTTTAAATTTTTTTGCTGGGTGTGATGGAAATATTTTGGGTGGTTATTGGTGGAATAAATTATAAATTATTCAACATTCTTTTTTGTACTTTTTTTATAGTATTGATGATACGGCCTCGAGTTGAAGGCCCTTCTCCAGCGTTTCATCAAGTAGTTGGCAACGCATTACCTCTGGCTGCTTTCAGTTTCGCCCGATAACCAAAAGCTCGCTCGGCATCGGTAGATAGTCGTTTCGGAGGATCTTCCATATGTTCGATCTTAACTCGCTTCCGAAAGTTGCGCATACGGTTGGCATCAAAACGATTAGGCATTACGCTTGTTCTCACTTTCACAGTTTCTAAAAATTTATTTTTTTCCTAGAAGTAAAACTATATCCTACACAAATAGTTAACACAACAGAATGACTGTTCATAACAATACTAATTGGAATAGGCATAAACTGTTACCTCGGAATATCATGTTCGATAAATAAAACGTTGTACATGATACCGAATTCCTTGATACTTGTCGGAACGCAACATTCTTTAAAATTTTCCAACACCGATGGATGAATATGTACGCAAAATATATTCATCTTTAATATGTAAAATATTAAATACTTGAGTAAATAAAATGGCGATCGTAGAATCCTCTAGTTGATAAGAGCAAAATCTCAAAAACAAATCAATCAAGAAACGATCGAGTTATTAGCGTCGGGTGATTCAATTTTTCATGACGGTAGCTGTTTGTAAATTGTACACAACGTTCAAGGTATGCAACGAAGAGCAAACTAGCATTATTTTAGCCAGCACTGGCTGCCAGTTAGCAAGAACCTGGAAAATAATGTTAGATAAATCTAGGAACTTTTTTCAACAGGGCGAATCGAACAATGAGAAATTCTCTCCTGTCTAGCTCTCTTTCATTTATTTCAGTGCAATTACAAAACTTTCGAGGGATTCTTTAGTACAGATCGAAACACAACAGGGCTGGCTAGCATACTCTACAAATAATAAAATGACAAACGTAAAGGTGATTCGAATATGAATGAAAGAGAAAGTAGTCAAAGAGAGTATCTCAATGTTAGATTCTCCCTAATGAAAAAAGTGCCTAGAAATTTCAATCAAACAAAATCTCTCAAAATTGAATTGGTCGTCTAGAAAATTTGAAATAGTCCCCATTTTAATTAGAGCCTTCTCGGTCTTTTGAATAAGCAGGTTTATTCAGCCGTTGCGCCTTACCAAAATGGCTACCAACAAGATCACACACACACAAGCACCTTATTTCGCTCCTCATGGTTGAGGACTATATAGGACTGACTGCCTAGCACACCACTGCATAATTAATGGCTGCTTAGCAACGGTTGCCTAGCCAACGCATGCCAGCAACAGCCTGTATCAGCCATCAGTTTTCTGACCGATTGATTGGTCGCCAGTGCACCCTCTAAGGTGCTTGCCACCACCAGCTGCCAAAGCCAACATTGGCACCTCCAAAGAAAAGAAGAAGGAGAAAAGAAGTTGGACATTGTGAATCCGGCATCCAGACAGTGTTACGCGATTGTAAACTGCAGCAGAAGCTGAAGAAGAATACCGCGGGCAAGATGGATTCATCGTTTCGTGCCTTGGACCGAGAAGTTGGTGGAACGGTGAAAAAGTATCTGGATAAGATGGACATTGTTATGCGAAAGCGTCAGCCGAGGTCGGTCGTGTATGGGCAACAGGCAATCACCCAGAACGAGCGACTGAAGGTGCTGAAGAAAAACAGCTTTCTGGCGAAGTGCGACGTCGTGGTTATAATGGATGACGAGACCTACTTGACACTATATGGCAACGACTGGCACGGGATCGGGTATTTTACGTCCCCCAACATAGAGATAAGCATTGACATCAATGAGGACTGCATCGAAAATAAGTCATCAACATATTTTTCTTACAAACAATATAAAAAATGATGTTTTACTCAAACAAATGGATGATTCTTTGCTGTAAGGGGATTAAACTTGTACACTCTGAAGACCGGATGAAATTAATATTTTTCTTTCACGAATTTGCGAATTTTTGATTGAACACTTTTCATCAAGTTCCGGACAAGAGTTTCATCACATTTTTTGAACTTCTGATATAAGGGCAGCAACCTCTTCTGCAGATATTCAGATCCATAGATTTTCGCATTGATCATTCCGGTAGTGTAAAAATGGTAGTATAATTATTTGGAGGGTATGTGGAGTGGATTGGGTGTGTTTTTTTTTTTTTTTTTGGTTTGTTGTTGGTTAGGGTTGCTTTTGGAAAAAAAAAAAAATTTTCTTTTTTTTTTTTCGGATGATGATAAAAAAAAGCTAAGACAGATAATTGCTTTTGATAAATTTCCCATGGAAGGTAATTATTTAAGCTTACTTGTAAAAAATTCTACGCCCTTGCGAGCGGCTTTCCCGCAGTTAACCGGAACATTCGCCATGGCGGACAAAACCATTCGTGTAGGCATGTTTTTGAGTTCATTCTTCGTTTTATTTATCAATTCCTCCTCAGTTTGCGCGACAAAATTGTTGGAGTAGATCTTACGTTTCAGGTTGACCCAGAAATTCTCGATGGGACGCAGCTGGGGGACGTTGGGCGGGTTCGCCGACTTGGGTAACACATCGATATTCAGCCGCTCCATCTCCTCCAACGATCGTTTCGAGTAGTGGGCCGACGCCAGATCCGGGCAGAACACCGTGTCTTCGCCCTTATGGCATTTCTTTATAAACAACGCAACTTCCGGCAGGCATTTCGTACTATAAATTTCCCGTTCACGGCCAGTCCGGAGCGAAAGAAGAGCGGCTTTGACATCTCCTTCTCGCTGATTGTCAGCCACAGCAGCACCTTCTTGGGGAACTTGGTGTGTGAAATGAACTTCACCCCGGAGCACACTTCCTTCGTGGGGGAAGTAAAATACGAAATGCCCTGCCAGTCGTTGCCATCCAGGATGAGATAGGTCTCGTCGTCCATCATCACCGCCACGTCGCGATTCGCCGGGAAAATCGAGTTGACCATCTTATTCAGCCGCTGCCGCTGCGTCATTGCCTGCAGCTCCGAAACCAGTGGACACGACTTCCGCTTCCTGACATATATGTTCATGTTCGCCAGGTACTTTTTCACTGTTTGGCCGGTTGAACCGACCTCCTGGCCAAGCGCACGCAGCGATGTAGCCACTTTTCCCTCGGTCTTTCTCTTCAGCATCCTTTGGAGCTTCTTGTCGCTCAGAGTCGTCGGCCGTCCGGAACCGGGCTTTCTTTCGATGCTCTGATTGAAAATTGGATCGGAAGGTAGTCAACCTTATCCTTCGAAAAAAATGATGGTTGGTGGTGTGTGTGGGCAAAAAGGGGGGTGTCCCCGGGGGGAAAGGGTAGAGAAAAGAAACGCGACGAACACCCAGTTTATGCGGTTTGTGGGGGTGGGGGGTTTTTTTTTTTGTAAAGAAAAAAAAAAGGGACAGAAAAAAAAAAAGGTAAATAGTAAGAGAAAGAGAAAGAAGAGGGTGAGGGCGGAGTTAGGAGGGGGGGGGGGGGAAATCGAGAGGGTGGGAGATAGGCCAGGGGGGTGGTATTGTCGGTTGGTTTGTTTTGTTTTCGTTGGTCTAATTTCTTCTTTTCTATGGGTGTTTGCAGAAAAGGATTTGTCTGTTCCACAAGCAGCACAAGATCCCTCCTTTGTTTTGGCCTAATTTGGCGTTGGCCCATTACGCCAAAACCACAGTACAATGGATGCAAGAAAATGGAGTAAATTCTGTTGAGAAAGACATCAATCCTCCCAATTATCCACAGCTTCGTCCAATTGAACGCTACTGGGCTATCGTCAACTTCAAAAAGAGTGGTAGGGAGTGCAAGACCATGAAAGAGTTCAGAAAGAATTGGCCTGCGGCTTCCAGAAAATGTGAGAAAACTACTGTGAGTTTTCAATTTGTTTTCGATACAGTTCTTATAACAAAAAGCTGAGAGCTTGCGACGCACTCGCTACAGAAGCATAATCAGCCTAAAGGAAAACGAATAAAGCCTTAAGGATGCATCCAATCTATTGAATTGTTTGTCACTGAAACCACTTTTTATAAATTCATCACCACAATCGATACATGTTCACATATCCGTGACTTTTTCAAGTTTCCAAATATGCACAAAATGTCAATACACTTCTGGCTTCATCAAACAAAAGCTCTGTTTCGTCTCCAGCAATACAGTGAAAATTTTCATTATCTCAATTGATTCTGCAGAGGCGGACAGAAAAGAAACAAAAAACTATACCTTCCCAATCAGTTGCAGTGTTCATTTAACGCTGCAAAACTTTATTAATTTCATTCTCCGATCTTTCCTTATGTACGATTTGTTTTTGCTGCTGATTGCAGCTAACCTGAAATATATAGCACATAAAAATACTGGTTTTGGTGGGAAGGTTTTCGCTCGCAATTTTAAATTAAGTTTCAATTAGTTGATTACCACCACGGTGCGACTGGTCCACTGTAGTTGATATTTACGCTGGATGGTGAGCATACTGTCGTCCTTAACGTGGTTTGTCATTGATGAGTTTTATTATCCTCCACGATTGAAGCCTAGCCCCACCGATGGATTAAATTAATAGACTTTTGCACGTGGTAGGAATTATATGGGTGCTCCTGGCGAAAAACTAATTACCCAATTTCGGAGAAAGACATCCGGCAGCAGTGAATGATAATCCTGATTTGATCTAGAAAAATAAAAATATAATCACCTGGGAATAATCAAATGTAATTCTGGTGAACTCGTTTAATAGGTTTGATGGGAATTAGGGTGGGATGATTCTCTTGGCTTGAAGTCGTTTTGCTGATCTCACAGCCTTTTACAAAAAAGCCTTACGAGTTGTTAGTCGTAGATCGAACACAAACAGTTATGTGCATATCATAACTGAGCTAAGTGAAGTTATTCAAAAAAAAAAAACGGTCATCTTCTTTTCAATAGGATCGGTAATTAATAATAAGAATTAATAACACATTGGAAATGCAAAGCTTTTGCCAAATTCAAATTCAATTTTGATTTAGTTCTTTAAGTAATGTCGATAAATAAATCTTGAATAAATCTCTGATAAATATTGTACGCTTTTAATTGAAAAATGGAAACCAAAAATTCATTGAATGATTTGATAAATGCTAACATTACGAATCTTTAAAAAAAAACACGAAGGTAGGGTGACACCCCATCGTCATGATAATAATGAGGAATTGTGATAATTGAAATCAGATTGCACTCATCAACTAATTATTTTTTACTTATTTACACAACACCACGCGGCGTTTAAAAGCCTATTATCTATCTGCGGTGAATACTCATCCACAATCAGGAGGGACTGGTGTTGACGTTATTTTGCATTCATTTAAGGTACACCGGGTCAAGTGAGAAGCCAGGGAAAGTGCAAACGGAGATCATAACTCTCTTCAAAAGCAATGATTCGGATTGTACCTATCAAAAGCAAAAGGTGGAAGGTACAATATCGAACATTTAGTGTCGATAACAATTCCATTTGTCGATGTGATTTTCTTTGTGTATACTTACCCTCAAATAGAGAAGCCTATAGATAATAATGGTGCTGTCATAATTAAACAAAAATGATGATCTTTGAAGAAGTTTATAATCATGAACTATCAAATGAATCGTTCTATCTTGCCCCGGTGTACCTAACATAAAGTGAAGTGTACGGAGGTGTTTCAAGCAACCACCACTGAAACACGTTAATTATGTTGGTTTTTCCGGTGCAAAGCAATTCTGTGTTGAATATCAAAAAGCTTTTTTTTATAAAGGCAATGTAAAGCAACGGTGTGGGATTGAACGAAAAAATATTAAAGTGCTATTGATACTGTGCACGAAGCAGAGAAGTAGTTGAAAATAAAATACAGGCATACCTAGATTTTTTTTTTATTTATATGTTGATCTATTTATTTGTTTATTCATTTTTCCATCACGTTATATCGAAGTTACGTTACATCCATGCAAATAAAACTATTTTTCTCTATTAACTTAGATGATTTTAAATTCCTCGACGAGGCTTAAAAAGTTATTTTCGTTAACCAAACAGAGTTATACAACTTTCCCTATAAAATTTTAGCATATAATTTAGACTATTTACCCAAAACGTTTGAAAAGATGGAAAATGACCCTCCAACGAAAATAGAGGATATTGTCAACAAAAGTTAGAGGCAAAAACAGAAGTAATTTTTTTTATATTGAATGATGAAAATGTTTCCTGTTGAGGTTGATATGAAATGTTTTTTTGACCTTTTCACACCAAAAAGAGGTTTTTTTTCTGATTCACATTTCGTTGCGCAGATATGAATGAAACAGTATACGTGGTTTATGAACAGGCCCTTAAAGGATTTGCAGTTGTGCCTTAAAAAACGAACTCATTTCAAAAGCGAGCTCCCGAGCGGCCACCAATCGAATGGGAAACAAACCGAGCAACCATCTGAGAAACGTAAGAGCAAACAAGAAGACGACGGTTTTAGGAACTTTTTTTCATTTTTGTATGAAGACGAGTGAGAAGCCCATAGTTTTTCCAGCATTACTCAAACACAAAAAAAAGCCCATCGTCATAATTAATATAAGCTTATGATATAAAAAAATATAATTTTCAAAAAAAATTATCTCTCTGAAAATGGGTTTTCCGGCTTTTCCAAGAATTTTTTTTAAAAAAAATTATGTGAATTTTCAAAAAAATAAGGGGGTTTTAAAAAATCAACCCTGATTTTTTCAATATTGTTTTTTGTTCATACACTCATAGGCAAAATAAAGTGCCCACCTCATCGTTTTTTTCAATTTCACTGTATTTTTTTTATTGTCTTATTTTTTGTATTATTTTTAAGTTTCACTTATGGAATACTGAAAAAAAGGAGTTTTACTTAAAAAAAATCAATTTGTGTTGAAAAAAAAAACAGTGACAAAATAAAGTGCCCACTTCATTTAAGCTACAGAAAACATAAGTTGAAGTAAAATAAAAGCATTTCAATAATTGATGTGTCCTCCTTTGGCCTTCAGGACCTCCTGCAGGCGCTTCGACATGCTCTCGACCAGGTTCTTTAGGTGCTGTGGATCTAGCTCTTCCCAGGCGCGCTCCAGGCCTTCAAAATAGTTATTTTTATTGGTAACACCAGTTTTGTCAACCCTGGCATCGAGAATCGCCCACAAATTCTCAATGGGATTGAGGTCCGGGCTTTGTGGAGGCCATTCCGGCGGTTTGATCCGAAAAGACCGGAAGAAAGACTTGGTCTTCTTGGCAGTATGCTTCGGGTCGTTGTCCTGCTGGAATATGAACTTCTCTTCAAGGCCCGTCTGAATCAGCGAAACCTCCAGATTTTCTCGCAGGATGTTGATGTAAGAATCTGCCGTCATTATCCCGTCGATTTTCACAATGCTTCCCACTCCACCCCACGAAAAACACCCCCAGACCATCACATTTCCTCCTCCATGCTTCATCGTGCCTTGGATGTGGCGCTCCTGAAGCTCCTCTCCCGATCTGCACCAAACACGAACCCGCCGCTTTCGGTTAAACAGCTCGAATTTTGATTCGTCCGTTCAGAGAACCGTTTCCAGAATTATAGGGGCTTATCAGCATGCTCCTTAGCAAACTGAAGCCGTTTGGCTTTGTTTGCCTTGCTGATAAATGGGCGCTTCCGGGCAAGTTTGCTATTCAACCCCTCTGCTACGAGACGGCGACGAACAGTTCGACCGGAAACTGATAACTGAAGGGTTTCCTGGATCTCGCGGACAGTTACCTTCGGGTTCTTCTTGACTTCGCGCATGATCTTGGTGTCCGTTCTCGCATCCGTTTTCCGCTTCCTGCCTCTGCCAGGGCGATCCACCACTGATCCAAACGTTTTAAGCTTCAGAAGAATTTTGCCAACCGCTGCCTTACTGATACTGTACTTCTTTTCGACAGCCCGGTGCGATTCACCGTTTTGCACATCACGAACGACCAATTTTCGGATACACAAGGGAATTGCTTTCGAAAGCACTGCGTTCTCCATTTTTTTTCAATTGAATCAAATGCGATCACGTATACAAATGCACCAGGTTGAGCCGTTTGCTTCAAAACTTCAAAGCTTCAAAATATCAAAACATAAACAATCGAGGGGTCTTCCAATGGAAAGTTATCGAAAACATATCAATTTTTGAAGTGGGCACTTTATTTTGTCACTGTTTTTTTTTCAACACAAATTGATTTTTTTTTCTTCAAGTAAAACTCCTTTTTTTTCAGTATTCCATAAGTGAAACTTAAAAAGAATATAAAAAATAAAATAAGAAAAAAAAACTACACTGTGTTTACTTTAATTTGAACCAAGTAAATGAGAGAAATTGAAAAAAACGAAGAGGTGGGCACTTTATTTTATATTCATTAGCCCTACTCGTGGACAAAGTTTCGCAACAATCTGAGACCCTTCGGCCCAAGCTTTTAGAAAATAAAAAAAAACTTCTCTTTTTGGGGGGGGGGGGGGGCGGGGGGGGGGGGGTGTGTTTTGTTTTTTTTTTTTTTTTTTTTTAAGTATAAATAAAAATTAATAAACTACACCACATTTTTTTTTTTTGATATTGATTGTTGTCATCTTGGTTTGTGTTGTGTTTTTTGTTGGTTTTGTTGTTTTGGATCAATGTAAGTGATGAAATAATTTCAGGGACAGCCTTTAGATCCCAGACAATTCTGCAAAGTATTCAATAAAGTCTGTCACATCAGTTTATTTCCTGCGATTATGTCCCTTTTTGAACGATAAACTCAGTTCATATTGGCTTGGTTCAATTGATTTGGAATCAAGTTGATATACTTTTATTCGTCGCAGATGCAAATTAATGTTCAAAATCCCAGCGTAAGAGGAATAAAAGAAGACTATACGTAAGCTGCCAGGGAAATTTATGCTTATTGGGTGCAAGTTTTTCAGCCATGTCATACCCGTTAATTAACAAACAAATTACCGAATTAAATCAGGGCATCGCATCGTTGATTTAAACATTTTTCGTTATCCTTGATCCGTGTCTTCCTGCAAATTCCGAGCGCAGGAGCTTCTCACACTCGCCCTCAGTTTCAGAATACATGAAACGAAATGGTCCTACTATAATTCAATTAGCTGTTCGACAATTACGCTTTAGGCACCCTGTTCCGCCGGGAATCACCCAGTGAAAGTCCCTACATTCCGGAAACAGCTTCATTAACGAGCCCCTGTGGATGGGCAAGTTTCAGCTTTGGCTATCCTCTGGTGTTCCTGGAACCATGGATGACTCGAGGCCAAGAACAAAAATCGGCAATGTAATTTTATATTTCTCTCCGTCTGGTTCCTGTTGTGAGAATCCACTGGGCAACAATTTCCATCGCAAAAAAAGAAAGATTAAACAAGCTCTAACCTACGCTTTTATGCAACTGACCTAGCAGCGGGGTGGAAAAATAAAAAAGCTTTCAAACCAATTACGGGGCCGAAATGAAAAACTTTGAATTTAATTAGTGTTGCAATAACGCGGTTTTATATGGTTTAAAGTTGTATGTTAAAGTTGGTCGGAGTGCCAATGTAGTTTTTTTATTCATAAAATATTTCAGATCGATTGTCAGAAATAGCTTTCATCCCGAAAGTTGAAAATCGTTTTTTGCAAGACAATTAAACAAATTTAATGAATTATGAAAGCATAGCAGGGTGCCTCTAATTGAATCAAGACATCCTTCATCAGGAGCTTCATAATAGCATAGTCAGTGCATGATGCGTCATTCTATGCCATGGGATTGCTTTCCATCTTGAGAGATAAATTCTCTGCATGAAATCGAGAGCTTTGTTTGTTGATAGGTTGAAACAAGAATGAGTGGTGAAGAAGAAACTGATCTTTTTTCAACCGTAATATTGTCGCTTGAAAAATAAGAAGCAAATCGGTTAAGCTATACATCAAAGCAGTTTTAGTAAGCATGAACTGAAAATCGAAAAGCGTATCAAAAAACGAAACTAATAAAAAAATGGAAATCATGCAAAAATTATTTTTTGCGCCTTTTTTGTATACATTCGCTATCCGAACATCATTGCAAAATACATCGTCTACTTTGATGCGATATTTATTTATTTGCTTTGCTGTGTAGTAGTCATTCGTGGTAAGATTGGCACAATTTTTGGTCACAGTCATTTCTTTCATCTTTAAATATGAATACTCCTACGATAATTTCGAGGTCTATTTCGTTGCCAGTAGAATAAAGTTACAAGTCTATAGGAATTAGTACACACGTCCAAAGAGATACGTGAATTTCGATGCCCTGAAACCGACACCTGCAAGCGTCTTTTAGGACATAATAATCATTCGAAAGGACGTGAAAAAAATCCAACTCCACTGTTTCGGAATACAAAATTATCAATAAAATCTTTGATCACGTCCATCGTTTTCAAAGATGAATTAATTCTCGTGTATAAATTTCGAAATTTCGAAGTGTGTAGGAATGAAATATTCTACCTGTCAAGGCAACAGAAGCCTTAGAAAATATCGACCGGCAATGGTGCTGTTATTTAGCCGATATTTGATATAACTTGCAGAGGAAGTTAATGAGACCAAATTTATGACAGAATTGAAAACTGTCAACCGTAGACATCTAATATTATGTACAGCTTCCTTCCCTTTTGTCTTATTGCAGAATCCTTGTTGATATTGGTTTGGGTATAATTAAGACCACTCGTGGGCGATTCGATTCTCAATCACTTACCATGGAAACCAACAGAGGCCACCGTTATTCTGTCTGAAAATGCTGATACTGCTAGACATAATTTAATCATGATTTACCTTTCGCCTTGAGCGGAACGACCAAACGATAAGGAGCGGTAAAGTGATGACTATACATTCAAGTAGCTATGAAAGAAGCACCGACGGATCTGACCACGCTACGAACAATAAAGGAGCAAATTGTGGCATCAGCTTAAACCATCACCAAAAGGAGCCATACAAGCCTCGGTAAGTGATAAGCTTATGGTAATAATGCCAGCAACTAGGTAATCGATCAATTGATGTTTTGCCATCCACTTCACCACCAACTGTTGATACATAAGCGTTCTATTATGGGGTTCCTCTTGTGAGTGCTAACAGATGTTTTGAACTATCTTTTATAGAATTAGAATACTGTGAACTCGATACAATTTAATATTAAACAGATCGTCGAGGTAGCCATTAAAACAAAATATCATAATTTTCCCAACGGCACTCTGAACGAGCAATCACCAATGTTATATCGGATTATTCAACAGGTGCTTGAATTTGAGATTTCCGCATATTCCAATCAATAGACAGCTTATGCCTGGTTGACTGCCTAAGAGGCCAAGAGGACTTTTGGCTGCGAGAATCTGTGGATGGGGATCAAAATGATAAGTACCATTAGATGTTTGTTGGAAGCGTAGGGAGAGTGAAAATCACCGAAGCTTTAAGCGACAGGGTTGGTTTGAAGGTTGGCTTGAATCACAGAACGGAACGTCTACTTCCAGCAAACGCAAACTTCCAGCGAAGCAAAAAGTGGTCACTCTGATCTTCAGAAAATCATAATTGATTTTTTTTTACTATACATAATTCAGGTTTGAAATGTATCCTTTTGTTATTTTCGCAGATTTATAAAGCGGTATAATTTCAAACTCGGTTTTAAGCTGACCGTTGGTTTTACAGTTATAACCAATTTTAAACGAATTTTGTTTATAAACTGAACAAAGAACAACTTTCAACAACAAATGTTTATTTTTTACCGTTGCGTTGATAAAAATAATCATAATATGATTAATTGGCAGGTAAAAGTCTTATTTTTATAGCGTTTTCAAGTGTGGCAAATAAAAAATTTAATGAGATCTGCATATCACATTTATTCTATGGGTTGAAATTAAGATTATCGAATCGACTTTTAATTAAAATAAGAAAACTTTCAGTTGAGAAAAACTAATAGGTCGATTGTAATTCAGTCGATTTTGTTTACATAGAAAACAAAAATAATCGTTCACCATAGCATAGCATAGCAAAGCATTTTCCGACCATTTTCCTGGGTTGGCTGTTGTAGAGACGATGGAAGCGCCAAAAGAGTTGCCTTGAGTGTGACAGGCTCTTTCTCCATCGATCTCTTTGCACAACACCTGGCCAGGTCCTTATGATCAGCAAGGAATGTGAGGGAAGTGTTGATTAGATGTCTATTTATCTGCCACGAACGATACAATGTCCTGCCACGAACCGTTCACATCCAGGAAGATAAAATTGATGGCTCCAGCGAAGTACTAACAGACATCTGCACATCATACTCGTTTGGCAGCGCAAGGATCAACGGCCTAGGATGCCGGAACCGATCCCTGTACTGACGCTTGAAATCTTCCTCAAACAACAGAACGAACACTCCTTTCGCGCTCAACCGTTTGTACCCCTTGGAAATAGGTGCGATCCAGTTTGATTTTCAAACTGGGAACGGTATCACACGCGACTAGCACAAACCACTCCGATGTTTCTGCCACTACCTGAAGAATGCCCGATCGGTGCTGTCGGAATGCAGGACATAGCGCCCTCTGAACACGTAGTGTCCATCAAAGGGTTTCCACGATTAGGATTTTTGCGAGAACATTCTTTAAAGTTCAGTCTCACTCTTTCAAGTTTCTCACATAGCATGGCTCATTTCCTGATACACCAAATACAAAATACACAAATCTGATACGCTTCAAAATCAAGTTTTTTTCTCGACACAAGACATTTTCCATCTTCCGACGGCCAGCTAAATTGAAGTCCAGCGGAAGACACGTAACTCTGATTTCAAAATTTACAATCGCGGTAGAACAAAAACACCATGACAGCTCACGAAAAACAAACCGTCCGTGCGCAAAGCATACTGCGATCTTTTTCACCAAAAATAATCGTTCACCATCTTGACAAATTCAAAAATAGCAGTTTTTAGACCTTTTTTAATGTCAAACATAATTCATTAATTAAGATGACGTTGGTAGCCAAGCAATTCACTTTTTAAGAACACTTTTACAACCGTATTATTAGAACATATGTTATTGTAAAACTATCCTTAACACTTAGCTACCTAGCACTAAACTGAAATACTTTTTCAAAATATCACAAGTAAACGCGAGCAAATTCTTTGAAATTTCATTGGAAAATATCTTGTCACAGATAAGTCTTTTTCGTCTGCGACTTACAAACTTCTTCAGTGTCAAGTGTTTGCCTGGTAGAAGATATAGCAGTAGGTATTAGTTTCTATAGAGGCATCCCAAGCAACTTCCGGAATTGATCCTGATCGACTATTTACAATTTAGAGTCAGTAGCAAAGTGGAATCTTTTAACGAAAGGGAAAAGTCTGCCAACTTTTTCCTTTCGTTAAAAGATTCCACTTTTCCATAAACGCTCAAAATAACCTCTCTTTCATTTTTATTACCGTCCCTTTTTTGTTCACGGAAAAATTACTCAATTTTCATAAAAAGTGGAAAAACCAAGGGGTGGATCTCTCAACACACTTTTCTTCTGTGCTATTTCTTTTAAGTGTGTCTACAAGCGTTGCAATGTTCTTAGGAGTTCCCGTAATGTGCCGAAGGTGCCGATGTGTTAACAACCCAATTGATTATTCTCTTCTGAGCCTGGCAACCACGCAACGTATGTCGGCAAGGTTTATTATTTCAATAAGCTCAACTGTCAAAAGCGTGCCTCAGTGTGCCACTTATGTGGTATGGATTGAAAATTAAAGTGCCGCAGTTATGAAACGTATTTGTCTAGTCTGTAAGCCGTCGTTGCTGGCAAACTGTTCTAAGCGACTAATCCCTTGGGAAAAACTCAATTTATGAGTTGTTTCACTTTCTCCGAAAATTGAGTAACTTTCCCGTGAAAAAAAGGACAGTGATATAAATGAAAGAGAGGCAGTTTTGAGCGTGTACCTCTTTTTAGATTTGATGGTTAAGGAAAATTGTGAGACCAAAACGGTTTGTTTGATTGGTATGATGTCTTACGCAAAGTTGTAGATAGTTAAACTTAATTTAACCATTCTTAAAAAAATATTAACTGTAAAACGAAATAAAAAAAATTAAAACAAATTATACAAACATATAGTTACTCGGAATGCGCATTTTTTTAAACTCGTAATTTTTCTGAATTAAAGCCCATTATGTTTGCTTAAGGCTGGTGGTTGACTGATCCTAGAGAATTGAAAATTAAAAAAGTTATATGTTTTTAAAAAACTTCAACGAAAGTTCAATCGAAATAGAAAAAAGGTTGCCACCGTGATTTCTTCAATAAACATCGTGCTCATAAATGTTGAACATTCCTTCAGACTAGTTAGTTCAGACATTGCGGCTTTTTTTATCGTACAAAATGGGCCGTTGGTTCTCCAATGTTTATGAAATTTCGTCCACAGGTAGAGTTTACAGATATATGAACGAAAGTAAAATTTAAGTACGAATTGAAAAAAATCCTATGCTTTCTTAAGGACCTACCTAAAGAAGAAGGCATTTAGGAAAGTTCAAATACCTGCTTAGCTCTGAAATGAGGTATTAAAGCTTAGTACTGGTCCGGAGATTACTTTTGTTGAGGAGCAAGATATGTGTCCTATTACGCCGCCCCCGACAGCCGAAGAGATGGGAAAATTAATCCAGTTTTCTTGCAACAGAAAATCCCCAGGAGCCGATGGGGTTCGGATGGAGTTCTTCAAATATGCGAATGGAAATTCAGCACATTTACTGCAAGTCTGGAGGAGAATTTGGATAGAGAATATCATGCCAAGGGAGATGTCAGCATCCAGATAAGATAAAATTAAACGGAAAGGAGTTTGTTACCTGTAAGTCATTGAAATACCTTGGAGTAAATTCGACTAATACACTTAATCGTTCAGCTACCACTAGGAAGAGATGTGTTGATGCTATGAAATCAGCCAAAACCGTAGTTTAGTTTTGTAAAAATTTCAGACCATCGTGGGAAATAGGAAGACTTATTTATAACACGTTATTTCTCCGGCAATGTTTATAACATGTTATTTCTCCGGCAATTCAGTATGGAACTAAAGTAGCGACCCTTACGAAACGGAGTAGATTACAATTAGCAAAATATGAGAAACTTATAGTGAAACATATTTGGAATAGCTGTAGAAAAGAAAACAGGAAATTAAATGTAAGGAAGGAGTTGAAGGGAAGAACAATAAATCGAAGAGTTAGAGTAGGAAGAATTTCTTATTATGGTGATATCATCAGGAGAGAATTATTGCATCCACTTAAGTTAGCATATAAGTTTAAATTTGATTGGAAAAAGGAAGGTAGACCTAGTTTCACCTGGAAAGATTCCTTAAAACAGGACTTTGCAAGATACAAAGGTATGAGTAAAAAAGATTGGAAGAGATTAGGAAAAGATAAAGATAGATTGAAGAAAAAAGCTGTTGAAATTTTTAACGATAGTGGCAGTGAAATTTCAGATGGCGAAGATGATGAGTAATTGAAGAGAGAATGATGTTCTTTTGCCAGCTTATTATCCCCCAATACAAACATAAAAAAAAAAAAAATGAAGTGAGGTGGTAGGTTTCGTTCAAACAAGGCATAAATATGTTGTTTTGCTTTTGACGGTATTTATCGCCACAATAGTTCATTAACCACTTTATAGTACATTTCAAGAACATTGAGGAATTTTGAAAGCAACACCAGACAACACCAGACGATGTTAAATATGCCAGCAAATCGAAATATGAGCCAAAGGTGTTAGTGTGGGCAGCCATGTCATCGAAGGGTATCTCGGCACCTTTGATACGCCCAAACAAGGCCAAAGCTGTCAATTCGGACGTGTATATCAGACAATGCTTGCCGAAATTGAAGCAATTCATCAACAAATATCACGCTGACGACGAAATCATGTTTTGGCCGGATCTTGCAAGCTGTCATTACGCGAAAAAAACATTAGATTGGCTAACTGAGCAAAACATACCATTTGTACCGAAAAAGGACAATCCACCTAACGTGCCTCAGGCTCGTCCAATTGAAAATTTTTGGAGTGTTCTCAAACGTATGGTGTACGACAATGGCTGGGAAGCTAACAATGAGCAACAATTGGTTAATCGAATCAAGCGGAAGATGAAAGAAATAGACATAGACACCGTCCAGAACCTAATTCAACATGTTCGCCATACACTGCGTAAAATCGAAGATAATGGTCCATTGAGCGTACTGTAAATATATTTTTCAACAATTTATTAATAGAGTAAAATACCCTGAAGAGCATTTTAAAATCCGATTGCTTGATTTCAAGTACCATGCTTTCGAATTTTTCCCAGGACTTATGTTACATATGTTACACATGCGTTTTGGAGTAATAATCGTATGGTTCTTAAGCTCCGTTCACCGTTTTATGACAACTATTTAATTATGAATTAACATAATTAAATCACATTCAGTATCTGAACTTCAAGGAAGTCACTCGATCCGAAATCCAATGTGGAGATTTATGTGCCTCCAAGACGATTACAGCAAAGTTTATTACACTAGCTAGACTAGTCTACCGATTTTTCTGGAGCAATTGAATTTGTACATTACATCCTAAGAATAATTATCTGTACTTAAAGTTTAAGTTGTATTGATATATAAGGAATGTTTTGAAAATAAGCTAACCACTTTCATTTGCGTTGTACGCGTGTATTTGTGATGGTGTTAATCTGTTCATCAAAGCATGCTGTGCGTTTGACTGCCATCTTTCGTTTGTTTACTTGTTTTCTGGGTTTAAACTCTTCGTCGCGCAATGAAAAAGACTTGAAAATTAAGGTTTTGGACACATGGCTACGTGAAAAAGGGTGTAACAATGCGAAAATTGACGAAGCGCTTTGAAACTGACCACGCGAGTGTAAAATCCAGCATAACCAAAAAAAAAAGAAAAAAGAAAAAGACGTGAAAATTATGGTTTTGGACACATGGCTACGTGAAAAAGGGTGTAACAATGCGAAAATTGGATGTTCTTTGGATGAACTGCTAGGAAGAGGCAGAAAGCCCAGATCTTCCAACCCTAAATACGTCGCAATAAGGGCCCGAAAATTGTATTCGTGAGTTTTGCTGCGACTGGATGTTTTTAGATGGACGACGAGACCAACGTCAAAGAGGAATCAAAAACCCTTCCGGGTTCACAAAATTACACTGCCGTCGTAAGGAAGATTTGTTTAAACAAAATATTTGAAAATTTTCTATAGCATGTTTTTTCTCTTTGTTCTACGCGATATCTGTCCATTCTAATTTTCCGAAATAATTAGAAATTTTGGCCCTTTTCGGATTATTTGACCATTTGTTCATTCGCCTTTTAGTCTAACAACCCAGCCAAAACATAATAATAAAACCTTAATGATATTATTCGCTTATTTGTGCCACATTTAATATCAACCTTATCAAAATATAGAAAAAAAAACCATCAAAAATTTAGCACAGGCATAAACTAAACAAAGATAAATCAATTGGGTAATCCTATTGGCCAAAATGACAGAAATCCTTCGACGAGGCGCATAATAAAAAACTTGAATATCGAATGCAGAACTTCAATGTTTGAACGTCGTGGAGGCACACACATCGAAATTATGAATTTTACACGAGACGTAATTCATGTTTGTAAAAAATTGGAGAACGTAAAGAAAGATTTCGTGTAAAATTATGTCTCCTGAAACTGACACATACGCAATTCGGCAAAATATGTCTTTGATTGAATTTATTTTCTCATCTCTTTCAACTCATTCTTATGTACTAAAGGACGCTTGCATGTGTTGGTCTCAGGAGACAGAAATTTACATGACATTTTGGTAGTGTGTAGCCTTAAAATAATATTGTTACGAAGCGGTCGAGGTTTAACATTAGGTTGATCTGCCATCTACTCCTTTCTGAAGAATGTCAGTGACATATCTCTTCCTATCCGAAGAGGCTAAAAATAAGTTAATTGACAATGGTTTTCGTAGCTGGAAAGGCGAAATGGATCTTTCCATGGCAATTTTTGAACTACAAAACGAAGAAATCTACGTTGAACGTATTCGATTCTCTTGGCATCGATGTTGTAGATAGGGTTCCAAACCACGGAACATTGTCAGAGTGTCAATCATACCAGGGAGCAGTTAAACGCTTTCAGGCAATAGATGTCGGTAAAGATTTTGGATAATCTGAATATGAGGAAGATATTTTGGATGCTTTGACAAAGATTGTTGCGAATCCAAGATTACACCCATTATTTTTGAACAAAACCAATCGTAGTCGCATGAGACTATATCGAAAATAAGTTATCTATATATTCTCTCCAATTATATATAAAAAAGATGTTTTATTCATACAAATGGATGAAGTTATTCTTCCGGACCGGTTTTTTTTTTCAATTTTTTTTTTAAACTCCTGCATATTCTCAGCCGTTTTACTAATCTTTTTGAAGACCCTCAAAACTGAGGGCAATTTGGCGGATCGAAGTCTTTCTCGACGAAATCCATACCCTTTTCCGTGAGCCAATTGAGTTGTTTTGGCGTAATGCGCCGTCGCTAAATCCGTCTAAAAAAGTGAAGGAGTACTATGCTTCTGATATGAAGGCAGCAACCTCTTCTGGAGAGACTCATATCGATAGATTTCCGCATTGATTTTTCCGGTAGTGTAAAAAATGGTAGATTTCAAACCGCAGGAACATATTGCTTGCCATACCAATGCGCGATATTTTGAAAACGAAGAATTTAAACCCTGTTAACTAGTAAACAAACGAAAAATGACAGTCATACGCATACCATGCTATGATGAACACATTAACATCATCACCAATACACGCGTACAACGCAAATGTTCGTGGATAGCTTATTTTCGATACATTCCTTCTATCATAAATGTATTCTTTTTCCGAGAATAAGTGATAACGTAACACTTGGCTGAGTTCACTATCATTCGGTTAAAGCTGCACTAACTGGCGAACACATTCAGCGGCTTTGAAAAAAAATGACAATTAATAATCAAGTGGATTCGTAGAAAGAGCTTAAGGTCATCTACGTAAGACCGTCGAAGACCTTTGATCACCAGATGCACGTCGTTGAAGTGGAGAAGAAAAAATAATAAGCCTAACAGCAGGCTTCCCAGAGGTAAAGACTGGACTCGGAAAAAATGAGACACACAAAAATGATCACCAAAAATTCATTTTAAATCTGATATTTCTCAAATTTGCAGGGATCAAATAACTATATATTAGCTATGTTTTGGCATAATTTACTTATTGAATTTTCTCATTCAAGCTGAATGCTCGTACATTTCTCTTAACACTGCTCATGAGATCTTGGGCGAGGCTTTGTCCATCTTCCTTACACAATTTCTCCCAGTTTTTCTTGAAAGTTTCATCGGTTTTGAATGTTTTCCGCTTTTCTTCAACTTCTTCTTCATTATCGCCCAAAACTTTTCGATCGGACGAAGTTCTGGTGTATTTGGCGAGTTCGCCTCCTTCGGGACCACATTAACGCCCTTCGCTTCGTACCAATCCATTACAGGCTTGGCATAATGACACGAAGCGAGATTCGGCCAGAACAGCGTGGGACCACGGTGAGAGCGGAGGAAGGGCAACAAGCGCTTCTGCAAGCATTCCTCCCGATAAATCTGCCCGTTTATGGTGCCGGTTGTAACGAACGGCTTGCTGTACCGTCCACACTCGCAGATCGCCTGCCACAACAGGTATTTTTTCGCGAATTTGTCCATCTTTCTCTTCCGGAACTATTCCGGAACCTCCATGCGAGATGTACCGACAAAAAACTCGAGGCCGGGGATTTGTTTGGTGTCCGCCTTGATATATGTCTTGTCGTCCAAGACGAGACAGCCTGGCTTGACCAGCCACTCACGGTATAGCTTCCGCGCACGCAATTTGGCCAAAGTGTTTTGCTTGTCAGTCCGGTTTGGCGCCTTCCTGACCTTAAAAACACGTAGCCCAGCCCGCTTCATGGTCTGTTGGACGAACCACTTCGACGAATTGACCTTTTTGGCCACGTCTCGGGTGGAAAGGTTCGGGTTATTCTTAAAGTACTGCCTTATCTTCCGCGCCTTCTCTGGGTATTCCGTTTTCGGTTTTCTTCGTTGGTCTTCGTCTCCTGGAACATCTTCACAACGCGGGACACGGTAGAATGGTGGATTCCAAGCCTTTTGTCGATCCATCTGTGCGACTGACCAGGATTATCGATCACCGCGCCCAAGATTTGCTGGCGTAGCTCTTCTTGTTTCGAATGCATCTTGAAAACTACTTGACAGATAAAATTAAACTAGTATTACCCAAAATTTCATTAATTTTTACTCACGCGATAAAAAGTTACACCCAAAACAAAGTGTCGCATTTTGTCAGAGTCCAATCCTTATACGTAGCGAAGAAACTATCCTATTTGGATCCTCCAATGGCAACGGTTGGTTCACGGCCAGTGATATACAAGTGGAACTAACTCAAAACATTACTGCTAACACCAAGCCTTCCAAGTTTGGCAACCGCTATGGTATGATTCAACTTATCGAAGACCGCAGACAAATCAGTATATGTATGTATGTATGTAAGGTAGCCACCATCCCTTCTAAGACCTTGTCATGTGTGGAGCTCACTTAAAAGAAAAAAAAAATTGGTTACGGTTTGTTCAAAGTAACGGTGTATGGAGGGCAAAAAGGGGGGGGGGCGGGGGGGAGGGAGGGCGGGAAACCGGGGGAAAATTCTCTGAAGAACAAAAAAAAAAAAAAATATTATTTTTTGTGGGTTGTTAAGAAGGGCGCGTCACTCTCACTGAAATTGTTGGAGTAGAATTCACAGCACCACAATCGAATCGGTAGGATAAAGAAAATGATACTGTTTGTTCCCTCCTAGACGCCGGTTGTCATACCACTCCATTGTCCAATTCCAGCTTGAGTGATACCCTGATGCTCCCTCCCTTCCCAATATATATATATATATTTAATGTCATATAGTAATGTATAAAATATAGTGAATTAATATTATAATTATAATAAATATAGCAAATGAATATTATAATGACAAATAATATAGTGAATGAATATAAGAATGATAATAACAATTCCATTTGTGGACCTGAAAGTTTAGACAATGTAGCTGCGAGAAAAAAAAATTGATTTAAAATTATCTCATCAAACTTGGAATATCCATGTATAATCTGAAATTATATAGCAATAGAATAGTAAACCTAAAATTTCGATGTGCTGTTCCGTTTCCTTGCAATAATTTATGTAGTGAGTCTCATCTGAAATATCGATTTTAATGAAATGAATTTAAATGCAATTATGTCACATCATTTAATATCACAACATAAAATAATAAACTGACGTTAAAATATAAAATAATAATACCAGCGAGCCAGTAAACTATAGTAGAATACATATATCCGTAACTAATCTGACCATCCACTCATCGAAAGACTGTTGCAGTTTCTATTGAAATAAGATCTACTAAGATTAGAATTTGTTTTCACAATAATAGTCAGAGAACATAATAAGCGTAGGTAAGGAGTGTATCGAAAAGTAGTTATAAACATTCGATGCGTTATTACGCATAAACTACTGTATATATTTTTAGCGTGTAAGCGCCATTTGATTTGTTTACATGTCAAAAATGATTATTCGGCTCATTCATTTCCGTTGATAAAGTTGTATTCAAAATGTCGCGAATTGAATTTGAGACTAAAAAGAAAATTCTGCACACTTGGTGCACCGAAAAGGGTGTTACTTACAACCAGATTGCGAAAAGAGTAAATGTTCACCCGGCAAGTGTAAAACGCATCATCGAAAAGTTTGGTAAGGAGTGCTCCCTCAAGGATTTACCAAGAAGTGGCCGGAAACCCGGCTCCAGCAACCCCCGATTTGGACCAAAAAGTTGTGGATTATATTCAACGGAACAAATCTGCCTCTACTCGCAATCTAGCCAAGAAGTTCAGGACCAGCATCGGAATGATTCAACGAATCAAGCGCAGGAATGACTTGAAGACGTACAAAAAGCAGAAAGTGCCCAAACAAACTCCGGAACAAAAGTCTCGTGCCAAAACCAGGGCTCGAAAGCTGTACAGCTGCATTTTGGACAATGTCGACCAGTGCATTTTGATGGATGACGAAACATACGTTAAAGAAGATTCAAGAACGCTACCGGGGCCGCAGTTTTATACTAAATCTGTTGGGGAACGTGTGCCAACCGCAGATACGACTGTTGCGATGGAGAAATTCGGTCAGAAGGTGCTCATTTGGCAAGCTATTTGCACATGTGGCTTGCGTTCTTCAATTTTCTATACAAAAGGAACTATAAATGCTGAGATTTATCAAAAGGAATGTTTGAAGAACAGGTTGCTACCATTGTATAGAAATCACCAGTCCCTCCTCTCTTCTGGCCAGATTTGGCATCGGCACATTACGCCAAATCCACTCTACAGTGGCTGACGGAGAATAACATCAAGTTCGTAGAAAAAGACATCAACCCACCAAACTGTCCCCAGTTGCGACCGATCGAACGCTATTGGGCAATATTCAAGCGTATATTTAAGAAGGATGGTACAGTGTCCCAAAACATGACCGATTTTAAGAAAAATTGGGCAGCGGCATCCAGGAAGTGCACAAAGGTCACTGTGCAGAATTTGATGGCAGGTGTCAAATCAAAGGTACGGGCATTCTACAGAAATGAACATGATGACTAGTTTTTCCGTTTGGATCTTTTGTAAACATGTTAAGCTATAATAAACTGAAATAGTATGTTAATTTTAACCATGTTTTCATGCCTATTTTATTATTTGGAAGTTTATAACTACTTTTCGATACACTCCTTACAAGATATATATGACATCTACTGGTATGTTACTGAAAATAAAAATTAGATGTGTATTAATTTCATAATAATATTAGAAAAACTGAAGACAACTAATAATAAGGCGAAATAAATTTCAGATGAGTATGAATCTAAAAACTCAATCTTAAAAAAACTAAAATAAAAAATTAGAAAATTGAATTTTTCTATAGCTCTTGTATACCCATAAATGATTCCTCATGTCTGTGAAATAGGAAATGAATGATTGTAAACTGTTAGGTTTTGAATTAATATATATTTCTGATGAAGAAGGAAAGTGCTGTTTTAAGTAGAATTTTTCGAATATGATCCTTTCTAAAAAAAAAAAAACAATCAAAACCTTCCTATCTTTTCAAATACATAACGTAGGTTAGATGAGCTATAACTGACAAGGATGCATAAATGTGAAGCTGAAAATGACTTATAAAAAAGCATACAAAATGTAGTGAATGAATGTTATAATATAAAACGATAATAATTTCATTTGTATTTACGTGTCTGCAGATTGTGGTCCTGCTGCAATTGTATACGGACCCGCACATCCACCATGAACCTGAAAGCTTTAGATAATGTATCATGGCCACCAGAAAAAAAAATTGATTTGAAATTATTTTACAAAACTTGGGATATCCATGGATGATCTGAAATTGTATAGCATATAAAGAATAAAGAACCTAAAATTTCGATGTGCTGCTCTGCTAATAAATGTGATATAACCACAATGGAACTGACTCTTAGCTTCGGGTCTTGATCCCTACTGAGCCCTTGCGGCACGTCAAGCCGGCCAGTTCAGCGCAAGGGACCGCAGACAAATCAGTATAGTATGTAAATAAAGGATCTGTTGATGATTGACCAGCAGTAAATCCATGTTGATTGGTGCTCAAATACTTTTTGCAATGCGGAAGCAACGTTTCCATAACCACCAGGTCGAAAAAAATCGGCACAGCACTTCACAATGTAATTCCTCGATAGTTATTCAGGGCTCGTTTGCATCGATTTTTGTGATCGGAGAAATTGTGTGTCATGTTTCAGGGAGCCAGGGAGATAAATTGGATACAATCAGCTGATCAAACGAGGTTGAATGCAAATGAATTCCCAGAGTATATCGTAAAAATAAATCTTCGAAATGATTATTAATCGAATCCATAACCGTAGAACATGTTTTTCAAGGAAGTTTTCACAGTGCCCATGCATATCTTTCTTTTTGCTCTCATGCTTATCCACTACTACAGTCAGCTCAGTATTATGGGCCTCAGTAGCGAATTCACTTCTGGAAGAGAAGGGTTTTTGTTAACATAAATAGAGGGTTTGAACTTTAGAACCCCCTCCCCCTCTGGTTGTGCCACTGATGGGCCACCCAGTATTACGGCCAGTCTCTGATGTATGATGATTGTTAACACAATTTAGAAATTTATAACTATAAAACATAATTTTAATAGCGGCAAATAACATAAATATTCGCACCCATGGAAATTATATACAATGGCTGTAAGTTACTAGATTTTGTTTAAAATCAACATAAATCAACGACCGGCCCATAATACTGTATGATGACTGTATCTCAATTCATAATATATTGATTTGAGTGTGTTGAATAATTCAGATAGTCAAATCAGGCCTTGACTTCTGGATTTTTATGTATGCATTGATCTATGTATTATATATTCATATTAATTCGACAATTCAATAGTCGAAATTGTCTATTCATTGCAAACGAGATTACCATCACCTGTGCCGAAAAACCATCACCTCTGAATTGAATGTGATTTCGCATGCAGTGCATTGATTTTATCGAGACAAAAAATCAATTAGAGTTCGAATCGCTTAACACGAGGAGCAAACGCCATTCGTCAGTGCCAAAGATGAGATACTGGTTTTTGATCAACCAAGCACTTGTGTGATTTCCCGTCCGTCATCCATCCATTCAGTTTCGATACAGACGTTGACCGATTGGTCCACATGAAATCCCAGCTCATTGATAATGGATGAATTCAATTTATTTGCAAATTGCTTTTTTGGATTATGCTGCAATGAGTGCTCAATGGTTCCGAAATGAGGAATTTCCTTAACTAGCAGTCAGCCAGTCAGTCAAGTCAGTTGGGAAATCCATGTCAAACATAATGTCGCTTAGGTGGTCGTTGGGGTGATGTATGGCTCTGAATAGCAGGGTGTGGAATGAAAAGCACCTGATACATTAACCGGAGATGAGATCTACGAATGCAATTGGTTATGCAATTTGACAAATGCAGGCATAGTTATATGGCGTGATAAGCGTAGTCCAGGGGTTTTCAAATCGAAATCCATCAGGTTCTAGTTAGGGTTTCGTATGATATTAAAAATACCTGGTAATGTTTTTTTCATTTATCTGTTAATTTTGCTTTTCGAGGACACTACCCATAATTTGCAAGCAGCTGAAATAAGTAATTGAATTGTCAAAATTTGAAACCAAAGTCGAAATTAGACTTGAACTCAAACTTCACAAATGCTCCATGCATCTTAAAATTACAAAATATTGTTATTATATTAGTTGTGTCCAGCTGGTAAACAACAAAACTGGCCTTCGAATTTAAAAAATACGTAAATCAAACAAATAACACACTACACGATACAACAATAATAAACTACCAACCGATCAGGAAGGAATTTCGAACTACCACATGGTAGGAACATATATATGTAGATTATGAGTAACGCCCTTGTCATCTGACTGGTGAAAAAATAAAATACAGGAACACAAACACATCTTTTATAAATACTAGACCTACTGCAATGTCCTCTTCTAGTCGAGTATTCTACACAGAAGAATTTTGTAAATCGCTAACGAAATAGGCCAAAACATCTGTGAGTAGATTAATTATTTCAGATGAATTTAAAGGAGCTTGCTTATTTTTACTAGTTTTGAGTCTGGGTTTTCTGTAATCGCATTACCATGTCCTACTTGCACTACACAAACGAAACAATCAGCCTCGTGATTGTGTGGCTTCGACTTGGTCTTGGCGATGAAAATTGCTGCCGGAATTTTTCTCCATTACACAAGTAGCACAACTTGTTTCAAAAGAGCATAACAATCTCTCTTGAAACAAATAAGGGATAGTTTTGTTTGGCTATGTACCTCAAAATCATACACAGCAGCAACGAAAAGGGCGCAAGGGTGGAGTCTATTTGCAACTTGACATTGTATCTATAGAGTTGCAATAGTTGCAACAACTGACCGTTCGGTAATCCGATTTAAAGGATTTCGGTAAAATTTGACAAGTTCCGGTAATTTTTTACCGGAACTCGATAAAATTTCACCGAAATCCGGTAAATGGGATTACCGAACGTTCAGCTGTTGAAAGTTCGGTAAAAAATACCGAATACTGTAAAAATTTCGAAGTGTGCATATACATATTAATGAATTTCTGTCGGTCTGTCTGTCTGGCCCTTATAGACTCGGGAACTAATGAACTGATCAGCGTGAAAATGTGTATGCAGAGGTTTTTTGGGCCGGGGAAGGTTTAAATAATAGTTTGCAACCTCTCCTTCCTCTGGAAGGGGGCTCTCATACAAATGAAACACACATTTTTGCATAACTCAAGAACCAATCAAGCGAAAGGAACCAAATTTGGCATGTGGAAGTTTCTGGAGGCAGATTTGTTTTTCTATGGTGGTTTAAGACCCTCCCTTCTCTGAAAGTGTGGGCTCACTTACAAATGAAAAACAAATTTCTGCATAAATCAAGAATTAATCAAGTAAATTGAACCAAATTTGACTTGTGGAAGTTTTTAAAGACAAGAAATATAGCTATGGTGGTTCCAAATTCACCTTTTTCTAAAAGGGCGGGTCTTCATGTATGTATGTATGTATGTATGTATGTATGTATGTATGGTAGCCACCATCCCTTCATACCCTTGGCTTGGATGCAGCTCCACTTAATAGCAAGATCAAATTGAGTCACCGATCTGATTTCACAATATCGCTGTATGAAGGGCCAAAAACGGAGGGGTGGACCCGTAAGCAGAGACACTCACGCGAAATACACGGGAAATTAAGAATCTCATTCCAACGATACGATCCAACAATTCGAATAACCCAATTTGCAATACTTATTAAGCTTTCTACAGGATGGCTTGTTAAGAAGGGCGCGTCACTCTCACTGAAACTATTGGAGTAGAATTCGCAGCATCACAATCGAATCGGTAGGATAAAGAAAATGATAATGCTCGTTCCCTCCTAGACTCAGGCAGTCAATCAAACCATCGTCCAGTTTCAGCTTGAATGATACCCTGATGCTCCCTCCCAACCTAGTTTTTATAATGTACATAATATGTACATAATATGCAATATATGCAGTATGTAATAGAGCAATGAAATATACTATAATATTCAATTAAAATATGCCATGGTTGGAATTCGTCATCCTGTAATTTAAATATGGTTATAAATAAAATAATATGATGAAATAGTTAAAAAAGTAATAATGGGCATATGATAATCATATGCAGCTTGGTGCATCTTTACAGCTCAATCAGTGTAAAATGAATATAACTCTGGAATGTGAAGGTCTTATTGCAATTAAATAAAACAAAAACCATTTAATTATACATGAATCAAACAAATGTGTATGTATTCATGACATACAGATATACATAATCAGCAGAATTGAAGAGTATTTATAAATTTTAATAATATTCAATGATTTAAATTCATAGAAAAACACCTTTAGATACAATGAAATAAAATATGTGTACTATCTGGAATCTATTTCCTTGTAACCTTGAAGCAAGTGAAATTTTACTATTATTTTTAATCTTTTAGTAAATATGCTTAATATGATTATACTAATATATATATATAATAATGATATGATGAAAATAATACGGTATTGTAATAGTTTACATATAAAAATTAAATGCAACTGTTTGTCTCTTCTGCTGTGATGTTAGATGATTGAAACTTTGAAATGGCGAAAATTTCCAAAGTGATATAATGAAAGAAAGTGAATCACAGGGCAGCCAAGCAGAATAGCAAAGAAAATTTAAGTAAACAAGCAAAACCGAAATAAATTTCATATGATTATGATTACTGCCCAAAAACGGAAGCTTAATAAATCTACAAAAAAGAAAAAAAAAACAGAGAGAGAAAAAGAAAAATGAAATTTGAATTCTCCGATAACTCTTGCTTTCTACTGGGCCCATCAAAAATTCTTTATATCTGTGCAATAGAAAATGAGAGATCATAAAAAAATTTAGTTTTTGAATTATTAAACTTTTTTGGAAATTTTATTTAGTAGAATTTGTCGTATGATCCTTTCTGAACGTTGAAAACCATCCTATCTTTTCAAATACATATCGTGGGTTAGGTGGGCTAAAACTTACGACGATGCATAAATGCAAACCTGAAAATAGCTTTAAAAATATTGTGAAGAGATGCTATAATATAAAATGATAGTAACAATTATATTTGTACTGTCTGCATGTCTGTAGACTGATGTCCAGCTGCAATTGTAGACGCACTTGCATTATCATTGCCACGAAGGAAACAAAAAATTTAAAAATATTAAACAACACTTGGGAATTCCATACATGATCTGAAATTATACACCGTATAAGGAATACTTCCATTTTTTGTTGTAGGGTAAGATTTCAGCATGCTGCCTTCCTACAGTACTGTTAGAAATAAAGTGCTCACGTTGGTTTATGTTTATTTTCTCAATACAACGTTTTGATTTGCAGCGATTCAGTGGTAACATATTGGGTCAAAATGAATGACTTCAATTCTTCTTTCGAAATGAGAAACAACAAACGAAAAATTATTCATGTAACTTTATTAACAAAACAATAAACACAACAACTTTTTAATTCAGTGGCAAAAATTAAGTGCTCATCCGTGATATGTTTACTTCAAAACCAAGAACATTGAATTTAATATTTCGTGTGACTTCCTTTAGCTTTGATGACTGCTTGAAGACGTCGATGGTCGTTTCAGATGGTTCTCGTCAATTCTTTGCCAGGCGCACTCGAGGGCTTCGAAGAGCTTTTTTTTTGTTACCTCTCCTTTGTCAACTTGCTGATCGAGAATTGACCATAGATTTTCAATTGGGTTCAAGTCTGGTGATTGCGGTGGCCATTCAAGAAGTTTTATGCGACATCCACGGAAAAACGTCATTGTTTTACGGGCCGTGTGCTTCGGATCATTATCTTGTTGAAAGATAAACTTGTCTTCCAGTCCAACTTTCAACAAAGACTCCTCCAAGTTTTCATTAATAATGTCTATGTACCTATCAGCCGTCATTATACCATCGATTTGAGTCAAATTACCAGTTCCAGACCAAGCAAAACACCCCCACACCATTATGCTTCCTCCTCCATGTTTTACGGTTTTTTGCACATTCCGGTCCAGGAGTCGTTCGCCAGGTTTAACCCACACTTTAGAACGCCCTTTCATTCCAAATAGATCAAACTTGCTCTCATCAGACCATAAAACTTGTTTCCAGAACGCAACTGGTTTCTCGGCGTATTTTTTAGCGAACTCTAGCCGTTTAACTCTATTTCTCTTTTGAATCAATTGCTCCTTAAACCTGCATCCTGAAGCCTGGAGCGCACAGTGCGTTCTGAAATACTCAGCTGCAGATTTTCCTTTATCACTCGGCTCGTAACTGTTGGATTTTTCCTGGTTTCACGAATAATTCTGGTGTCTTCACGCGGAGTCGTGAGTCGCTTCCGCCCGCGTCCATGTCTATCAGCTACTGATCCGGTTTCCTGAAACTTTTTCCAAACTTTGCGAACACCAGAATAACTCACTCCATATCTGACGGCAATTTTACGCATAGATATTTGCTGTTGACAGTCCCTCACAATTAATTTTCGTACGGATAGGTTAATTTGTTTCGAATCCATTTTCAACATTCAAACGAAATCCGAACCGACGCGAACAGAACCAAAACAAACAGTGCTCGACACCTTCTGATAGGCTGAATGTGCTGTGACAGTTTGGTAGGCAATGCCATGCAAGATGCACTCAAGAAAATTATATGTCGGTTTTTTCTGCCAGGCGGAAAAACATTCACATGCATATGATACATCAGAAACTAAGCTATACAAACTTAATCATGATTTTGAATAAACAGAATGATAACGCTATACAAAAGCTGCATTTTGGTCGAATAGACTTTATATTTTTGCATCAATACAAAATTGGTATAATAATGGCAATCATTTTATAGCTGGTGAGCACTTTATTTCTGCCAGTACTGTACATCGCGTTGATGGGACTGCATCCTAAGGTATAGCTGACGCGATACAGCGTTTCTTACTCAGCCGCTGGATGCCAGCACAGACGCTGTTTGTGCTGCTCCTCTTTGGTGAACAGACTTTCGGAACGCACCTCCTCAATCTAGCTGAAGTCAGAAGGACAACAGTGCCCAGGCTGCACTACCAGCTAAGTACGCAACCCTTAGCTGGCGGTCTTTGTCATCTCTTGACCCGTGGAAGCATGAGGTAGGAACTTGTGAGGACCATAGCTATGTTGCGGGGACGCACGCTCCATCCCAGTTGTCTACTCACCATTTTGCAGCCCAAAAGGGACCGGGGGTCTTCATACAAATGAAACTCAAATTTCTGCATAACTCAAGAACTGATCAAGCAAATTGAACCAAATTTGGCATGTGGGGATTTTTGAAATCAAGAAATGTTTTTATGGGGGTTCGAGACCCCTCCTCTGTCTGAACAGAATGAAACAGAAATTTATGTAAAACTCGAGACCCCTCTCCTCTATGGATAGGGGGGAGGGCTCCCATACATATGTGCATAACTTGAGAAATCAAATAAATGGAACCAAGTTTGGCATGTGGGGATTTTTGTAGGCAAGATTTTTTTTGGTGGTTTGAGACCCTTCTCCCATCTGGAAGGGGAGCTCTCATTCAAATGAAACACACATCCAAACCAAACATGAGAATTATCCAGCCAACTAAAACACAAAATGTGTATTTCCCGGGTAAGAAGCATGTTCTGATAGAAGTTTGAACCCCTTATTAGTTAAGAAAGGGGGATGCTTAAGCTACTCTCAGTGCTACATTATGCACAAGACGTCAATCTTAGGTTAAGCAAGAAAAAATGACGTTAAAACTGACAGGATACGGCGTTGTTTGAAAATAAAAGTTTTGTCTATGAAATGCTTCTAAAAAGAAAGAAATACCATGGTAGAAACTACAGATCCGAGATTTAAATTGAAAACACAAACAAAAATGAAAACAAAAATCAGAATATAAAAATAAAACTCTATAATAAAAGTCACACATTAAGGAACGAAAATATTTTAACAAAACTCATTCCGAAAAACAACCTTAAACGCGCCAGTTCTATACATTTTTCCTTCACTTAGTTGCAAGCGTAGCAATGCTCTTACTGTAATCTGCTAGTAAACTAAAAAAGTAGAGTTACAAACAATATTCTCTGGATAACTGAAAAACTCTCAGGTCATCAGTCAATTATAAATGGCCAAGCTAAAAAGCTAAAAAAAATCAATATTTAAAAAATGATGACTTAACTTACGGTCTGTTTGGATATTGAAGAAGCTACAAAACAAGGTCTTGAAACATCTGAGAAGTTAAAGTATTTTCTGAGATACTTTTTATGAATATTAAATGCTTTAGGTCAACAAACAAAACATGCCAACTTTATGCGGGGAATAAAATCGTTTCAGAATCATTTTCAAATTATTGATGGATAACAATGTCTGAAAAAATCTGTAACTTTATCGCAATGCAGATGCAGATGTACATGTACAATGTACAATGTGTGTAATCTGAATGAGGTCTGTATGCATGATCTGTATATCTGGCATCTCTGGAGTGGAGCGCAGCGAAGACTGATTTAACAGAAGAACTTTTCGATGGATTGCCGATTGCAATGAATAACTTTTTGCTATCGCGCTGCAAAAACTACAATTTTTCTTCTTCTGATAATTTTTTATCTGAAGAATTCAGATTCTTCTGATATTTTTTTATCTGGATAATCTGAAGAACTAAATCGAGGAAAAAACTGAGAATTTCTAAGGACTTTATCACTTGCTAGTGCACAGAGTTACAAATGTCGCCTTGCACAGAGTTACAAATGTCGCCTTTTTGTACACAGGATTCATGTTCGTAGTTTTACACGCGATTGGGAAAATCATAGGAAATTCATAACATTTTGAAGAGATCTCAATCATTGTTTCCTCACCCGATGAGATCATCAGGTGAATTTCGGTAAACATCGTCATTTTACATTTTTTATATGATGATGGTCCCGCCACTTACCCCTACAAAGGTTTGAGCTAGACGATTTATTTATAAGATAATTTATTTAAAAACAATTCAACCAGTTATGCAAAACAAAAAAATGAACTGATCTACAGATGTAAACTTTTTCCAAAACTGTTCAGTTGCTTTACAGCGATATAATTGTGAAAAGCTATTGATTTCAACCACAAATATCCCAGGAATACTCAGGAAATCCTATTACAATTCAAATCACAGAATCCCGTATAACGACATTATCAAAATACAAGCCAATATCCGATCCTGCCCGCTACAGAGTCAATGGGGTTCCAACACTAATGAAACCACCACCTTGGTTTTGGGCTGACCAAGGATACCCCCAATCAGGGAAATCGAGTAAATTTCCAAACCGAAAAAATCCTGGACCGGCTCTGGTCAAACTTTTACTTTCAACCACAACAGAATTGACAAGAAATTCCCCGACAATCAGCCAGATAACCCACTACTATTTTATAGCATCTCCTCAAGCATCAAAGGCCACTATTTTTATTTTTTTTTATTTTAATAAATTCAAAAAGAAGTCCTTTATACCTGTATACCGCGTGCGAGGCTTAAACTTTTGTAGACTATTCAAAAAATAAAAACTACTTTAAATTACAATAACAAATAAAAACTTTAAATCGAGGCAAAAAGTATAGTTTGTTTGTGCCCCATGGCAATTACAAAACATTTAACAATAAACCATACAAAAATATCCGTTGTTATCACATCGTCAAGATACAAAATTAGTCAATAGTAAAAAGTCAACAGAGTAGCTGTTCAAAAGGCAGCTTTGATGTGTGAAATAAATTGTCTCTTGAAATCTGTTAGTGTTGCTGCACGTTTGATGTGTATAGGCATCGAATTGAAAACATTTATACCTCTAACGAATTTTGTGAAGCTCCGTACAAAAAATATGGTGTTCTAACATCATCCGCGTTTTTAGTGTTATATCTATGAATATCACTTCCTCTTTCAATTCGATTACACAAATATCGAGGCAGCATACCGTTAATTACTTTAAAAATGAACACCATTGTCAAATACACAATTCTCTGCTTCACCGATAGCCACTGTAGGGCATCTAACAAAAAAGAGGAGGAAGTAAACCTATTGCATCTCAAGATAGAGCGCATTATCTTATTTTGCAAACGCTGTAATCTCGATATTTGTGTTTGATTAGCTAAAAACAAAATGGAAGGGCAAAATTCATTGTGAGGAGCGATGATAGATTTGTACAATTGTATTTTACTAGCAAAAGTTAAATATTTATTCAATCAGCAGAGAATACCGTACTTGTTGGCTATTTTCTTGATGAAATCGTCAATGTGAGATTCAAATCTTAATCTATCATCAATAATCACGCCAAGATATTTAATCTCTCGAACGCGATCAATTATCTCATCATCAATTTTTACAGCGACGTCTTCGATAACTCGATTCCGCGAAATTACCATGAATATAGTTTTACTTATGTTCAATTTCAACTGTTTGTACTTTAACCATCTACTTAGAGAAAATAAATCTGCATTCAAATGTGAAACGGCCACCTCGAGTCTTTTAGCTGCAATGAACAACACGGTATCATCAGCTTAAAGATTAATATCACAAAATCGCAAGACTCGTCGCATCCCAAGTAACAAATTCAATTTTAAGGTACACTTGAAGTAGTTCTCAAGGCTCATTTGATAAAACCACGCATAAAACTAGATATTCTACATTACATCGATAAAACAGCCATAAAACCCTCATAAGTTCAAAAAGGCCCATACTACAGGAGGTTCTCAAGACTATTTCCCAAGATTCGCTTAAAACTTGATAGTTTTATCGGTACATACTTGTAATGACATGCAGGACATGCTTAAAACTATGATAAAACTACCACAAGTTTTGGTAGTTTTATGATTTTCCTCTTTAAGAACACCTCCAGTCCGTCACAAATATGTTTCGAAGATTCCATTTTTGGATTCGTTCTGCTGAATGAGGACTTTTTTAAGAGAAAAAAAAACATCGATATACATATGATGTTTCTTTTCCAAAGTGGATACGTATGTAAATGAATTGTAAAATTGACCATAAATGCATGAGTTTTTGGCCAGCAATTGATAAATTTTTCATGCGACGTTCAGTTTATTGGTGTTTTATAACATAAAAGTTCGAAAGTTTTAATGCGCCATGGAATCATTGCTAGAACATTGATTTATTTGAAAAATAAAAAATACTTGACAATTCAACAATTAGGTGACAAGGCTGATAAGTTGTGAGATCTTGAATAAATTGTGTCTACAATCCATTTTAAGTTTCAAAATGTATTTTAAACAGCAGAAATTGTTCGTTGCATTGGAAAAACGAGAGTTTTTTTTTGATACATATGTAAATGGCTACCATTCGGAGGGAATCCAGAATAGCCACGCTCGCCATTTTTTCAATGGTTTTATCTAAAACTACCATAAAACGCATGTAAAACTAATATTTCTTGCACAAGACTAACAAGATTTTTTTAGGAGCGCCATAAGTTCATCTTTACTTGTTCTATTCTTCAAAAAGAGGAGTAACGCTTGAATAAAACTTGTTTGAATTTCTCAAGGTAAACAAGTCTTTCGCCATAAAATCAGTGTGGAGAAGGCACATCATAAACAAAGAAAATGCGAACGTTCAAATCAAAAGTGCCTATGCATAATTGTTGTTCATAATTACAGCTTATAATTTATTGTTTTTAACCACCAGCGTAAGGCGATTAAAACATTAACTCTAACTTGAATATGCTAACAATGGATTTGGGTAGAAGAACAGATAATAATATTGCATCGATGGCTGAAACATCAGTTGAGCGAAAGATGATTTTTCTGTTGATCTGTACGCTGAACCTAGCGTTGGGAGAAGTACACTGTGTAGTGGATCACTGAGCGATTCCAGCGCACTACTTCCGACTTTGGATTAAACGTGCGGATCATGGGAAAAATCGATTTTCGCTCAGATGATATACCAATTTTTACTTGCAACGAGTATAAATATTGTGTAGCCTATTGGGAACTGAAATGCACGACTCAGGAGAATTCAACATTAACATAACATTTTACAATCGTAGTGCACATTAAACCTTACGTCAAAAGTACTGCGCTGTATTTCCACGGTGGTGCGCCATATAACGCACTACCTGAGACGTTAGGTTTAACTTGCATAACAGGCATAAAATCAAATATCATGAGTTATGCATTTTGGTTTTCAACTGGCGACACATTGCACCATTTTATTTTATTCGTTTTACGCATAACGCATAGACCCTTTTGATAAGTTAGTCTCAGTAGGCTGCGAATCCAATGGAATGGTAAAAAAAAATTTTCGTTGGTGGCTGAGATGAAGGAGTGTTCAATATATTGAATAGGTTTCTATTGAATTTCCGCTTGAACGATCCGCTGGTGTTTAATTTCTTCCACCTGTGGGCGTCCATTGTGACAGTTTGTTTATTTTTCACATAATGTTCTTTCTCAAGAATATGTGCTCTTATTTAAAATCAAATGGTTCTACGAGAGTTTTATGGCAGCATTTCCAAGATACATTCATCTTAAAGAAGAATGTCATCAAACTTTTACAAAACTTTTATCAGGTTTTATGCAAGTTGCGAAACGATGTCTTGAGAGGGGGATCAAGTATTTTATAAAACTACTGATGAGGTGAATTACACATATAAATGATGTAGTTTTATGGAGGTTTCTTCAAGTGTTCTTTAATCACTCTTAAGAACTGTTAATGAATTAAAACCACCTTAACTTGTAATATGCCCTGATAAACCCGGATGAAATCCATAATGCTCTGATAAAACTACCATAAAACATGAATAAAACCAATTTGCATTTCAATTGCTACTTGGGATGTCATTAATATACAGAATGAATAAAATGGGCCCTAATACTCTCCCTTGTGGTACGCCAAGGCTGTTATCCACAGGGCTCGAAACAGAATCATTAAAAGCAGTCCGTTGAGTTCTGTCAGACAAATACCTTTTTCTTTTCCTTTGATACATTCATTTTCACTATTGAAAATTATATGCAATCTTTGGTTTTTTTGTGAAATTTTAATTTTGAACAATATCTTGAAAAACAGTGTGCATAAGTCACCGGACAACCATAGAAATTGTAACAAAAACAAACGATAATAATTATCAAACTAGTTAGAGTGTATGATTTAATGCAGAGACGATTTTTGATTTCGCTAATACTACTGCAAAACGCTTATTAGCAAATTTACCAGAAGTTGAAAGTTCACTGTGGCCTGCAGGAAGGAAACATCGGTAGCTCAACGAAGTAATGTTATTTTACTTCATAAGCGCGGGGAAACGGTTCGGAAGATTGCTGAATCCCTTGGTATTCCTGAGTCTACGGTATCGGACATCATCTCCCGACAAAAAATTTCCGGCAGCATTGAAAATCGTCGCAGATGTGGTCGTCCCCCGGTTCTGTCACAGCAAAACAAACGGTATTTGGCACAAGCTGTCAAAAAAGATCCGTTCATAAGTGGCGGTAAGTTGGCAGCCGATCTGGAACCCATCGTCGGCTAAACTGTAAGTCGGTTCAGAGTTGTAGAGTCGCACGCCTAGGGAAAAGCCATTCATCAGTGAGCAGAACAGAGTGAAGCATTTGGTCTACGCCAAGAAGCATGTTAACAAGCCGATGTCGTTCTGGAAAAAAGTATTATGGACAGATGAAAGTAAGTTCAACGTCAGAGCTTCAGATGGCCGTGTTAGAGTTTGGAGAACTGATGGGACCGCTCTAGAAAGAAAAAATATGCGTGGAACTGTGAAACATGGCAGTGGATCAGTTATGGTAAGGGGTGGTATGTTCTATGCTGGAGTGGCCACCATGGAATTCATCGAAGGGATAATGTTCAAGAAAGACTACAGGGATATCCTGGAACGTAACATCTCAAAATCTACCAGGAAATATCGACTGGGCAGCAACTTTGTATTTATGCACGACAATGACCCCAAGCACTAGTCGAAGCTTGTGACAGAGTATTTGGCCGGGAAAAACATAACCGTGCTGGATCACCCTCCCCAAAGCCCAGATTTAAACCCAATCGAGCATCTATGGGATGAAATTGGACGAGAACTGCAAAAGAAACATATTTTCAACAGAAAGCAATTAATGCGGGAGATTGAAGCTGTATGGAACACTCTTCGTCCAGAAGCAACGTAAAACTTGGTCGAATCTATGCCAAGACGCTTGGCAGAAGTTATCAAGTACAAAGGAGGACATACACATTATTGAAACATTCAAATTATTTAATTATTAAATCGAAAAATGTAATTTCTACATCTTGTCCGATCATTTTCGCACCTTGAATTTTAACAAATGAATCTTTTTTATTTATATAATTTTGTTTATGAAATATTATAATGTTTTTAAAATCAAAATACCAAAAATCTAATCTCAAAAAAGAAAAATAAACTAATAAACTATTGAACATATTTTATTTCTGAATTTTATCACCTACTTCACCAAAATGATATTCTTGTGCTACACCACAGTGTAGCTTTCGAACCATCTGTATGCAGAACCTTAAAATCCAAAGCGCTTGATTGTTTCTAACAACAAGGGCCGAGAAATCGTTTCAAAAGCGCGTTTCTCATAAAAAAAAACAACAACCATTTTTTTTTTTCCCTTTCATTTTCTTTGCATTTTGCTAACAATAAACTTAACGCTGTTTCACAAGAATGACCTTCGCGATATCCCGATTGTTCCGGCGCAATCAAATTCTTACTATTTATTTACGTTAACAGCTGGCCTTTTACAACAAGTTCCAATTTTTTTTCTAAAGTTGTGCAACATGTTAATAAGACGAAACTCCTCGGCTTTAATCGCTCCAGCGACTTTTTGAATGGGAATTACTAAAGAACATTGAAAATGATATTTGCCAGCCCTGGTCAATAATCATGTTCGGTATCAGCTAAGCCTTGCACATCAAAATTAACGCCATATCGTTAGACTTCCATGGATCTTTTACAAACTTTGTGTTAGAAATGCATCAATTATGACAAAGTCAGAATTGTGAATTTTTTATTTCAAAAAGTTGAGCTACTAACCAATTAAAGATGGTTCTCCGCCTTGAATGTGTTTCTTATAAGCCGGACCGTATTTCAAAAAAGATGAGGAACTCCTGTTGCATTGCAGCCCGTCGTTTCCTATAGCTTTTGATACTCCGCTTGATTGTTGTGTGTCAACCCCGGAACGTGACGACATGTGATGAGCAAACGGTATGAAATAGCAATAAAATTAAACTTCACCGTAAACACGCTGCTTCGTTTGCATGTAACAACGAGGATCTGTACTGTCCTGGCTCGTTGGGATTCTTCTTTTTATTTCTGGTATTTCAAAGATTTAGCTTAATGCATTTAGGTTATTGCACGCTCTCAACTTAGTTTTTCATAATTACTTTCCATGTAATTTTTTGAAAATTGTCTATGCCTGTACCATGTTTGTATTGGTATGAACGTGTGGCAAGTAACACCATATTCAAAAACAAAAATCTAAAGCAGACCGGGAATCGAATCCAGCTTCCTCCAGCATGTACACTTAGTAATAAACCTTTAGTGCCTGAACTAACGGAGGGCCGATGAGGTGTTATCTACATAATATGTATACGATATAAAGCACGTTTCCGTGCCGTGTACCTCGAAGCACCAGATTTGCAGCTCGAAGGGTTTCGTTAGAAGATGAGTGTGACGCTTGCATTCGATAAAGACCTGAGACCATTTAGACCTTAGGTTTGTCGTTCATCCGCTGGGTCTCTGTATAATAACAACCGAGCTGTCAATAACAGTGCTGCAGCCTCGGGTCGTCAAGAGTGCTCATACAACAGATAGTTTAGTCATGAATAACGGATCACTGAAACGGCTTTAGCAGGCACAGGAAGTGTAGTGGCAAGCGTGACTGCTATTATTTACACCAGAGTTTCTAGGGTCAACATCGTCCAAGGCGAGGCATAAAAATCCGTGGTTCAGAAGGGAAGTACATTCATCTGTCTTCTGGTCATGGGCATCTAGGGGTTCGACTTAGGAAAACAGTTTCCTTGGCTTTCAAATGTCGCCAATGTTTGATAACCGATACCTTTCGGTCCACGTTGTCACTAGATAATGGTACAGAAAATGACGTAAAACAAAGTAAGAAAGAAGCAAAGCAATATAATCGTATCTGAAGAATTTTGTCCCTAATCAAATGTAAGAATATTAGTAGGAAAAAGCATTGTAATAATTAAACATAATGGTTATTTGGACTTATCGATCTGAAGCTGAATCCATAGGTAGAAACCGTATTGATTTTTTTTAACAAAAAAATTGCATCATTAAAATACCTGATACACGTGAAATTCGCAGAAAAAATCAATCCATTTTTAGTTTAATTGCATCGAGCAAAAATATTCATTTGTATCGGTGATGCATACCGGCGACAACACCAAATACAGGCCCCTCTCGTACTTGGATGACTAAAGGTTAAACAAGCTTATGACAAAGTTCAATTAAAATAACATTTAAAATCACTGCCATGCAGCGTCATCAGGATTGTCATCCGCAGCTCAGGCATCACCGGAAACACGCACACACATACAGAAACTCGGGGGAATCGAGGGAGAAAAACATTGTGATATTTAGCATCCACGCGCGTAAATGCGCAACACGTGCCGGTGCGTGCTTTGCGAGAGACCTCCACATATCCGATGTTGATGCTGCTACTGCCAGCTACAACCTACAAATCAAATTTTGCATACGAGATTGCACCAGGATGTGATTAGAGCAGACGAGAGGAAGATATGTTTGTACGTTTAGCAAAGGTTGCCGAGCTCTGTGCTTTCCGGAAAACGTGGTAGAATCTCATTTTGGATAATATAATGTTTTGATATTGCTCATTTGTGGGGATTGCATCTAACCTTTAGAGCTGTAATTGCCGGCAATCTCATTTAGTTGTTTGTCTTGAGTATAGCTTCAATCTTTCGCAAACAGCTTGGTCAGCAGCAATGGTGTAATTTGTAATACAATTTGGAGCCCAGTGAAGCTAACAATTGAAACTGCCTACTAGCTGATTTTGTTCTTTCTTGACATTTCAAGCTTATTGTTTATCACAATTAGCTCATTTTCTGCTCTCAACTTAGTATTTTCCACAGTTTGAGACCTCTGATGCCAGGTATCATTTTCACATGATATGATTGTTTTTAAGGATCAATATAGACATTATCTGTTAAAAAAAAAATACTAATGTAATTTAGCTCCAAGATTTTTTTTTATTGAAACTGTAACAATAGTGAGTATATCAACATAGGGACCATACATTTTCGAAGCTCAAAATGAACTCGATTTTTTTTCCTTTCCTGTACAGTGTGCAAGTACAGCGTATAAATTCGATGATGCTAAACAAGCCGTTCAGCATGAAAACAAATATGAAAATAAATTTAGTTAGAGTGATGGCTTTTTGTTTTGCTCTTTATCTGTCTCCCTCTTTTCAATTATAAACAGAAATATAGCTAGGTTTCCCTCTTAAGTAAAAGTTCATATGTATGGAGATTTCATTCAGCGTGGTATTGACTTCACTCCCGACATAGAAAACAATGGAATCTTACTCCCAGTCGTTGGTAAAAATGAAACATTGCAATTTATTCTGACAAAACGGCATGTTTAGGATTGAGCAAAATCAATCATGTATGAAATAATCAAAATTGCTTTTTAAGATTTGTGATGCATGAAGATTTTTGTGTAATCGAATCTTTAAATCCATTATTGAAAAATGAGGTTTTTCGTACAGCTATTGAATTTTCACTGGTTGTACATGATTTTGTTGATTGGCAAACAGGTAGAGCTTGAGTCATTTAATATTTGGACGCAAACAACGGATCTATCTCAAATCCATGTTAATGAAATAAAAATGCTTGGTACTCAAATAAAAAGGTCTTCTATTGCACTTTAGTAGGAATATAACGAAAAAAATATTCCGATTTGGTTTTGATGAAAACTGCCAAATATTTCTCAATTGGGCGGAACTGAGGGCGATCGGGTGGATTAGTTTTTTTCTAAGAAATGCACCCCGATTTCTTGATACCATTGTAGTACTTCTCCGCTGTAGTGACAGCTTGCCAAATCAGGCCAAAACCTTATAGGTCCATTGTGAGCTTTACTGTACGGAAGAATACGTTTTTTTCAGACAATCCTGCTTGTACATTTTGAAATCCATAGTATTGTTTGTCATGACAACCTGGGTTTTTTTGCAGCTGCAAATTACTTTCCAGATCATAAGCTTTCCTGCGAATTTATCGGCAAAAACGAATTTGAACATCCCTCTCGCGGGTCAAATTTTTCACCTTGTCGACGGTGAGAGGGCTTATCTCATGCTATAAACATGCATGTGAGACCAAGAATTTGACCAGTAGTGAAAGTATCACATATTCTGCACATTTATTTCACTACCACGTCGTAGAACGTGTGCCTTATATAAAGGCACTAACATCAGGTGTGATACTGGCGGGCTATGCCGCAATTCATTCTAAGACTTTTTACTTTCAATCAAAGGGAACCGACTAAAAGTACACTTTTCATTTTCGTTGCAACTTATGTTGTTGTTTATCCATTTGTTTTATGGAATGAATAACCAAAATACCTGGTTTGCTCATGGTAGGGGAAAGTGCTCTAATGTGGGTCTATGGATCTAGAATTCGGCCTATCGTTAAAAATTGCCGGTCTTTAATTTTTCTTCATATTGATGTGTCAGTGAGACAATACTACTGTATATTTTTGATTTGCAGTGTAAAAATAGTGAATTAATATTTACTTCAAATTTTAAGAATGCGCCGAATCCTAGATCCATAGACCCACATTAGAGCACCTTCCCCTATAATAAGTGAAAGTAATTGCAAATTTTCGAAAAAGGTGAATGTTTTGATCATGGTAAATATCGGATGGTTTGAAATGAAGCACATAGCCAGAGAAAAGTTATACTTTAGACTGACGATGACAAGCATGTTAATTAAAGATAGGACGTGGAGGGCCCGCTTAGGCAGCACGAGAAGTAGATTGAACCTTTCCAAGTAGTTTATTTCAGCAAGAGTGCGGAGGGTCCGCTCAGTGTGGGTATAGCATTTGACTTACTTTAGAAGGAGGGGGGAGGGATGTTTTCATTAAGGTAGTTCCATTTCAATTCCAATTCAGTTCCATATCGATTCCGTTTTGGCTCCATTTCGGTTCTATTTCGGCTCCGTTTCGGTTTCGCTTTGGTTTCGTTTCGATTTAATTTCAATTCCATTACAATTCCATTTCGGTTCTATTTCGGTTCCGTATCGAATCCGTTTAGCTTTCATTTCAATTCCATTTTAATTCCGTTTCGGTTCCATTTCAGTGTAATTTTGATTCCATTTCAATTTAACTCAAGTTCAATTCAATGTCAATCAACTAATCATGGTTCCATTTATTCTTTTTCCTCTGCTGTCAAGGTAAATGAAACTAAATAGCTCGGGGCTGTAAAATGAACGCCATTGACATAAGACAACCTGACTGACTGACCCTTATAACACACTTTAAAATGAAAGCTCATTACATACTAATTCAAACTTTTAGGATTATTATTAGAAGATACCGCAGTGCTGTAAGTGACAATTGAGGGTTGTCTAGAAATATCATTCGCTGTATGAATAATAAATATAATACATACTCTTGTTGCAATACTTCTTGAGGTTGACTTCAGTTCTACTAGTTGTCAACATAGACTACATCAAAGGCCTGAATGTTATCCCTAAGAAATATTGCTTGGCAATTTACATGTCTCTTTGAAATCTAGTTACTACTGCATACGGCCTGGAGATGACTTCAGCACTTAGACGGCACTTTGCCCCAGATTATCATCTCCAGGAAACATTAGAAATCATTAAACAAAGCTTGTGACATCTAGGATAGGGTATTAATTTGAGTTTCCATTTTACATCATCGCGAGAAAATGTGAAACTAAAATTTTGAAAAATACTACGGTCCAATACTAATTACTTCAACTAGTGCTCAAGCGGCTAACATAAACTAGTGCTTCTAAGGTATTGGTCGTAGTAGAGGTGACGTTGGGAAAGGGTCTAATCTTGACAACCGAGCTGTCATGCAGCTCCAGCTAGAAACTCTCAAAAGAAAAAAAAAAAAAGAAAAAAAAACGAATCTGAACATGCTAAGGACAACACCTCAACGGGTTGCTTTAGTGAACTTAGCTGCCCATAATCCATCTCCACGTACGTTTCACCGCCTTTGAGGATGCATCCTTCGTACTTCGTAAGAACCTCATTGTACAATCTTGGGACACGTCCTTTGGTTACTAGATTCAGCTACAGTGTGCTGTTTGGTTGCTTACTGACCCGAAAAGATCAAAATCCTTCTCGAAGACGAATCCTGCTGACGTTGGTTCGGATGGCATTGAACTTCTCGACGACTTCATAATCCGACTGCCCTGGGTTTGCCCTAATCGTTCTCAACACCTCCAACACTTCCGATCCTTAGTTCCACTACGACGCTTGCTATGATCCTGCCGATCGATAGAATGCCGCTCACGGAAATGTTCGAGAACGCAGCACACGGTCAATTATGCCAATTTCTATGACTTCGTGGTTTTTGAACCTGTGCACGTCGGATTTTCGGAGTGGGGAGCCAACATTAATTTTCGGTTCGTGGCTTCGATCAACTATAACTTTTTAAAACAAAATGAACCGTGAATATTTTTTTAGCAAAGAAAGCAGAAACTGTCAAAACACTCCATATCTGACCACTAGGAGCGCTGTGGTCAAAAAAACAGAGCGTTCAGATATTAACTAACTCAAGCTTCATTAGGAACGAAGAAAATGTTGAAACTGCTGTAGACATCTTTTACCAAATTGTATTTGAAATAATACTTTAGGAAGTTTCATTGAAAGAACTAAAGCATCATGATAACGCGATGAATCTCGTTTGGTATAATAAGCATACAAAAATCCTTGCATAATCACATAAAGTTCATGAAAAGCATAAAATCCCTGATAACTTGTCAAACTTTTTGAACATTTGCGATCAACTGAATGTGGCTATAGAAAAGCTCTTCCATTCAAGAACAGAACTTGAAAACAAATCTGAATCAAAAATTTGTTAAGTATTCTCTCACTACGTGGCGCTAATGTGCTTATTTTCAGGAATAAAGGGTGTTTCGATCAAAATTTGGTCGAGTTAAACTTGACGCATTTTCTTTCATCGTGCATTAAACAATTTTGCACACCGCTCATTTTGAAGATGCATGCGTGTAGCATCATGCCTCTAAAGGGTGATACGGTCAAAATTTGGTCAAGGGAAAACGCGTGTAAATCGGTGAAATCGTTTATTTAAAAAATCAAATTAAATTTCTTTTTCAAGTTCAATTAGTATAAAATTCAGGAAAAATATTCAGTTAGAATTCCGCTTTTCAAATCCGAATTGCCGGGCCTTACGCTTGACCCCTGCCACCAGATTTTGTACAGCCACCTTGTCCACCTTCTTCGCCGCAGAAAGCCAGTTTGCCTTGAACTGCTGCTCGTCCTTAGCAGTTTTTTTGGTCTTCTCTAGGTTCCGCTTGACAATAGCCCAGTATTTCTCAATTGGGCGGAGCTCTGGCGTGTTGGGAGGGTTCTTGTCCTTGGGAACCACCTGCACGTTGTTGGCGGCGTACCACTCCATGGCCTTTTTACCGTAATGGCAAGATGCCAAATCCGGCCAAAACAGTACGGAACAACCGTGTTTCTTCAGGAAAGGCAGCAGACGTTTATTCAAACACTCTTTCACGTAAATTTCTTGGTTGACAATCCCGGAAGCTATGAAAATGCTGCTTTTCAAGCCACAGGTACAGATGGCTTGCCAAACCAGATATTTCTTTGCGAACTTTGACAGTTACGTGTGCTTGAAAATATCTGCTACCTTTCCCCTTCCTTTTGCCGTATAAAACTCCTGTCCCGGAAGCTGCTTGTAGTCGGCTTTGACGTAGGTTTCGTCGTCCATTACCACGCAGTCAAACTTCGTCAGCATCGTCGTGTACAGCCTCCGGGATCGCGCTTTGGCCGTCGTATTTTGTTTATCATCTCGATTTGGAGTCACTACCTTCTTGTAAGTCGATAGTCCGGCTCGTTTTTTGGCTCGATGCACGGTTGTAGACGATACACCCAGCTCATTTGTGGCATCTCGGAGAGATAGGTTAGGGTTTCGCTTGAAACTACCGGCAACTCTCTTTGTCGTCTCAGCGGCTTCCGGTTTTCGATTCTCCCCCGACACAGACTTCCTGGCTGTCGACAAACGTTCCCCAAACACTTTAATTACATTTGTAACGGTTGATTTGGCAACTTTTAGCGATTTTGCCAACTTTGCGTGCGAGTAGCTCGGATTTTCGCGATGCGCGAGCAAAATTTTGATACGCTGCTCTTCTTGCTTGGACGGCATTTTGACAACTGAAGAGTGAATTCCAAAATCAAAATAGGAGCAACATTCTACACACACACACCTTCAAAATGAGGGGTGTTCAGGTTTTTTAAATGCAAAATTGAAAGAAATACGTCAAGTTGATATTGACCAAATTTTGACCGTATCGCCCTTTATTTTGATTTTGAGATTAGCACTTCAGTTATCAAAATGTCGTCGAAGGAAGAGAAGCAACGCATCAAAATTTTGCACGTGCATGGCGAAAATCCACACTACCTTCATGCCAAGTTGGCAAAATTGTTGAATGTGGCTAAATCAACTGTTACCAACGTATTAAAAGTGTTCGGTGAACTTTATCGACAGCCAGGAAGCTAGATCGGGGGGAAATCGAAAGCCGGAGGACACAGCGACGACAAACAGAGTTGCCCACTGTTTCGAGCGGAACGCAACCCCGTCCACGATGTCTAAAGAAGCTGAGAATGGCGCCTTCAACCGTGGATAGAGTTAAAAAACGAGCTGGATTGTCGACTAACAAGAAAGTGGTGACTCCAAATCGCGACGATAAACAAAACACGTCGGCATAGCACGATCGCGAAAGTTGTACACGACGATGTGACGAAGTTTGATTGCGTGCTACAGGACGATGAAACTTACGTCAAGGCAGACTTTCAACAGCTTCCTGGACAGGAATTTTATACGCCGACCGGACGGAGAAAGGTGGCAGATATTTTCAAGCACATTAAACTGTCAAATTTCGCGAAGAAATATTTAGTGTAGCTGGCGTGCTGTACCAGTGGCTTGAAGAGTAACGTTTAAATTGCGACCGGAACCGTCAACCAGGAAATTTATCTGAGCGAGTGCCTACAAAAACGTCTACTGCCTTTCCTGAAGCGACGCAATTGTTCCGTTCTATTTTGGCCGGATTTGGCATCTTGCCATTACGGAAAAAAGGCCATGGAGTGGTATGCTGCCAACAACGTTCCCAACCCGCCAGAGCTCCACCCAATCGAACAATATTGGGCCATCGTCAAGCGGAACCTTAAGAAGACTAAAAAAGCTGTTGTGAGCGAGAAACAGTTCAAGGCAAACTGGCGTTCTGCGGTGAATAAGTGGACAAGGAGAATGTATAAAATCTTATGGCAGGTGTTAAACGAAAGACCCGGCAATTCGCATTCGGTAGGAAGGAAGTTTAGCTGAATATTTCTCCTGTATTCTGTATTAACTGAACTTGAAAAAGAAAAAGAATTTGACTTATTAATAAAAACTTCGATCGACTCACACACATTACTGTTTGACCAAATTTGGATCGGAGCATCCTTTATGCTATATCTTGGTATCCTGACCCGATATAATGTTTGTCTTCGACAATGTTGTTCAGTTGGTCAAGACTTTTTGAGTAGTGGCTATTAGTTCAAAATTTTCTCGCTAAGTGGCGTACGTGTGTCAATGTATTTCAGGAAACTACCATACCTGGGGATCCTGACCTTTTGGAAAGATGTTGTCTTCGGATAAGTTTTCAAGTTTTCCAGCGGAACAAGACCTTTTCGTTGACGACCAGCAGTTTAAAATCTTTCCGCTGGTGTGCAATTGAGTTTCCTGACCAAGCTGTAACTTGGAATTTTGACCATTAAAAAGGTTTCTGTCTTCGATATAGTAGTTCACAAGGTCAAGACGACCTTTTCATTGGTTCTGACCAGTTCTAAATATGTCCACCACGCGGTGCTAGTGTGCTTGTACATTTTTGGAACATGCTGGAGCCATAATAAATACAAGGCTTGAGTATTCAGCAAGGTTGTTCAGTAGGTCAAGACCTCTTGATTTGTGACCAGTAAGAGAAAGAGAGTCTACCAATCACGTGATACCCGTGATACCAATCGTGCTACGAGACGAGACATGACAACAGCAACTTCTCGCTCTGATGTTGTGGCTTTGCATTTTAGTCTCTCGGACAGCAATCAAATGATTAGCTCGGATTTAGCAGCAAGTCCAGTCCAAGATTAAGTCCAAGTCCTACATCGTGCTGACTGATCTTCTGAATGAATGATCTGCTGTCAGGGCTGTCAGTAATTTGTATACACGAAAGATCATGTACAGGAATACCGCTGGCAAGGTGGGAGCGGAGCAGTACGCGCGAAATTCAAAACAGTTTCCATTCTTGATTTAATTCTTTACATGCGTACTATGGTTTTTTGCACACGCACGCAAATAAGAAACACAATTTGAGTAAATAATGTTCCCTGACCCAGGTTATTGGCGTTGACGGCATGAGCTGGGCAAGGACTATCTGACTCCGACGATTTTCTTCATTTATATGTCCGAGAAAGAGAAGCAAAACATCCCTCTTCCTTTACTTTCTCGAGAGAAACCTCATACAAACCCCACACCCCCGTCAATGCTTATGCCGTCAACGATAGTAAAGCGGAAGCGACAATACTGCATCGACTTCAGCGTCAGCGTCAACTTTGAAATTATTCAAAATTGACGGACTGACACAGTGTCGATGTGAAAACAACAAGTTCAGATGTGGGTGAAGAAGGAACCTGACACGGCCAAACCCTCCGTCAAAACTGTACTATAGTGGCTCCGGTTTAAAGCTTTTTGATGTATACACTCAATTCTGTTTTTCAAGTAGGAGGATAGGAGCTTCTGCATCAACATGGTAAGGGAAAATCTACATGTGTTGTACAAAGTACAACAGCATGAGTGCTTAATGGTTTATTACGTTGAAACTTTACTTGAGAGAGACAATTTTCCATCCAAACCACAACTGAATGAAAAGGTAGGGGATAACGAGTCAGATATCTGGAGTTTATTTGCATTTTTCTTTAAAGAAACATATATCACATTTTCAGAAGATGATCGTTATCGCTATTTTGAATATATCTTTGAGTTTACAAGAACCAAACGAGTAAATAAAATAAACGTGCAAGATGTCACGGCTTTAAAAGCTGGTTCATAAACCACGTAGACTCATTTTAGAAAACCTCAGACCCCAACCTCCCCCCTCATAGAGTTTTTATCAAAAAGTTTTTCGAAATTTTGTATGGAGCGGAGAATTTGGAAAAACCTGACCCCCCCCCCCCCCCCAAAGTCTACGTGGTTAATACATAGTCCCTAATGTGCTGTAAAAATTTAAATGCCTCCATATGCCTCCTCAGACGAGATGAACTAGCCTCAGGCTGAATGTTACTTAACAACAACAACAACAACAACAACAACAACAACAACAACAACAACAACAACAACAACAACAACAACAACAACAACAACAACAACAACAACAACAACAACAACAACAACAACAACAACAACAACAACAACAACAACAACAACAACAACAACAACAACAACAACAACAACAACAACAACAACAACAACAACAACAACAACAACAACAACAACAACAACAACAACAACAACAACAACAACAACAACAACAACAACAACAACAACAACAACAACAACAACAACAACAACAACAACAACAACAACAACAACAACAACAACAACAACAATAGAAAATTTACTATAACAAGAAGAGAAGAAACAAAAACCAACTATGGTTGTTGGGTTCCACATCCGTACACGTATCACGCAGCACATACATTTTGTCCAACACATTCAACATTCTTACGCATCACACATAGGTCGTGCAACATACATTTCATTTACAATATTTACAGAACGTTCAAACTATATTACGGTACAAACACTTAACGCAGAACTTTCTTTCTCATTGTGGCTCTGCTCCCATCCATTCCTCTCCTGAGTCGACGAGAAAACGACTTTTTACTAAAATACTGAATTATCTCAGTAGGCTTTGAAGCTAGAAGAAAAGTATGTAGTACAAGTTATTTTTAATAACAATTTCTACAACTTTGTTGAACGTACCATCTCATGACATTTGTCCATAACAAAGTTGGCGTATACTCTTGCGTCACTCTTGCGTTTAATGCAAGATAAAATAACGTCAAGGCAAGAGCTAAATTATATGCAGACAAGGTTCAAAACTTAAAACTGCGATGAACAGCAGAAAACGGTTGTCAAGATCCGTACTAGGAAGCTCTACATGGATATTTTGACCAGATATAGTTGCTGTGTGCTGAATGACGAAACAAACGTCACAACAGACCTCCAAAAATTACCAGGACAGGAGTTTTTCATAGGAAAAGTTAAGTTCAATATAGGTAATGGTTTCAAATAGAAGAAAATGTCGAAATTTGCATCGAATTCATTTGGCAGACTGTCTGCACCTGTGGTAAGCGAAGTGAAATTTTTGTCACAACGGGCTTCATCAATGGTGAAGTTTATGAGACTGAATGCCTCCAAAAACGTCTTTTTCGATTTTTGGAGCAGCACTTCAGCTTCATGTCTCTATTTGGAAAGCGTGCGGTAATGGTATGAGACTAATTCGGTGCATTTTGTCCCCAAAGACATGCATCCACCGAACTGCTCTGATCTACGTCTTATGGACACAAATTGGGCCATGATTAAACGGGAACTCAAAAAGACCAACGAAAAGATAGTGAAGTGGATAAAAAATATCGAGAAAATGTACCGGATACTACTGAACAAGTTCTTAGAGATGGCGTGAAGCAACAGTGTCGATAATTTGACCAAACAACCTCCAATAATTGATCCTATGTATGTAAACTGAGCAATTTACCTGTATAAAACTGCCCTGCAAATTTGTTTTTTATTCATGAGATTTTACTTAGTAAACTATTCGTGTAGTGATAATTTCGTGTTCACCTTTTATCAGTTATCACATTGTGGAAGACACCTTTGCTCTAAAATTTCAAACTTGGGCTAACAACGTATCTTTCCATCTGAATACGCATTCGGAACCACTGTGCAATATTTCAATGTAACCTGACAACAAACCGAAACTCCGTTTTTAAAGTTTTTCCGAAAAGATAATCCTTTATCGCATTTGTCACAAATTTCTTTACGCTGCATGTATTTAAAATAATAATTACACGAAATTTGCAACAATAACCTGCACAACCGTCATTCGAGCTACGGGAAATAAACTCCGAAAGGCATCAAAAGGCACAATGAAAAATCGTGCAAAGCAGCCGACTGCATGCAGCCGATTTTCCCTCAGCCACGGTTTCCATGCCAGCCACGTGAAAACAGACACTAACAGTTATTTACACCTTCCTGAGGTTTACCTCGTTGAGCGCCATTCTGTGCTGTGTAAAACATCGTCATCGCTGGCTCTAGGACACTCCGAGCTTCGCCTGCAGCTGTGAAGAAGGCAGATTTTCATTTTAATTATAACGGTCGGGCTCATAAGACGGGTGATGTATGAACATAATTTAATATACTGCGGCGGGCATAATGTATGGAAAAATATGCATTTAATTAAATTTTCTTTCCTTCGCTGGCACAAAAACGGCAAGCCTCTGGATGCAGCGAGATGATCGAAATGCATTCGCAAGAGTTGCAACTATGAATGGGAGCAACGCTCATTCAAGCGTGAATTTGTTTCATTCATTTATCTTCGTACTGTAAGTACTGATGTAGGTAGATTTCACGCGCGAAATAAAAAACGGAAAAGAGTCCCACCTAGGTTTTCACTTACCGGATTACCGAACAATTTTAGCATCATGGTAACAGTCAGTCATAACAGCGAAGGATTACTCTTCACAAGTCTCCAGAGAAAAAGGAAAAATGTAAGCTAATTTACCTACTGCTGATAGAGATTGCATATTTTTTACTAAGGTAAACGTCCCTAGAGTTGTGGAAGGAGACGCTGCAAGCAACTATTGGAGCATACGATACTAGAGTATCACGACTATAGGAACTTTTACCCTCAGTAGGTAGTTACTTCACTCGCCTCCGCATGCATAAGTGGATAAAGCTCAACATTTTGCATTGTGGGGTGTAGGTTATGATGCTTGTCAAATTCATTTACGTAAGAATTAAGTGTTTGTGGAATGCTCTTCAAGTGGTTTGCAACTCCGCAGCAGATTGTTGTCAAAATTACCTAACTATTCAACAAAGGCACGGAGTACTGCCAAGTTAGTTTCATGGTGGGTTCTGGAAATTTGAGCTGATGGGAAATATTCCAAACTTCCTTGAGCATATGGTTCCATTGTACAGGGTGTCTCACAATAGGTGTTTTTAAAACAAAGTGGGATTACAGCAAAACAAATCAACCAAATCATAGCATTAAGGTTTCATTTGAAAGATACATGTTATAGAAATTAATCATATTAATTCAATTCGAATCTCTCGCTCTTTTACTTGATAACTTTGCGCAAACGCTCCGTAAACCCATCGCAGCTGGCACGCACGATTTCCTGAGGAATTTGGTCCCAAATATCAACCAAATGTTTCTTGAATCGATCTAAACTAAGTCCTTTCGTAGGGCCTACATGTTGAAGCATATAACCTCAAACAAAGTAGTCAAGTGGGTTGAGATCCGGTGAAAATGCAGGCTATTCTTCGTTTGCGATGAAATCGGGCAAATTTTCCGCGCACCACGCTTGTGTCTTCTTTACCTTGTGAGCTGGAGCTGAGTCCTGTTGGAAACAATATGGTGTATTCCCTTACAGCATTGAAGCATGAGAAAGCAGATGGTTCTTCAAAACCTGCTCGATGTAATATTCAGTGTCGATTTTTACGTTAGGTTCTATGAAAAGAAGAGGAAGTTTTCCTTTTCGTGAAACGGCGTCCCATACCATGATTTTCGATACATTTTGATAGCGTTCTACAGCTAGTTTATCTCTTGGAATATTGGCAAGACTTTTGCCATACACAAGATCAATTTGTTGATTATGACTGTCCTGAAGGAGGAAGAGCTTTTCTTCCGAAAATAAAATCTCGCAGTCACCCTGCCGAACCAAAAAAATCTGCTTCTGTGGACCCTGGCTTGCTTTTGACGCTCCGTCAACCCGTGAACCCGTTGTTTCTTGTACGGCTTGCATTCCAGATCATGTCGGAGGAGCCTGTTCATTGAAGCAGGGGACATTTGAAATTGTTTGCTCAATTTACGGCCAGATACGGCCGGATTACGTCTTATTCGCTCCCTCACACATTTGATCTTTTTCTTCGTTCTGGCAGTTCATCTGGCACCTCCTTTGTGTTGAATATGGACATTTCCAGTTTCAAGGTATGAAAAACAAAACGCTTACTCACTCCGAACTGCTTAACGCTATTGAATATCTGACACGGTCTAACACTAAAAAGACTGCTGATGTGCGTGACCACGCAAAGATGCGGTGCAAAATTGTTTGTCACGTGCCAATTGCAATTCATTATTTATCGTTATTTCATTGTTTAAACTGAACGTTTCTTCTAAAAATTCAATCACAACTGCGACGGAAATAATGTCGAATAATAAAACTGAATTCTTATGCAACAATCTGTGAAAAAAATTCCAAAACTACGGAGCGCGGTGGATATGAACTTCACCGTTTGCTTATGCTCTGGGGAATGAGGAACAAAAATACTATGATAACTAAACCGTTTGTTGAAAACTTTACAAAAGGTTATCAGTTAACAACGACTTATCTACCTGCAACCTTGTTACCTAATCCTTCCGCCACCATAATTTTCCTTTCCACCCTTAAGAAAGTCCACTCCTATTGAAAATTTTTCTAATTATCTAAGGTCTGTATCCACATTAATCCGGACACCTTCAAATCATTGTAACATTGTAACTAGGAATAAAAAATTTCACTGTGGCTGAGAGTCTATGATGAAAAAGACTATCATTGATGTTTACATTTCATGTTTAGTATTCAAGATGGCGACGAAAGAAAAACAAATTGCGCGAGCGAATTTTGTACGGGCGTACGGCAAATCCTGACTTGTCAATACGGGACCTTGCAAAAACATTGGATTTGCCTAAATCCACTGTTCACGATGTGCTCAAATCATTTTCGGAAACCGATAAGTGACAAAAACATTGGACGCGCTGATCCTGTCATGGACCGAAAGGTGAAAAGGATATTAACGAAAAACCCAAATCTCTCCATTCGAACGGTAAAATATGGGATGTCGCCTGCTTTTGTCCAAAAATCAAAACAGCGTTTGGGACTCAAGTCGTACGAAGTAAAAACAGTTCCAAATCGCAACGACAAACAGAACATGGCAGCAAAATCACGGGCTCGAGTTTGTATGAGAATATTTGACGAAGTTTTGGGGGGGGGGGATGGGGGGTGAGGGGGGGGTTTGGGGGGGGGGGAGAAGAGGGAGAAAAAAAGTGGGGGGGGGGGGGGAAGGAGAGGAGTGTATCGAATATAAGCTATCCACATATATTTGCGTTCTACGCATGTATTTGTGATGTTTTTTTATGCTATGAACACGGCATGCTGTGCGTTTGACTGTCAGCTTTCTTTTGTTTACTTGTTTGTACGGTTCAAATTCTGCGTTTTCAAAATGTCGCGTATTGAAAAGGAAGTGAAAATTAAGGTTCTGGACACATGGCTAAGTGAGAAGGGTATTACTATGCGAAAATTGGCGAAGCGGTTTGGAATTCATCATGCGAGTGTTAAAACCATCATTAATAAGTTTGGGGAATACTATTCTTTGGATGAGCAACCAGGAAGAGGCAGAAAACCCGGTTCTTCCAACCCGAAACTGGAGCAGAAAGTGGAATCTCTAATCATGAAGAACAAATCAATGTCAATACGTGATTTGGCCAAAACAGCAGGAACGAGTGTCGGAATGATCCAGCGTATCAAGAGGCGAAACCACCTGAAGACCTACAAGAAGCAGAAAATCTCGAAACAAAGTGCAGAACAGAAGAAGCGAGCAGCAACAAGGGCCCGGAAATTGTATTCGCGTCTTTTGCAGCGTCCTGATGCATGCGTTTTGATGGACGATGAGACCTATGTAAAGGAGGACTCAAAAACCCTTCCAGATCCACAATACTTTACTGCCGTTGTTGGAGAGGATGTAAGCGATGTGGACAAGTCGATTCAAGTGGAGAAATTTGGTCGAAATGTACTGGTATGGCAAGCAATACGTTCCTGTGGTTTGAAATCAACCATTTTTTACACTACCGGAACTATAAATGCGGAAATCTATCGATCTGAGTGTCTCCAGAAGAGATTGTTGCCTTTATACAAGAAGCATAGTACACCTTCACTGTTTTGGCCGGATTTAGCGTCGGCTCACTATGCCAAAACCACTCTCAATTGGCTTGCGGAAAAGGGTATAGATTTCGTTGAGAAAAATATCAATCCACCAAATTGCCCTCAGCTTCGACCCATCGAACGTTACTGGGCAATCGTGAAGAGGGTCTTCAAGAAGACTGGTAAGGCAGCTGGAAACATGCAGGAGTTCAAAAAAATTTGGGCTCAAGCGTCCGAAAAATGCGATGCAACACTTGTCCGGAACTTGATGAAGAGCATTCGATCCAAAGTTCGAAAATTCGTGAAGGAATAACTTAAATTTCATCCGGTCTTCATTATGTTCAAGTTTAACCACGTACAATAAAGGATCAATTTTTTGTAGGAATAAAATATCGGTTTTCAACATAATTTGAAAGAAAGCATGTGGATAGCTTATTTTCGATACACTCCTTATCAGAAAGAGTGTCTGCAGAAGCGATTGCTACCCTTCATCTAAAGTCGCACAGAAATACCTTTGTTGTGGCCCGTTTGGCATCATGCTTGTTAAAATGTGGGGAGTGGTACCAAGCAAATCAAGTGAACATTGTACCACAAACCTCAAACCAACCATTGGGGGGAAAAAAAAAATTTGGGGGGGGGGGGGTTTGAGAAGAAAGAAAACAAAAAAAAAAAATACAAATGTGGGAAAAAGGCTTTTTTTTTTTGGAGAGTGTTAATTGGGGGGGGTTAGGGAAATAAAATATTTTTAAAAATAAAATAATTTTTTTTTTTTTTATGATTTTTAAAACACCTTCCATGATTTGAAAAAAAAAACACGGAGGAAAATAAAAAAAATATGTTTTATTCATGTTTTGAGGTGTCCGGATTATCGCGGATACAGACCTTATATATAAAAATGGATTCTGTCTGTCTGTCTGTCTGTCTGTCTGTCTGTCTGTCTGTCTGTCTGTCTGTCTGTCTGTCTGTCTGTCTGTCTGTCTGTCTGTCTGTCTGTCTGTCTGTCTGTCTGTCTGTCTGTCTGTCTGTCTGTCTGTCTGTCTGTCTGTCTGTCTGTCTGTCTGTCTGTCTGTCTGTCTGTCTGTCTGTCTGTCTGTCTGTCTGTCTGTCTGTCTGTCTGTCTGTCTGTCTGTCTGTCTGTCTGTCTGTCTGTCTGTCTGTCTGTCTGTCTGTCTGTCTGTCTGTCTGTCTGTCTGTCTGTCTGTCTGTCTGTCTGTCTGTCTGTCTGTCTGTCTGTCTGTCTGTCTGTCTGTCTGTCTGTCTGTCTGTCTGTCTGTCTGTCTGTCTGTCTGTCTGTCTGTCTGTCTGTCTGTCTGTCTGTCTGTCTGTCTGTCTGTCTGTCTGTCTGTCTGTCTGTCTGTCTGTCTGTCTGTCTGTCTGTCTGTCTGTCTGTCTGAACCTCATAGGCTCGAAAACTACTAACCTGATCAGCGTGAAATTTTGTATGGAGAAGTTTTTGGGGCCGGGAAAGGTTCTTGTGATGGGTTGAGACCCCTCCCTTCTCTGGAAAAGGGGGCTTCAATACAAATGAAGCACAAATTTCTGCATAACTCGAGAACCGATCAAGCAAAGGAACCCAAATTTAGCATGTGGAAGTTTTTGGAGGCAAAACATGTTTCTATGGTAGTTTGAGACCCCTCCCCTCTCTAGAAAAGGAGGCTCCCATACAAATGAAACAGAAGTTTATGTATATCTCCAGAACTAATCAAGCAAATGGCCGGCGTCGGTGGTGTAGTGGTAAGCTTGACTGCTACTTGGCACCCCAGTGGGTCTGGGTTCAATCCCAGTCGACGTCGGTGGTTTTTCTGAGGCGAAAAAATCTGGTCACGTCTTCCTTCGGAAGGGAAGAAAAGCCGTTGGTCCCGGCTCATATTCATGAGAAGTTGGTAGGGTCCAGGTGGTGGAGTCATCTTCCTGGCGTCGGTGATTGTCACCATGTGAGGAAATAGCCATACAACAGAGGTGCTGTCTGGTACAAATGAAACACAAATTTCTGCATAACTCGAGAGCTAATCAAGTAAATTGAACCAAATTTGGCAGGTGGAGGTTTTTGAAGGCAAGAAATGTTTCTAAGTTGACTCGAGCTCCTCTCTTCTCTGAAAGGAGGGCTCATGTACAAATGAAACACACATTTCTGAATAGCTGGAGAACTTATCAAGTTAATGGAACCAAATTTCGCATGTGGAGGTTTTCGAAGGCAAGCAATGTTTCTATTGTGGTTTGAAACTCCTCCGCTCACTGAAAGAGGGGTCTCTCATACAAATGAAACACGAATTCCTGCATAACTCGATAAAAGTTAAAGCAAATGGAACCAAATTTGGCATGTGGAGGTTTTTGAGAGAAATAAATGTTTCTAATGTGGTTTGAGACCCCTCCACCTTCTGGAAGGGGAGACTCCCATAAAAATGAAACATAATTTTTAGCATAATTCGAGAGCCAATGAAGCAAATGAAACCAAATTTGGCATGTTGAGATTTTTGAAGGCAAGAAATGTTTCGATGTCAGTTCAATACCCCTACCCATTTCGAAAGGGGGGGAGGGGGCTCCAATACAAATTTCTGCATAACTCAAAAACTAATCAAGTAAATGAAATCACTTTTAGCATATTGGGGTTTTTGGAGGCTTGATTTCTATAAGCATAAAAATTAATTTCTGTCTGTCTGTCTGTCTGTGAGACTCTTATAGACTCGGAAAGTTGTGAACCGACCAACGTAAAAATTTATACGAAGGGGTTTTTGGGGCTGGGGAAGGTTCTTATGATTGTTTGAGACCCCTACTCTCTCAGGAAGTGGGGCTCTCATACAAATGAGACATACATTTCTTCATAATTCGAGAACTAATCAAGTGAATCGAATCAAATTTGGGGTGTTTTGAAGGCAAGAATGTTTCTATGGTGGTTCAAGACCCCTCCCCTTTCTGAAGGGGGGGGGGGGGTCAAACAAATGAAACTATTTTTTTTATTATAATCGAAGAGCCCAGTGTGATGGTTCGAGAACTAATCAAGCATATGGAATCAAATTTGGCATGAGGGGGGTTTTGAAGGCAATGATTGTATGGTGGTTTCAGAAACCACCACCCTCTGGAAGGGAGGGCTCCCATACAAATGAAACACACGTTTCCACCAAAATGAGAATTATCCAGGTTACTTAAACACAAAACGTGTATTTCTCGGGTAAGAAGCATGTTTTGATAGAAGTTTGAACCCCTGCTTATTCAAGAAAAAAAAACTCTTTCCGAAAAATAACCATAAACGTGCCAGTTAGGTATATTAAATTTTCCTTCATTTAGTTGCAAGCGAAGCAGCGCACGCACCGGTTTCAGCTAGTTCTCGATAAAAAATAATCATTAATTCAAGCCAAACACTGAATAAGGTCTTAAGTAAAAATAAAAACAAAATCGAGTTGAATATCGATTTGAATAGAAAGCCATTACTTTTCTATGAATCATTTTGAAATAAAAGGGCGAACACGAAATTATTGCGACACCGAAAATGTCATACCAATTTTCTTATAATGTTTAGAATCAAACCAAAATTTTAGGGTAGTTTTATACATATATTTACTTCAAAAATCAAAAGAAAAGTTAATCGATGGAGCCTTGAGTGTAAAATTGAACGAATTTTCGCTTGATGCCCTCCATCAAAGTCTTTACAGTGTCATCCGGTACCAGTTTCTCAGTTTTTTTTCGATTTTCTTAACATGTCCTTCTCGTCTTTTACTGTCTTCTTGCTCTTCCGAAGTTCCCGCTTCATCATTGCCCAGTACTGCTCCACCGGGCGCAGCTCCGGACAGTTTGGCGGATTCATGTCCTTTGGAACAAAATGGACAGAATTGGCCTCATACCACTCCAGGACACTTTTAGAATAGTGGCATGATGCCAAATCTGGCCAAAATAGCGGAGCTTCGTCGTGCTGCTGCAAGAACGGCAAAAGGCGCTTCTCGAGGCACTCAGATTTGTAGATCTCGCCATTTACTGTGCCCTTTGTCACGAAAGGCTCACTCCTCAGTCCGCAAGAGCAGATGGCCTGCCAAATGAGATATTTGGAGGCGAACTTCAACATTTTCTTCTTCTTAAATTTGTCGTCCACATAGAACTTGCTCTTGCCGGTGAAAAACTCCAACCCCGGAATTTGCTTAAAATCGGCTTTTATATACGTTTCGTCGTCCATCACACAGCAGCCATATTTTGTCAGCATCTTCTCGTAGAGCTTCCGTGCCCGAGTTTTAGCCGTCGATTGTTGCCGCTCATCGCGGTTTGGGAAGTTCTGTACCTTGTATGTATGTAGTCCAGCTCTCTTCTTTGCAATCCGGACGTAGCTCTGCGACATGCCGATCTTTTTAGCCAAATCTTGGCTTGAGACGTTGGGATTTGCTTTAATCATCCGCTTCACCTTTCCCTCCGTCTTTTTGTTCTCCGGTCCCGGTTTTCTTCCAGCTCCTTTGCCGTGGTCCAACGTCAACCGCTCCTGGAACCGCTTCAACACTCTGGAGACGGTTGAATGGTGAATGTTCAACATTTTTCCCAACTGCCGGTGCGACAGGTCAGGAAATTCCAGGTGTTTGGAAAGAATTTGTTATCTCGACTCCCGTTGGCTCACCTCCATTTTCGTTGAATCGAAAAACACGACTTCGAGTTTGACAGCATGTAAACAATACACATCAATGAGAAAGTGTGCAAAATTTGGTTGATTTTTACCCAATGGTAAAAAAGTTATGCCCTGTTGAATGTGTCGCAATAATTTCGTGTTCGCCCTTTATGCTTTAGGATTATAAAAAAATGAAAATAAGACCCGATAACAAAACGTTCAATGTACTTTTCGTCTGATATCGAACAGCTCTGTACATGGGACTTTTGTCAGCCACTTGTCCAATGTACATTGTTTGTTTAATATTTTGACAGATGTACATAGGACCTACATTTTTTCTTCTAAAAACGCGTGTTCTGATTATTCGAAGAATGAAAACAAGCAAAATGTTCTTCAGTCGGATGGATAATATTCAACTACTTCAAGCAACATTTGTGTTAAATCGAAAAAAGGATCGAAAATTTTAATTTTTTTTTTAAATTGTAATTGCAACTCAATCGTATAATCTTTAATTTTTGTATGGTTTTCAACGTAAAATGTCGTCAGGGTTAAAAAGAAAATGTTGTCTTTGGTGTTTAGGGTGATTGTAGGCGTGAACTTGATACATTTGTTACTTAGGACCTAATGCATTTGCATTTGTAGATTGGACCTGTAAGATTGGTCTTTTGTCAAATTAGAATGTTCATTGGACTATTGTGATTGCGGTATGCACTTGTAAAATAATGTTCGCATTAGTTCTCTATAAGCTTTATTTTTGTACTCTTGTGCCCTCTAATTCTTGCAATAAGTAAACAGTAACCCATCATATTAGAGAACTCCAACATACTACATATTAATTCATTCGGAAATCTCACAAATCGGCACAAATCTCAATCAATAAAGGACCCATGCATCTTATTTTCTTATTTAAGCTTTGCTGCGTTGCATCAGGCATAAAAATAACAACATCAGATGCGTTTGTCCGTTATTGCACGGTAAACTAGTTTCATCCCTTGTTACGAAAATTTCACACTTTTTATGCCTGTTTTCAAAACTATTTGCTGTGTGAATTACAAATTGCCATTGTTATTGCCACACTCATAGGAGATCCCCCAAGATACTTAAGTAAGTAAATTAAGTATAAAAAGAATGATTTGCGGGATATGTAAAGCAGTTTTAATTGTATATACGCTGGTCTAAAACTAGCATCAGGTCGTACAGTTTGTACACTAACACTATTTAGTCTTGCCGTTTACACTAAAGAACAAGTATTTCTCGTAACTAGTGCACCTGTTACTATAATCCGATTGAATAAAGATGTAGACAGTTGTTGAGGTTCTCTTATATAACTTTATGACTATTTTTTAATTGAATGTTCGCTAATTGCAAAGATGAGGCGGTACAAGAGTACAAAAATAAAGCTTAAAGGGAGCTAATGTGAACGTTATTCTATTAGTTATTATCGCAATCAAAAAATTCCAATGTTCATTCTAATTTGGCAGTACACTCCAAGTAATGCTTTCGATTTTCATGCATTTATTATTGACGAACACGCCGTCCTGTCGGCCCTCAGAAAGCTGAAAATTTCGTATACTGCTGGTCCGGATGGGATTCCGTCGTCCATTCTGAAAAACTGCTCTAACTCGCTTGCCGTACCATTGGCTAAGCTGTTCTCACGGTCACTGCACGAAAGTAAGTTTCCCGGTGAGTGGAAACTTTCTCACATGTTTCCTGTCTACAAAAAGGGTGACAAACGGAATGTAGAAAACTACAGAGGGATCACATCTCTATGTCCGTGCTCTAAGGTATTTGAAACCATCATAAACGATGCTCTATTCAACTCCTGCAAAACATACATTTCAACGGCTCAGCACGGTTTCTACCCGAAACGATCTGTTGCTACGAATTTAACCGAGTTTGTTTCACTTTGTGTTCGCACCATGGACGCTGGTGGTCAAATTGATGCTGTTTATACAGATTTGAAAGCAGCATTTGACCGTGTGGACCATGGCATTTTGCTGGCAAAGCTAAAAAAACTTGGTGTTTCTTCCCCTTTGGCGTGCTGGTTCGAATCATACCTAAAGAATCGCCTGCTCTGCTTGAAAATCGGATCATCGCTCTTGGAAAGTTTCACCAATACTTCCGGTGTTCCACAAGGCAGCAACCTCGGACCCCTCTTGTTTACGTTGTTCATCAATGAACTCTCTCATATTCTACCTCCAGGGTGTAGATTATTTTATGCGGATGACGTAAAAATGTTACTTACTTCAACGAGTAAGGCAGGTCAAAGGCTTAGGAGTAACTCTCGATCAAGAGATGACGTTCAGGCCACACTACCACGAAGTAATAGCGAAGGCAAACCGGCAACTTGGATTTATTTTCAAAATATCTGAAGAGTTCCGAGACCCTCTGTGTCTGAAATCATTGTACTGTTCGTTGGTGCGCTCAATACTAGAAAATAGTGTCGTTATCTGGAGTCTTTATCAACGTTGCTGGATTGCGAGGCTGGAGTCTGTTCAGCGTAGGTTTGTTCGATACGCACTACGCCACCTATCATGGCGGGACGCATCAAACCTTCCTGCCTATGAAGATCGGTGTCGGTTGCTTGGAATCGATACGTTAGAACGAAGGAGGCGTAGAGTTCAAGCTATTTTTGTGGCTAAGGTGATCATCGGTGAAATTGACTCTCCGGAACTTCTCAATCAATTGTGCTTCTATGCCCCTGAACGAGCGATTGCACCTTGCGCCTCGTAATCATCTTTATGGAATGAACGAACCCCTGCGTGCTGCTGCCGATGCGTTTAATAGTGTTTATTCCTTGTTCGATTTTAATATGCCATGGACTACTTTTATAAGAAGACTATTTTAATGCTAGCGTTAACTGATTTATTCATGAAGACAAACATATGTCAGATGAAATTTATAACAACAAATAAACAAATAAACAAATAAACAAATAAACAAATAAACAAATAAACAAATAAACAAATAAACAAATAAACAAATAAACAAATAAACAAATAAACAAATAAACAAATATACAAATAAACAAATAAACAAATAAACAAATAAACAAATAAACAAATAAACAAATAAACAAATAAACAAATAAACAAATAAACAAATAAACAAATAAACATATAAACAAATAAACAAATAAACATATAAACAAATAAACAAATAAACAAAAGACCAATCTCACAGGTCCAATCTACAAATGCAAATGCAATAGGTCCTAAGTAACAAATGTAATAATTACACAACTAGAATCATCGTTAACTTCAAAACCAAAATTTTCTTTGAAATCTTGACGACGTTTTACGTTGAAAACCATGCAAAAATTAAAGATTACATGATAAAGATGCAATGACGATTTAAAAAACAAATTTCAATTTTCAATCCTATTTTTCTCGATTTGACACAAATGTGGCATAGAACCTAATGCAATGTTTGGCTTGAATTGTCAACACAGTAAAGCTTTTCAATGCTCATAATAGAGAGAATAAAAGTCATTCTAACAAAAACTTTTGCATGTCTAATATCGATTGCTTACCATTACAATTTTTGCTTCTCATCCGCCATGCGCTTCCATAGAAACTTTTATTTGTTTGTTAAATTATTTGGTCTAGAAGCAGAAATGTTAAACTTTACAAGACATAACAACAAGGTTGTCGAAAAACCTTTTTACCCTTCTTACACCAAAAGAAGGGTATTAAGATCGCTTGAAAATTCGACTTTTCATCCGAGGCCCAGAGGGCCGAGTGTCATATACCATTCGACTCAGCTCGACGAACTGAGCACATGTCTGTGTGTATGTGTGTGTGTGTGTGTGTGTGTGTGTGTGTGTGTGTGTGTGTGTGTGTGTGTGTGTGTGTGTGTGTGTGTGTGTGTGTGTGTGTGTGTGTGTGTGTGTGTGTGTGTGTGTGTGTGTGTGTGTGTGTGTGTGTGTGTGTGTGTGTGTGTGTTTGTGCGTTACAAATAATGTCACATCGGTTTCTCAGCCATTTGTGAACCGATTTCAGTTCTGTTGACGGCAAATGAAAGCTACATCATTCCCATAGAACGCTATTGATTTTTTTTTATTCGGACATTTCGTTACGAAGATATGAACGAAACAGTACTTGACGGCCTATTATAATAGTAACCAAACAGTTTAGTCTCCGATTATATACTGAGCTATTTGAGAACCGATTTTAGTTTTGTTAGCGCTAAATCAAAGCAATAAAAACCTTAAATAACTGGACAAAATGGTCATTATGATTGGATAATCCTTCATGGAGATATGGCCAAAACAATACCCGCGAGCACATAATTGTGAGATGAAAATATACTCGTTGCAGTTCAAACCCGAACAAGACCACTCACCCCAATCGATGCCGCTTGCATTCTATTGTTCCGCACCTGGTGCGTTGTATAGCACATACAGCGGACTAGCCACACTATGCGACTCTATAGAATTAGAGTAGGATCGATTGGCTCGAGTGGTCCGGTTTTGAACTGCAACGAGTATATTCGAAAATTACACAAAGTCTCCATTTACTATAACTACACAATTTTCAACGAACATTGTTAAGCATCTTGAATCCATATCTATAATCAAAATTGACGCTTAGGATTGTCTAATAATTCATTCTATGGACTGATTATATGGAATTTCTAATATTTATGTAATTTACCCTTTTATATAACTAACATAAACAGGTCGTTAAAGACTATTAATGGCAATATTTTAATCACATCGATGAACAATACGTTTTCTGGATTGAAAAATAGTTCATTTTATAAACTGAATGTATGACATATCGAATATTCCTGGATCTTCTTGGAATTTATGATGAAAATATGTATTCAGTACCATATTGGCCACATTTGAGTTCGTAATTCTGGTGAAGTGTAAGAAGGGTTCAGTCTCACCATCGGTGGATTAATTCGGGTTTTTAATATGGCCATTGCAAACAAAACTCTACTAGTAAAAAAATATACGTATATCTTTGAGTTGTTTGCAGTGTATTATTTGTATAACTCTTTTATCAAAAATGAAGATAACTTACCAAAGCACTCACATTTCTGTAGATTTTCTAATTTCAACATTATATCGATTCGAAAAAATGATTACCCCTTTACCCCTTTTTGAATGTTAGTTTGATGAATGTGCTTCAAACAAAATATGCAAAGTTGCATTGTGATCAACAGGAACGTGGCCGAGAGTGATTCACTACTCCCAAGTGATAATTCAATTGGTTGATTCTGTTGGGTGGTTAACATGCTCGTGCTCATACTCAGCCATCTTGATGAAATTATTTGAATCAATGCAAGCCCAAACAGTGACAGTGTTGGTTTACAATAGAACCAATTTAAAAAATAAAAGGGTCCAAAAACAATCCGAAGTGGATTAACACAGGTTTTAGCTTCGTTCCTCTCTAAGACTAATCACGAAACTCAAAACTTTTTTTCTCGCATGACGCAGATATATAAATATAAATTGAACTCTTATTCACCACGCAAGAAACTCGGTTGAACAAAATCCATTTCTAAATTGTCTTCGGAAACGCTGATATGATTACTGCTCGAGCATTGTGCGGCAAACCCCTAGATTAATCCCTACCATGAAATTTACCAATCGGAATTTTTCAAATAAATCCGTCTTTCAATGCTCTAACAGATGTTCCTGCTTGAATAGCAACCATTTATCGTACCAGATCTGATAAAGAAAAACAAATCCAACACATATGCGAAAACAGCAGCCAGTTCTATAAGCTCAGTGATCCGGATCAATTTCTCCCTTCGACCCACGATTCGAATTTCAAGGACGACTGAACCACGCAGATGGCAACGATGAGATATGCACCGGATGCGTTCCTTTTCGAATTGTGTTGATGTGTTTGAGCTTGGTGCGCCCGGCATGCAATCCGTACCTATGGTTGGGAAAAGTTTTCGATTGTTCAATAGCACTTTCGAAACTATTGAAGAATGCGTTTACGTTTTAATCTCTGGATTCCCTTTCTAACGATATTGATTTGAACAATCAATTTGATATTCTCACCGATGATAAGAATGATCCATCAATCAGACAAAGTTCATCAAAACATTCTCGAATTAATGTAGGGAAAGAAAAGCCACCACCTTTTGTGGTAACAACTTCCGATTTTCATGGTATCCGTAAGGAACATACGAATTTCATTAAAGATTACAAATTTTCTTTTCAAATAGGTCGTCGGGGTGAATGCCATGTATTGGCTGAAACCTTGATCGGATTCAAACTTCTCCTCGAGTATCTTGCTCAAAGAGGCGTCCAATTTTTCACATATGACACCAAAACTGAACGTCTGTTCAAGGTTGTCTTAAAAGGTCTGGCCAGTGGTGAATCCCTGGATGAGATCAAACATAAACTAATTAAATTGCTTGGAGCTACACCAGTTCAAGTAATAAAAATGAAAATTCCAACCTGGCGATTCTCGCAATGGGATTTCTAACGATTTTTATTTAATTCATTTTAAAACAAATGAATTGAATAACCTTAAGACATTGGAAAAAGGCAGCCTTATGCTCCATGTCCGAGTGAAGTGGGAACACTTTAGGAAGACTGGAGGAAATTTCCAACATCTCACCTAGTGTCGTAAATGTCAGGGATGGGTTCACGGGACAAAAAATTGCAAAATGCATGCATTGGGGCGATTCCTCTCACGACAAGGACAGCTGTTCTGTGAAGGATCCAGAAAATTTTAAATGGGCGCATTGTGGTGGAAACCAATAATCCAATATTTGGGAATGCAAGACTCGCTAAAGGATCTTGCATTCTCGTGCTAAGCATCAGGTAGGGACCGCTTCGCGTTCCCGACCAGATACTCATTCTTCGGCTGTTAACAACAACAATGTTCAACAATGAACAATGCCTAACCGTCAAATTTTCCACTGCTATCTGCTGTTAACAATGGTAAGTACAAACAGAGCACAAACTTTCAATTCTCCATTCTTACCTGCTGCTAACAATGTACAGCTAGGTAATGGAACTACCTACGCTGCCGTTACAGCCGGTAGAAATCAAAATTCTAACAGAAATGTTGCAGATTTTGACCTAGGTAGCATAACCGCTCCTAAAATGGATTTTTTTTTTTACAGAAATCATTATTCGATATGATTAATGGAATGTTAAATACAAACTCCAACTGGTATAAAATTTGCAAACAACTTTGCCATGACCCTGAAATTCAGCAATGGGTATTAAGACACTGAATATTTTAAACTGGAATGCTCGAAAAATAATGAAGACGAGCTGTTTAACTTTTTACGAGTTCATAACGTGCATATTGCCGTTGTAACTGAAACTTTTCTTAAACCATGCAATAAAATAAGAAGGGTATACCGAAATGACAGTCTTGATAGTCCAGGTGATGGCGTTGCCATAATTGTTCATAGTTGTATCAAACATTACATTCTTTCTTCATTTGATAGCAAAGTTTTTGAAACTTTTGGGGTTTCTGTTGAAACAAAATGCCTATTTACCATTCCAATGCGTAGGTCAGCAAAAGAATCTCCTCAAGGGTGACCTTCAGAAGCTTACCCGTAATAAGTCAAAATTATTTATTATTGGTGATTTTAATGCAAAATACCGTTCGTGGAATAATGCTCAAAGCAATTCCAATGGTAATATACTTTTTGATAATTGTTCTGTGGGTTCTTACACTAATCAATATCCAAACAGCCCAACTTGCTTTTCCTCTGCAAGAAATCCCTCAACTATTGATTTGGTCTTAACTGATTCATGTCAACTTTGTAGCCAATTGGTTACCCATGCTGACTTCGGTTCGGATCACCTTCCAGTAACTTTTGAAATATCCCAAGAAATAATTTCTCATCCCAACAGTTCTACTTTCAATTACCATAGAGCTGATTGGAACCAATATCAAACATTCATGGAATATAACTTGGATCTTAATATTCCTTAGAAAATGATATCAGAATGATATCGATAATGCTCTTGAATCTCTGACTACTTCTATAGTCGAAACAAGAGCTGCCTCAGTTCCAAAATGCGAGGTCAAGTTCAATTCAATTATAATAGACGACGATCTTCAGCTTTTGATCCGTCTGAAAAGTATCCGTAGAAGACAATATCAAAGAACACGCGATCCCGCCATGAAAGTTATCTGGCGAGATTTGCAAAAACAAATTAAAAAACGCTTCTCTACCCTGAGGAACAAACAATTCGAAAATAATGTGTCAAAATTAGAGCCGAGTTCCAAACCTTTTTGGAAACTCTCCAAAATTTTGAAGAAACTTCAAAAGCCTATTCCAGCGCTCAAAGAAGGTGATAAAATATTGCTAACAAATGTGGAAAAAGCTCAAAAACTTGCTCAGCAGTTTGAGAGTTCCCATAATTTCAGTTTGGGTCTTACTAGTCCTATTGAGAATCAGGTTGCTCTTGATTATCTGAATATTTCCTCCCGGGGAATTGATTTAATAAATGTTTTCATATGGCATACTTTCCTGACAAATGTAAAAATGCCAAAGTTGTTCCATTTTTGAAGCCCGAGAAAGATCCAGCTGAAGCTTCTAGCAACAGACCAACAAGTTTACATTCTTCAATAAGTGAATTTTTGAAAAGATAATTTTGAATAGAATAATGCTTCACATCAATACAACTCACCATAGCCATTCAACTACTCATCGACTCTTAAGAGTTACTAATTTAATTTCGTTCAAACAAATCTGACGGCTGCTCAGCTGGAGGTGCTCTTCTAGACATAGAAAAAGCATTCGACAGTGTTTGGCATGAAGGTTTGATTGATAGATTGAAAAACTTTAATTCTCCGCTCTATATTATGAAATAAATTCAAAATTATTTAACTGACAGAAATCTACAGGAAAATTATCAGAATTCCAAATCCGATCGACTACCTGTTAGAGCTGAAGTCCGGGTTGTTAGCGGAGTTACTTTCAGATACTCAGGTTTTCGTAGGGGTAACGGAATGAACGACTGTCTCGCTTTGCTCTCCACAGATATTCAGTTAGCTTTTTCTAAAAAAGAGCAAATGGCTTCTGTATTCTTGGATATCAAGGAGGCTTTTTAGTCTGTATCTATAGAAGTTGAAGTCAGATGAACTCCACGCTTGTGGCTTTTCTCCATTAATGAATAACTTTTTGTACAATTTTCTGTCAGAGAAACATATGAGCTTTTTACTTGGGCTCTAGAGCTAGGTATCGAGTTATCTGCGGAGAAAACTGAATTGGTCGTTTTTTCTAGGAAGCATTATCCGGCACAACCAAAACTTCAACGATTCTAAGTGCACCTGGAGATCCCACATTGAGTATCTGAAGCAAAAGTGCCAGAAAAGGATCAATTTTCTTTGCACAATTACCGGAATCTGGTGGGGAGTCTTGAAGAGTGAGGATAAATACACATGTAGCTAGTAGAACGATCAGTATAGAAATGAATTTATTTTACAGTAGTCATTTGGATGTAAACGATCAAGGCTACCACAAAGTGTACCTCTAACGCTCATTCTCACAGATGATGAATCTTGATTATATAAGTCCTGCTTCAGTTCGGAATAGTTGTAGTTTTACTCTGGGATGCGGCTTCGTCGTCATATCTGCTAACTGATCAGTGGTTGGACAATACTGAACAGTAATTACTCCTTGCGTCTACAAATCTTTGGTAAAGCATATTTAGTGTTAGTATGCTTTGATCTCTTCTCGATCTTCTCTACGTCTTCACGCTTAGTTTTTTCGCTGAAAATCTCTGCTTTCTGAGATTGAATAAATTCGGAGATTCAGCTAACAAACAAACATTAAATAGAAACATCAGTAAAAATAACTGTCGAGTTGATCGGCTGTTGGATATTTTGCCGAGGTAAATTAAGTGAGTAGCTGGTGTATGCAGCTCTGGCTGTCTTCCAGTATTTCAATAGGTCCAGACGATTCTCCAATGTCGGCTAACTGCTTTTTTCTATTGACAGGATTCAGCCAGCGCAAAAACTCCGCTTCAGTTGACGACAGTGCAACGCAGTTCTGCGTTCGTGCTCCCCAGGACGCTAGACCACCGTCAAGGAATTCCAAATAACCCGAATTAAATTTTCGTTCACTGCAATCACCGGCCCAGTCTGCATCCATATAACATATCAGTGGCTCAGATGTTCCTCCAAGGTAAAGATTCAGCTCTTTCGTTGCGTGTAGATATCGTACAACTCGTTTGGCTTCGTTACAATCAGCACTGGTCGGATTGCTGACCTTCCGTCCCAAAATAAAAGCTGAAATTGATATGTCCGGTCTTCACGGAGACGTAGAGCAATCCTCTGATCAAACTTTGGTAGTCATCAACACGTGGTAGTTGACTGTCTCTCTTCTCGTTTCACTGCACGAAACCGGAATCCATGGGAATAGACGATGTTTTTGCTTCACTCAATCCAAATCTTGCTGCTAGCTTCGAAATGTACGCAGATTGACTAACCAAGAAACAGCGCTTTGATCTGCGGATACCTTCATCTTCGGTCACATAAGGATCCTCTTTTTGAAGCGTGGTATCGAAAGACCTTTCAGCTGCTGATTTGAACTCCTGTTGATCGTTGTCGCTGTCACCTTCGAATGAAGCTTCTTCTTTGTTTTGAACAATCATGTTTTCATAGTGTGAAGTTCGTAATCAATTTTAATGTTTTGAAATAGAAATATCTTTCTTATCAACATACAACCCTAGGAGTGGACAGCAATTTCTGCTAGAATCCAAGATGTGAAGAGAAGGTATTGATAGGTCTGGCCTTTCAAAAATGCCCTCCGCTTAATTTCAACTGCTTTGATTCAATTTCACAGCCTGTCGTGCTCTAACGAACCTAGGGTAAGGGGATGTAATGTTAACCTAGCTTCTTCATTTGGCCTAAGTACCAAATATGTCATTAATTCAACAATAATCAACAAAATTATGTTGCCAGCAAGATGATTGATTTTATTAGAAGCAGTTCAGACAATAATAATCAATTCACTGTTGTTCACTTCAGTGTAATTTTCAATTTTCCTAACTTTTAATACATCATGATTTCACTGGTTAAGCTGAACTGATTATATCCATGATCTTCGAATGATCTAAATTAGGCTAAATGGAACGGATAATCCGAATAATGCAGCTTAGATGTACAGAAAATAGTCACACGTTATACCTAAGCTATCTTTTTGCATAGATAAAATAACAATGATTTAATAAGAAATACGTTGACCCAATGTTAGGGATATATTTTTTTCTTTGTTCCCAATTATGGCCTGTTGCCTGGATAACGTAGTAAAAATTATGTGATTGGTAGAATTTTTAACGTTAATGTACGAGTTTCAGTTGAATTTTTTCCAAATGGCTTATCTAAACACAAACCAAGAAATAAAACTTGTGTGTTTCAAAGCAGGTTTAGTTTAGTTTGTTTTGTGAAATTTTATGTTGGGTAAAGCGAATACAGCTGGCAATGCCTTAAATCAGATAATCAGGGGGGAAACCCGTACGAAGACTGGATTTAATAACAAATCGATCGAATAGGACGAAGTTGCATCCATGAATAGACCCAATTTGATGCTTATAGACCGACATTACATCCATATCCTTTGAAAGTTTCTGACTTTATAAAATGAGTTGTATAGCTTTTCGTTATACACACTACCAAACGTCTTATTAAACGTATCTAAGCAAGTGTATAACTAGCTAAATATCGCTTCCAGTCAAAATACTTTATGAGTTATAATAAAAAATGTAATCGATCATTGCATGATAGGCTGAGTCAAGGGACACATACCCTCGGACCCTTTTCCTCGGCATCGAATTCGCTCATCTGTTGATAGCTGTTGCAGGAACTCTTCAATTCATATACAATCCTTTCCAATGTCGTGTTGCTAATATCACTCGGCTCTCGATTGTAGGTGATTTCAACAAAATCTTCATCTCTGCTTATTACTAGCTTCAATGACTTCATGTATATGAGCCGCCATCCCTTTTGCTCCGTAGCGTATTCAACAAACGTCATTTTTCATGATAAGTTTCTTTCTCTGTTGCTTCGAACTGTGAACGAAAGCTTGACATCCGAAAACACGCAAATGATCCATTTTCAGTTTTCTACCAGTCCAAACTTCATGAGGTGTTGATTCTGCTGACTTCGACGGTAATACGTTCTGCAGATATACAGCTGTGCTCATTGCTTCTGTCTAGAATCTATCATCCAGATCAGCATTCGCTAGCATGCATCTCGCGATCTCGCTCAAGTAACGGTTACGCCTTTCTGCAACTCCATTCCATTGAGGTGAATGCTTGTTGTGCACTGCTTCAACACGTGTACTCCCCGCCATTGTCTGATCTGATTACCTTCGGTGTACTGTTGAACTGCGTTTGATCCATTTTGACGTATTGCTGAATCTTTTCCACTTCTTCAGACTTTTTTTTTGATGAAATACAGCACACAGTATCTGCTATGATCGTCCGTCAAGGTAAGGAAGTACCTGAAACCACTTAGTGACTTGGTTTCTATCGGACCACACACGTCAGTATGTATCAGATCTAGTACAGCTGAAGACTTTTTCTCCGTCGATTTAGGAAAAGGTTTTCTGGTTTGCTTTCCTTCAAAGCAATTCTTGCAGTCCTCAGTCCTTTGGCCTTATGAGTTTTCCTTTCGATATTCGAGTCTTGACTAGCGTAACAGTCCTTCCTTTTGTGACCTTTTTTGCCGCAATTGAAAGAAAATTGAAACAGCTTCTTCGTGGCATTGACCTATAGAGTCGATTCACCGGTTTCATCGTCTTCGTGTAGCTGCTTCGAAAATTTCAGGAGTTTTCCCTTCACGAAGTCCATCTTCAACTCGTCATCCTTCAGAATCAGCATCGCCGTCCGAACTTGTGCACAGGGCATTGGCAAACTTCGTAATAAAATTGCTGCATGGAAACAAATCCGATCCAGTTTTCATGATTAGCACATCTTGAAACCAGAAACGGTATTCCTTCATGAAATCATGACTATGAATCATGAAATCATGACTACGAATGACCAAAATGACCAATATCATGATTGAGCGCAACCATTTTCATGAACCAGAAATCATGACCACTGCCAGCGTTACGCGTATCTGTCAAAACGTGCTCAATCATGTTTCAGCGTCATTCGCGTTCGGAGGTTTAATTTTGAACGGTTTAATAGAGTGTTGAATTTTAGGTTATTTCTATTTAGAAGTTGGTGCGTTCCGTCGCCTTCTCGTGCCTGCTAAAGTACCGGTAAGTGAGATAAATTTACGAGCAAGAATATGAAAGAATAAGTTGTTTGCAACCGACCTAATTCATTGCTCGTTTTTCTGATTTTTTCCAACAGAATACCCGTTACCCATCAGTCAGTTGCCTCAACAGTACCGTCCCGTACCTTCTCCGCTCAACAGGCAAGTGCATTGTCAAACAATTGAACATGTTTTTATCAACTCAGTGCTCGTTTTCTTTTTTAGATTTTTTTCCAACACAATACCCGTAACCCGTCAAGCAGTTGCCTCAATCAGCGCCGTCCAGTTTCATCTCCGCTCCAACACGTAAGTGAATTGTCAAACAATCCTCGACAACTTATTTAAAACGACGTATCTGAATTTGTAGACAAAGAGTGAAACAGAGATTCAAACGTAATTTCTCAAAACTCACAGCAGCCCCTCGGAAACTAGCATCAACATCATGTTAGGGAAATGTTATTCATTGTGTCGGTGGTCCTAGCGTGTGTAAAGGAGCTAAGGTTTTCAAAAATTTCATGTTTAGTTCTTTCTTCCCTTTTTTGTTTATCATGATTTGAATTCATGGTCCTATGAAAAAAGCCCAGAATCATAAACTTTGCGCATCCACTTTGCGCATGATAGCCAAGTTCATGATTTTCAGAATTTTAATCATGATTTGGGGGACAGTGACTCATTACATTATGATTTCGATTCATGGTTTGTTCTCAGCAGTACAATTCGTAACGCCTCGGGTGCGTTACGGGAGCATTAATCGTGATATCATGAACTAAAAGCATGGTGTATTTTCGTAAAATGAAAATACACTAGACTCATGATAACATGAGTCGTTTTGACCATCTTTGGGAGAGGGTTTGTTTTCGTGTACTTGAACGTCCCCTCCTAGATCCTTTTCGGCACTTTGAGTCCTTGAGAACAGCTCCTCCAAATCGTAGATGTGAGCTTCGATGTCACCTCCCTCTGCCATCTTCTTGTTGCTAACTTGACAGATCAGGTACACTCGGGAACACATCGTTTTCTTCGGGTGTTGAGCCTTGAGTTTCTCCCATGTTTCCTTGGCCGATTTCAAATTCCAAATCAACGGATGTTGGCATTTTTCGACCAGCAGTGAAATTGACGCCCGAGATTTTCGGTCTCCCGATGTACATGCAGCCGTAGCCCACTCTATAGACGGTTGTGAAAACAAGTTAATAAAACCTTTATAACACCATACAGATTTTGAAACTGGTCTAGTGAAAGATGTTATGACCACTTGTGAACCTACTTAAAACCTATTGCCTGCCATGAAAACCAGCATACGGCCGAATGATCACAGCTGTCAAACTTCACAGTGATATCGTGGTTGGTTTTTGTTGTTCTGCTTTATTAGATTCTCTGCTCTTTTGAAAACTTTAGCAGTAAATAATCTAGTTTTGCGGTAAATTTTGTTTGATATAAAAATATCCAAAACAAATTGGGTTTTTTACAGCATATAATATATATGCGCATTTAATTTTATGGTGCATATTGGCACGATAAGAGCCGAAACCTAATTCGCCTCCGAAATGAAGCGAGTTTACAAAAATAAAAACAAAATTTTAAAAAATATATTCGAAAAATTAATGATGAATTTCATGAAAATTGATGGCATTCAAAATTACCCGTTGGGCATTTTCTCTTGATAGTTTGGGTAGAAGTAGATAAAAGTGTTTTTTTTTTTTTGTTTTTCATCGCTGTCAGTTTTTCGAAAATTGGATAAATGGCGTCACCCGAAAATCAATCGCGAATTGATTTTGCGCAAGCACCTGGAAAATCCTCAGCTCTCTCATCGGAACATTGAAAAACAACTCAGAATCGTACAGTCAACGTGCGTCGTGTGATTAAACGTTAGTACGAAACTTTGAGCATCAAACGGAAGGAAAATTGCAGTCAGAATAGATGTTCTATTAGTGATCAGGATCGCAAGCGTGTCGTGAAAGCGTTTAAGCGGAATCCCAATGCTTCGGTCAGAGATGTACAAAGTGCAAAAGGTTCCAAATCGTGACGAACGGCAAAAAACGGTGCGAAAGTCACGAGCCCGGAAACTGTATACCCAGATTCTGACGAAGCCTCATCATAAAGGGCGAACACGAAATTATTGCGACACTGAAAATGTCATGCCAATTTTCTTATCATGTTTAGAATCAAACCAAAATTTTAGGGTAGTTTTATACATATATTTACTTCAAAAATCAAAAGAAAAGTTAATCGATGGAGCCTTGAGTGTAAAATTGAACGCATTTTCACTTGATGCCCTCCATCAAAGTCTTTACAGTGTCATCCGGTACCAGTTTCTCAGTTTTTTTTTCCATTTTCATAACATGTCCTTTTCGTCTTTGACTGTCTTCTTGCTCTTCCGAAGTTCCCGCTTCATCATTGCCCAGTACTGCTCCACCGGGCGCAGCTCCGGACAGTTTGGCGGATTCATGTCCTTTGGAACAAAATGGACAGAATTGGCCTCATACCACTCCAGGACACTTTTAGAATAGTGGCATGATGCCAAATCTGGCCAAAATAGCGGAGCTTCGTCGTGCTGCTGCAAGAACGGCAAAAGGCGCTTCTCGAGGCACTCAGATTTGTAGATCTCGCCATTTACTGTGCCCTTTGTCACGAAAGGCTCACTCCTCAGTCCGCAAGAGCAGATGGCCTGCCAAATGAGATATTTGGAGGCGAACTTCAACATTTTCTTCTTCTTATATTTGTCGTCCACATAGAACTTGCTCTTGCCAGTGAAAAACTCCAACCCCGGAATTTGCTTAAAATCGGCTTTTATATACGTTTCGTCGTCCATCACACAGCAGCCATATTTTGTCAACATCTTCTCGTAGAGCTTTCGTGCCCGAGTTTTAGCCGTCGATTGTTGCCGCTCATCGCGGTTTGGGAAGTTCTGTACCTTGTATGTATGTAGTCCAGCTCTCTTCTTTGCATTCTGGACGTAGCTCTGCGACATGCCGATCTTTTTAGCCAAATCACGGCTTGAGACGTTGGGATTTGCTTTAATCATCCGCTTCACCTTTCCCTCCGTCTTTTTGTTCTCCGGTCCCGGTTTTCTTCCAGCTCCTTTGCCGTGGTCCAACGTCAACCACTCCTGGAACCGCTTCAACACTCTGGAGACGGTTGAATGGTGAATGTTCAACATTTTTCCCACCTGCCGGTGCGACAGGTCAGGAAATTCCATGTGTTTGGAAAGAATTTGTTCTCTCGACTCGCGTTGGTTCACCTCCATTTTCGTTGAATCGAAAAACACGACTTCGAGTTTGACAGCATGTAAACAATACATATCAATGAGAAAGTGTGCAAAATTTGGTTGATTTTTACCCAATGGTAAAAAAGTTGCCCTGGTGAATGTGTCGCAATAATTTCGTGTTCGCCGTTTAGAGATGAGACTAGCGGGGGCTCGGGGCGTTGGGGGGGGTGTTCCGCGCAAGTGGAGGGGGGAGAAAATTTTGTGGGAGAAAATATGGGGGGGTGGGGGGGGGGGGGGGGGGGCAGGGGAGGGGGGCGGGTGGTGGGTGTGGTTTTTTTTTGTGGTGTGGGGGGGGGGGGGGGGGGGACACAGAAAACAGACATCCAGGCTCGAACATTTTTTTCCCAATTTACTGTGTAAATTTTTAAAAGCAAACCGTTGGAAAATCAGCGCCGCCTAGTCTAGGTTTCACCAAACTAAAATTGACAGACTATCAAATCTCAAGGCGCGCAGGTGGTGCCATCAACATACGATTCACCAAAACTAACGGAAACAAGCTATAATCTTAAAATGGCAGTTACAGAAATTTACACACGGAGGGCACTCCAGCTTGGATGTCTGTTCTCTGTGCCAAGGACATGAACCCCTCCAACGCACCGGAGTTGAGGCCCATCGAAAAGGGGGCCCAAGGGTTGGAAACCCGGCCAAAAAAGTATTTTTCTAAAGAAAATTTTTTTGAGCTGGTTGGCCAATTAGTTGGCCAAACAAACACCATTATCAAAAAAAAAATTTTTTTTAAAAAAAAAAAAAATGTTTTTAACATGGTTGGTGTAATGTTATTTCAACAGTATTTAGAACTATCCATAAAATCTTGTCCTGTTCATGTTTTTTTTTAAAATGAATGAAATAATGTTTTTAAGAACAATGATAAAGTATAAAGCAATTCCAGCAGTGAGAAAATTATTTTTAGCACAATCTGTAGTCAGATTGATATATAGAATACGAGAGATCCAATCCGATCCGAACTAGACATGTTATGCAATACATGTATAGTACATCTATAAAACAAACAATTATAAATCATTGTAAAAAGGTGTTTTGTGTGTAACTTGGGATTTGGCGTTTAATGCATTTACTGGAGGCAAAATGGTTTCAAAATGCTGACCATAATAAGATAATATGAATAAGTCCTAATACAGCATTTCAAAACACCTTTTTCGAGTTCATAAAGGCGAAATAAAACCTTTAATAGAAGTAAACGGAAATTGAGAAAACAAGGTTTTGAGATCGTTGTAAACAAGCTGTGTAGGTTCTCATAAACCTGACTAAAATATGAAACCTATTGGCACCTCTTGGTGCCATAATAAAACCAAATCTAGTGGCTTTCATATAACTTTAATAAAACTCAATAAAGCTGGATGGTTTTATTTAAGTTCAGAAACGACTTATAACGCACATCTATGCAATCGTATAGCTAGTGTACTTTTTGAGCTAAAATTCAAAAGATAATCGATCACTACTAATTAGGCTGAGTAATGGGACACATACCCTATTTTTCCTATACCCAAATGCTGTTAGGCGTCAAAACCATCATCACTATTTGTCTTCTTCTTTTTCCAACTTGAGTTAACAAATAAAATCGTCAAGCGTGTACACGATACGGCGAAAATTCTCATGAAAGAGTGAGCATTGCATAGCTTGCCAAGGATAGTTAAATTTCCCAACGTAGATGAGTAAATAAAGTAAAACCAAGTCAAAAAGATTTTTTTTCTTCAAGTTTCGAATTTTTAACTGGACATCATGCGCATCCACACTCAACATATGCATTTTTTTCTGTCTGTTGTAGCTGTCGGCACATTCCGCAACAGTCATGCATACGTTGCATTTACAAACATGAAGACCAACGCACAGTTTTCCACATGTCCTTGATGTTCCTTGACTGGGATGATGTATTTTCCAACGGTTCGTGCTGAGCTTCGTTTGTATTCTTAATTACTCAGGCACCTTGTCGTCACCCATTAATTTCAACGCCATGCCACGCCATAAGGCTGACCATGGTCACTACATGTGTATGAAATAACTGCGTGGCTACTGTCACCAAGGTCAACAGAATGTATTTAATTACGCTGTTATGCACGTTGCACATTATTCATGGAAGAGAGAGAAAGAGTCCCAATCGGTTAAGGCCATTAAGGTGATAAACATGATATGAGATCAAAGTTTGTCAACAGGGGAAAGCAATTTCAAATTGGATCCAATACGTTTCAATGAGCATAAACAAATGTTAAGCACCATTTAGAACCCGATTTTAATGATATTGGTTATATTTAAAAAAGCCGAGGTGAATTCATCTTATTAATACACCTGATTTGTTATACGTGAAATATCCCAAATAACCCAACAAAAGGGTGAATAGGGGGGAAAGGAAGGGGGAGAGCTATTGGGCTGTTAGAAAGAGGATACCTCCTATTGGAAAACCTTAACCCGGTTGTGAACTAGTTTAACCCACGGAGAACTTAAAAATATGACATACAGTATGAATTGGTTTGTGAAAACTACGTATACAGTATTATACAGTATTATTAGTAAAATTCACCTCGGCTTTTTTTTTGCACCTATATTTCAGCATGGTCAATATCGGGTGAAAAGAAATACCATGGTGAACGGGAAACATACTCATGTTTTGGCGGACATTTTTAATATGGTACCTAAATTTTTCACAGAAATTCGGATTTTGAAAATGGTATGTCCAAAAACGACTTTTTTCACATATGTTATGAAAACTTCAAATTTATAAACTGTATCAACAGAACCTGATGGAAACATGTTAATAATGTTGTCAATTTTGTCCACATTATTGTTCTTGACAAAGTTACAGAAGGTTGAACATGGCGTTTTTTGGAACAAAATTTTCCCGGGTTTTTTCTCTGGTGTGAGTGTGCCTGTTGTGGGATGTCACGCCAAAACTCACCATCAAAATTATAAATCAAATTATTTTGTACCAAACCCGGGGTACCGAATGTCGACGATTTTTAACCCCCTATTTAAGCGATTAGACGCTATGAATTCAATAATTAATGATTATTTTTGTTGATTGTTAAAACAATAAAGGATTTTTATTAAAAGATGTTGCATCTTTGAAAATCAAGAATATTTGACGGTGATTCAAGAATAATAAATCTCTTGCATTGCAAACGGGGGTCATGAATGAATTTTAAAACGACATAAGCTCTATGATGAGTAGTTGTTTGATGACAGTCCGAAGCCAAGTTGAGATGAAGAAACTTCTTTATGAAATCGATAAAGGTCCTCTGACTTAAGAACATTGGACCAATCCGGATGTATTTCATCAGGTTGCGCACTATAAAATATTTTATCTGCTTGAGAAAAAAAATGCATTAAAAATGTATCATGAATAAAGATATACAACGTGTTGAACAACAAATCAAACAAACAAACAAATCATTCAAACAAACTTAAGTCCCCAACGTTTGCATTTGAAAAAAATGGACAAAAATTGCCGATTTTTCATGTGTTTACCTTCACCCGCACTGATTGCTTTTGCTGCGTCGTTCTCGCGGAAATAAAATTAAAAAATATTCCTTCATTCAACTAAAATGAACGGTGAACTTATAGTTTTTCCGAGTGCTGCGTAGGACGCTGTGAATGGAATCCCTCTCATAGTGTGTTATGATCGTGTTTCATGAGATGGATTGTTGTTTCCCATTTTTTGTGTTTTTAGTGGCCCGCTCCCGTATCCGGACGAGCTTTCCAGCATCATATAAGGAACATTGGTGAGGTCGTTTTATATTATCAAAAATATACCTTAACTATATACACGCCAGGATCAAGAATTTCCATTTTTGATTCTGGAAGTGTGAAAACTCTTCACATATCCATTTGATGTGTGAAGATTTTCATGCGGGGCTTATTGTATATGAAGATGACCTCAGAATGTACGTGTATGAACAGGCATTTTTGAAATGGGTCGTTGGATTTTCAATAGAGCTGTCACCTTCAATCTACAGGGCTAAAAATGTTTGCACATAGTGATCACATATAAATTATTGAAGAAATGCAGACAAGTTTCTTCCATAAAAGCACTGCCGGTCAGTGGGAGATTAATTGCAAAGACACACACCCGCACTGACGAAACTACCCATGCAGCATCAATCATAGTAACCCATGAGTCAGCAGACAAAATTTGACAGATCTATCAGTCGAACTCTAACCGTGATGGCAAAAACAGTGAAGCAACTCCGTTCAGAAGTGCGCGCGTTCAAAGAACGACACCCCGCCGCGTCGAAAACGGATATCGTGCGGCACTTTGTGGACACCGGATACGCCCGTTCTGGCATCTACAACATCTTGACACTATTAGCCAACAATCAGAGCATCGAAAGAAAGCCCGGTTCCGGACGGCCGACAACCCTGTGCGACAAGAAGCTCCAAAGGATGCTGAAGAGGAAGACCGAGGGTAAAGAGGCTACATCGCTGCGTGCGCTTGACCGGGAGGTCGCACAGTGGCGGCTGTTCTTATAAAAGTCGGACGAAACCTAAAATGTTTGTATATCGGCCTGAAAATTACATGTTTAGTAAATTTTGGGGTGTTGAGTTGATTTTTGACATCAACAATTATTTTAAATGGAAGATAATCTCTCTAAAGTGCAACTGAACCTTTCTTACGAGTATGATATTTTTTCAGTTCATACAAAATTTGAAACCCTTTTTCAGTAGAATTTCAACGTAATCAAAAATAATTTTAATAGGGTAATTGACGGATTTAGTAATACTTTAACCTATTATCGTCAGCCAGTGGACTATTAAGTGTGTGAAGTCAGTCATAAATTGTTTATTCATTTTAAGTCTACACTCTAGAGCATAAGGGGTGGGGGGAGGGAGTGGGTTGAGTTTATTTTATTTATTGTTCTCTAGGTTGGAGGTGGGTAGTAGGAAATGCATACGCAACAGATTTAGCAATATGAAAAAAAAAATTAAACCGTCAATTGTATTGCTACAAAAGAAGGGTTATCTAGTAAGTTGAAATTAATTGCATATAGTTTGAAGGGGGGGTGTATAATACAGATAAATCTATATATATGGCAACTCTGCACGCAAACTTCACGCAAACATCAGCACCTTCGTAGTCCCGAATGGCAAACAGCCACGGAGAAAGAGAAGCTCGTTATACAAGATGTGTCACAACTACATACAAGCGAGCTCCCATAAGCGCCCATGCAAATAATTACATCACTAAATTTTTTGCGGTCTACTAATACGCTTGCAGTTAATCTTCTTCCTCACCCTGTATAAATGCTCATTGGATTCGACAGGCTCGTTCGAACACCAATACTTGCATTTTGTGTATGAACTTTGAAATTGTACAAAGTTGAAAAGGTCCGGTGCACTTAATCGGACGGAAGTCAATTTAAAAAAAAAAATACAAGTTTTCTTTCTCATCAAAGATGTGCTCGACACCAATCGGTAATCAATATTTTTTCTCCTATGTCATTAAATGTGTTTAAGCTTTCGTTTTTTATTTAATTAGAAATTTTCTTAAAAAGAAAAAATATATTGGATCCGGTTCTTGATATAGCGAGTTCGAACGATAAACGTACTGCTATTGAAAACTACATAGAAAGATTTGTAGGAGGAACCATTCATGAAGAATATGAGAAGCAAATATCAATATTCTTTCGAGAGTTCTTGCGTCGATGGAGTAAATCACAACGGAAAAAGGATCGCTTTTTAAAGGAAAATGCTGATTGGCTCGACGATTTTTTTGTACTTTCTGGACCTAGTTCATCAACATCAGAAGCAAATGTCAATCAAGGTGGTCGACCTTCAAAAGAATTCGGTGATTGCAGCAACCGAAGTAAGCGTCGAAGAACGGAAGAATTGCGTCGTACATGTAGCTTTAGTACGTTCTTATTGCTCTTACTTTGTATTTTTTTTCTCTTTAACTTAAATGTTTTTTTTTCTTTATAACTTTATAATAGGTGAGTTGAAGTTTGCTACTGAGGTGGCTTTGCGTGCTGATGGGCAGAAGGAAGTTGCAGGCATTCTGAAGACTGGTGTCTCTACGCAAAGGCTATCTGATGAACAAGCTTTAGCTGTATTTGTTGATGCAAAGCTATCTAAGCGTAGCTACAACATCGTAAGAGAGCCTGCAAAAACCATATACCCACCATATGACTCAATCTCTGCTGCTAAAAAGAAGTGCTATCCTCCAGATCAGTACTTCGAAATTTCAGAAGGTCTTTGCAGAATTGATTTACAGCAACTTTTAAATCATACTGTTTCAAGATTAATTAGTCTTGTGCAGTTCAATTTTACTAATCTACCTAATGACGATTTGCGGCTTGTTCTGAAATGGGGGATGGATGGAACTACGCTAAGTGAGTACAATCAAACATTTAAAAGTTTGGAAAACTCAGACGCAAACGTAATTTTGACATCACTTGTTCCACTAAAACTGTTTCAAGGGGAAATTGTCATTTGGGAAAACTTGTTTCCATCATCGACTCGGTATTGTAGACCAGTTTCTCTACAACTGGCAAAGGAAACTGTCGATACGACCCGTCAAGAATACGACCGGATGAAAAATGCAATTTCAAAGTTACAGCCTTTTATTGTAAATGTTAACGGTAGAGAACTTAACGTCAAATTTGAACTTGTTATGAGTATGGTTGATGGTAAAACTATAAACGCCATAACAAACACATCATCTGCGCAAAGGTGTTATCTTTGCAAATCAACATCCGCAGAATTTAATGACGTTGAAAAAATGTTGAAGAAATCTGTGAACAGTGATTTTCTGGATCATGGCTTGAGCAGTTGTTTGATGAGATGTTTTGAGTGTTTGCTGCATATTGCATATAGGCTGGAATTCTGCAAATGGGTGAAAACGGCTCATATTGAGCTGTTCAACAGCACCAAACAACGCATTCAAAAGGAGTTTTTCAGCAGACTGGGCCTACACGTGGACAAGCCACGTTCTGGTCTCGGCACAAGTAACAACGGCAACACGGCAAGGCGATTTTTTGCCAATGCGGAAGTCTCTTCTGAAATTACGGGCATTGATTTGGATTTGATAGTCCGATTTCGTACGCTACTAACAGCCATTTCTAGTGGTAAAAGGATTAATGTTTCGAAATTCAAATCTTATGCTACAGAAACCGCTTTTTATTACGTGAAGCTATATGGCTGGTTTCACATGCCTACAACGGTTCACAAACTGTTGATCCACGGAGGTGACATTATCGATCGCTCTTCGATTCCCATCGGAAAGCTCTCAGAAGAAGCCCAAGAAAGTATGAATAAGGAGATTCGTCGAACGCGCGCAAGTAATGCTTGGAAAGGATCACGTGAAAGGACAAACGGAGACGTGTTTCGTGGATTGTTGGTTGCATCGGATCCGGTTGTGTCTAGCTACAGACACAACAAGCCGAAACCGAAAATCGATTTGCCAAAAGAAGTTCGGGATTTATTAATCTTTGATGAACATGATGATGATGTTGATCACCATGCGTCTCCATATCCACCAACGGCCGAACAAATTAAAATAATTTTTTAGCATATTTGCGCAACGATGCGCAAAATGGGGCCTAGCAATTCGGAAAGTAGAGATAATTTCCTATATAATTCACACTATCCCACCTTTTCGTACTGTTTCACCAGGTTGTACAGTGAACATTTGTAAAGAAATGTAGGTTAATTGTAATTTTTAAGCATATATTACGAATAATTTAAAATAGTTTGGAGCCATTTTAACAAATGTATTGGTATGAAAAATAAACTTCAATCATTTTCCTTCAAATTGAAGCTTTGTTTGCTCAAATCGGTTGAAAATTGAAAGAGTTACAGGCATATCAAGCAAACCTAAATATTGTGGTTTTCAGATATGAAAATCACCAAAATTGTAGAAAAAGGAATGTTAGAGTGTGCCAAAAAAGAAAAAAACCAACCAGAGAAATGGGGGGAAAATAAAATTAAATAAAAGAAAAAAAAAAAAAAAAAAAATACAAAAAAAAAAAAAAAAAATATATTATATGCTTTCGGCCACTGGGAGGTCGGTTCAACCGGCCAAACAGTGAAAAAGTACCTGGCGAACATGAACATACATGTTAGGAAGCGAAAATCACGTCCACTGGTTTCGGAGCTGCAGGTAATGACGCAGCGACAGCGGATGAATAAGATGGTCAACTCGATTTTCCCGGGGAATCGCGACGTGGCAGTGGCGATGGGCGACAAGACTTATCTCATGCTGGATGGCAACGACTGGCAGGGCACTTCGAATTTTACTTCCCTCATGAAGGAAGTGAGCTCCGAGGTGAAGTTCATTTCATACACCAAGTTTCCCAAGAAGGTGCTGCTGTGGCTGACAATCAGCGAGAAGGGGATGTCAAAGCCGCTCTTCTTTCGCTCCGGACTGGCCGTGAACGGGGATATTTATAGTACGAAATGCCTACCGGAAGTTGCGTCGTTCATCAAGAAATACCATAAGGGCGAAGACGCGTTGTTCTGCCCGGATCTGGCGTCGGCCCACTACTGGAAGCGATCGTTGGAGGAGATGGAGCGGCTGAAAATCGATGTGGTACCCAAATCGGCGAACCCGCCCAACGTCCCCCAGCTGCGTCCCATCGAGAATTTCTGGGCCAACCTGAAGCGTAAGATCCACTCCAACAATTTTGTCGTGAAAACTGAGGAGGAATTGATAAATAAAACGAAGAAAGAACTCAAAAACATGCCTACACGAATGTTTTCGTCCGGCATGGCGAATGTTTCGGTAACTGCCGGAAGGCCAAGGGCGTAGAATTTTTTTGCAAGTAAGCTTATATAATTACCTTCCATGAGAAATTTATCAAAAGCAATTATCTGTCTTTGCTTTTTTTTATCACCATAAAAAAAAAGTCCATTTTTTTAAATGCAAACGTTACCAGGTGAAATGCAAATTTAAACGAGCAACGTGGTTGTGTCTCGTATTAATAACTCTTAAGCGCAGATATCACCATACTGTTCAGCAATGCCAATGGGTCGTCATAAGATGCGTCAAGTTTGTCAATCGTATGCGGTTTTGTGGTGATGTAGGTTCGCTTCTTATCCGTGGGCAATGCATTCATACCTGATAATTTTGACAGCCAAACCGTTTTCCTGACAAGTTTCACCTACTGTCTGCAGCAGGAACACTGAGATTTTCCGTATTGAACATCATAATGATGAAATTAATCGTCTCAGCGACTTCTACAATATCCAAGATTTCTGTTGAACATCATAATAGAAGATTTAAAGAAACTGCAGATGTATCAAAAACGCAATTATCACGAAAATCACTACCGACATCTGTGAAGCACACTGTGATGTTGGTAGTACTGCTCTTATTTAAATTGACCGCTATTCATGTTCGATGAACACATTTCGAATGTTACATTAACTATTGATAATTTTTCCAAATGTTTTAAAATCTTATTTAAACTCATGCTTTAATTAAAAGAATAGCTTTAAGATTTATTTGTCGTGACATTTTGAAAACTGTTATGAAAATAGCGCTTTGCTGGAAAGCCCGATAACAACGAGCTCTCTCGGCAGCGGTTCTTGGCTGCTTCGACGGACGCTCTGATTGCTGCTGCTTTGAATGCTTGAGCGATGCACGCTTATACTTTGTAGTCATATGCTGCAATATTTCACTTTCACTTTCAAACACTTTTAGAGATACCAAAAATTTGATATTTTGAATTTTGGACAAAAGTACGTTTACTAAAATGTCAATATCTTTGAATCAAGTGCACCAATTTTAAATCATTTTTCAAAAAAAAGAAGCTAAATAAATTTAATATCATTCAACTACACATTATGTCCTATTTAAAAAAATAATTTTGGAGTTATTTTTTTAAATTCTTCTGCAAATTTTCTATAAAAATCTCGTTTTTATCAACATTTTCAATGAGATTACACGATTCAAAAATTCATACTTATATTGGATTTTAAAATCCATTAAAAACCGAAGAAAATGAAATTTTAATGGATGAAATCAATTATCAAATTATTTTTAATTTATACCTATTTTTTGCGTTATTTTGTTGCACTTCCTCGACGGTTTCCACAAAATCTGGACTTCTGAAATTTTCCAAAATGTTTGTGACAACACGCTGGAACGATTTTCACGCTTCTTCCTCTTTCTGGTGTCGAAACTGTATTAAATGCGGACTCATTGAGCAGTTTTTTTTATTTGTAGACCAACATATACACCTTTCTTTATCTTCGCGTCAGAAAAATCCATACCATCCAAAAGAGTGCTACTGGACAGTGGGTGTTGAGATCACATTGAACAATGTTATCTATTGAAAGCCAACGCATCCCCGGTTGTGATATGGTTTTCTCGCTTAGGAGTGTATTTAACTTGAACAATTTGGCAACCTAACTCCAGCAACCTTATTGTACTTAAGCCTAGTTTACCAGCTGTCTGATGATCGTATGGGGCGACCTCAGGCATCTCTGAACCTTTCCGGGATTGCATCTTTTCTTTCGCCGATGGTCTGTAGACCAGCCAGGCGATAGATCTCTAAATTTCTGGTTCTCGGAGGACAGTTCAGAAATCATTCGATAGTGGATAGTGGAAATTGGCACAACTCTTTCAGACTGGAAAACCGTATTCGATCACGGGAAGAATGACCTGTTTATGAACTTTCAGTTTATTCTTGGTCGATAGAGCTGACTTTCTGTTGATCAGCAGATACAGAAATCTTAACAAAGTACTACACTTAGTTGAAATTTTGTGAACATGCGATCGGAACAACAACTTGCTATCAAGGGTGAGACCAAGATAGACTACTTTCCCAGACCAATCGATCGGTGGGTTACAGAGGTGAACTTTGACAACTCCAGGTGGAATGAGTAGAGGTGACTTGGAGTACGGAAACAGAATCGTCTGAGTTTTAGCTTGTATTGATATAAATCTTCCACCTATTGAAATATTCGGACAGAACATTGAGGCCCTCCTGAAGTTTTCCAGTCACAGCACGAATCACTCGACCCTGTAGATGATAGAAGTGTCGTCTACAAACATCGACAAAATACTACCACTCGGCAGGGGACGAACATCTGACGTGAAGGTGTTGAATAGGATAGGGCCTAAGAGGCTACACTGGGGAACACCAGTATCAACGTTAAACGTGTCCAAATGGGAATTGTTCAGGAAGAACTGGAATGATCTGTCGAACAGATAGTTTTTGAAGATGTAAACTAGATAGATCGGGAAGTTGTATCTATGCAGCATAAACACCAACATCGTGCCAGACATTTTCGAACGCCTTTTCGACGTCCAATAATGGCATGGCAGATGTCTTGCTAACAGACCTGTTCCGTTAGTTACTTCCGTCAGTTGGTGGATGGAAGATGGTAGCGGCGAAATTGGCCTCGGCTTATTTTTTGGAATGTTGGTCAACTTTCGAAAGGGTTTTGCGCAATCTGAGAGAGAGCGAATTTACGCTTCGCATTGCTTCTTTCTGAGATCCATCATCCTGGCTTGAATAATTTTAGTAAGGCGGTTTGAATTGGTCGTAAGGTGAGGTAGACCGGTGCGTTGAAATTGTTTTCGGATCGAATTATGGACTCCGATAATGTAACAGTTGGGTAGTCATTTCCTAACGAAGTAAAAAACTTTTTTATTTGGCAAAATTTAATTTTATAATCTACATAGTTGCCTTCGGGGGCGATACAGTGGTTAAAGCGATCTTCAGAATTTTCTATACCATTTTTGTAATACGACTTGTATATAAAAAAAAGGCGATCAAAGGCCGTTCACACCAAAATCCGGACATACAGGTTTTCTTAGAAATGGTAAGAGCCGCATTCTGAGGCATTCTTGCCGGTAAATCTCAGCGTTTACGGTCCCTGTGGTTACGAAAATCTGAGATTTTCGCTCACCGGAACATATTGCATGTCAGACCAGATATTTTTCAGGGAATTTGGTTTTACACTTCCGTTTCAGATGCCCCTGAACTTTCCGGCTAGTTGCTGTGTAAAATTCCGTTCCCGAGAGAAATTTGAATTTTTTGAAGCAGTATGTTTCGTCATCTATGACAACACAATGGAATTTTGTGAGAAGTTGTTCATAAAGCTTTCTGGAGCGCGTTTTTACCGATTTTTGTTGCTTTGCGTTACGATCTGGGTATGTTTAAGCTTTGAATGATCTCATTCAGCCTTAGACTTCAGCGCAAAACCGGTTGACATTTGCATTTGGCGATATATTTCTTTTCAGCGAGCATTCTCTTGAGATCTGTGAATAGGAAATAGTCGTTGGGAGGCAGATCTAGAGAATACGGTGGATGGGGAAGCTATTCGAGACCCAATTAATGCAATTTCGCTATCGTTTTCATTGATTTGTGACACGGTGCATTGTCTTTGTGAAACATTACTTTCTTCTTCTTCTAATGTGGCTGTTTTTCTACGATTTTGCGCTTTAAACGCTCCAATAACGCTATATAATAGTCGCTGTTGATGTTTTTCCCTTTTCTAGATATTCGATGAAAGTTAGTCCATGTGTATCCCAAAATACGGACGCCATAACCTTGCCAGCTGACTGTCGAAACTGTCCACGCTTTGGATCGGGTTCGTCGCGTCCAGTCGTCTCCGCTAACTATCAGTTGAACTCTGGAGTATACAGATGGAGCCATGTTTCCTTCATTGTCACATATCGACGCAAAAATTCGGCTTTATTGCTATCAAACAGCATCAAATATTCCTCCGAATCATCAACTCGTTGTTTTTTTTTTGATTGATTGTGAGCTCCCGCGGAACCCACTCTGCGCAGAGCTTTCGCATGTCCAAATATTCGTGAATAATATGATGTACATGTTCTTTTGATATCTTCATAATTTTTGCTATCTCGCTAAATTTCACTTTACGTTTATTCAACATTATGTTGTGGATTTTTTATGTTTTCTGGCGTATTCACCTCTTTCGGGCGTTGTGCATCGTTTGTGTTTGTACGACCACGTTTAAATTCACGAAACCAATATTTTATATTTAATTGTGCTGGCGCAGCGCCCGGGTAACATTTATGAAGCCATTGTTTGGTTTGCACGTTATTTTTTTCTATTAAAAAGCAGTGAATCCGTTTTTATCATTTTTTTTCACATTCACAAAAGTTGCTTCACTTAAAATACTATATCTCACAAACTAATAGTTCGACAGCCTGACAGATAAATTGAATTCCGACAGACAAATTTTATACACGTATCTTTTGAGGTTGGTACTAAGGGGCTATGCATAAACCACGTAGACTTTTTTGGGAGGAGGGGGGGTTAGACCAAATTCTACGCTCCATACAAAATTTCAAAAAATTGTATGGAGAAAAGTCTACGATGGGGGAGGGGGGAGGTCTGGGATTTTCAAAAAAGAGTCTACGTGTTTTATTAACCGGCCCTAACTAAAAATCACATGTATTTGATTCTAGTGGTGTCATCTGTGTGTCAGGACAAAAACTTATCTACCCATCTGTTACTTGGTAGTCCTATCATGTTGCTCTCGGGTCCGAAAAATTGCTTCGTCGATGATACGCAGTTGTCGGTCGATGTCTTCGGGCGTCTCGGAGAGCGCATCGTAATTGACAGAGTCGTCGACGCAGCGCTGGAACAGTTCCCAGTTGACTCGTTAGTAGTTGCGCCTGGTGACAGGGTGCCAATTGACCGAGGAGCCAACTTCGGCCACCACTGCATAGTGGTCTGAGCTGAGCTCCGGGTATATGACCGGTCCAGCGGTCCGCCAACAACATCGCCAGTTCGCGGTCGCTTGGTGCCGATGGATTGATTGTTTTGGGCAGCCATTGCTACTTTCCGTTCATTTTTACTGCGCGTCATTGCCACAGCAATCGGAAGTTGAGGGTTTTTCGCAAGTTTTTGCAGTTCCGATTTGTACCTTGCTTCTTCGAGTAAATGGCCAAACGCAGGATGTCGCTTCCTCAGTCAACTTTCGGCCTTTGTTCGAGGCTTACTAGTGCTAGGCTTGACACTGTTTCCGCGACTGCTTTCTGCTACGTTTCCCGGTTGGGAAACTCCATTTTACTTACAACCGCTTGTCCAAAACTCTTTCTCCTGCCCTGGCGTCGGGGTTTCAATTGTGTTCTGGTTCTCGTTCACAACTGCTTGCTCTGTTTCCTCACCTGGTTCGGGAGAGTCACTTCGCTTGCAATCGCCTGCACCCAGTCTTTCAGAAAGTCTTTAGAGGGATTTTTCTGGGAAGTACCGAGTTCCAAAGTTCGGGATTTCTTCGTGAGAAGTTTCGGATTCTAAAATGAGAATCAAGGACTGAAAATCGACTTCTTAAGCTGACCTTCTTGTTCGAAAAAATTTTGCTTCAAACTTGTTTTGATTGAAACCCTTTTAATCTAGTTTTCTTAAGGGGTTATATACCTTTTTTGTCGAAAAAAAAATAGAAAAGTTTGGATTTTTTTTTGGTATGTACCAATTTTTTTAGGCACGGAACAGACAAAATTCTATTCTTCGAAGGAAAAAGCGCCAGAGGGAAGATCGAGACCGCGAAGAAATGGAAGCACTGTACCGTGCTAACGACACACGCAAATTCTACGAGAACTTAAAGAGCTCGCGCAAAGGCTACGTACCGCAAGCTGATATTTGCAGAGACCTGGATGGCAACCTTCTCACAGGAGAGTGTGAGGTTATTTTACTTTCGGACCGTACAGTCTGTTGACAATGTTTATGCAAAAAATTTTGAAAAAAATGTTAAATAGTTTTTAAGGAGTGGCTGTTTCCCTTAAACGCCTTTTTTTGGAAGAGCCTTGCGGTGATAACTCCCCAGGTCGAACAGGTCAACTGAAACCATAAAAATAAAAAAAAATCATTAGTTTAGAGCAATTCCGTGTATCTGAACGATCGTTTTTATATTTTTTGTTTGTGCATACGGAACGTTTTATGCAAAAATTGAATTTTTCGGTCGCTAGAGGTTTTACTAAAAAATTCATTTCGGCGAAATAAAAATGTATGCATGAAAAATGGATCATTCAAGCACACACAAAATTTATTATGAACATTTAAAAAAAATAATTGAAGAAAATCGGTTCAGTAGTTTTTTGCCAATCCATATCACTGCAAAGTGATTTTGCAAAAACCACCATTTCGAGATATTCGCGTTTAAAGTCTCAAGTTCAGTTTGGGGCCCGGACGAGGCGCGCGGCTAGGAATGCTGTAACTTTCTTTTTACTGCTTAAATCTCTATGAAAATTTGAGAAAATGTTTTCAAGGAGTTATTCTTCAAGATAAAGCAATACATTTTTTTCGATTTTTTGAAAATAAAAAGGTATATAACCCCTTAAGCCTACGAGTTGCATACTCGATTCTTATTAAAGTATATAATCCTAAAAGTTCTTATGGAATTTTCTAGAACTTTCCATAATCCATTAGGTGCCATTGATTTTCTATCATTTGGCCTGATTCTAGGTGACGCTACGTTCGTCGTTGAAGAGGTTAATCTAGTTTTATTTCCCTTTCATTCTATGACCCTTTCAGACCTGGAATTTCCCATTATTTCCTCGCACTTTCATCTTTATTGTAACTCAGGTCTGTAGAGGCATTTTGCTATAATATTGCACATTTGTACCGTCTTACGCCAAGTCGTATCCTTGGCTTAAGGCCAAACAGAGAAAGGACATTTTTAACAAAATCGCGCCTGCTCATTAGCAGCGCGTGGGCGTGTTTTCTTATCTCGGGTGCGTGAAGCGTTCTCGCCCGAGCGATGCAGCTCATTATGTAAACCTCCAACCGTTCCTTTTCGTCCTACTTTTCATTTCGTTTTCTTAAATTTAGCGTCTACGTTGGGATAAGTTTCTACGACGATATGGTTTGATTATTGCATCTTACTTCTAGATTGAAATTAATTTGCACGCGGTGACACAGGAGAAAAGTTGCACCGTGGACAAACAATATCGCGGGAAAGTCCTGTGCTCCAAGCACAACTAGAAATTAAACGGGCAATCGAACATGAATTAAATACGTCTGTCGAACTGAAGTGATACGCGAAGGTGCAGCTGCATATGAGACATCACCTACTTATATTTGAAATCTGTGAAAAGATTATACTATGCATTTAGTAAATTCACTCTGCATAACGAAATTATAAGACACAACATTATACTTGCTTTACTTTCAATGGTTTAATGTAGAAAATCAATAGTTTTCAATGTTGAATTCGACGCGTAGTGAATGTCTCGATTTTGAAATGACTTAGTTATTAACGTTCAAAGCCTAAACACATTTCGTGGCACTCCAACTTTTTGCACTCGCAAGGTGTACCCCAGTAAGGACTGTTCATTAAAGATTTAAAGTGGACACCTGTTTATCAATGATTTTGGGTTAAACTTAACGAAAAATTGTGAATTTTTGCTCAGTGTGTAAAAACATTGTTTACTTTGGCAACAAACCTGAAAAATCGAAATAAAATGAGAAAAATTTTGAATGATGGATCGGATCAGCATATCAACTCGCAGGTTAATTCTGCAATAATGGTTTTCCGAAAAGTTGTCGTTTCGAGAATTGGCCAAAAGCGTGAACTGCACTAAATCAGCAGTGTTCAAGATTGTTTAGAAGTTTGGAGAACCGTATTCTCTTGGAGATTTACCGAAATTTGGACACAAAAAGGGGGCCGATCAGTAAGTAGCGTTCTTGAAAATGCCAAAAAAGTTAACATTAGCGTGGGAACTGTGCAGAATATCAAAAAAGCGTAACAATGTCAGAAGAATAAAGGACGGATTAACAGAAAGTTTCTTCGGAAATACGGTCAGGGAACTTGTATGACGTTCTCCTCCAAAAGCCGAACCGTTGCATTTTAATGGACGATGAGACGTACGTCAAATTGGATACTAGTACACTTCCGGGGCCACAATCATTCAACACTGAGCACAGAGGACAGATGTACCTGATGATGTGCGATACATCCGAACCGAAAAATTTGGGAATAAGGTTTTGGTGTGGCAAAGTCATTTGCTCCTGTGACTTGAAGAGTTCTTCAAATTTCACAACATGAATGCTGATTAATCCACCATTTCGGAGACGCTGTGAATCATCCAAGTTGAAATATTAACTAAATTAATCCATAAATAATTAGAATATTCCTAAACAAATATCTATTTTTCGAATACATACTATAATGGATGGTTCAATCAACATAAACCATGCTACCATCCAGCGCTAGAATTCTCTCTGGCATAACCATCACCAGTTTTATATCACGAAGAAGAAGATCTTTCTGGCCGTCACTTTCGTCAAGGCGATTTTGAAACGATGAACGTTCTACTTTCGCAGAGTGATTGGTCCACAGTTTATGAGAGCGTGAATGTGGATGCTGCAATTAGTTCATACAACTGCATTCTTCTTAACTGTATCATCCAAACAGTCCCGTTGAACAGACCGCCAAGGAAACCGGCATGGTCCAACCCACATCTCGGTATTCTGCGTCGTCGACGTTTCAAGTTGCTGCAACAGTACTGTCGCCTAAGGTGACCGTTCTCAAAACGACAATTTGATGAGGCAAGTCGTATCTACCGTGGATACAACCGTTTTCTGTACAAACGCTACGTGAGAAGAAAGCAAGAGGATCTTCGTCGTAACCCAAAGCGATTCTGGAGTTTTGTCAATTCGAAGCGAAAGGAGACTGGACTTCCCTCATCGATGCACCTTGGGGCTTGTTCATAAACCACGTTGAGTTATTTTTAAAAATCTCAGACCCTCCCTCCCCCTAGAAAAGTCTACGTGGTTTATAATTAGCTACTTGGTGACGTCAACGCAAGCAGTGCCAGTGAAAAATGTGATCTTTTTGCCCAGCAGTTTTCCAATGTGTTCGTGAGCCATGTTGCAACCGCCGAGGAAATTGACGCTGCCAATCATATTGTATCCCGAGATGTGGTTGATCTGGATGTCTTCCAAGTTGATGAGCAAATGGTGGAGTTTGCGTTACAGAAGCTTTAGGCATCCTTTTGTCCTGGTTCCGATAGAATCCCAGCCTGCATCTTAAAAAAATGTAGCTGTTTTCAACCAATCGCTTCAACAGCAGAAGTTTCCAGTTGTTTGGAAGAGGTCCCATATGCGGCCTGTTTTTAAGAAGCGCGACACGACCTGCATCAGTGCTATGGACAACGGTGCTTAAGTAGATGCTGTATATATCAAGGCTGCCACCGACACTGTGAACCATGATATTCTTCTAGCCAAACTACTTCGACTGTTTCGGAAAAGATGTGTAATTGGCTACGTTGGATATAGAAGCCTCTGTGTGAAGATAGGATCTGTAGAATCTCTGCCTTTCACTCCTGCATCCGGTGTGCCACATGGAAGCAATTTAGGTCCACTGCTGTTCTTGTTATTTTTTAACGATTTGACTATTTTGCTTTCAAATGGAGGTTTACTTATCTATGCCGATGATCTGAAGGTTTTCCTCGTAATCCGTAACGAAGCGGATTGCAAAGAACTTCAGGAACTTCTAATTCCAATTCTGTACGACTACAACATAGATGGGCAGCAACTTGAACGTGTGGAAAAGGTTAGAGATCTTGGAGTGCTGTTGGATTGCAAATTGACATACAAACTCCACGACTCTGCCATCGTGGACAAAGCTAATCGTCAGCTGGGATTTATTTCGAAAATTAGCAAAAATTTCAACGATCCATTGTGTTTGCGCTCTCTCTACTGTTCACTAGTCAGGTCCATTCTGGAATTTGCATCGATAGTGTGGTCACCGTATGAAGCAGTTTAGAGCACGATAATCGAAGCTGTTCAACGGAAGTTTGTCAGATACGGAACCTACCGTTAAACGACCCGTTAAACTTGCCGCCGTACGAGCAACGGTGTGCATTGTTGGGAATTTAACCATTGAATGTTCGTCGGAAAATTAGCCGAGCGGTTTACGGAGCAAAAATAATCAATGTTGAAGTTGACTGTCCCGCTCTGCTCGAGCGTGTTCGTTTTTACGCCCTGGAACGTCTTTTGCGGCCGAAACAATTGTTACAGGTAGCACTAAGGAATACTGACTATGCAGCAAATGATCCCATCAATTCTATATGTAGACTTTTTGATTTTAATTTGACGACTGAGACATTTAGACAACGCTTGTATACTTCGCGTATTTTTAACTAATTAATTTAAACTAATTTCATTAAGACCACGATGTAAGATGAAAAAAATCACAATAATAAAAAAAAATTAATAAATAAACAAATAAATACTTACTCTCTTGTTACAGAATAAGAAGATCTCATATTTAGACCACCATGCAGTTCTTATGATCAGAACAGTTCTTAGTTCTGATACTTTACCAGCTCTTATGTATGTATGATGTATGATATGTACTACCACCCATTGTAGCACGGAAACTAAGTCCGACAGCAATTATCCTAATCATGCCATTGTATGAAGGGCCAAAATCGGGTTGGGTGGATCGATAGACAACATCACTTATACGTATCCACAGGGATATAAAGAATCTCCTTCCAACAACAAGACTGAACAATTGGTCAAAAGAGCAAGCTATCTAACATGAGGATGCCCCAATGGGCAGCGAGAAGAGCCCGCCCTCTATTCACAAACTGTTAGCAATGGGGAGTTGGCATTCCCACCCTCCTCATCCAGATTGCTTCAATCGGGTGCCCTGATGGTCCCTCCCATTTTCATGAAATATTTATATAATAGTGTACGTATATATTTATGTAAATGAAAAAAAAACTACAAGCATTCGTATCTATAATATATGATCTTCGTTCGGTTGATCCTGAAATGCAAGAAATGTTGTATAGTGTTAAAGTGTGAGTTCTGTGGTTCACGCTTAAGCAAGTTTTCGTTCGTTTTCAGCGATAGCAGCAATTCACTAAAATCTCGGTTTGAGGTATTCTGAAAAAGTTTGTTACATCTATTGAAATTTAATCATTTTATTTTACTCTTATTTACTGGTCACTATTTGCTGCTTGATGCTGATTTTATAACCCCATTTATGAAGTAAAATCAATAAAACCACAATTATTAAAATAATAATATTGTTAATAATGATAAAGTAATGACAAGGATTGAACTGTAAAATCAGACACAAGCTAAATGAATACAGCGCTGTATGAATCATATCCGCTCGAATTTGGTAAAATGTTCATTTGCAAAACGGTAATGAAAAATACATTCAATAATAATTGCAAAAGCCTATCCCGACTCCGTTGCCACCTCCTGACATCCAATGGATTGTTACTGATAAATAAATAAAAATTAGATATGTATTAATATCCTCCTAGTCCTGGAAAAGCTCAAACAGTATAGATCATTCTTAAAAACCAAAGATGAAATTTCAATAAAAAATATTATTTTATAAGACATGTTGTAATATTTTTTCTTCATACTGTTCTAGTAACATTTTAAAGATAGCAATTGGAGTAATCGAAGAGTCCAGTTTGATGATTTCTGAAATAAATGGCTTATTTAATAATAATACCAATAAACAAAATATTTAAATATAATCCTATACTGCTATAAGCACATGCCAGCCTTTCATGAATTTTGTGAAAAAAGAAATTTTTTCGAAATTTATAATTTCATGAAAAATAACTTGTGCCTTTTATGCTCTTCATGTTGCTCAAGGGTCATACATGGTTTTGGAATGCAAAGATGATTCTATAGCGTGCTGAAATTATTATTAAAATGAGAATGGAAAATATACAATATGATTTAAAGGTACACGATTTTCAGTCGCACCCTCTCACTTCGCTATTGTCAGATTGACAACATTGCCGAGGCTACGCCAACCAGCGTCTCCATGTTTCAGCTGGCAGTCTTTTGTGATCATATGACTCGAGGAGGCGTGAGGTAGGAACTTGTGAGGACGAGAGGTCGGTCGCACCCTCCTTCGAAGTTGTCAACTCACCATTTGAAGCCCACTTTACCAGCTCTTATGAAACGGAGAAACTAATCAGCATCATGATAAACATCTTTCAAATTCAGAACGGCCCGCACTATGATCTGGATGGTTAATAAGCCGATAAAAAAAGCCATGCTCAGAATGTGTCACTTGTGTTCAGTCTTACTGATGCCCGGCCTATCTTCTAATGATACTTTTATTCTGCTTTCATTGTTGTCCACAAGCTGGTGTGTAGCATATTTTCAGTTATATTTGTTTGCTCAGCGATGCTTTTGTGAACGTATGGATAGTGTCATTGTTTCCTTAAAAAATTCTTATTTATCAATTGAATTGTAGTTTTCATGAATATGAAAGTATCATAGTGATTTCCGACGATAATATTGAAAATGTAAACAATATTTCAGAGTTACCATAAATTGCTGCTTAAAATGTGTATGATGCTGCTATCATTGTAGCGTAATAAATAACTGCAATCCAAATATATGATACACCATCAACCACCCCAAAAGACATTTCAAATTTACGATTTTCAGCATTATATCTCAATACACAACCAGTGACAGTTTATGGCTTTGCTTTGTCAATTTTGTGACTTTACACCCGTTGCCAAATTGCAGTCGGATTATATCGCAGCACCACTTAATTCCTCTTTATTACACTATGTATATGTATGGGCAAGCGCACAAGGCGATCTTAATCCGCATAATTGCCGTACTCACTGTACGTGGCGCAACTGGCAGTAAAGGATTTCGTGGGGTATTTTTCGGTCTTTGTTATGCTAAGAGAGAGAAAAACGGCCAACAAAAGTCATAATCTGGTGGCGTTTTGAACCACTTTAAAACATTTCTCTGGCATTTTGGCAGCACGAAAAATCCGTTAATAATGCTGTTTACTAATGGTCCTTTAATACCACACGACCGTCACTTCGAGAACCGCATCCGAACAAAGGATACCGGTCCCAACAGCAAGCTGATGACAACAGCAGCGTGCCATCATCTTCTGTTGTCCTGCCGAAATCCTCTTATGAGTGCGCGCAGATGTGTACAGGTCCCCGAACGACACGAGTATCCTAGTAGCTCTATTCCACCCGGCAATAAAAACTAATTATTCCTGTAGTGGTTTTTCTGCGGGTCTGCACTCTGCTGCTGCTGTTGTTGACGAGTTCGCTGGCTTGGCTGGCTGTGTCTGTCGTCAATCTGTCTTCGTCTGCGACTGGGATGGGGCCACGGTAGATTGCACCAGTTTCCAAAGAACAAAACGAAAATGTCGAACTTTTCACCCACAGCAACCATCCAGGGACCAGGGTGGGTTCGAGTTGCATGGAACATTGGCTCTGGCATTATGGTTTCGTTGTTCACTGAAATATGGTCAAACTTTTGAATGATGTGCTTGAGAAGTTCATACCATCATGTTTTCATTTTTAGATTAATTACTGTCATCAAGATCTATTCTCGGATCAAGATAACCGTGATTGCATCTTAAACGGATGTGGTTTTGTTATTGAATATTGATTAAAGTCTGATTGGATGATACTCATTCTGCCACGTTCGACATACCCTTATTTATTTTTCTTGATATTGTAAACAATGGCACTAATGTCGTCCCACCTTTTGAACAACGTTATTATTAATCATTAAAGAGAAGAAATATGAGTAACTTAGTAACGGCTTCTTTCATGATACAAAAGAAAATAATACATAAATCACTTCACTTTTTAGAAAATCTTTAAAAAAAACATTACCGAGCGTACAAGTAGGACGATTGTAATTGAAAAACTAAATAAATTGAAAACAACACACACTTGGATATTGCATCACCCTCAAAAGCATCAACTCACATAGAATAGTAGAATTTATGGCACTAAAGGGTGAGTTGAAATTCCTGTCAGTGTTTTTAAACATGTGTAACCTTGAATGGGTAAATCACAGATATGATTGCTTATTTTTATTTTAGAATGTATTCAAACGCGACTTGCCAGCTTGTTATGAATTTTCATTTGTTTGAGACTCGTAGTAATCATGGACGCGAAGCGGGAGCGCATGATAAGTCTGTTTTTGAAAATTTTTAACCATGTTCTTTTTTAAATAAAACGCAAACCAATGGGATAAAAGAATTTTTCTTTTCCACCAACCAAAGGGGCAAAGAAACCGGGTTTTTAAAAAAACCCCCCCAACCTGGCCGTAAAAGCAACTTTTAGGGTGCGGCAGAAAATAATACGAAAATTTGTTCTATTTCTTTCAAATCCCATTTTCAACTAATTCAAGCAATAATATCAACGTTTTCGAGTGCAGTTATCTTTATAAAGTCCTTTTTTACAAATTTATTCAATGTGTCCTCCATTTTTATTAATAACATCCTCGAGCCGACGCCGCAAGCCAGAGCATGCCTTTCGGACGTAGTCCTCTGACATTGACTGCCATGTGCGTGTTATGGTTGACTTCAGGGTTTTTCACACTAGGGTGTGATGTTTTGCAGGCTCGTGCTTCAACATATGCCCAAATCGAATAATCCAACGGATTAAGATATAGACTGCTAGGGGGCCACAAATCCTTCGGCCAATACTTCATGTTATCGTTCAACCATTGTTGGGTTCGTTTTGACGAGTGACACGGCGGTCCATCCTGCTGTAGGACAACGTTTGGTCCTCGGAGAAGTTGGCCTTCACCCAGAGAAGCACTTGGTCATTTAAAATACCGATATACACTTCGGTACTGATTTTAACTCCAGCATCAATGAAAACAGGCGGCATTTTCAAACCGTTGGACGCCACCAAGCCAAACTTCATGCCGGTTGTTTGGTTTGAAATTTGAATTTCACTTTTTCCGAAACATTCTCCATTTTCTGCGGTGAAATCAACCAGTTGTTGGCCACAGCATCGATGCTGAAAAGCTTTTCGTCGGAGAACAGGATTATCATTTTTTCCTTCTTCAACAAGGAAAGCAATCTCTTGGAACGAGTCACTCGTAGTTCCTTGACCCGGTTCGTAATCAAGTGGCGTTTCACTCTGGCTCTGAAAGATGCATGCAGGTCTTCTTTGATGATTCTCCGCATGGATTTCTCCAACATATTGGCTTCCTTTGCAAGTTTTCTTATGGAACGCACCGGGTGGAGAGCAATTTTTGCACGGATCGATTTGATCACGTTCGGGGTGCGTGCAAAGCGCGGACGTCCGCTTCTCGGCTTCCGCTGCTTAGGACCATCCTGCGGGGACTTTTTTATGCGGTAAACTCCCTACCACCTTGGCAATCTCTTTCGGCTTCTTCTGGGCGAGCAACAAACTGGTGAAAACTTTTTTCGCAAACATTTTGACGAATTTGCAATAAAACAAATAGAATGTTTCGATGCAGCCCTTGAAATTAAACATAAACAAATACACTTTTGACAGAAATTAGTCACTAGCTACACGAATTAACCCAATACTCAAGTTGTAACATTTTCGCATTATTTTCTGCCGCACCCTGTAGGTGTCCGAAAGTCATCAAACGAGTGACAGACTGAATTCGGCGGAATCCTGGTAATCTGGCCTAACGATGGCCAAAGAACTAGGCATGTCGCCGACAACGATCAGGAGTATTTTGAAAGACGGCGTTGGACTGAATCCATTGTAAATATAACGGGTGCATGGCATGACTTAAAAATAGAAGATTGCTTGAAGATGTCGGAAGCTGCTGAAGCGCTACGGTGATTGTGAAATTTTGTTTTCGGGCGAAAAAAGGTCCTGCTACAGGATCACCACAACCAGCAAAACGATCGTGTGTATGCAGTGTTGAGGGTATGCAACGCAGCCTGCCATTACTAATCGAAGCAACCTTTTGCACAATGAAATTTTCTTTTTTCCTTGTTCTAACTTGAACATTTGGTTAATAAAGAAGTTTTTAATTGTATTCTAGTTATTTGAAGTCAAGTCCGATTGTCTCCATCTCACTGCCAATAGGTTATGGACCTAGACTAGCGGAGTTGGAACTGGTGAAGCAAATAGCTATTCAAGATCCACCAAGATGGGAGAAAGACTCGTGTCATTCTTGAAGCTACGACAACTACGACAATCGGAGCTTTAGGATGAAGCTGTTGCTAACCAAGGAGGGCAACTAAACCGGAACCAGTCACGAGCGCGTGGAAGACCAAGGAAGGCCAAATCAGCGGCGGAAGCGTGGAAAGCTCTGGAAACGTTCCGTGTGAAGAAAACGCTGACGACGGAGGTTTTTGTGATGAGGAAAATCTTCAGCTTACGCCTGGAGAAACACGGAGATATGGAAGCGTACGTGTCAAAAATGGCGAAGTTGTTCGAAAACTCAACAATTGCAGCCGGATAAAATTCTGGATGACCAGTGGCTGGTCGCCATTTTGTTCAGCAGTCTACCGGAGGAGTTCGAGACGTTGTTCGCCGCTCTCGAAGCACAACCGGAGGATGATCTGACCCTGAACATGGCGAAGTGTAAGCTGATTGACGAGTGGTAGAAAAAGAAGCAGCGCAAAGAAGACGAGAAGGATTCCGAAGGCCGAAAAGGATTGATGTCTCTTCTGCAAAAAGTTGGGCAACTAATTTCGAGCATGGAAAGCTGCGAAAGGAAGCGGACCGATAACCAAGCAACCAAAAGCGGTAACCAAGCAACACAACATCAACCACGTTGAGTAGCATGACGATGATGATCACTACGCGTTCCTCACTGGATGTGCGAATCAAGCGGAGAACCAGTGGATTTTAGATTCCAGTGCGACTTGCCACATCGCAAATTATCGGGACTGCTTCGAGAACCTGGACGATGCAGCTACGGAGAACGTTTGGGTCGCAACGAGCCGAAGTACGTTCAAATGCTCGTGGGTCTGGAAAGATTCCTGTTATCGATGGTGCTGGTCAACGGCGTGAAATGTCAATTGAATGCGCTTTGTGCAGTCCAAGAATGAAGACGAGTTTGTTATCTGTGAATCGGCTGGTGCAGAAGGGATTCGTCGTCACGTTCGATGCGAGTAGAGCGAGAATCGTGAGAGGTAAAAAAGTGTGCTCGACGGCAGAGTCCGTTGGAAATTTGTTCGTGCTGCATCAATCGACCGAACGCGTACCCATGGCAACGACGAGCGACGACTGCGTTCATGCGTAACGGTTGGTGTTGAAATTGCAAACGGTGGGTAATGGCATGAAAGTGAAGAGTTGCAGCTGCAATGGTGCATGTGAAGTATGCATTGAAGGGAAGATGCAAAGAGCACCGTTTCCGAAGACTTCCGAAAGTGTGTCATCTGCGGGAATGGATTTGGTACACACCGATATTTGTGGACTAATGCGTACGACGACTCTGGGCGGCAGGGGATACTTCGTTACGTCCATCGACGATTACAGCAGGGACACGGTCGTGTATTTGCTACGTGCAAAATCTGAAGCGTTTCAGAAACTGAAGGAGCATGTCGAACTTGTGAAGACGCAGTTTCTACGGCTGCCCAAAATTCTACGGTCAGACCGTGGAGGTGAGTACATTGGCTAAAAATTCAAAGCATTCTCGAAGCAAAACGGTATCATCGGGCAGCCTATGGCACCGTACACTCCACAACAAAACGGGTTAGCTGAACGGAAGAATCGATACCTTGTGGAAATGACCAGGTGCATGCTCATCGACGGGAATTTGGACAAGCATTTCTAGGGAGAGGCAGTGGTGACGGCAAGCTATATGAAGAATAGGCTGCCGTCGGATTCGAACTGTAACACACTATATGAACGGTGGTTCGGGAAGAAGCCCGATCTCGGATACATTCAATGGTTTGGTGTAGATGCAAGGTAAGCTGATGTAGAGGTAAGCTGAATAGCAAGGCAGTCAAGTTCAGGTTCGTCGGTTACAGCGAAATTTCAAAAACATTCCGCTTAATAGGACGAGACGACAGGAAAAATAACAATTAGCCGTTATGTCAAATTTCTAACGTCTTGGGCCGATGAAGGGAGATCTGTTTATTCCATCCATTACGTTTCAACGCCTGGACCAAAAAATCCCAGACGCTGTCTGGGATACTCCTGATTAACCAATGAATCAAGCAAGCGAAATCGAATCGTAATCCGACGATTAACAGGAAATGGAGAGTATGCCGCCGGGGTTAACAAGATACAACCTTGGTATTATTCCAAGGCAGGAGGGTAAATGCACCCTTCTTTTTGGGGAAATGCTCCTTAAACTTTGGAAAAATGCTCCTTAGATGCGTTTGCCCGGTATAATGCAATCGGAGGTATTAACCTTCTGGTTAGCGGTTGCCGGTTGTTTTGACGGGTCTTAAGTTTCTTCAAGATTGTATAGCGGAGCTTCGCTCCGCAATCTTTGAGGTAGTTTTGACGGGTTTAAATTTCATTTTGGCGAGTCTTAATTTCATTTTGAAGAGTCCTAATTTCGTTTTGACGGGTCTTAATTTCGTTTTGACGACTCTTAAATTCAGAAACTTTCAGAAACTCATCAAAACTATACAATCTTGAAGAAACTTAAGACCCGTCAAAACATCCGGCAAGCGCTAACCAGAAGGTTAATACCTCTGATTGCATCTAAGGAGCGTTTTTCCAAAGTGTAAGGAGCATTTCCGCAAAAAGAAGGGTGAATTTTCCCTTTGCCATTATTCCAAACCGATATGCATGTACTGCAGAAACGACGGTTGAGGAGGAGCCGAAATCTTTGAAGCAAACGTTGTCCAGTCCTGGTTACACCGAGGGGCGCAAAGCGATGTCGGAAGAGCTAGCATCCATTGAAGCAAACGACACTTGGGATTTGGTCGATCTGCCAGTGGGTAGCCGTGCAATCGGATGCAAGGGGGTATTTAAACGAAAGCGAGATAAAAGCGGTTGTGTATTTTGACACAAAGACAGGCTGGTAGCTCAGGGCTTCAACCAACGTTTTGGTACGGACTACGATGAAATTTTTGCAGCCGATCGTTCGTTATACCACGTTTCGCACCTTGGAGTCCGTTGCAGCAAAGAAGAAGATGCATGTTAAGCATATCGACGCCAAGACGGCGTTACTCAACGGCAACCTTGACGAGGAGATCTTTATGAAGCAGCCTCCTGGGTTTGTCGCGAGCGGCATGGAAGGCAAGGTTTGCCGTTAGGTAGCTCGTTCGTGGAACCAACGATTTCACGAAGTGTTGGATGCAGGTGGTTTTAAGCGGTGTGAAGCAGATGCATGCCTGTACAGGAAGGAAACTGATTGCGAATGGTGCTACGTTCTCGTGTACGTGGACGATCTCATTGTTGTTAGTGAGGATAAAGGCGTCATCGGTTCATTGAAGTGGACACTCCCGGATACGATAAGACAGAAGAGAACAATAACGTGCTTCCAAATAACCGAGAGTACCAGATGATAGTTGGGCAATTGTTGTACATCGCAGTCAACAGCAGACCCGAAATCGCAGCGGCAATTTTAATCCTGATTGGTAAGGTGAGTTGCCCAACCCAACGTGACTGGAAAGAGTTGCAGCGAATTTATTCACTACCTGAAGAAGACGGCTGATGTGAAGCTTCGACTGAGAATCAGTGGCGATTCTTCTGGTCTGGCTGGTTACGCCGACGCCGATTGGCCAGAATGTCGTCGCTACCGAAATCTAATAGCGGATACGTGTTCAAATACTGTGGAGGCATACTTTCCAGGGCATGCCCTAACCAGAGCTGCGTTTCTTTGCGCAGCAGAGGCAGTGTTCGTAGCACTTCTCTAGGCATCCCAAGAAGTGGTTTGGCTGCAGAGACTGTTGGATGACCTAGGTGAGAACAGAAGTGATGTTATTCGAGGACAACCAAAGCTGTTTGAAGATGCTGAACAATGAAAAGATCAGTAACCACACAAAACCCATCTCTACGATATTCCATTACACCAAGAACTTAAGGACTTTTCTTCAGCTTCCGCTTCATTATTGTCCAAAATCTCTCGTTGGGCCGGAACTGCGGACAGTTGGGTGGATTTATGTTTTTATCGATGAAATCTACGTTATTATCGCGACACCACTGGATGACTTCCCGGCTGTAGTGGCAACTCACCAAATCTGGCCAAAACTTCACGGGACCTTTATGGGCTTTAATGAAAGGTAGTACACGGATTTTGGGGGGAGCTTCAAGTCCATCGTCTTATTCGTGACGAACACTTTGGTCTTTGCTCCGCAGCTGCATATCCCTTGCCAAATCATCAGTTTTATGGCAAAATTGTCCATAAAAGCAAACTTAAACTTCGCAGGAACATCTCCTCGTGCCGTCGCAATGTAGAATTTTTGGCGAGGAAGCTGTCCGAAATCCATTTTGACGTATGTTTCATCGTCAATGAGCAGGCATCCTTGGTACTTCGTCAAAACCTGCTGGTACAATTCCCGAGCTCGAGTTTTGGTGACGAAACTTTGCTTCAACGTTCTGTTTCGTTACTTGCTGGCTCGATAAGATCGATATCCTGCTCGAAAACGAATTTTTCGAACGGTACTGCGAGCAGTAGCGTATTTTTATGCGATTTCATTATCTGATAAGGAGTGTATCGAATATAAGCTATCCACATACATTTGCGTTGTACGCATGTATTTGTGATGGTTTTTTATGCTCTGGACACTGCCGCTGTGCGTTTGACTGTCAGCTTTCTTTTGTGTACTTGTTTGTGCGGTTCAAATTCTGCGTTTTCAAAATGTCGCGTATTGAAAACGAAGTGAAAATTAAGGTTCTGGACACATGGCTAAGTGAAAAGGGTATTACTATGCGAAAATTGGCGAAGCGGTTTAGAATTCATCATGCGAGTGCTAAAACCATCATTAATAAGTTTGGGGAACACTATTCTTTGGATAAGCTACCAGGAAGAGGCAAAAAACCCGGTTCTTCCAACCCGAAACTGGAGCAGAAAGTGGTATCTCTAATCATGAAGAACAAATCAATGTCAATACGTGATTTGGCCAAAAAAGCAGGAACGAGTGTCGGAATGATCCAGCGTATCAAGAGGCGAAACCACCTGAAGACCTACAAGAAGCAGAAAATCTCGAAACAAAGTGCAGAAAAGAAGAAGCGAGCAGCAACAAGGGCCCGGAAATTGTATTCGCGTCTTTTGCAGCGTCCGGATGCATGCGTTTTGATGGACGATGAGACCTATGTAAAGGAGGACTCAAAAACCCTTCCAGGTCCACAATACTTTACTGCCGTCGTTGGGGAGGATGTGAGCGATGCGGACAGGTCGATTCAAGTGGAGAAATTAGGTCGAAAGGTTCTGGTATGGCAAGCAATATGTTCCTGTGGTTTGAAGTCAACCATTTTTTACACTACCGGAACTATAAATGCGGAAATCTATCGATCTGAGTGTCTCCAGAAGAGATTGTTGCCTTTATATAAGAAGCATAGTACACCTCCACTGTTTTGGCCGGATTTAGCGTAGGCTCACTATGCCAAAACCACTCTCAATTGGCTTGCGGAAAAGGGTGTAGATTTCGTTGAGAAAAAAATCAATCCACCAAATTGCCCTCAGCTTCGACACATCGAACGTTACTGGGCAATCGTGAAGAGGGTCTTCAAGAAGACTGGTAAGGCAGCTGGGAACATGCAGGAGTTCAAAAAAATTTGGGCTCAAGCGTCCAAAAAATGCGATGCAACACTTGTCCGGAACTTGATGAAGAGCATTCTATCCAAAGTTCGAAAATTCGTGAAGGAATAACGTAAATTTCATCCGGTCTTCATTATGTTCAAGTTTAACCTCGTACAATAAAGGAACAATTTTTGTATGAATAAAATATCGGTTTTCAACAAAATTTGTGGATAGCTTATTTTCGATACACTCCTTAGTCCAGGGTTTGCTCTGACAGTTCTCAACACCTTCTGGTTCAGCTTGCGGTCATATGTTCCACTACGACGCTTACCTTGAGGCATTCGATCCACGCTCTTTCGCTCCATGAAACGTTTGAGCACATCATACACGGTTGATTTGGCGATTTTCAACGTTTTTTTTTATTGCGGACCACGTTGGATTATCAACGTGGGTGTGCAGAATTTGTTCTCTCTTCTCGGCTTCCATCTGGAATAACTTTTGACTCACTGAACGAAACACCGTGAAATTCATACCACAAAAAGTGGGCGCCTAGGTAAACAAACTGTTGTAAAGGAATTCTTGCAGCGGTCACTTTGCGTGCCACTGCATCACAATAAGTGATTCCGGATTCTAACTAAACAGAACTTAAGATCTGATACCCCGTAACGCACCACGAAAATGTAATCTACCTGCGTTACGGGCTTAAAAGTCTATATTACTACCCGTGGTATAGTTTATAAAAAAATGATAACAAACTCTAACATCAGATTATCATTAGACCGAAATGATTTCTGGAATTACAGAACTAGTTGCATATTTGATTGCAGTTTGTTAATTTACTTTGCAAGGGTATTCACAGCACTATTTATGAGTGGCTAACGCAGTGGAGACGCGTGGTAAATTTTACGTCAAAAACACTACTCCATATGAAGATTGAACTTGAAAAAATTCAACTGACAAAAATGATCACCAAAAATTCATTTTACGACAAATATTTTACTCTCAGGGAATAAATAAACACCAAAAAACAATGTATTTGCAAAGTTGGTTTATTCAACCTCCTCTCCTAGGCTAAATGCCTGCACTTCAAATCCTATGCAACATTTGCGCCATCTTTCTAACAAACTTTCAACCACTCTTTCTTCAAATCCTTGTCGTTTTTGAAGACCTTCCCTGTTTTACGGAGCTTGCCCTTCCCTTCTTGCCTTGGAGAGTTTTTTCTTTGGACAAAGTTCTTGCGAGTTTAGCGGATTTGCCTCCTTCGGCACAAAAACAACATCGTTGGCTTTGGACTACTTCATCACCGGTTTCACGTAATGGCACAATGCCAAAATCCAGCCAAAACAGAATGTCACCTTCGTGGGACCGGAGGAAGGGCAGTAAGCGCTTCTGGAGGCATTCTTCTTCATATATTTGGCCGTTGATGGTGCCGGTCATTATGTACGGCTTGCTGAATTTGCCGCAACCACAGATCGCCTGCCACACCAATTACTTCTTGGCAAATTTGTCGACCTTCTACCGGACCTTCATCCAGGCGGGGCTTGCCGACGAAAAACGCCAGGCCGGGGATATGCTTGGCGTCCGTTTTAATGTACGTCTCGTCGTCCATTACGATGCATTTCGGCTGCACCAACCACTCGCGGTACAGCTTCTTGACGGGGGATTCGGCCGTCCGTATTCTGTTTAGGCACCTTCCTTACCTTGAAGATATGATAAGTCCAGCCTGCTTCATTGTCTGCTGGAAGGACCAGACGGAAAAATTGGCCTTTTTGGACACGTCCTGAATCACATGATTACGCTTGCAGTAATCCCTAACCTTCTCCGCTCGCCGGCCATCGAAATATCCCAGATAGCAGACAAAGTATATAAAGTACTGTATTATATTTGCTACGATGTTTATGTAGTGGTACGAAAAAGGCAAAAGCCAAAAATAGTTATGCAATGTCTTCTGAAATGCATGGAATTTAAGCAGTTTCGATAGAAAAGTCAGCCAAATGCAAGTTTTTTGCTTGAATTTTTGCATGCATGTATTGAGTAACTCTTGTACAGAAATTGGTTGAAGGAATACGTCATTACTGAATATTTTTAAGTCAATTAGCGCTGATATTTGATGTGGCCGAAAACGCGATGATGATTATTTCCAAATTTCGATTATCACACTTTCTAACACTGAACAAACAAAGCAAAAGTAGACCGATTTTATTGTTTTAATAAAATCTGCATGGGTACGCAAAAAATCAAGAATTTTGATTATTTTTATGGACAAGAAGAGAGTTTGAGGATTGACGTGCATTATATGCCGTAGTCTGGGGATAATTGGAATGGTTACAGTAAATAGGGAATAGCTGGATTGCATGTTTACATTTTTTGCATGTTTAGTTTGAGCAAGAAAACATCGTCCTAACTAGTAAGGCTGAACTGAAAGGTTATATGCACACTAGCACCACACAGTGAGAGAGTTTCGAACATATGGGGCTACTACCCGAAAGGGCTTGGCTACTAGCACAAATTTGCTGAAGAAAGCAATGTCCCAATTAATAAGACTCTTGTGATATAAAATTAAATAATCTGGAACCTCATATCCGTACTAGCGCCACGTAGTGATAATCCAACTGAAACATCATGTGCACACTATCGCCGTGCACACTATGAGAGAATTCCTAATATATGTGACTACCACCCGGAAGGATTTGGCCACTAGCACAAGTTTGCTGAAAATATTTAGTAACTCTAAAATAAAGCGCCTCTAGCGGTGAAATTCCCAATTAAAATGGAATCCAATGAAACAGATTTGTTGATCCAACCCCGTACAATAATTCTGCTGAAGACTGTAAATGTTTATCACTTGAACCAACTGAGATAGACCTCATTTCCCCCAATTAGTGAAAATCCCATAAGCTGCGGGTACCGATCTTTACGGTTTCGATTATTACGGTCCCATTTAACCAAAAAAATCGGTACCCCACTGTAGATTTGGAAACGGTCGTTCATTTCTCCATAAAGGCCACGGAGTTGCCTCTATGACATTAAGCATGCCTTCTTGAATAACTAAAATAGAAGAAAATTTCGAATTAGGTACTGTATATCTGCAAGTTTTTTTTTTTTTTTGAGAATTTACCTGCAACGTCGATGTTCCTGTAGCAATCATACCTTTTATCATGGCTTCCATCTCTTCAAGAACATGATTTTGGTCGTCGAGGTTTATACCATAAGGTCTTTTCAAAATTTGGCTTTCATTTGGACAACGGGAATTGACAACATCCCACTAATCGTTTACTTTCAGTATGAAGTTTGCCAAGCGTTTCGCTGATGAGATATTCACTTTTCGTAGAAGTGCTATAGAAGATTTTCGCAATAGCACCTTCGCCGCCCATGACACGTTTTGGCGTTGACTTCCTTGGCAGGTGAGATCTTCTTCTTCTAGATAGTAGTCTCGGTAGTCTTTTCTGTGTAAGAACGATAAAAAAAAATACGGGTAGAATTAAGTTGGACAGGGATCATTTTCCCTTGAAATATAAAACATCATGAAAAAAATCCTATTCTTTTTATATGGAATCACTGCCTACATATTCATCAGTTTTGAATTCATACCTGCATTTTTGAATGCGGTTTCACAACGTCGTCATGTTTTCGATCATATTCGTATGTCTCTCTACACTGCATTTCATCATACAGCAGAACGCATACTCTATCTCGTTCGGACATATTGTTCGATTTCACTTTAAGCATGGTCAGAACCTCTTCCAGAAATACTCGTCGCATATCCATTCAAGACACGCACTTCTGGAGGCAGCTCAGCTTGGATAGTGGATACTGGAGGGTTGTTGTAATGTAGTTATAGCCGGGAACTCCAAAATAGCGGAGACTTAGTCCTTGTGTCAATTCTTTGCTGGTCCAGTTCACCTTTTTTTCATACCGGTGATAAGATTTATCTGATTTTTCGTAAATTTTGGCGACAACAGTTCACAGGCTTTACTTATCACTTGCTTCTTGTCAACCACGCTCAAGTCATTCATGACTTTTTGTTGTTCAGCCATCTTTTCCATCCTTATATTGGCTTACTTCTTTCTCCAATGTTCGGAGTTTCTCGTGCCATGCGATCTGAAAACATCAAACGTTTTAGGTTCTTCGCTCGTCGAGGCCATTAAGAACACATTGTTATTGCTTTCAACATTTTCAACGTAAGTTGTATCGTTAGTAGCTCCCGGAGCTGGATTGTTACCAACTTCCATGATCAGAGGCGATTCAAGTTCTGGCTCAACCACAGAGGAAACGATGCTAGAATCAGACATATCGTTTCCATGACGAATTGAACGATCTCCAACCTACATTCCGAACTACTTTCATCTAATGCTTGGCATAGCTGAAAATCACAATATTGACATTGCGATATCCTAAAATATCCTAGCTCTGATACTGACCTCTGGTTCGAAGACGAAATCGTCCATATAACCTTGATGGACAAAAGACTCCGGTGTAAAGTGCCGGGAGCGAACGAAGACATCATGCGTATCCATACGTAAATCTTGTCCAAAAAACTTCACCCATTTCAATTTCTGCACTCGGGTGGTTGGGAAACGATAAAAAGTAATTTGCGTACTCTCGGGGGTTCTCTTATTTCTTGGAACCAGTCTGCTTTCGCACATCGGAGCATGGCACTTCGACATTTTTCCGAAAGTAAACAAAGAGCAAGTGAGTTTCGTATTTCATGATAAAACTAATAAAAAACTTACATTGATCCACGAAATTCACCACTAGTTTGAACATAATGTCAATTTATTTTCACTATCAATACTGTTTCGGGACGATCCACAACGAAAAGCTCGAAAATTAGATAAAATTTATAAAACTTGAAGGTATTTCACGATTTTTTATAATAATCATGGTTGTGATTGTGAAAATAATCTGACAGCTGGCGATTTACTTTACCTTATATTTAACGTACTTTGGATAGCAGAGACAGCAGAGACGTACTTTGGATAGCAGAGATTATCATATTAACTTCTAAAGTTAATATGATAATCTTCAGGTGTCACTGGCAAAGCTTTTTGTCATGACATGCTGCATTTATTCTGGAAATTGGATCTGTCAACATCGAGAATAAGCTTACCGAGTATCATGCAAAGCTGTTCTTGTTGCAACCCGGCGAGATCAAGACCTTAAATAAGGGTAGTGGTCACCCACTATCTATCCCAGTACTGAAGAGAGGAAATAGGAAATAGGAAATCTGACCCTAACTTATACAATTGCGTTCAATACGTATCGATTCGCTTTGTAATTTTATAGCCTGTTTATGCTGCTTCTCACTTTCCGCACTCTGCCGATAAAGGACTGGGTGCGTGAGGAAACTCCGCTTTGAAGTTTTTTCGACTATATTGGAGTAAACGCTTGGTCGTTTACTCTCATATGCATATGCTTGCTCGAAATTTCGCGAATTTCGTGACAAAATTCGGTACACTATGCCACTGATTTTACGGAACTGCAAGTCTGCAATATCAATCACTGGAAATCTACAGTAAAGTAACCGAACACATCAGATCTTCAAAACTCCGTAGTTCTCATAATACGATATGATTACATTTAGAATATTTGCAAATCATGAAGAAAATTTTTTAACTTAATCAGCAAAATCGCGGTGGCGTTTCCCTCAATAACATCACAATAATGAGATAAAAAAAAGTTCTCAATTGCTTAAGAACAAGTTGATTGTCATGATGTCATCATGGATTTGTCGATTATCGCTTAATTAATGGCATATTTATTACATAGGCTGCATGGAGGGACTCAGCTTACATTACATTCCGTAACCCTACATCAGGCTATTGTTCGTGCTCCAAGACAGACTCTTATACTTATAACTAGCTGATGACAATTATCTCTTCGTTGAATTTTTGTTCAGGCTACCTACTCTCAAAACGGATGAATTTCTAAGACTATAATAGCATGTGACCAACGCTTTCTGTTTGGCTTCAAATGTAGACATTCAAAAGCGCTTGTTATACACTCTGACTAATTTGAATCTATTCCACATAGTTTTCGAAAACCCCTTGCCGTTAGACAGCGATTAAAAACCCACCCGATGCAATCACACTAGCAATAAATTTCCCATACCAAATTGAATCCCACCTTCTTGTTAGGAAAGTACCTTATCAATGGGTGTATCTTACAAGAAGAAGTGAATCTCTTCGCCAATGAAACTTGGCGCTATCGGCTACAGACAGATCGGCTTTTCAGGGCCTTAACTATCCATTCGTCAAACTGAGACAGTTACGAGGACGGCGAAGGCAACTCCCATAGGTGAATGAACTAGATTTCAATCCCTGTCGGTATTTTCCTACTTTTGCCTTTTAAATCACTGAAACGAATGCATTGCTTGGGAAAAAATATTCGTGGTTCTTCTATCAGACTATCCGAGCCTTGTTGGGTACTTACATAGGTGAATTTAGGATCTGTATAAAAAGTTTTTGGATATCAGTACACCAGCTTATACTGCGTCGTATAGTACTGCGTCTCATAGACAAAAATTAAAAACTCCAAATTAAAGCTTTCATACTTGACCAAACCAAGTAGGCAGTGTTGTTTATACATGTTTGTAAAATGCTGGATGGACATAAGTAACTGCATAAATTCGTCCTCTAGGTCTGGTCTGGGATTTTTTCGTTAAGGAACATTTCTCGACTCTCTGGGCATAGGATATGATTGTACTTGCCACACAATCATACTAATGCAAAAATGTGGCGTCGAAAGCTCTCAATTAATAACTGTGGAAGAGCATTTAGAACATTAAGTTGAGAGCAAGCAATAAGTGAATTGTGAAAGCAATAACCTTGAAATGCTAAAAAAAAAAGAAAGTGAATTCGTTATAACAACCGAAAAGGCTTGTGCACTCAAATATTTTCGTTGCAGTCCGTAGCTCGTTACCATACAGGAAATCGAACTCATTTCAAATCATACCTTTCGCTTTCCTCCAAATCGTTTTAAGTGAAAATCTAAATGGCATCAATTGAAACATGTTAGAAGATGATTTTTCGCTGATTATCGTTACGTTGTATTACAGTAATTGTGAAAATATGTGTATTTTCAACACATTACTGGTGATTTCAGCTGCTCTTCAGGTTTATATACTAAAATAATGAGCACTGCTTTGAGCAACGGCTTTTTCTTTAAATGCGAGTTAACTTGAATTGCCTGTGATGAAAGCAAAGGAACATATTTGTAGTCCATTTGTTTGGTTGCCTCTCACCCCAGTCGGTCTGGTTTCAATTCCACTCGGCGCCGTTGGAATTTTCTTAGACGCCCTTGCTTGACGAGCCAACCCTAAGCTGAAAATCACGTTGATACGTGCCATATATGCAAAAAGTATCTCATATAATAATGAACAATGTCCCTAGACATGACAGCTTTGGAAGGAAAATAGGGAAGCTGGCGGTTAAAGACATTTTCGCGATATTTTATGCAAATCTCATGTGTCATTTATGTTAATGGCTGCTCCTGCTATTACAAAAAGCTTATTCTAAAACACCAAGGTGTTGACATGTTGAAATTCTCCTGCACTGTTTTGACGTAGGGCTACGTCTTTGTTTTCAATACGTTGCGAGTACGAAAATTTGGAGCGTCACGAAAAGCGGTCAGGTTTTGAGCGTTAATATCTAAGTCATTTCACGATTGATTTCTAAAATGTTTGCACCAATCGATCGGAACATTTTCTACGCTTTGATTTCAATTGAACTAATTGATTTTTAACATTGAACTAATGAAATTAACGCAAATATAAGGTGATGTCTTATAATCCGATTTTTCAGAGTAAATTTACTAAATATACAGTACTTTCCTATCACAGACTTCATATTTAAGTAAGGAACGTCCCACATGCAGCAGTGCATGATATTAAAGAGGGGTACTTTCGAATTTTCTTCATATGCTCGGCAGCCATGGATCTGTGCAGAGTGGCAATGGGCCAGTGTTGCTTTGCTGTCGGCTGGTGGTAGTAAGCCGCCAGAAGGGAAGTGGGGGGAACAGCCAGCAGGATGGTGGCTCAGCGGCTGTCGCTAGCGAGTGGCTGGCTGGACAGCCACTTTAAATGCAGTTGTGAGCTATGTCAAGCTAGTGGCAGATTTAGCAATTTTGGAAGGTAACATGTATGATCCAGTATAGATATATATGTATATGATATAGAAATATATGATGTAGAAGGAGAGTTTCCCTCAAATCCCTAAGGGACTAAGAGGGGGGAGAAAAATTTTGGTGAAAGTAAAAGATAGAAAGAAAGTGTTGAAAGTTCCATCAGTGTACGGTAAATTAAAAATTAAAAGAAAGGTTTAAAAATTGGAGGAAGGGGGGTGGGGAAAAAGTGGTGCAAACAAAGAGGGTGTTATTGGTTTTTTACAACTTTTTCTTTTTTCATTTCTTTTTGTAAAAAATATTGTGCCATTTTGGTGCCTCATGGTGATGAGCGGACATCTCCTTCTACATCATAGTGCTCCACGTACGGAGAGTATGTATATATTTTGTCGCTTGAGAAAAGCGCACTGTTGCATAAAGGGTGTCTACAGTTAAATTGCATCACTTTAAACTCGTCCTCGAAATCAAGTCTCTCAACCGATTGTCATGAAATATTCAGGGAATAAAACACAATTTATAATCTTGGTTTAGGTATTTTTAATTCACTGCAAATTCAAATCCCGAACTTTCTTCTTAATACTACGCATAAGATTTTAAACAACGCTTGAATGGACATTTTTTTCCGCTTTCATCCATGACTTAAACATTTCCAGTTCTGTAGTGACAACTTTAGAATGCTTACGAAGTGCGTTTACATTATAGCCCAATATTTTTCAATTGGCCGCAACTCTGGAGAGTTTGGGGGATTAAGATCCTTCGGCATTGATACCATTCGTCTTGTACCACTCCAGAACCTCCTTGGAGTAGTGACAAGAGGCTAGGTCCGACCGAAAAATTGTAGGAACGCTTTGTGTTTTGAGAAACGAAAGCAGTCGTTTTTCCAGGCATTCATTCATGTATACTTGACCATTTGAAGTTGAAGTTGTCACGAAAGGCTTGCTCCGTTTACCACACGAACCAAGCGCCTGCCAAATCATGAATTTCTTGGGGAACTTTTACATTTGCTGTTTCCTGAGAGACTCTGGAACATCGAACTTGTCTTTCGCAGTCACATACTGGTTGCCGGGAATTTGTTTAAAGTCCGATTTTACGTGTGTTTCATCGTCCATGATGCAGCAGTGTGGTTTCGTCAACATTTGTGTGTAAAGCTTACGCGCACGTGTTTTAGCTGTCCTATTCTGTTTTTCATTGTGGTTTGGAGCTTTCTGAACTTTGAATGAACGGAGCCCGGCTCGTTTCTTGGCTTTCTGCACGAAACTTTTGGTCAAGTGTAGCTTTTTCGCAACATCCCGAACGGAACAGTTGGGTTTGCGTTTAAAGGCAGAAACCACTCGCTTGTGATCCTTCACACAGTATATATATATACACTTTTTCTACCACTCACCTTCTTCCGATCGACAGTTAAACGTTCGCCGAAACGTTTTATGACACGAGACACTGTAGACTGGTGAATTTTCAACATCTTTCCGATGGCTCGGTGCGAAAAAAGTGGGTTGTCGAGGTGGGTGTGCAAAATGTTCTCGCGCACTTTTCGTTCGTTCCCATCTTCTTCGCCGCGACCACGTCGCTATTTATAAAACACACGCAGTGTTATTAATACAAACACTTCGCCTCACACCTATTTTAATTAGGAAATCTAAGCGGGAAGGGAATTGTTACAGTTTTTGGGATGAGGTAAATTTAATGGGGGCCCCCTTTGTGGTCTCCCGGCCTTCCCCTGTGTGATATTGCAAAAACATTATTTTTAAAAAAAAAAAAATTTTTTTTTTTTTAAAGGGTGATACGGTCAAGATTTGGTCGAGAGAAAACGCGTGTAAATCGGTGAAATCGTTTATTTAAAAAATCAAACTAAATTTCTTTTTCAAGTTCAATTAGTATAAAATTCAGGAAAAATATTCAGTTAGGCTTCCGCTTTTCCAAATCCGAATTGCCGGGCCTTACGCTTGACCCCTGCCATCAGATTTTGTACAGTCACCTTGTCCACCTTCTTCGCCGCAGAAAGCCAGTTTGCCTTGAACTGCTGCTCGTCCTTAGCAGTTTTTTGGTCTTCTTTAGATTCCGCTCGACAATAGCCCAGTATTTCTCAATTGGGCGGAGCTCTGGCGTGTTGGGAGGGTTCTTGTCCTTGGGAACCACCTGCACGTTGTTGGCGGCGTACCACTCCATGGCCTTTTTACCGTAATGTCAAGATGCCAAATCCGGCCAAAACAGTACGGAACAACCGTGTTTCTTCAGGAAAGGCAGCAGACGTTTATTCAAACACTCTTTCACGTAAATTTCTTGGTTGACAATCCCGGAAGCTATGAAAATGCTGCTTTTCAAGCCACAGGTACAGATGGCTTGCCAAGCCAGATATTTCTTTGCGAACTTTGACAGTTTCGTGTGCTTGAAAATATCTGCTACCTTTCCCCTTCCTTTTGCGGTATAAAACTCCTGTCCCGGAAGCTGCTTGTAGTCGGCTTTGACGTAGGTTTCGTCGTCCATTACCACGCAGTCAAGCTTCGTCAGCATCGTCGTGTACAGCCTCCGGGATCGCGCTTTGGCCGTCGTATTTTGTTTATCATCGCGATTTGGAGTCACTACCTTCTTGTAAGTCGATAGTTCGGCTCGTTTTTTGGCTCGATGCACGGTTGTAGACGATACACCCAGCTTATTTGCGGCATCTCGGAGAGATAGGTTAGGGTTTCGCTTGAAACTACCGGCAACTCTCTTTGTCGTCTCAGTGGCTTCCGGTTTTCGATTTCCCCCCGATCCAGACTTCCTGGCTGTCGACAAACGTTCCGCAAACACTTTGATTACATTTGTAACGGTTGATTTGGCAACTTTTAGCGATTTTGCCAACTTTGCGTGCGAGTAGCTCGGATTTTCGCGATGCGCGAGCAAAATTTTGATACGCTGCTCTTCTTGCTTGGACGGCATTTTGACAACTGAAGAGTGAATTCCAAAATCAAAATAGGAGCAACATTCTACACACACACACCTTCAAAATGAGGGGTGTTCAGATTTTTTAAATGCAAAATTGAAAGAAATACGTCAAGTTGATATTGACCAAATTTTGACCGTATCGCCCTTTACCTCTGTTGTTTCAAAACAATATCGTGTGCTAATGTCTGTCGAAAAAATCTTTAATTGGGTGAGATAGATAATTATGTAAAGATTAGAGCAGGCGTAATCTTGGTGACGGGAATGCAATGTACAGAAAAGCAGGGGGAAAAAATATAAAGCTGGGAGACAATAAAGAAGGGGTGCTTGGTCTCCTTTAAAAACAAAAAACACAATACATGCCTTTTTTTAATAAAAACACCGCCGCAGAAAAAGGTGGGCACGTTGTTCTTTAATACAACCTTTTTTTTTTTTACGCACGCCCGCACACCAATTTTTTTTCTCTGGTTTAGGATGAAAAAGAGCCACAACGTTTGAATTAGTATACCCATAGATGACTGTATAATAACTTTTGATGGGCATGAGCATTGGCATATGGACCAACCACCGGCGTCGGTGGTGTAGTGGTAAACGTGACTGCTACTTGGCACCCCAGTGGGTCTGAGTTCAATCCCAGTCGACGCCGGTGGTTTTTCTGAGGTGAAAATAGGCCGACGGAAAGTAAAAACAAATGGACCACCCGTAGTTTGCTCCTCCTGGTGTCCTCATTTAAAGGATCAATAACGGCGCCAGCCACGGCCTTGTAGAACAATTGGGAAAGAGAATGAATGTTAGTTCGATACACGTTGCTACTTAAAATCGTAATTTTGGTTGTTTAAAAGCTGAATAATCTTATTCTGCGCACAAGAATTTAATATTTAACCGAACAAGCTGTTCTACAACATGTCATATTTGTGGGGTATCTCAGGAAAGGAAATTTTTAGTGGGATGTTTTCTTTCGTATCTCAGGAAAGGAAATTTTTAGTGGGATGTTTTCTTTCGTATCTCAGGAAAGGAATTTTTTTAGTGGGATGTTTTCTTTCGTAGCTATCATCTGTGAGACAACAGTGCGTGAAACTGTTATCCGTGTTTTTATATTACTTTCTATTTATAAGATTTCGCTGAGATACATAATGGGGGAGGGGGGAGGTAGCTCATCGAATCTTTCGGTCCGCCTCAAAGCATCTTGCTATGAGGTACCAGGTGGTTACACACCGATTGCCTGTCGATCTGCCAAAATTGGTGGACGTCTGAATTGAATTATCTCAAATTATAATCTTCCTTCCGGTTTCCAGAAGGTGCGAAATGCTTTTAGGGACACGAATTTCGCCAAATCCTTCAATTGTAATTTATGATATAGATTGCTCTTTAGGACGTTAAACTTGCTTGTTACAAATATTAGTTCTACTAGTTATATAGTTTAACCAAAAGAGAAAAACTCCTAGACCAGCATTGCGTTGCTTTAAAGCCGAACGTTTGCCGACTGAACTAAGGACCCTAAAAATCTTAAAATCGTGAACCAATTCACGGTACGTTGTTAATTCGAGGACGGTTTTGTTATTCGGTGTCCGATGTTTTCAAGTTACAACGAACAAATAGATTGGAGTACATGTAACTTGAAATACAAGAAAGTTAAATGACTGAAACATCGTAGTCACATGGATCCTCCATCCATCTATATTATTTATTCAGAAAAAGCGTAGATTGTTACAATAAAACTGTGTCAACTTTTCGATTTTTAGAGTCATGCCTCTACATGAGCCCGGTTACGCCTACGTTTCCTCTTTTTTTTCGAATTGACTTGAAAAGAGAAATGCACAAGTTTCTTGACGCTAACGATGGCAGAAACGTTTTACAGCCCATATTTTTCTTCTCTCGATGAGATTTATGCTGATTTGATGGAGACGATTGTGTACATCGTCTTTTGAATACAAATCGCAAGGGTATACCCCGACAAATGGTGGTACTTATCATTTGAGGAGGCATACGTTCTGATTTTCGTTAAACAACTTTTCGATTTACAGATACAGAATCCTATGTACATATAGATTTTCGTCAATAACCCTCTCAACTCGACCATTATCATTCGAATAAATGTGCCTTACTTCTGGCAAAGGCTTCTCAACATGAACATGATAGTTGCAGCGTGTATTCAAATATCTGATCCACCTCCATGTCTATCCATGGCAATTGTTTCCATCACCATTATCCACGGGGCATCTCAATGTGCGCTTTTCCACCCCAATACAGCTCAGACAAGTGAAGTTTGGGTTAGGGGATGATTCGTGCCGGGATGTGGCATGCCGCGTAATAGCTGCTGCAACATTCCGCTTCAACCCCTCATCACTTCCGTTGGAAATGTGCCGTAGAATTACACAGGAGATTACACTACCATTTCATTGTGCTTGGATTTGAATACTCGCCGCATTTGCTCCTCCTGATCTTTTAAGTAGGATGCCCAGCGCTCTGTAGAAATAAATGAACCCTTCTTCGGAGTAAACTCCTATTATTTCGAAGAAGCATTTTTTTTCTTCACAATCTTCTAACCATGATAGCATTGTTATCGCTTAGTAATCGCTAATAAAAGCGTCTGATAGATGTCACCCCCATTGACGGTAACTCGTTACAGTCATTTCATCTCATCCTCGGGTACGTGTTGATACGCTCATTTTCTTTAGCTGCTTTCAACGCTCTTCAAATCATTCCACAAGCACAGCATGCTATAGTGCACCCCTCCGGCTAAGCAATGAAAGTAAACCTTGCAGTTTCCGTCGAGCAAGCGACGTCCAACAGGGAATCATTTTGTCTCAGGTTACAGCATGGACCTGATATGAAGTATTCCTTATGCCATTACCAATGTCAATGAGTTGGAAACGGATTCATGAATGTTTATTGAGAAGATGCAACCGAAAGTTTCAGAAGTAGGTGAAGCTAGAGAGCCTGTAATAGAGAGTGACGAATCAAAATTGTAACAAAGATTTTCTGTCATTTTCATCCTCATCCACGGTCCAAACGAGCAAAAGAGCTGTTCAGCTTGAACAAGGTGTCACTCTCCTTAGAGGCACTCTACAGGCTAAGACAATAATACGAAAAAGTCGGTAAAAATTATCGAAAACCGCAGAAAAGTGCACATTCTGAAATTATCGGTTAACATGGATTACCAAAAATTCGGTATTGTTGGAAAGAAGGGAAAAACGGTAATAATAACTCCAGTTTTTACGGTTCTTTTTATCGAAAATGCTTGCAGCCCAATAATAGCATTTTAATCCAAATTTAGGTAATCAAAAAAACGATGACATTTGTAAATCCACTTTACTTTAAAATTAAGTAAAATTAAACGTTTTCTTTCGGTTAATCATACCGATACTTTGCCACCAAAACCTAATTTTCGGTCAAATTAAAACCTAATTTTCGGTTATCTTATCTGAGCGTGTGTGTAGGGAAAACCTAGGTTAGATGATCGTTTAAAACTACGTTTGAATAATCAAATACGAAATCGTTGGTTACACTTTGATCAGCAGTCCTGGTAAAATTATGATAGGATGAACTGGTAACTCTATCTGTTGACACAGTACACGGTTTTTTCGTCGTTATTTTGTTTACCTTTTATCAAAATACTCTTTGTGTTTAAAATCGTCATTTATATGTTATACGTTTTGTTTATTGATTTGCATCGTCGTGCCGGTACCGTCGTGTAATTTCGAAAACCCGAAGTGCAATCATTTGATAGTGTAGTGCAGTGTTTATTGAGACTATTGCAACCAAAAGATTCTGCCTACCACCTCCCCACGCAATTTTTTTCTGCCAAAGCGACATCCAGTGGCCAGTAACGGCACTGTGAATTGTACACAACTTCACCGCCATAACAAACGGATTAACCTGCCTTGCGTGTTGCATATCTGCTGGTGCTATTTTTATCGCAAAAGCTTCGGTATGGAATCAAACTGCCTTCAGTGCTCTGAACCGGTGAAAACCTTGAAATTTATTAAGTGCCAGGGTTTTTGTGAAAAAGTTGCTCATCTCGACTGCGTCTCTTTATCTCGTGCAAACATGGATTTTATCGGTGAACAACCTAATCTATTCTGGTTTTGCAATAGTTGCTCCGGAATTATGAATTCAAAACATGTTCGGGACGCTTTTGGGGCGTTAACGGAAGCGTTACGAAATCTGAGTGAAACACATCTCTCAGCACTGGAGGGAGTTAGAACAGAGTTAAAAAAGAACAGGGAGCAAGTCGAAGTTCTGGTTACGAAAATTTCCACTGTTCCTGCTGTCCCTGCTACACCCGCTGCACCCGGTCCAAATACTGGTTGGCCTAGTCTGAAACAGAAAAGCAACAAAAGAACATTTGGCGCTGCTGGACTTATTTCACCCGATTTGCCTAGACTATCGTGTGGCACAAAAAAACTGTCTGCGAACATTGCATCGATCGCGACTGTTCCCCCAGAACCAGAAAAATGTTGGGTATTTCTGTCCCGTATTGCAGCCAGTGTTACGGAGGATGATATTCTTGCTTTAGCCTCTGAATACATACCTTGCGATGAACCGATCGAGGTTAGAAAATTAGTAAAGAAAGATGCTGATCTAACGTCTATGCGATTTATTTCGTTTAAAATTGGAGTCGACGAAAAGTATCGTGAAGTGGCTCTCAGTGCTGACACATGGCCAGACGGAGTCTACTTTCGGGAATTCGTTAATTACCAGGACAAGAAATCCGGACAGGGGTTTCCAAAAACACCTCGTCTGAATTAGATTGCCGTTTTCATCCCACGTTGGATATCTCAACAATCTCGCAACCGGGATGCACACCACAAGGCATTAAGGGAGCCCTCAACCACTCCGACCCAGTCGAGCCAATCAACGTTCATTATCAATCCAGCATTTGTTCCTGCCATCTCAGCCATCCCGGTCCTGTGGTCGGAGTTTGGGGGAGGGTCTCCCAGCCTGAACTTCCAGGCAAGTATATGTGTTTTCCAATGTATTCTGCTCCTGATGCTTTCCCGATTTCCAGTGCTGCTTCACCGCTTAACTCGAGAAGCCCGAATGCTGGTCCGAGACGCACCGTAGAAAGCACGATGGAAGTCCCCAATCTCTCCAACCCAGTCCCGCCGATTGCAGCCAGCGTTCGTCATAGTCGTCTCGGCCCTGTGGTTGGCAGTAGAGAAGGGGTCTTCCACCCTGCACAGCAGGGCAAGTACAATTATAATTTCGAAAATAAGTCGCTTGATGCCGTACTAAATTTCAGTGCCGTTTCGACAGTCATGGACAACCAAAGCCTTGAATGCACTACCATAGCATCGTGTTCATCCGATATAGCACCACTGATTGCTGCACCAGATAATCGAAACCATCCCGATCCTATGGATAGAAGCGAAATGAAGATCCGCCGAAGTTCCCACTCAAACAATGCATACGTAGTTCCACGCAGCTGTAACCAAAACGTCACTTTTTACTACCAGAACGTGGGCGGTATGAACTCAATTGTTGAAGACTACCGCTTATCCGTTTCAGACCGCTGCTATGATGTTATTGCTCTCACCGAGACTTGGCTTGATTCCCGCACGCTTTCTAATCAAGTGTTCGGATCCGAATATGATGTTTTCCGATGTGATCGTAGCTCTGTTAACAGCCGAAAATCAACGGGAGGTGGTGTCCTCTTGGCAGTCGGTTCCGGATTGAAAGCCAGAGCAATTGAGAATGATTTGTGGAGCAGCGTGGAACAGGTCTGGGTTGCTGTTGAATTGGCCGACCGTACATTGTTTATATGTGTAGTATATATACCTCCAAATCGTGTACGTGACATTGATTTTATCAACACTCATTGCCGCTCCATCCAAGCTATCTTGGAAAGAGCAGCTACAATCGACGAGATCATCATTTTTGGCGACTATAATCTACCCGGTATTTCGTGGCAACCGTCCCACAGTGGTTTCCTTTATCCGGATCCGGTATGTTCTGCGTTTCATTCTGGAGCTACCACCCTTCTTGACAGCTACAGTACATGTACGTTATCGCAAATCAATCACGTGAGGAATGAGAACAACCGTAGTTTGGACCTTTGCTTCGTTAGTGCTCAGGACTTTGCCCCGTCAATTTTCTGTGCACCTGCTCCACTGGTGAAGCAGGCTCCTCATCACCCTCCTTTGGCTGTGGCTATGGAGAGAAAGTTGCTTCATGACTTTGTCATTAAACCGGACGTGGTTTCCTACGACTTTCGGAAAGCAGATTACCGTGCCATTTCTGACCTGCTTTCCAGTATCGACTGGGGAACCATCCTCGATACTTATAATGTCGAAGTTGCGGCAAGTACTTTGTCACATGTTTTGGCGTACACCATCGACAGACACGTGCCGAAAATCATCCACCAGAAAGATACGCAACATCCATGGCAGACTATGGAACTCCGTAGATTGAAGTCTATCAAAAGAGCAGCACTAAGAAAATTCACGAGGTACCGAACAGTTCAACTAAAATGCCATTACGTTCGACTTAACCACCAATACAAGCGGATCAGTCGGCAAAGTTATTCGCGATATCAACATGGGATTCAGCGCAGAATGAAGTTGAACCCTAAATCGTTTTGGAATTATGTAAACGAGCAGCGAAAGGAGTTCGGTCTTCCATCGTCCATGGTGTTTGATGGTGAAGTTGCTTCATCGACTCAGGAGATCTGCCGACTCTTCTCTCAAAAATTCTTCAAAGTTTTCACCGATGAGAGCCTAACCGAAGAACACGTTAATCTCGCTGCAAGCAACGTCCCTATGCACGGTGACACTTTGGGCGATATAGACTTCAACGATACGACTATTTCAAGAGCCGCATCCAAACTGAAATCTTCCTGTCGTCCTGGGCCCGATGGAATCCCGTCAATCTTTCTCAAGAAGAATATCGACTCCTTATTGACACCGCTCGGCCATATTTTCCAATTGTCAGTACGCAGTAGTACTTTTCCTTCATGCTGGAAATCTGCTCACATGTTTCCTGTTCATAAAAAAGGTAGCAAGCGAGACGTCAACAACTATCGCGGAATTACCTCACTGAGCGCGTTATCGAAGCTATTTGAACTTGTCATGGTTGACCCGTTACTTTCTCACTGCAAGCATTTTTTGAGCGATCATCAGCATGGCTTCATGGCAGGTCGTTCCACTACTACCAATTTGCTCTGTCTCACGTCGTATGTAACTGATAGCATGAATGACCGAGCTCAAACAGATGTGATTTATACTGATTTGTCAGCTGCCTTCGACAAACTGAACCATGCTATTGCTATTGCTAAGCTAAGCCGACTCGGGATCAATGGCATTCTATTACAATGGTTTCAATCATATCTTACTGGTCGCCAACTCATGGTTGCTATAGGTGACTGCCGTTCCGATACTTATCCAGCGACATCGGGAATACCTCAGGGTAGCCATCTTGGACCGCTGATCTTCTTGCTCTACTTCAACGATGTTAACCTTGTCATTGTGGGACCTCGACTATCATATGCTGATGATCTCAAACTCTACCTCCGTATCTGTTCCATTGCCGATTGTCACACTCTTCAGCGTCAGCTACATGCCTTCGCAGACTGGTGCATCGTTAATCGAATGGAAGTGAATCCTACTAAATGCTCAGTTATTTCCTTTTCTCGAAAAAAGGACCCGATCATCTTCAACTACAATCTGTCAGGGATAGACATTGAACGGGTGAGCCACGTGAAGGATTTAGGCGTAATTTTGGACTCGCGACTTACTTACAAGCAGCATATTTCACATGTGGTCGATAAAGCATCTAGAACGTTAGGTTTTATCTTTAGAATAACCAAAAATTTTACCGATATTTATTGCCTGAAGTCATTATACTCCTCGTTGGTCCGATCAGTTCTTGAATATTGCTCTGCAGTTTGGAATCCAAGCTACAACAATGGGGCTGAAAGAGTCGAATCCGTCCAACGCCGATTCCTGCGTTTTGCGCTTCGGTTATTACCTTGGAGAGATCCTTTCCGTTTGCCTAGCTACGAGGATCGATGCCAACTGATTCATCTGGAGCCACTTTCGACACGAAGAGACACTGCCAGAGCTTTATTTATTGCCGATACCTTGCAAGGAAGAGTGGATTGCCCAACCATACTCGAGCAAATCAACCTAAATGTACGACCGCGTGCATTAAGGAATAATTCGATGCTGAGTCTACCTTTTCGTCGTACAAATCACGGAATGAATGGAGCAATCAACGGACTTCAAAGAGTCTTCAACAGAGTAGCCGCAGCATTCGATTTCAATGCACCACGTCAGACACTTCGGCGCAGATTTAGTCAGATTTACTCCGGCACAGTTAATCGTGAATAACAGTTTTATGTTTTTAAGTATAATTATTGACTTGTATTTTACATTTTATATTAGCATAACACCATTGGGGCTGATTGAAGCCTGTTGGTTGATTCAATAAAATTAAATTAAAAAAATACAGGGTGTGTGTCCCTTGACTCAGCCTAATATAAAACGACCGATTACATTTGTTATTATAACTCATAATGTATTTGAGCTGGAAGCGATATGAAACTAGTTATACACTTGCTTAGAGAAGCTTTATAAGCCATTTGGTAGTATGTGTCACGAAAAGTTACACCACTCATTTTATAAAGTCAGAAACTTTCGAGGGATATGGATGTAATGTCGGTCTATAAGCACTAAATTGGGTCTATTCGTGGATGCAACATTGTCCCATTCGATAGATTTGTTATCATATGTAGTTTTCGTAACAAAATTTCTGATCTTCTGATTTACGGCGTTGCCAGCTGTATTGACTCTACCCAACATACAATTTCACAAATCAAACTATAATAATATTGCTTAGAAACACTTAAGTGATTTCACATTTGATTTAGCAGCCATTCGATAATCAAAACATTATAATTCACTCTACACAGATTTCATTTTTATTGAATAACAACATTTTTATTACGCTTTTCATACAACAGGCCATAGTTGGGAACATAGAAAAAAATATGTCTCTAACATTGGGTCTACGGTTTTCTTGTTAAATTATTATTATTTTACCTATGTGAACAATTAGTTTATAACTTGTGACTATTAAATGTACATCTAGGCTGCATTACTTGGCTAAAAGGTTCTATTTAGGAAAATTTAGATCATTTGAAGATCGTGTAGATAATCTGTTCGGCATAACCAGTAAAGTCATGACGCATAAAAAGTTGAGGAAATCGAAAGTTACGCGAAATTGAACAACTATAAATTGAATAATGTCTCAATTGCTTTGGAATAAACCACTCGTCCTGATAGCTACATGATTTTGTTGATTATCGCCAAGTTAATGACATATTTGGGACATAGGCCGAATGAAGGAGCTAGGCAAACATTACATCCCGTTACCCTACATGTTCAAAAAAAACCAAGCCTTTTGATTCAGATACGGCTGAGTAAAAGTAATGATTGGCGAAAATGAGTCCGCTGCTGAAGTTAAAAATAAGACATGCGTGCCGATCAGAAATTTGTTGGCGGTGGCGTGCAGGCGTCACACCGTTTATAATTTGTGGCGGCGGTGCAGCGGTGTGGACCAGCGTAAACCTTTATTAAGCCTGAAACTTTTTTAACACTTTCTTTTCTATGCCGAGTGTCACTTAAAATTTTTGAAAAAGGAGAGCGTTACTTTGAAGTGAAAGGTTTTTGAACGCTAATAACTTTCGTTCGACTGAACAGAATAACTACATTCATTCACCAATCGATCGGAAAAAATCATAATACAGTTTTTCAGTGAAAGTTCAATTACGTACTTCTAGTAAAGGTAGCTAAATTATTTTCTTGAAACTGACCTACTTTTGCTCCCGTACAAATCTGAGAATGAACAGGTTGAAAATTTGGTATCCCTACCAGGGTCGTCAAAACCGGGTAGCAAATGGTTCGAAATCGTCTTTTTCGTTTAATTTCGTTAAGTTTCATTCCACGTATAATCCTGGGGCCTCCCTCAGCCCAGTCGGCAAAGGCGCAGCTACAAAGCACCAGCGGGGGGGGGGGGGCTGGGTTCGGTTGGTGGTTTTTCGTTTTTTTTCTTTAAAAAACTTTCCCCCACTCCCTGGGGAGCAACAAAAAAAAACTAGAAATAAATAGCAGAGCTGTTAGCAGGTCACTTTTTAGTGACTTGGTCACTAGTTTGAGTCTAGTCACTAAAAAGTCACTATTTGCATCCAAAAGTAAATAAAGTCACTATTTTTCGGAAAATGGTCACTAAAGTCACTATTTTCGCACCGCCGATTGTAAAAAGTTAAAAATTCACTCAATCAAATTAAGTGATCTTGCAACACTAGATAAATTCGAGAAACATAAAAGAGTAGCGTATATATGTAAATCTGACAGTATTTAACAGTGTCTGATTGGCAACAGAATAAAGTGAAAAATATTGTGGGCTGTGAATCGTGGTACTATTATCTTGAGATCAGTTCCGTATCAATATTTTTATTCCGCAAAGATAGGTTTAGTATAATTTTCTTGATATCGTTTACCATGATGCGGTCACAAATCTGACTAAAGGCTGCTGCACAATAGCGCGTCCCACATCGCGTCGCGTCAGTTGTCAACGTCAGCGTTCAGTGCTAAAACGCCGTCATGACGCTCATGACGCTTTGACCGCATAATATAGCGTCAACGATGTGTCGTCGTCAGTCATTTATTTTACTTTAAATATGCATGCAATTGTGAGTTTTTTCAACTTAGTTTAATTAAATCAGTTTAGTTGTATTACATTATTTAATTAGTTTTATTTCAAACTAGATGCCTTGGCGAACGCTGTCCCGCCTCTACTTCAATTAAACTTGTCAAATGCAGAGCGCTGGTCGGTCACAGCACTCTAGATTAGTTTTAAAACAACGCACGTGGTACCATATTATGTCATCTTTGATTATTTTTTCAATTTTCCAACTATTTCATTACAATTTTTTATATTTCTATACATATAAACCCAGTGAACTCCAGGTCGAATCGAACGCAGAAAGAATCTTGTAAAACTGTTCATTTGTCATCGAGTTGAATCGTGACGAACAAAATACCAATTCATTTTTATTGATACAGATTCGTTTCTCGTGACGCGCGTCAAGTTTGATTTTTTTTTTTTTTAAATAAAATTCGACGTGGAGAGAACGCAAGGGCTTTAGAAATGGTCGTCTCGGTTGAGCTCGGTTTCAAAAACACCAATTCATTTTTATTGATACAGATTCGTTTCTCGTGACGCGCGTCAGGTTTTATTTATTTTTTTTTTTTTTCAAAAATAAAATTCGACGCGGAGAGAACGCAAGGGCTTTAGAAATGGTCGTCTCGGTTGAGCTCGTTTTCTGGTAGGGAGCACGCGATTTGCCGTTTGGGTCAGGCCGTTGCCAGAGAATCGATCAAATCTTATCGATTAGCTGTCATATGGCCTAAGCCAAAAGTCAAATCGTTTGCTCCCTACCAGAAATAAAGTTCAATCTTGACTACCATAAGCGCTCGTAAAATGTTGGATTTTGTAAATGTTGACGGGATAGGAGTAAAAAACTCAAAACGTTTACCTAATATGCAAATAAAACGTCCAATAATAAAACTAGATAAAATAATTAAAGAAATTTTTGATTTACACTAACTTTTTTTTCAAAAATATTTTGTTAGAATCAGTTTTTTTTAAAACCGGACTACTCTTTTGCTATCCAAATAGTCGAGAAAAGTGGAAACGAATTGTAAATCAGATAAAGGACTTATTTTCGGTGACTCGCTCAGTAATTCTGAATCTAGATTTGATTGTTCGTATTCCGACAGTCAAGCGAACTCAATTCGATCGATCATAGGTGAAATCGGTATACACTGCAATTCTACCAGTTTATAAAAGCGTAATGATAACAAAGTTTCATTAAAACTCATTTTTTCTAGGAAATTTCTGAGACAAATCTTCTTAGTTTTTGATACAGATATTTTTATATTTAAAAAATTATAATTCATCAATTACTTAAGGGTATTCTGACTTTGCTTCACTGTTTTTTTTAAATCATTTATTTGTACAGGCTCAATCGAATCAACTTTACAGAGAAAAGTTTTCATATTTATATACATCAATTATCTTAAAACTAATGTTTAGGGGATTTCCTTCCGAATATTTTTTCGGCAAAATTGCATAACTTGTTAAGTAGAATTTGGTCTAAACAACTTTGATAAGGTATAAAAGCTGTTTGTAAGCATACTGATACTATTTCAATGCTATTTTCTAAGGTTTCTTCCAGAGGGAAGAACCACTCTTACATATAATGTACACTGAGCTGGAAATGTTAGTGGAAATCATCGTCGATCGAGTTTGTAAGCCCAAGGTGTGGCCCGCGAATACTTCACTTCCAGAGGATATTTTGGACAATATTGAGAACTTGCTACCTGCGGAAAAAAGTTATTGTTAGGGATGAAGCAGAGATGAAATACCTATATATTAGCTATGTTTTCTTTGTTGTTTATTTATTTATTGAATTTCCTCCCCCAAGCTGAATGCTTGTACATTTCTCTTAACACTGCTCATAAGATCTTGGGCGAGGCTTTGTCCATCTTCCTTACACAATTTCTCCCAGTTTTTCTTCAAAGCTTCATCGGTTTCGAATGTTTTTCCGCTTTTCTTCAACTTCTTCTTCATTATCGCCCAAAACTTTTCGATCGGACGAAGTTCTGGTGTATTTGGCGGGTTCGCCTCCTTCGGGACCACATTAACGCCCTTCGCTTCGTACCAATCCATTACAGGCTTGGCGTAATGTCACGAAGCGAGATCCGGCCAGAACAGCGTGGGACCACGGTGAGAGCGGAGGAAGGGCAGCAAGCGCTTCTGCAAGCATTCCTCTCGATAAATCTGCCCGTTTATGGTGCTGGTTGTAACGAACGGCTTGCTGTACCATCCGCACTCGCGGATCGGCTGCCAGGAACAGGTACTTCTTCGCGAATTTGTGCATCTTTCTCTTCCGGAACTTCTCCGGAACCTCCATGCGGGACGTACCGACAAAAAACTCGAGACCGGGAATTTGTTTGGTGTCCGCCTTGAAATATGTATCGTCGTCCATGACGAGACAGCCTGGCTTGACCAGCCACTCACGGTACAGCTTCCGCGCACGCAATTTGGCCACCGTGTTATGCTTGTCAGTCCGGTTCGGTGCCTTCCTGACCTTGCCCGCTTCATGGTCTGCTGGACGAACCACTTCGACGAATTGACCTTTTTGGCCACGTCTCGGGTGGAAAGGTTCGGGTTATTCTTAAAGTACTGCCTTATCTTCCGCGCCTTCTCTGGGTATTCCGTTTTCGGTTTTCGGCCGCTTCCAGCGCGCCGCTCGATGGTCTTCGTCTTCTGGAATATCTTCACAACGGGACACGGTGGAATGGTGGATTCCAAGCCTTTTGCCGATCCATCTGTGCGACTGACCAGGGTTATCGATCACCGCGCCCAAGATTTGCTGGCGTAGCTCTTCTTGTTTCGAGTGCATCTTAAAAACTTCTTGACAGATCGCGATTGCAATTTTGCACACATAAACATAACACTCTAAACTAGTATTACCCAAAATTTCATTAAGTTTTACCCACGCGATAAAATGTTACACCCAAAACAAAGTCCGAGTCCAATCTTTGTGAAAATCGCAAAGTTACTGCCGACTCAGGTCAACTATGATCTTCTTCTTGTTGAATGAAACTTTTTAAAATGCGAAGTGCTGACCTCGAGTACAGAGTACTGAATTGAGGAGTATTGGGACCAGTTTTTTTTACTAATAAAACGGCTGTAGGTGATCCTAAATACCCTTAGGTGACCAAAGTAGTGAAAACAGTTTTAGCTGCATCACATGGCAACGGCTCAAAGAAGGAGTTGAGAACCAAGATATGTCAGAAGTAATTCTAGCACATGCCATTCTAGGAGGCGTTTCGACCGTGCGTAAAGAACAGACTTCGCAAAAACGAGCTGCGGACCATGTGGAGAAAAAACAGTCGCTTGATTACAGGCTTATTTACAAAAAAAAAACCAAACAACTTACACTGCGCCGCAGTATTACTCATTTTTGCAAACGGGGATGTTTACTTAGTTTACTTTTACTGAACTTACACAACAAATGTATAAAAGATTTAAAAAATACAAAAATTTGGAAATCCCTTTTTAGTCACTGTTTGGTCTAGTGGTCACTATTTTTATTATTTTAGTCACTAAAGTCACTATTATTTATCCATAAATCCGCTACCAGCCCTGAGAAGTACATTTAGAACACTAAGTTGACAGCAAGCAATAAGCGAATTGTTAAAGCAATAAGCTTGAAATGCTAAAAAAAGAAAGAAAGAAAATTCTGCGATAGTGTTTGATTTTATATCCGAGCCCGTCTCCTTTTATGAGTTTTGCTTCCTACTGCGTGACCCTCTTATTTCCAGACTATGCTGCTCAACGTTAGTATATAAAACAAGGGACGCAGCGTAATGATTTCAATGCTAGACATCAGCTCTCAGCGGATGGTTTGAGTTTCTTTGCCTTCCCTTAGTCACCATGGCCCGGTTGTACAACGGAAGACAAAGCAAAGCCAGACAATCAGATTTTGGGCCACTGAAATTCTTAAGGATAGAAAACGCCATCTGTGACCACTAGAATACCAGGATCATACCACGTATCTTGCAATCCTCCATTCACAGCAACGAGGAGTTGAATAAACTACTATCTGGGTGCTATGTTCACCCGATGATTGGTTGGTGTCCTTCAGGGTGGTGTCCTGCTGACCAAGAAAATCGGAAAGATATATTAACTTCTAACGCGTACCTTGCCCACTATCCTTTTCAGGGCGATATTTTCAATTTTATAACTAACCAGTGTGTTTTACTGACATGTTCATGACCTGAACTACCATTACATATACTTGAAAATAGCATATTCTGGATTGTTTGAAGCATTCGGTCGAGAATGATAAACTGTCTGTTTGTCAGGAAAGTGTTAATCAAATTTGCAAATAGCAACTCCTAAGTCGTTGATCTTTAGTAAAAAAAATGGTATGCCGTGAATTTGGGTGAAATTGATCAGTAGAGTAAAATTGATGAACTTACTACTCAATTAGAATTGACTCAGATCATCTTTCAAATCTTTGGATAGCTATTTTGTAGCCAAAATAGAATGTCAAAAATAGGTATAACCAATGATCGAAGACGTTCCATGTGGTGAAAAGTATTCCTATCAAAAATCACCAATTTGGAGGATTAGATTCGATGGGAAAAGTTTCATAAACCTAAGTACAAACTATGATTTATTCAATTGGTTTCGCACATGGGGGATTTGCTCACAAGTTATTCAATTCTATTATGAAGAAAACGCTGAAGTTGTTTTAATAATCTACACTCTTTCAAGCTATTTTGTATTTTTGTAAACTACGCATTTTTTGACATAGACTACGTCTTTGTTTTCTTTATAGGGCTACACTTGAGTGGACAAAAAATGAAAGCATTACGAAAAGTGGTCTGCTTTTGAACGTTAGTAACTCAGTCATTGCTTGTTATATTTCCGAAATTTTAGCAGCAACCGACAGGAACTTTTTTTTTTTGCTATGTTCTTAACTGTTGAACATTTAGTAAATTAAAAATCCTGTTTTACAATTGTGAATGAAGACTAAGAAAGACTTTACAATTGAGCACTCATTAGTTTTGAACCCAACTACTTGCAACATGAATCTGATTTTTTTTTAATTGAAAGAACACTTTTTTATGTTCTGTCTTTGAATGTTTAAACCCAACGGCCACATATAGTCTTAATTGAGACAATTATAATTACATAAGGTCTATCAATATTACATCGAAAGAAAGGATTATTATTGAATATTTTAATATTCAACCTTGTCATGAATCCTTGTCAATAATCCTATTAAAATAATGAGATAATTCCTATAAGAAAAATAATAAAACAGCTTTCTAGTAGATCAACGTCAACTCTTTGTACAACCCTATCGGGCTGTCCCTTGTAGTTCTTGGTTAAAAAATCCGACTAAGTACAGTTGAATTCCTCCTTTCCGAATGCACTCGTTACAGATTCCGATAGTGCGGTTTAGAGTGACTATCAGTGTTGTAAATAGTTATTTCAACGCAGTTATATTAATTTGCCAATAATTTGTTAAAAAAGCTGATTTTGACGTATGAAAAAATTATTGTGCTTGACTGGCTCTACAAAGTTGTCTTACAAAGTATTGTACTAACAGCAACATCTAATACGTTAGAGAAAATGTTCGTCAAGATTTTCATTTGACTTTAAAAATTGAATGTCATTAGAATATTACGATGAATATTAAAATAAATAAATAACGTCTTGAATATTAGAGAATTTGAATAAGTTAAAATCTAGAGCAATTTACAGTTAATTTGTGAAAGTTGTAGAAATTATTATGTGTTTATTATATAATTATAATGCGAAGTTACAATTACATCATCATACGTAACAGTTTCATTATATAACATATTATGAAATTCAGTTATCGGTAATTTATTCCAAATTAGTTGAAACGAGTATTTACATTTATTATTTATAAAAAAATACGGTTAAGTAAGCGATAACTGAACTAACAAATAATCAGCAAAAGTGATTCCAATGAGCTTCAACTTGACATGATAGAAATTCTGGTGGGAATAAATGCATTTCTGGAACAAAAATAGAAAAATAGAAGATGGTAAATCAGCATTTGTAAACAAACCGTTTTAGCCGGTTTTTCGAAAAGTTTTATGTCACCCCCGTTAACTAACAGCTTAATCGAGTAGGGGAAATATTCCTCTTGCTTTCTTTGACTGTTTGGACAGAAAAATATTGAATGCAGATTTTTGACGACCATTTACTGGGTAACACCCAAATAGCGAACACCCAGTTAATCGGTAGCACAGCTAAAATGCGTAAAGTCACTGGTATTACTAGTACGACTCCAGGTGATTATTGCCATTTAAGAGAAACATTAGCTTTTGGCGTCAGATTTGACAACCGAAAGATGAACTCTTGGAAAATCGGAAGGAAATGCCGATAATGAGAAGATTTGCCAAAAAAGTGGGAAAAAGCTTCCAATCAAGTGGTCGAGGGCACTCTGTAAAACTCTGTAATGGATGGAAATGAACACAAAGGTCAAGCATTAATATATTACAAGTCAGTATATTGATTGTTTGGTGTATATGTATTGTCAATTTAAGGATTGTACTCGAAAAAGATGCAACACTTTCTTTTGTGTATAACTACTTATTGCATAGGTAAAAATTGATGAAATTTTAGGTAAAACTAGTGTAATGTTTACATGTTTACTATTTCGTCACAATCTGCCAAGTGGTTATTGAGATGGCTTCCAAGCAAGAAGTGCTTCGACAAAAAAATATTGGCGCGGTCGTGTAAAATCCAGGCCAGTCCCACAGGTGGATCGCGAAACAGTTGGGAATCGACAATTCGACCGTGTCCCGTGTGTAAAATCGTTAAAGGAAACCCAGACGACCCAGCGGAAGACGACCAACCCCGTGAACGCAAGGAAGGAGAGGGATTACTGCAAGCGCAATCCGAGTCATTCGATTCGGGACGTGGCCAAGAAGGTCATTTCAAGGTAAGGAAGGCGCCTAACCGAACCTATAAACAGAATACCAAATCCCGGTGGCCAAATCCCACGCCAGGAAGCTGTACCGCGAGTGGTTGGTGCAGCCGAAATGCATCGTAATGGACGACGAGACGTACACTAAAGCGGACGCCAAGCAGATCCCTGGCCCGGAGTTTTTTCGAGAAGTTCCGGAGAAGTTCCGGAAGAAGAAGGTCGGCAAATTTGCCAAAAAGTGCTTGGTGTGATTGGCGATCTGTGGGTTCGGCAAATTCAGCAAGCCTTACATAACGACCAGTATCATCAACGGCCAAATATATGAAGAAGAATGCCTCCAGAAGCGCCTGCTGCTCTTCCTCCAGTCCTATAAAGGTGACACTCTGTTTTGGCTGGATTTTGGCATCGTGCCATTACGCGAAACCGGTATTGGAGTGGTACGAAGCCAACGATGTGGTTTTAGTGCCGAAGAAGGCAAATCCGCCAAACTCGCCAGAACTTTGCCCAGAGAAAAAACTCTCCAAGGCAAGAAGGGAAGGGCAAGTTCCAGAAAACAGGGAAGGTTTTCAAAAACGGCAAGGATTTGAAGAAAGAGTGGATGAAAGTGAGTAAGAAAGATGGCGTAATTGTTGCACAGGATTTGATGGGTAGCATGAAGTCCAAGGAGCGGGCATTTAGCCTAGGAGAGGAGGTTAAATAAACCAAATTTTTGAAAACATAGTTTATATGTGTTTATTTATTTCCTGAGAGTTTCAAAAATATCCGACTTAAAATGAATTTTTGGTGATAATTTTTTTCTGTAGCATTTTTTTCGAGTACAATATTTACATCGTGTCATCGTCGATGATTACTTTAAGGCCAAAAAGTTGTCGAAGTTCCTCTAAAAAGTATATGGTATGGCAGGCTATATTCAGTTGTGGATTGACGAGCAAAATATTCATAGCTACAGGAACTATTGCGTAATGGATGATGAAACCTTCATAAAGGTGGACTTTCAGCAGATTTCAGGTCATCAGTTCTACACTGCAAGAGACATGTTCGATATCCCAGAGCACCAGAAAAAGCAAAAAATCTCGGAATTTGCAAAAAAAAATCATTGTTTGGAAACAATTTGTTCGTACGGGATGCGAAAAGCTCCATTCGTGTTGATTTCAACCATGAATGACCAAGTGTATGTAAAGGAATGTCTACAAAAACGTCTCTTTCCGTTGCTGAGGTCACACAAAAGCCCATCAATTTTTTGGTTTGACTTTGCGTCATGCCACTGCTCCAAACAGGTACTGAAATGATATAAGGAAAATAAGGTCAAGTTCGTACCCAAGGTCCAAGGACCTTAATCCTCCAAACACCTCAGAGTTGAGACCAATCAAAAAATATTGGGCTATTATGAAGCAGGAATTACGCAAACATCCTAAGACAGTCAAAACAGATCAGGAATTGAAAACAGCATGAGTCAATGAACAAAAATCTGTCGCCTCAAATATTATATAAAATTTCATAGAGGTAAGTAAAGTATGGACGTTTGAATTTGGAGCGCAAGTTGAATAAAGTGAACAGTGAAATTTAACGACGATTGATTAAAATATGGATTTTTGGAAAATGGCTTTGTTTGTTGCAATTAATGTGGCCAACCTTCATGTAGAAAAGCTGAAGTCTATTGAATTATAGGAAATATCATTCTACGAAAAAGGGCTATTGTTAAGCTTCGTGCAACCTTTTTGGTTCTGAAGGACTCAAGATGGCTGGTACAGCAAGTTTTGGTTTAAATGAATAAGTCCCAAACTAACATGGTATTACGAAAGAATGCCGTCTAAACGATGAAATGCAATATGTAGGAGAAGAATATTCACAAAAGAGTAACCGAGAATTGAAACCAAAACAATTTTTCGTCGAATCCTTTTAACTCATATCCACTTACGGTCACAAAGAAAATAAAAGAAATATTAAGACTAAGACTTAAAATTTGAGAAACTATACGTTTTTGCCAAAAAAGTTTGTGATTTTTAGAGAGACCTATTTATACTTTTTGCTCGATTTTTTCAACATTGTTATATTTTACCTCAAAAACAAACAAAACAGAAAGTTGATAGGGGAAATGTTTGCTTCAATGTTGACCATTATTGAAAACCAAGTTTCAAATCACTAATTATACATATTTTTCCATCAAAACACTTCATTGAATACTTTCAAATGAAAATTTGGTTGTTAAAATTCAATTTGATTACCTTTTAATTACTGAGACATTCCGCTAAGTTTGTTTATTGTTTATTCTTATTATTCATCAACAGGCTGGGTGTAGCCTCAATGACGTTAATCATTTAAAAATACATTGTCAAAATTTACAGCTACAAATTTAGGCATGGTCATAACATTAAAAAAATTAAAAATAAATAGTAAGTCTTGGTCTCATAGTCCGTTATTCCTGCCGGCAAAATAGAAGAAAACCTTCGACGAAGCGCATCTCGTGGAATATGAAAATCTAAAACAGATGCCACTCTGTTGAACACTCTCTGTAGTCCGGAAATCGCACCGTGTACGCCATAATTTGTTCGATGCAGAGACAGCATTAACATGAGATTGTTGCGAAGCGGTCGAGGTTGAACAAACAGGTTGATTTGCCTCAGGAGAGCCTCGCAATCTGTCTTACCCTGCAGGATATCGGCGACGATCAAGGCTCTGCTTGTGTCTCTTCTAGTCCGGAGCAGCTCTAGGTTGACCTGTTGACAACGATGTTCGTAGCTCAGTAGCCGGAATGGATCATTACAAGGTAGTCTACGAAGCGCAAAACGGAGAAAACGACGTTGAACTGATCCGATTCTCTCAACACCGTTGTTGTAGTTTGGGTTCCAAACCGCAGAACAATACTCGAGTATCGATCGTACTAGGGAATAATAGAGTGATTTCAGACAGTAGATGTCGGAGAAGTTCTTAGCTATCGTGAATATGAACCCTAAGGTTCTAGACGCTTTATCAACAATATATGTGATGTGTTGCCTTAATGATAGCTGCGAATCTAAGATCACACCCAGGTCTTTTACCTGATTGACGCGTTCAATTGACGAACTAAGCAAGTCGTAGTTGAACATAATCGGTTGCTTTTTTCGTGAAAACCTGACAGCGGAGCACTTCGAAGGGTTCACTACCATTCGGTTCAAATTGCACCAACTGGCGAACGCATTCAGCTGACGTTGAAGAAAGTGACAGTCATCAATCGAGTAGATTCGTAAATAGATTGTGAGGTCATCTGCATACGATAAGCGAGGACCTTCGATAACCAGATGCACGTTATTGAAGTAGAGTATGAAAATCAACGGTTCCAGGTGGCTTCCTTGAGGTATACTTGATGTGGCGGACATAGGCGTAGCCAGAGGGGGGCAGGGTGGGGCCGTTGCCCCCCCCCCTAACTTTTGATTTTATTTTTAGATTTTTAATGTTTGTTTCAATTTTTTATTATTTATTTTTAATGTTTGTGAGATTGTCCCTTTACCTCAATGAAAAAGCGCGAAGTCGCCTCGATTTTGTAATAAGTTGTAGCAAAAAAGCGCAAAAAGCGGACATCCATGAAATTTTTTTTTAAATAGTAAACCCAACCTAGCTAACCTAGCGTATCTAAAAAAATATCTCTAGAAATGTTAACTATGATTCAAGCATTGATTGGTTTTTTCCCGCTAGCTGAAAGTGGAAAAAGCTATGCTCAGTTCAATTTTCAGTTCTTGGCAATCAAAAAACGTAATATTTTAACCATTGTTATAGCTTTCGGAAGTCAAATAACACCAGATTGAGAAACATAATTCATAATCCATAGTTAGAAAGTGTATCAACGGAAAATGTATATTTGAACTATTCATGATATGGGCCAAACCGATCAATGTTACCCCGCTGATCAATAATATCCCGTTTTACGGTACTGTAGTTTCGTATTATTGAGAATATATGTTAATCATATCTTACAGTTTGATTCAGTATTTTGAAATATTGTTTCTGTATCCAAGAGATATTAATGGAGCACATGCTACGATATAATCCAGGTGAAACGAGACGAATCGTATCCGATTTTCAGACCAGTAATTTGATAAGCGTGTGAGAAAGCAAGACAGCATGCTAATCAATGCGAGAAGTTGAAGTGGTCTTATCCTATTCAAAGATTTTATCCCTTTCTATGAGCATGAGCAAGATAATGAGCATGATTGACTGCCCAAGGTTGCTACTCCGTTGCTGCCAGATCAGCTGTTATAACACAGAGAACCAACAGATGATGGTTGAGACTAGCATACATCCTCAATGTGTAAAAACTGGTCATCCCAAACTAAGGCAATACTGGCGCCTGCTTCACCCGAATGCATGTCAAATAAGAAAAGGGTAGGGCCTCTGCACTTTCATTGGGATGTTGGATAACAGGATTGGGTGGCAGCAGGATTCTTTTTGGTAAACGATAAGCTGAATTCACGCGGCGTTTAGTGAAATATTTAAATATTAGTACCGATTCCTGATTTGAACCTATTTAAACCAACAGTGAGGATGCTATTGGGGCCACTCACAAAGTGTGGTGGTGGTTTTTCATTGGAAAAACAAAAAGATTCTCTATAATGCTGGAAATCCGATTTGAACCGATTTAAACCATTAGTAAGGATGGTATTGGAGCCACTCACAAAAAGGTATAGTGGCTTACTTTCTCCAAGTGACACGGCGAGTATGGCAAACCCATATTGTGGATGAAAATTAATTGTGATCCTCACCACCGGTCCACCAGCCCGGCGAACCACCACATCTCACCATGAAGCATTTTTGTAGTTTTTTTTTTCTATGCTCACTCGATCACTCGTATCGCTGAATTATAGATAACCGAAACAATACGATACGCGCCATGCCCGATAGCAAAATAGTGCGTAATTAAGCATCATCAGCCGATGCTCGAAGCATACTCTTTTTCATAAACTTTCAATATTTACAACTGTATCAATCAAGTAGAGGCTTCTTAAGAACAATCTATGCTAATCCATTTAAATTTGCGATTGAGGGATTTGGTAAACATAAGAGTGCGTAGATGCATTTCGTGCCTTCTGGCAACTTTATGCTTCTATTGATGTCCAGGCTCATCCGTTTAGCACCAACCGGGGGAGACTGGTTCCTATACCCAATGATTTCATTATCTCCAATCTGCTCAACCAATCCCAATATATTGTGATATAGTGGACGGATTATTATAATTTGAGATAACTCAATGTAGACGTCTTCCAAATTTGACAGATCGACAGGCAGTCCACCATTGGAGACCCACCTGGTACCTCATAGCAAGATGCTTAGAGGCGGACCGGAAGATTCGAGAGCTACCCCCCTTCAAAGATTTTATCATTTTATCACAGATATGATTACCAAAGCCAACAGACAGCTCGGTTTCATGTTTAAGATCTCCGACGAGTTGCGTGATCCCACCTGTCTGAAAGCATTGTTCTGCTCTCTCGTGCGTTCTATCCTGGAATTTGGAGCCTTGGTGGTGCCCCTATTAAATAATCTGGATTGCGAGGATTGAAGCTGTTCAAAGAAAATTTGTTCGTTATGCTCTCCGTCATCTGCCGTGGAATGATCCTGTCAACCTTCCATCGTACCAGGATCGTTGCTCACTCTTGGGTATTGAAACGTTGGAACATAGGCGTACAGTCATGCAAGCAATCTTCGCGGCAAAAGTGCTGCTAGGTGAAATCGACTCTCCAGGAATTCTGGCAGAACTATCTATCTACGCTCCTGAACGAGTTCTGCGAACAAGAAATTTTCTGCAGCTCGGAACCCGTGCTGCAAACTACGGCCAACACGATCCAATTCGATTCATGTCATCGCGCTTCAATGAACTCTACGCTCTGTTTGACTTCAACTGTTCCGCTGAGACCTTCCGTCACCGGATTCAGCGTAGTTGGATGGAAAGCCGCTAGTTCGGAAATGCTGACAAATACTACATACTGGATACCAGACGACTGATTCCACGAAAGATTATTTTTAATTTTACTGACAAGTTTTGTGTGTGTACTAGAATTAATTCTGTTTACTTGCTTTGTATTCCTTCTATTTTTGTTGATTAATGTAGTGTACGGTTTAGAGATAGGGGGTTTTTACGCCACATGGCTTTTCCCCATTACATTTCAATAAGATGTTTAATCAGTTGGAATTATAATAAATAAATAAATAAATAAATAAATTCTTATTGATAACAAAATATTCGTAGCATTTTGTATTGTTTTCGTACAATGAACGAGTGTGTGTTTCTGTGTCAACTAATGCTTCGTGCTTTTAACAGTTATGTAACAGCATTGTGGCATTGAATACGAAGGTAGTTTCTTGAAAAGTACAAATCAATTTCGGTGTAGAAAACAACGAATAGATTTGTTAGTTCTACATTCGATTTTGTAATAAAAACGAAATTTAATTTTCAGTGTGGGCGAGCGGGTCGCGAGGAAAAGTACATTTTCAGTAAAAACTGTTAACAAACTCCGTGGTTGTCGTATACAAAAATCCAACATGACTGTAAAATGAATATTTTGACACATTTTAGTACCCGTAAGATTTCAGCATGGTTCCTATTTAATGGGATTCGATTTTGAAACTTGGGGAAAATCGAGAGTTTTTAAAAATTTTTTTTTTTCATTCCAGATCAAGTCTAGAATAGTTTAATCTTGTTGCCAAAATCGGACGGGTATTGTAAAATACTTTGGGTGAGAGCTGAAAAGTTAAACCACCCGCCGTTCAGGTGGATTGTCACAAAGTGAGGGCTCGATTCCCGCTCCATCCGACGGAACTCGATAATGTCCCTACTATATGGGTCCACCGGGCATTGTGTTGTCCGTTGTATAATGTTAAGTGTTCAGTCTGTGCAGCAACTGGTTGAAGACGGTGTAATTCTCTCTCTCTCTCTCTCTCTCTCTCTCTGTCTCTCTCTCTCTCTCTCTCTCTCTCTCTCTCTCTCTCTCTGTCTCTAAAAAAAAAAAAACTAAGCTATCCGCAGCGGACAACAACAAGAACACCTCCACCAGATTTTTTCTGGCTGTTGTTGAAATTTCGATGGCAACGAAAAACTTCATAGCCAGGACCAAAAACCTGACTGGAAAGCGTTCGGGAATCGAGCTACGTTTTGCACAGGACAATAACGACATAGCTAAGATCCGATACAGCTAGTCGGTACTCTTCGACATCAGAATTCATTCCCCGGGCGTTTTGGTAATAGATCACGACGTCCTGTTTACGGCACGGAATCGAGGAACCGGTCTGCTCGCAATAGTGAATGTAAAAGAAGATCCCCCTATCCACATCCGATAGCAGGTCTGGAACGACTATTGTGAACGAAGGCAGCGGTAGGCAGAACTGAGTTGGATGGATTAGGGGCTTTGGAGAGGCTTTCTATGGCGCGTTCCAAGCTCCGGGGATCAGGACTTACAGTGGCACGAGACTTTCAAAATACGGTCTAATGTGCGTCCCAGATTTAAACAGCAAGGCAGAGGATAAACATTGACAGCATCAGATACCATTCGACTTGGTTGTTCACTGGAAATCAAGAATGAATGTGGAACAGAATTACTAGGACAACACACATACTTCCCTATAATTTCAAGTCGGGAGACCCTCCCCCGGGCTCTGACCCCAGGACCGGGATGTCTTGGAAGGCTGGAACGAATGGTTGATTTATGTTGGATGGTACTCGGCTCGACTGGGTCAGAGTGGTTGAGGGCTCCCTTGGTGCCTTGCAGTGTGCATCCAAGTTGTGGGATTTGTGCGATGATATCCAGCGTTGAGCCAGAATGGCAGTTTAATTCAAGCGAAGTGTTTTTCGAAATTTCTGTCCGGATTTATCGTCAAATAAATCACATGCATTCAAAAATGCTGCAGTTACCTAAAGTCTGTATCCTCATTAATCCGGACACCTCCCAAATCACTGTAACTTTTGAGAATATTGCACACAGGAGTGAAAAATTTAGCTTAGGTTCTGCTAAGGGAGTGAGTGATGATGAATGAGACTATGAGTGGTGTTTACATTCCATATTTAGTGTTCGAGATGGCGACGAATACAAAACACGTATGCGAGCGGATTTTGAAACAACTTAAGGCAAATCCTAACATGTCAATACTGAACTTACCAAAAAAAATTGGATTTACCAATCCACTGTTAACGGTATACTCCAAATAATTTTCGAGACGTTTGACGGTCGAGAGGAAACCGAGGGAACCGATACATATCTCATGTATATGAAATAAGTATATGAAATAAACAATTTAAATTCATGTACTTAAAATAAACAATTTACATTGAAATATAATGCAAAATTTTCGTATTTTACAGAAGTTTTCAATGATCCGAAATATTACATGCGACAATTTACCTCATAACCTATGAATGAACTTTTTTTCACCCACATTCTAGGAAAGTTAAACAGAATCCACCCTGTTATGAATATTTTAGCAGCGTCGTGCGCACATCTGACGGATTTCTTTTGCTTGCAGTTATTTACCCCATATTCTTCTACCTATTAAATCAACAGGATTATACTGAACACCTTGAAAGATTCTATAAAGCTGCAAACTTCTTAAGGGAGTGCAATTATTGCCTCTTTTTATTCGGCTATCGTTTCATTTGAACTGCGTGTGAAAAACGTGTTCCATTATAGACAACAAAAAGAGAAGCATTTTCGAGCACTTGAATTAAAGTTAGCTCAAAGAAATCACTGTTTGAAAGATAATCAAATTAAACCTAAACAACCAAGTTAACATATCTAGGAATATCATATATTCAATGAAGTCCTTTGATGGACGAATATACAGAATATACTGGTTTGAAAATCAATTCACCTAATTGACAACATTTACTTGGTGGAATAGAATGATAACTGACGGCGTGACTTAAAATTAACAGGAGGCGTGACTGATTTTGTTGTTTTTTATTTTTTTATTTTTGCTAGTGGCGGTGTAAAAAAAATGGCCGGCGTGAAGACGCACAGGTCTAATATAAAAAACGAAAGAATTTCACTAATTATACGATTAATGCTAATGAACACGTCCTACTGCTAGAGTACCCCTCACGGCACTTTGCTCGTCCTGAGCCTTAATTCCTCGTGGCGTAAACAGAATGACGAAAAGCAAAACAAAAAAAAAAGTCCAGCTTTCCCCGTTCACTCCAGAAGAGAAGCGGAGGTTCATCTCTTTGTCGGGGTAGAATATTAATTTATTAACTTCGCTCAGATTCAGATTATTCAAATTCTTTCACCCTCCCTTACTTTAACATTTTCCGATATAATGACGACGTGCCGCTGGGATCGATGTTTGGGGAACTCTCCAGTCAAAGCACAGCCATAGGTGGAGGTATGTGAGAACTGGGTAAAACAAAGGGCATAAAGCCATATCGGAAAGCTCCAGTAAAACAGTTGAGTGGATAAAGTGGAACGAACATTTTTTCCAGCTAGAAGTGGAGCAAAAATCTCATCTGCTACTTTATCTAATTAGCTGGATGTAGAATTTCCTGCCATATTTACATTTCCATCATCTCCAATGCTAGAAATGCTGTTAAACGGTCGGATCGAGAAAATTCAAAACAAGATAGGAACTGGAGCTAAGAGTTTTTGTGGTTTTGCATATGCCGAAACAAAAGTTTTCCACATCCTGTTTACATCTACACATAAAAAAATTCTCAAAACTTTGATGAAATAAAATTTGAAGCTATAAAGCATGGTCTGAATCAGTAGGCATCACACCTGATATTAAGATTTCCCCGTCGCAGTGGCCATGAATTGTCAACCAATCGCAGAGGACCACGCGTTGTTTATGAGCTAACTCAATTATTTTCCCACCGTTTCGTATCTAAGCCCAACATCTTGGCAATTGGTAAGCAAGAAAGTTAAATTGAAGTTAGATTTTTGCTGTAAATTCATCAAAGTTAGCAAATTGGCGGAAAATTCAAGGTAATGATGATATATGTATTATATTTCATAGAATGTTGTGAAAGGCAAAACACTGCTTTATCATAATTCATCTAAACGAAACGAGTCTGATATAAGCGATATCCGGCTTTGTTTAACATGAAACAGTCCATGAATTTATGTCAAATCTAGCATTCCATTTATGTGCATTAGATAACGCAGAAAATTATAAATTTATTTAAAGGGTGGAACGGTCAAAAATAGCAGTCAAGCATGATAAAGTGCACACTGATTAGTTTAATATATAAATGATCAATCGTATTTTTTTTAAGTTCGTCGTCTACAAAACACAGACAAATTATTTGATCAGGCTTCAGTTTTTACAAACTGCCGGTCTTTACGTTTCTCATCTTCCATCAAGTTTTATACCGCTGTTATATCCATCTTATTTGATGCTGAACGACAATTTGCCTTGAACTGTTTTTCATTTCCAACAGTTTTTTGAGTTCTCTTAATGTTTCTCTTTACGATTGCCCAATATTTTTTAATTGGGCGCAGATCCGGCGAGTTTGGAGGGATTTTTCTTCTTGGGCACGATTTGCACACAATTGGTGGCATACCATTCTGGAGCCATTTTTCCGTAGTGACAAGAAGCAAAGTTTGGCAAAACAGCCCGGAACAGGTGTGCTTCTTCAGGAAAGACTTGGTTGGCAGTGCCAGTTGTCACGAAACATTCACTGTTTAGCCCACAGATGCAAATCACCTGCTAAACCAAGTATTTTTTCGCGAACATTGACATTTTTTTCTGCTCAAACTTATATTGAACCATTTCTTATCCGGTAGCCGTATAAAACTCTTGACCTGGGAGCTGCTTGAAATCAGTCTTGGCGTTTGTTTTATCGTCCATTACGACGCAATCAAACTTGATCAAAAAACTCGTGTACAACTTACGCGCTCTTCCTTTGGCTGTTGTGTTTTGCTTATCATCTCGATTTGGTGTCACTGTAAACCCCCCCACACAACAACAGAATAACTTAGTTTCGTGTAACCACTTGCAAATCGTAGTTATCGCCCCGCACCGTTAACATTGGGACATTGGGATCGTCCCTGGCAGGTGCACCGATTTTTCTATTCAGCACAGATGTTTTTGTTGCGTCTTGAGTGGTTGCAACACAACAAGCAAGCGTACCATATCAAAAGAGTCAATTTTTATATTCGCGGTATAAGTTCAGTTATAAGTGATTTAAATATTGAAATAAATATTTCACGCGGCTTTCCTCCAGAGCAAATTTACTCAACCATGGATGTTCATTTCGAAAGCGTTACACCGCGTTGCATTTTGTGAACACTACGACAGACGCGCGGCGTATTGTATCCAATGAAACTGAGAATAAGTGAGGTATTGATTGGCCATAGAAACCGTTTAAACAATGATTTTTTTCTTTTATTTACTGAGGTACTTCATGTAAAAAAATTACATTTATGCTGGGAGGAAGCCGATGTCAAAATTCATATTTGTATTTACTATCTTGTAACTTCTCTCTCCCTCGCGATAGGGAGTTAAAAATTGCCGAAAAATTGGGATTGCGTTTGAAAATGCTGGCTACTATTCTTCCGGTCGCTGCGGCTTCCTGGTTTCGGTTCCATCCTGATCCCGGCTTCCTGGCAGTCGTCAGACGTTCTCCAAACACTTTTATAACATTCATCACGGTGGATTTGGCAATATTAAATGATTTTGCCAAGTCGGCGTGGGAATAATTTGGATTTTGCGCGTGCAAAATTTTGATACGCTGCTCTTCTTGGTTGGACGCCATTTTGATAACTGAATAGAAAATGGCAAAAATAAAATAGTCATTATTCCGTACGCATACACCTATCAAATGAGGGGTGTTCAACGTCATATTTGAGTCGACCAAGTTTTGACCTTTCTATCCTTTAAACTGTATAGATAATAACCCAAAAGTACAAATAAGAGGAGAAAAGGCATACTGAGCACTTAAAGTTGTATGCGTGGAAAAATAACACACACATTTTTATTTATCTTTTCAACCGTGTGAGTAAATATATTGAAAATGGAACATGAGCATGATTGACCGTCCAAGGTTGCTACGTTATTATTGCCAGATCAGCTGTTATTACACAGAGAACCAACAGATGATGCTCTGTATTAACATATATCCTCAATGTGTAAAAACTGTTGAACCAAGGCACCGCCAGAATGCAGGTCAAATGAGGAAAGGGTATACATAGGTTGACATGATACTCGCTTTATTGGAAGTCAAGAACAACTTTAAACTTCAACGAGAAATCATTGAGATGTTGTATAAAAGGGTGAGTTTGACGGCATGAAACGATACGCTGAGTTCGCGTGACGTCTAGTAAATAATTTATACACTAAAACAATTTCCGACTTGAACTGGTCTGTACCAATAGTACAAATAGCTTATTTAAACCGATTTAAATAGGAGCCACTCATAGAGTGTGATAATGATTTTTCATAAGGAAAACTAGTTAATTTTTAATTCTGACCGATTTAAACTAACAGTAAGGATGCTGTTGGGGCCACTGATGGTGATTTTAATTGGGAAACAAGGCAGTTCTAAACAATGCTTTAGAGCCGCTTTTGACCGATTTGTACTAATAGTAAAGATACTGTTGAAAATTGGACGTGGTTACCGCATTCTTGCAAGGCGAGCTGGGTGAAGAGGAAATTTTCATGCATCAGCCCAAACGATTAGCGGTTCCAAACGGTAAGGTTTGCTTACTCAAGAAAAAATTACACGGCCTAAAGCAATCGAGCCGTATGTGGAATGCGAAGCTGAATAAAGTGCTGCTAAAATTTGACCTGCAACGATACCTGATACCTGTAGATACCTGTTGATACTGGATGCTGGATGGCGAGAAGATGCTTTTTGTGACGATATACGTTGATGATCTGCTAATTTTCACAAACGATTAAGGACCTGAAACAATTTTTGATGCAGAACTTCAAGATGAAGGACCTAGGCGAGACTAGTCATTGCCTTGGCATTCGAATCAAGAGGAATCGACGCGCTGGCAAGCTTGCATTAGACCGGCAAGCGTACATTAACGAAATCGTTCAGCGTTTTGAAATGGTCGTTGCGAATCCGATAGATACTCCAACGGATTCGAGATTGAGGCTGGAAAAGTCGATGGCACCTAAGATCGAAGCAAAAACGGCGGAGATGACGAACGTTACATACAAGGAAGCAGTAGGATATTTATCGTTCTTGGCTCAGAAGACTCGGCCCGATAATATGTTTGCCGTAAATGTGGTAAGTCAGTTCTCTTCGAATCCTGGCAGACCGCATTGGGAAGCTGTTAGGCGTATCAATCGATTAATCAAGGCTACAGTAATGAAGAAGTTTCAGTACACAAAGCATATACCCGGAGAATTAGTAGGATATAGTGGCTATGTGTTTACAATGCAGGGAACGGCCATAGTCTGGAAAGTGAAGAAGTAGCCGACAGTGGCTCTTTCATCATGCGAGGCGGAGTACATGGCACTTTCGCGAAGCATTATAGCGCAACCCACGATCTGAATTTACCGACGTGGGACGGGTTCCGATATTCTTCGACAATCAATCAGTAATCAGTGCCGCGAACCATGGATATTACAATCCCCGGACGAAGCATGTAAGCATCCGCTACCATTCTGTGCACGAGAGTTTGGAGACTGGAGTGGTTAATGGGATGGGTTCACCAAACCGATGACTACGCAGATCCAGCAGAAGTTTTGTCTTTAAAACGTCGCCCGTGAACACAAGAAGACCAGACCAAGAAGAATCATCCACGTCACCTGCAGCTAGCCATCCGCAACGACGAGGAGCTGAACAAACTTTTCTCCGGTGTTACCATTTCAGAGAGTGGTGTCCTGCAGCCTAAGAATACCGAGAAGAAAATTTTAACCACGAACCATGTTCCCTCCGTAAACAACTACTGCTTGAAAACTGCTTGAAAAGCAACGTCCCGGAGAAAATAGCCAACATTTTTTATTAGTATCCATATATAAGTCTCTGTTCGCCATGTTAGCACTAGCCATCACCTTGGACATTCAATAAACGAAAAATTAACAGTAAATTCGAGCCGAACTGCAACACGGCAGATCAATTATGTGTAAACATATTCAGTGTACGGGGTAGGTTAGTTTCGTTGTAGTTCCTAGTTGTACATCGGTGCATAATGGATAAGTTGCAGATAATAGATTAGGTTAGTTGTGGTAGTTATCAAATCTGAGCTCTAACTTTTCTGGCCAATATTCACTAACTCTAATTATTTTGAAGTTTGAGAAGCAAGTGTGTTCATATCTCAAGGGTTTTTAGGCCCTGATGAGGGGCGTTTTTCTGTTGCCTGAGTTGAGAAGATGCGAATTTAACCACCGAAACCCCTGTCCCGCCAATGAATACTAATGATTTCATTTCCACGCTGGTGTCTGGCGTAACAACTGAGGCCCGTCCCCTTTTGTATAGTTTGATTCGCATTTCCTTCGTTAATACCCCCTTCCTGTCATGTTATGGTACCCGATGCCTTTATATAAAACTGACCCGGCATGGTGAGTAACTATCAGTAATACATATCAACTCTAAGCAGCACTACACTCTACTACCTAGCAGCAGGAGTGTGACAATAAGAAGACCAGAATTTTTCACGTTACCTGCTGCTGGCCATACCCAACGACGAGGAGCTGAATAAACTTTCCTCAGGTTTGACCATTTCACAGGGTGGTGTCCTGCCAAACGTCCTGCAGCACCGGCTCAACATGGCGTTGCTTGAAAATGGCCAAATCAATCGCCCACATCATCTTCGTGGTCAAGTGGTTAGCGGCGTCGCCTGTCGTTCAAACGGTTGCCATGAAGTTGAGGTTTCGATTTCCGCTTCAGCCTGTGGAACTTTTTGCAAAACGAAAATGTCTAAACTGGTCCACTGGGTGTTAGGTTAAGTTGTTCGTAATTCGCTCTACACCCAACATAAAAAAAGCAAGATTGTAGTATGATTTCGCATGATTTTGTTCCATATCGTGCTGTGGATCATAAGTTGGAGGAAAATCCAACATTGGTTGTGGGCAAAAAAGTAACACAGCAATTCGCTTTGAAAAATTAAACATGTGCGTGAGGTTGTGCGCAGTGGTTGAGTAAGAGATGGGAGCCCGAAAGTCAGATGACTCACAAAAATAAAATATGAACTCTCGAGACCGAGATTTGAACCGTGGCTGTCAACATGGCGGCCCTTGATGGCTACCATTCAGGTCAGTTCGCGCTCAGCTTTCGAGTCAAGCGCACGTCTTTTTTGCTTTCGCTTGACTACGGTAGTCAATTACGAGTTATACTAATATTACTATTAATATTTCCTTTTTTTTTTTTTTCGTCGCGTTGTTCCTTCGCTTTCGAAATGAAGCGACGCGAAAATACATTCCGCATAGATTATGCGAAAATTCCCAAGAAACCTTCATACGAGGAACTCCATCATTTCGTGGGTGCAGTGCTTGGTATGAAACGTGAGGAAGTGCTACGTCTTCAGTGTAGTAAATATCTTGGTTGTGCGTTTGTGAAAGCCTGCAGCCTCGAAGTAGCTGAACGTGTCGTACATGAACATGACGGAAAACATGAAATGGAAGTCGACAAAAAGATGTACCCACTCCGTATGTGGATGGAGGACGGTGGTGTGGACGTTAAACTCCATGATCTGTCGGAAGACGTGGACGACGAGAGCATTTGTTCGTTCATGCAGGAATATGGTGATATACTATCAATCCGTGAACTATCTTGGGATACCAAGTATACTTTCGGCGATATTCCAACCGGTATACGCGTGGCTCGCATAGTGGTCAAGAAAAACATACCATCCATCGTAACCATCGATGGGGAGACCACGTGCGTTTCTTATACTGGACAGCTGCACACGTGTCGGCACTGCAATGAGCTCGCCCACAATGGAGTGAGTTGCATTCAAAACAAGAAGCTACTACTCCAAAAACTGCATGCCGATAAAATCTCGTACGCAAATGTAGCGAAACAGTCCAACACAACAGCAGAAAATTCAATCCAAAACAAACCTCGCAGGCAAGTTCATACTACAGAAGCAGGTCAAAATCCCCACAAACGTAGTTCATCGGCCTCATCAGCAACAAACACGTCCAACCCAAAACCGATTTCACAAAAGCAAAAAGAATCGATGCCACCTCCGCCGTTTCTTGCTCCACCGCCATCATCCCTCCGTGATACAGATTTTCCAGCATTAAAAAAGCCACCATCGCACTCAGCGCCTGTCGGTCACAGCCAACAACGATCTGACGGACACGAATCAGACAGTTCAACGACATCCAACCACAGCCGACGATTGCGAACCCGTCCACCGGGCAAGAAAATGCGCCACGAGATCGGCGACAGCCCGAACATCGACATCTAAAAATGGATTTGATCAGTTACAATATAGCCACAATAAACATCAATAACATCACGAGCGAAACAAAACTAAACGCACTACGTACATTCACACGCACACATGCCCTAGACATCGTGTTTCTTCAGAAGGTCGAGAACGAACAACTGTCGTTACCAGGTTTCAACGTGGTATGCAATGTCGACCATGCGAGAAGAGGTACGGCAATCGCCCTTAAGCAGCATATTACTTTCTCTCACGTCGAAAAGAGCTTGGACGGACGACTAATCGCGCTGAGAATCAACAATACAACCCTGTGCAACTGCTATGCCCATAGCGGGACAAACTATAGAGCGGAGAGGGAACGTTTTTTCAACCACACTGTTGCGTACTACCTTCGACATAACACACCCAACGTGATACTGGCAGGGGACTTCAACTGTGTAGTACGGCAATGCGATGCATCAGGAAACAACCATAGTCCAACACTTCAGCGAACTATTCAGCAGCTTCAACTCGTAGACGTTTGGGAAGTATTGCAACCCCAATCTGCAGGGCCCACACATATCTCCCACAACTCTTCGGCCAGACTTGATCGCATCTATGTTAGCGTCGGTCAACGAAACCAGTTGCGAACTATCGACAAACACGTTTGCTGTTTTTCCGACCATAAAGCAGTCACCATGCGCATGTGCCTTTCCAACCTTGGAAGAGAGACAGGTCGAGGCTTCTGGACCCTCCGTCCACATCTACTGACAGCTGAAAACATCAACGAATTTCGATTTCAATGGCAGTTCTGGACTCGGCAGAAGAGAAACTACCCGTCTTGGATGGACTGGTGGATCGACTATGTGAAACCAAAAATTAAATCTTTTTTTAGATGGAAATCGAAGATCGCCCACGACGTCTTTCATCGTGAATCCCAACGCCTTTATACAGAACTGCAACAAGCCTACGATAGGTATTCACACGACTCCACCGCACTTGCCACTATTAATCTGGTGAAGGGTAAGATGCTTGCCCTACAGCGAGAATTTACACACAATTTTATGCGGATCAACGAGCCATATGTCACCGGGGAAACCATATCTGTGTTTCATCTAGAAGAGCGGAGGAAAAAAAGAACCATCATAACACACTTGCGCGGTGAACAAAACGAAAGCTACGACTCGTCCGAATCAATCGAGCACCACTTACTCGATTATTACCAAAGGCTTTACTCAGAGAGAGAGCAACGCAACACGATCGACGATACTTTTGGGTGCAACCGCACCGTTCCTGAAAATGACCAAACAAATGAAACTAGCATGACTGAGATCAGCACGGCAGAAATATCTTCAGCTATAAGAGATGCAGCCCGCAGGAAATCTCCAGGGAGCGACGGAATACCCAATGAGTTCTATTTGAGAATATTTGACATTATCCATCGTGAGCTCAATCTTATATTAAATGAGGCACTACTACAACACTTCCCCCCAGCATTCGTTAACGGGACAATTGTACTAGTGAAAAAAAGAGGAAACGGCGAATCCGCACGAAATTACAGACCAATTTCTCTTCTAAACTGTGATTATAAAATGTTCTCTCGTATCCTCAAATCCAGGCTCGAAAAAATAACTCAAGCACACCGAATCCTTAGCGGAGCTCAAAAGTGTGCGAACCCCCCGCATAACATCTTCCAAGCCACTCTCTCCATCAAGGACCGCTTGGCACAGCTGATCAGACAAAAACAGAGAGCCAAGTTGATCAGCTTTGATCTCGAACATGCTTTTGATCGGGTTCGACACGTTTTCCTTCATCGGACCATGTGCTCGCTCGGGATAAATCGGGACTTCGTTGACCTACTCGCTCGCATATCTAGCCTCTCATCGTCTCGTTTACTAGTGAACGGCCATCTGTCAGCTGCTTTCCCGATAGAACGATCGGTTCGCCAAGGTGATCCTATGTCTAGCCTGCTCTTTGCTATCTACCTACAGCCACTCATTATCAAACTTGAAAGTGTCCGTGGCAACAATCTGGTCGTCGCTTATGCCGATGACATCAGCATTATCGCAACAAATTCTCAGAGCATTATCGATACGAATGCAATATTCTCGCGTTTTGAGAGTGTATCTGGCGCGAAACTCAATCTGGGTGTTTTCTCAGATGGACATTGGCGACACCAGCAGATCGAACACTCTGTACGTTTCGTGGCTACGAACAGTGAACACCGTGAAGATTTTGGGCATTATATTCGCCAATTGTATTCGTCTGATGGTCAAGCTAAACTGGGACGCGATGGTAAACAAGTTCTCCTACATCGTTTGGCTTCACTCGATACGGGCACTCCCTCTCCACGAAAAGGTCACTCTTCTCAACACATTCGCAACTTCTAAGGTGTGGTACCTATCTTCGGTTCTCCCACCAGCGGCTGTACATTAGCCTGGGACAAAATTTAAATTCCAGTTCCCTAATTTTTTTGGGGAGCCTTTTGGACCCTGTAATAACTGTGCAAAATTTAAGCTCGTTTGGTGAAACTATATTTTAGCGCTAGTGGTTTTAATTTTACATAGGATTTTCCATGGGAAAACTTACTTTTACAGATAAAAATCTGGCAAGGTGATCCATTGTCCTTGAAAAATAAATCAATACAACCACTTCCTGGGAAATTTTGCAAGGCAACTTTTCTTCGAAGACCGCAAAGCGATCCAACGCTTGTGGTAAAAGTTATTAAGCTGAAACTGATTGCTATCCAATCGAACGGTTCATTGAGCTGTTTTCTCTTGCAGCACTGCCACCTGCAACCTGCTGCTGGCTGCGCGAAGCAACCACTGTGTTGTTTATGTTCACTCAGCATGGAGGAACTGTGCTGCTAGAAAAAACAGTCCAATGAGCCGTTCGATTGGATAGCAATCAGTTTCGGCTTAATAACTTTTTCCACAAGCGTCGGATCGCTTTGCGGTCTTGTAAGAAAAGTTTCTTTGAAAAATTTCCCAGCAAATTAAGGGATTGAGAGGACAACGGGTCACCTCGCCAGATATTTCTTTGAAAAGGTAAGTTTTCCCATATAAAATACTATGGAAAATTAAAACTGCGAGCGCTAAAATATAGTTTCACCGATCGAGTAGAAATTTTGCACAGTTATTATAAAAACCAAAAGGCTCCCAAAAATCAATAGGGAACGAAAATAATTTTATTTCATATATCCGTGTCCCAGGCTACTGTACATACGGCTAAATTAACAAAAACCATGGGTAACTTCTTGTGGCGGGGTGTTCCAGCTCGTATATCAATACACCAACTCGCTCGGCAACGAGAAAAAGGAGGATTAAAACTGCAGCTACCTGTCTTTAAATCCAAAGCACTATTATTAATTTTCAATCCGTTCCAATACAGTTGTTTTATCATAGTTAAACACGTGTCTTTCCTCCGTCGTGTGAACAGCTAAGCCTAATTTTGGGTTCCTTTTTTGAGCATCGTTCTTGTATTCAGCAGTCCTCGTCCATCATCAAGTATACCACGTTCTTCTGTTTCCCTGGTGGCATCGATTAGGCGTCTGATAATGGCTGAAGAAAGTAAGCCGAAACGTTACGCAAAAACAGCTAAACCACCCTACTTCCATAGCGCCCACCTTTGCAAGCGAGTCCGTTTACTCATTGACCAGAATTTAACAATGCGATGGGGAACACACAAAGGTGTTTAAAATAACCCCGAAATAAAGCACTTAGAAGCCCTTGTGTTTTCATTAAAAAAATACCAGTAGTGCTTGAACAAAAGGAAGCAACAACATTAGAATTAGAATCGTGAATATAATTACGATCGCGGATGCAGTTCAAATAACCAAAAATTGTTACAAAAAATCTTCAAGAGGTAACAAAACCTAAGAAAACTATGGTATAGATATAACAAGAACAAAACAGTTATATCTATATAACTATATATAGTTTTAAGTCAAACACGATTGTCATTGGGGTGGGTATTTCACCTGTTGACGAATAAACAAATAAAAATAATTATAATAATAATAATAATAATAAAACAAACAAACTTTGTAACAGTTTTGTTACGGTGTAACAAAATCATATCAGCTAGTGTTAGAATTAATTAATTTGTTCACGCAGATTGTACCTCCCAGGGCATTTTATCCTAATTTGATGTAAGATGTTGTACAATTATCCAGATTAAAACGCCTTTAACAAATTTATGTTATAAACAGCTAGTCGTAACAAGGTTTGTTTTAAAATTGTTATTTTTATGTTATACCGAGTGCTCGAGTGCTTAATCTCGTGAGGTTGGTTAGCGCATAGCTTCTTTAGAACTGAGACTTTCCGTGAAAAAAAGTATTGTTCCGGTGTAAGTAAGGCAACAGTTTCTAGCGGAAAGTTTATTGCCGCTTATTTTGCGTCCTATACGGATCAAGGAGGTTGAAGGTTTCAATTGGCAATTTCGTTGTACACATCAAAGTCTGCGGATGCCTCAGCAAGGAATGGTTTAGTGTAATCAACTTGGTCAAAATTGGCAGCCAATATCTCCGGAGCAATCATAGGACTGATTTCATGAAACTCCTGCTTTCGAAAGTGGCAACATGCCATCCAGCACTTCAAAACTTATGGTATGAGTCGAGCGCATGCATTCCACTCTTTTATTACGGGTGGTGAAAACATGGCACCACGGGGAACGCCAGACGCCTAGAAAACCAGGTTTAACCTACAGAAAGAGACTGCAGCGTAAGCCTTCTTCAAGTATGATGTATGATATGTACTGCCACCCATTGTAGCACGGAAATTAAGTCCGACAGCAATGGGTTCTCCTCTCTGTGAGACTTGATCAAGCTTTAATAACCACTGATTGTCCTAATCATGCCATTGTATGAAGGGCCAAAAACGGGTTGGGTGGATCGATAGGCAACATCACTTATACGTTTCCACAGGGATATAAAGAATCTCCTTCCAACAACAAGATTGAATAATTGGTCAAAAAAGCGAGCTAACACGAGGATGCCCCAATGGGTGGAAAGAGGAGCCCGCCTTCTATTCACAAACTGTTAGCAATAGGGAGTTGGCATTCCCACTCTCCCCATCCCGAGTGCTTCAATCGGGTGCTCTTGCAGTCCTTCCATTCCCATGAAATAATGAAAGGAGGCATGAGCCTCATTAAAGAATAAAAACTACTAAAGGTATGACCGCGGTAAATTCTCCACCGCCAATATAGAGGGTGGACTTAACTCCATAAAATCGGTAAAAGAACGAACTAGTGGTTAGAATATCCTAATCGTTCACAGAAAACAATCGCGAGTTCGGTCGGGGTGACGCAACAAACGGTGTCGAATATCATCATTTCTACAAACCAAAACGGTTCAATGGAAGCCAAGATGTTGCCAAAAAGGGGATGTAGTTAAGACAACTGTGCAGGACATTAAAGTGAGATGTGGTCTGAGGTCATTCGAAGCCCTGAAGAAACCTCGCTGAGATGAAAGGGGTTTGAAAAAGTAAAAAGGTTGGCCCGAAATCTGTATGATTCGTAGTTAACCAAACATACAGGTGATGTAAGGGGATGAAAATCGTGATTTTCAATAAAGGTATTTGGGGGGGAGTTTTAAGAAAGAGGAAAAATTGGAAAAATATCTCGTTTAACAGGCAAAACACAGGAAATGAAATACAGAATTGGAGGAAAATAAATGTTTGATGGTTGAGTTATTTGGAATTTGTTAACCGAAGTTGTGATGATATTAAATTTTTTCGGATTTTTTTAAAAGGGGGGAAGTGGAAATTATTTTTTTTCTTCATTGAAAAAAATTTAAAGGTATGGAAAGCATTTAAACATATTATGTGTGTCCTCCTTTTTATTAATAAGCCGGTGCCTTTCAGACGTAGTCCTCCGACATTGACTGCCATGTGCGTGTTATGGTTGACTTCAGGGTTTTCACACTAGGGTGTGATGTTTTGCAGGCTCGTGTTTCAACATATGCCCAAATCAAATAATCCAACGGATTAAGATCTGGACTGCTAGGGGGCCACAAATCCTTCGGCCAAAACTTCATGTTATCGTTCAACCATTGTTTGGTTCGATTGGACGTGTGACACGGCCCTCCATCCGGCTGCAGGACAACGTTTTGGTCCTCGGAGAAGTTGGCCTTCACCCAGGAAAGTACTTGGTCCTTTAAAATACCGATATACACTTCGGTATTGGTTTTAACTCCAGCATCAATGAAAACAGGCGGCATTTTCAAACCGTTGAACGCCACCAAGCCAAACATCATGAGACCAGCCCGATGTTAGGTTTGAAATTTGAATTTCACTTTTTTCGGAACGTTCTCCATTTTCTGCGGTGAAATGAATCGGTTCGTGCGGCTGTTGGCCACAGCATCGATGCTGAAAAGCTGTTCGTCAGAGAACAGGATTATCATGTTTTCCTTCTTCAACAAGGAACGCAATCTCTTGGAACGAGTCACTCGTAGTTCCTTGACCCGGTCCGTAATCAAGTGGCGTTTCATTCTGGAAGATGCATGCAGGTCTTCTTTGATGATTCTCCGCATGGATTTCTCCGAAATATTGGCTTCCTTTGCAAGTTTTCTTATGGAACGCACCGGGTTGCGAGCAATTTTTGCACGGACCGATTTGATTACGTTCGGCGTGCGCGCAAAGCGCGGACGTCCGCTTCCCGGCTTCCGCTGCTTAGGACCATCCTGCAGGGACTTTTTTATGCGGTAAACTGTTGCCAAATGGCACCCTACCATCTTGACAATCTCTTTCGGCTTCTTCTGGGCGAGCAACAAACTGGTGATCACTTCTTTCGCGAACATTTTGACGAATTTTCAATAAAACAAATAGAATGTTTGGATGCAGCACTTGAAAGTAAACATAAACAAATACACTTTCGACACTAGCTACACGAATTAACCCAATACTCAAGTTTGAACATTTTCGCATTATTTTCTGCCGCACCCTGAAATATAATTGAATGTAAAAAGATGAAAAAAAGAAAGAGCTCAACCAAATTTTAAAGACATTCGCTTCCCGTCTCGTAACCATAGTTACCCACAGTTGGTCCGTCAGCTTTTCATATCAGTGGAGGAGTGTGTATGTGTGTATATACAATCCAACGCCCACCATCCGGCAGTGTTTTTATGAAAGAAAAATGTTTGCAATTAAACGAATTGTCGTCGACACGACAAACATTTTTAGCCCGGGAGTTGGAAGGTGATAACTCTGTTGGGTTCCAGTGACCCATTTCAGAATGCCACGTCCATTCCAAGGTCAATTTCACTTACAACAAGCCCCGCATAAACATAGTATAAACATCAAATGGATATAGATACTGTGCATACACTTCCATCATCAAATCTTATTGTTTTGAGGATGGCACGTATTTAGCAGTATCGTTCAAATTCAGTTATAATCAGATAGATCTCACCGAAAATTGTTGCTGATGTACAGTCTTCATATGGACGGCTTCCCTGTGATGCTAAAGGATTCATTTATGTCTCTACAGAAGTAGCACTCCGCTATTCGGCAAATATTTTTACATTATCCTTTTAGAATGGAACAGCCCGAACACAATTAGTACTTCGCGCACAAATGCAATATAATGAGAATCACAGGTAAAAAAACACTTCCGAGAAGAAATTTAACTTGAAAAATCACAATCATTGCAACGAAAGAAAAAAAACTTCACAGCTATCCATCTGTACACCACGTAGTGAGTGCATCTGAAATTATATGCCAGCCACTCATGCGCGTTAGCTTCTTTCTTTTCTTCTGACCAGCAAATGGCAAATTTCTACATTGCACTGGTTTTTTTCCTCTCTCCACAATCTGTCAATAATCAAAATCAAAATCCCCCGCTGTGAGGCGACTCTATATCAACTTCTAATCTGCTTATAATCATCAATTCACTCGTGACAAAGCGGATAAATACTCTAATTTAATCATCTATGTCCATGTGGCACAATACTAACAGGTCTAACAAACACATATGTTTTTGATTTTATTTCTCGCGAAAAGGACGCAGTAAAAACAAAACAGGCCAGTTTCCAAGCACGGCTTGCTGCGATCAGCTTTTTAAATCAGTGGAGGTGTTCTTTTACCAAATGTCCTCGAGTAGTACCATAAGGCTGAACTCGCTCCTCTTCTATCCCACAGCTCTTGTCAACCGCTCCAGAAGGCCTTTCAGTTCTGGACACCAGAGTCAAACGCAATCATCTATCAGAACCAGTTATCTCAAAATTGCGTGACTAAATATGATCCCTGTGCACTTCTTTTTGATTTTTTAAACAATTGACAAATTTCACTTACATCAGGTGCACAAATCAGTGGTGATTGCATGTCAAACGAGTTTTGAGAATTTGAGCACAAACCAAAACGTGACAGCTAAATAACAAACCAACAAACCTTCGAGCAAAGCCTACTTCTCCAATCACTTATACAAACATCAATGTCTTTGACATAACTGTTATACAAAATGGGACTTCAACAGGATCCCAAGAGGGAAACCAATGAAGCTAGATCGTGAAGATGTAGAGTTTCCATGAGAAAAAGCTCATAGGTGTCACTGACAACCAATAGTACAAAATATGTTGTCCATTGATGGAGAAAAGCCACAAGCGTGGAGTTTATCTGGAAAAAAAAACTAACATAACTCTAAAGAATCAAAACACTCGACACTGAAAATCAAGTTTTGGCACACGACATAGGCTATCTGTCAAAGGATAAGCTATTTCTAGTGCAATTTAAAGTATAATCTATTTGTGGTCTTATGTTTATCAAACTCTGGGCATGTACGGTTCTTTGTTTCTAACAAAACTTATCAATTCATCAATAGGGACTTCTTTTGTATAGAGTCAACCAGACTAGTTGATGGTTGATGTCAATCTCTTTATTTTCATTTTTGCTACATTGGTTCATTAAGCTAATAGTTTTTTTTTTTTTTTTTTTTTTTTTTTTTTTGTGGGAGAAGTTTAGATGCATGCAGATACCAATCAGGGAGAAGTGAAAGTGACAAAACAACTACCAATATATACATGAGGGTATGTCTTGAATAGAAATATGCATAGCGCATCTTACTTATGCGTGGTGATTATTCAAAGAATGGTAGGACTCTTATTTCAAGTGGATTACCAAATTTGTTGGAAATGTTGAAGCTGTTAATTTACGATCTTTGGAAAAGATCTGTTTGAATTTCTTTGGAAATGTCAAGTTCATCAATTTATTATATTTTGGGACTACGTTTACTAGGGATAGTTTGAAAAAGTGATTAAAATGTTAATTTTTGTTTTGTTTAAGAAAAAGTGTTCAAGTGAAGTGTTAGTTTACATTTTCCTAGTTTTCCAATTTCATTTGACTAACTTACCTCCGCCAACGCCATGCAAATCACGGTCTGGTGTTGCACCCTATTTTTTTACCGAACCAGCCATCGACCACATTTCGCAAGATTATCTTCAACTTGAACTTCAGCGAATGCTCCAATCCAATCGAACTAAATACCTGAAAATCGCACTGAACCGAAACTTCGCCGGTGCGGTTTGAAGAAATTCAATTAGGCTATTGTGAATTTTTCACATTATTTTGTTCTCCGCTCCCAGCCTATCCTTCGTCGTCATGGTTGGCCCGCTCACCCTCAGGTGTAGGTATGTTTCGACAGACAGACAGTGCTCGGTGCCTTCTGCAGACTTTTCATGAAATTTCCCAGGATCGTGGTTATGTCCGCCCTACCCACCCTCCACACGGACAAACTCGTCGGTTGATTTCTTTCGACAAAGGAAAACAACCTCGGGAAATCGCTTTTGCTGGCCTTTAGATTGCTATTATCTTTCAGTCATCGTCGTAATCTGCAGAAATAGAATTTTAATTGATTTTCTACGGTGAAAATAATTTGTTCGTTTCGTGTCTGACATTTCGTGCCTTATCAAATTGCGAGTTTAATCAATTTTCTTCAGATTAATTGCTTGATAAATGGGCATTGCGGTGGAAGCTTTATGGTACAAAGGTGCCGCTGTTGTTGTAGTAGAAGGTGGTTTGCTGCTTGATTAAAATGGAAATATGCATGCTAGGGGACGCCGTGGAATTAGCAGTAGGGTTGAGACTAATTCTCAAGTAGTCACGAAACAACAACAACATTGATTTCTCTTTATATTTCCTTTTTGCTATATCGAAGACATGCAATATTTCAAACATGCCTTGTTCAGACTTTGGTGTTCTACCGTGTAAAAAAAAATCGTTCGCTGCAAAACATTCATCAATATTACCTTACAGCATGTTTAAATTGCTTAGAGTGGTCAGCATTCAGAAACAGTTTTCTTTATTGCGGTAAAGCGTGTAACCAGAAGTGCTGTAAAAAGTCATTTCAACCAACCTAAGTCACATTGCCATCCCGCTTTATTGAGTTTTATTAAATGTTTATGAAAGCCACTAGAAATCAATTTGGTTTTATTAAGTCTTCAAGAGGTGCCAACGGGTTTCATATTTTATTCAGGTTTATGAGAACCTACCCAGCTTGTTTAGAACGATCTTTAAACGTTTTTTTTTTGCATCCAATTCCTTTTACTCCTATCGGGGATTTTTAATTTCGACTTTATGAACTGGTTAAAGTGATGTTTTTAAATGCCGTTTTAGGTCTCACTCATATTAACTTATTGTGGTCAGTTGAAAAAAGCATTTTCAAACCACTTTGCCTCCAGTAAAGGCATTAAACGGCAAATTGGCATTGAGGGAAGTCAATGTAGTTTTAAAACGGCAAAAAACATGATCAAATAGTTTTATAGTAGTCATTGCGAAGGTAAATTGGCTTTTTGGCAAAACTGTGATATTTTCCAATGGCCATATTGAAATATAAGAAACAATTGAAATGTGGAAAAATAAATACACCAAATTTGAAATGTAATGCAAATGAACTGAAGATCGGAGGCCCATTGCGGAATTCTTTTAGATAACCTTGTTGAATTCCATAAATTTTCAGGGAATCCATAATTAATTTATCGATTTTTTTTTTTGTATTCTCCATACATGGAGTAACGATAATGATAGAGGAAAGATTTCTCTCTTCCCATGTAGGCAACAAAACAGAGTGTGTACAAACAACAGCTAGAACCATCACATTCCATTGTAGTAAAGACTGGACTCGGAACAAATGAGACACACTAAAATGATCAGCAAAAATTCATTTTAAATCGGATATTTCTCAAATTTTCAGGCACGAAGCAAGATCCGGCCAGAACAGCGTAGGACCACGATGAGAGTGGAGGAAGGGCAACAAGCGCTTCTGCAAGCGTTCCTCTCGATAAATCTGCCCGTTTATGGTGCCGGTTGTAACGAACGGCTTGCTGTACCGCCCGGACTCTCAGATCGCCTGCCACAACAGGTACTTCTTCGCGAATTTGTCCATCTTTCTCTTCCGGAACTTTTCCGGAACCTCCATGCGGGACGTACCGACAAAAAAAACTCGAGGCCGGGGATTTGTTTGGTGTCCGCCTTGATGTATGTCTCGTCGTCCATGGAGGACGGTACAGCTTCCGCGCACGCAATTTGGCCACCGTGTTTTGCTTGTCAGTCCGATTTGGCGCCTTCCTGACCTTAAAAACACGTAGCCCAGCCCGCTTCATGGTCTGCTGGACGAACCACTTCGACGAATTGACCTTTTTTGGCCAGGTCTCGGGTGGAAAGGTTCGGGTTATTCTTAAAGTACTGCCTTATCTTCCACGCCTTCTCTGGGTATTCCGTTTTCGATTTTCGGCCGCTTCCAGCGCGCCGCTCGATGGTCTTCGTCTCCTGGAACATCTTCACAACGCGGGACACAGTGGAATGGTGGATTCCAAGCCTTTTGCCAATCCATCTGTGTGACTGACCAGGATTATCGATCACCGCGCCCAAGATTTGCTGGCGTAGCTCTTCTTGTTTCGAATGCATCTTGAAAACTACTTAACAAATCACAATAAAATGTTGCACACATAAATATAACTTTCTAAACTAGTATTACCTAAAATTTCATTAATTTTTACCCACGCGATAAAAAGTTACACTCAAAACAAAGTGTCGCATTTTTTCCGAGTCCAATCTTTATATGAGCACGATCAAGCGCGCATTCTTTTGCCTGTCAAGGTGGCGGATTCGTTCCTGCCGTGACCTACCCCATGTAATGGGATGTAAGGCAAAGGAATGTGTGCTTGGTTCGAGTAATATATATCACATGCCCTTCGCTCAGTTTTCAAATACTTCTATTCATTTTTTCACAGCCTGCCGTACACTGACGGAACTATCAACACTCTCTCTTCATATCTTTCGTTCTAGCAAAAATTACTGTCCACTCTTGGGGCCTCGTGGTGACGAGAGAATATTTCCTTCTACATCATCGAATATATTTGCTTTTATTTTGTTTTGGTTGTTGTAAACTTGCATAATTTCCGAGGTGCATTGATTGTTGACACTTATCATTCCAATATTCATCATGAAATTAAATGTGCATATGAGTTGGAGCTGATACGCTGTAAAAAAATCCTCTTTTTTTTAATTATTTTTGTTACCTTATTATAGAGACTTTCAGCCCTGAGCTGGTTCGTCTCTTAAAAACTCAATTTGTTTTGGATATTTTGCTATCCAACAAAATTTAACATTAGAACTTTTTTCGTAGATATTATTTACTGCTAAATGAATCAGAAGAGAAGAGAATCGAACAAAACAGAACAACAAAAACTAACCACGATATCACAGTGAAGTGTGACCGCTGTGACCATTTAGCTGTATGCTGGTTTTCATGGTAGCCAATAGGTTTTATGAAGGTTCTCAGGTGCCCATAACATCTAGAACATTTTTTAAATCTTTATGGTCTTCTAAATGTTTTGTTAACTTGTTTTCATAACCATCTATCGAGTGGGCCACTTTGTACAAATGTTGGCCATTAAGAAGCATAGAGGAGGTATTGGTATACAAAATAGTTTTGAATAGTAGTTTAATCAACAAAGCCAGGAGGAGTGCTATACGGCTGGAATAAAACTAAAATTGTTACTTGGGTAACGCGATTCATTTGGCGATGACTCGTACCAGAAGCTGATTTTCACAATGCCACGTATGATGAAATAGTTGTTATTTTCATAAAGTTTTCTCACAATTCATTGCTCTTACTTTAAAGTCTAAGACGTGAGAGCACAATATCACAATATTCAACTGTTCAATCATTGAATATCATTTGAATATGACAGTAAATATAATACATTCTATATTAGGGTAATGCACTGTTTGAAATAGTTGTGGAATTAGTCGAGAGTGACAATTTTATTATATTAGGTGCGCAACTAAGTTCTCGCTGTTTTTTGGTGAAAAAGGAACTTTATTTTGAAAACAAAGGTTACAAACGAATTATTCAAAGTATTGCCCATCACTAGCTACGACTTTTTCCCATCTTTCTGGTAGAACGTGAATACCATTTCGATAGAACTGTTCGTCTTTTGATGCTATCCAAGAATCAAGCCATTTTGAGATGTCATCATATGAGTGGAATTGCTGACCAGTGAGACCATGTGCCATCCCGACTAGAAGGGGATTACATTAAAATACAAATATACCAACCCTGGTAAGACTAACCGGTATGGAAATTTGCAGAGACGTTTCATCTGGAAAATTGTAGAACATACTTATAACAAATTAAGATATATTGCCCGGGGGACAATCTGCGTAAAGATATATATACTAGCGCCGCGGAGATAGGTTTGGCATATATTACGGAACGGTACAAAGGTTGGTTTGGTTAGGTAGGCCTCCTATTTGGTAATATTTTGTGCCCCTCGGGGGTTTTGTACACTTGTGTTTCCACCGCGGTATACGGTATAAAGGAGTGATAAAGGAATATGAGACCGGGGGATCGAACGGAACAAGTAATAATCGGACGGTGCAATATCAGGAGAAAGGGAGAATATGGCGGGTGGGGTAGGACTTCCCATTTGAGCGTTTCCAAGTAGGTTTTCACGGGTTTCGCAACGTGAGGGCGAGCGTTGTCATGCTGAAGAATCACTTTTTCGTATCTGTGCTCGTATTGTGGCCGTTTTTCGTGCAGTGCTCGGCTCAATCGTTCTCCGGTAATGGTTTCGTTTGGTTTCAACAGCTCATAATAAATAACACCAACTTGGTCCCACCAAATACACAGCATAACCTTCGCAGCGTGAATATTCGGCCTAGGCGACGATGTTGAATCATGCCCGGGCAGCCCCCATGAATGTTTCCGTTTTGGGTTACTGTAATGAATCCATTTTTCGTCACCCGTCACAATGCGATGTAGAAAACTCTTCCTTGTTTTGCCGCTGGAGCAGTTGTTCACAGACGAAAAAACGACGCTCAACATCTCTTGGCTTCAAATCGTAAGGAACCCAAGTTCCTTGCTTTTGAATCATTCCCAACGCATGCAATCGCTTAGAAACGGCTTGGCGGGAAACTCCTAATCCTGAACCAAGCTCTTCTTGCGTTTGACACGGATCCTCATCGAGCAATGCCTCCAATTCAGAGTCTTCGAAGTTTTTTTGGCCTTCCTTCACGCGGACGATCATCAACACTGAAATCACCGTTTTTGAAGCGACGAAACCAATCACGACACGTTGTTTCACTCAGAGCAGCATCACCGTAAACTTTTTGGAGCTCTCGATGTGCTTCAGCCGCCGTTTTCTTCGAAAGAAAGAAGAAAATCAACACTTCCCGCAAATGACGATTAATTGGCACGAAATCAGACATCTTCAAATAACCAAAATATATAACACTAAACCAAAATCACTGATTTGGCAAAGCGGTTTGTTTACCATATGTCTGAACTTGGTTTATGACGCTTGAGATGTACAACATTCGACCAGCACTTACTACTGGCGCCATCTATTGATAAACAGCGGGAACTTAGTTGCGCACCTAATACACCATATTGATAAATTCGGCGTCTGAAACAAGCTATCGGTAAATTTATCAAATGAATAAAATGATTTTTTACCTCTTGTATTATGAGCGTCTCGAGCGTCTGGGGTCGATGTACTAATTGCGGTTCTATTTTCTATTAGCTGATGGAATTAATATTACCACCTTAAGCTACAACCATTTAAACAGCACTTCTCAGTGCTAAATACTACATAAATTTTGTAATTGTGTATCCATATTCCTCTTCGACGCTTGATTGCACCGCTAGGGTAGCACAGCTTGGATTGGTTAGGAAAATTCCTCGTCGCTTCTAAAGGTTCTTAACGTTATTTGCTTGAATAGCTTTGGAGGAGAAATAAGATAGTAATTAGAAGGACAATCTCATGACCCCTCTAATGTCTGCTTCTTCCTTCTTTGTGTACTAACGAGGTTTTAAGCCTTAGGTTGGTTTTCCACCGAAGAGAGGCACCTCCAACTTACATATCGCACTCTCCAACACATGAGCCGAGACCAACGGATTATTTCCCTTCCGAAGGAAGACGTGGCCAGACATTTTTTTGCCCCATAAAAATCTCTCCAACCTCGGCTGGGATTAAACCCAGGCCCACTGAACAATTCTCTACAAAATGAGTAAAACACTCAACTTTCCTCTCTTTTGCGATGAAACTTTCCACATGGTTTTGGTATGAGAAATCGTGCTCCTTTCACTTGGTTAGAACATTTTTCGGTTTAAAATTCTTTTTTTTAAGGGCGCATACCATAATTCGAAAAAAGTTTATATTATTTCATAATAATATAGTTTAAATATATTATGTCTGAGAAGAAGTTGCAGATACTAAGGGAAAAATAATTGCAAACTGATTTTTATTTTTATTTTGAAGATGGAGCATAATAAAAAAAAGGTTCCATAAAATAAAAAAATCATGTTTTTCACACTCTGAGTTGTTGTGAAAAAAGGCTTATTTGTAATAACATAAAATGATTTTTCAGATGGGTTGGGTAGGTGGTGAGAAGAGCCGTCCTCTATTCACAAACTTTTAGCAATGGGGAGTTGGCATTCCTTCTCTCTTCATATAGTCTGCTTCAATCGGGTGCCCTGATGGTCCCTCGCATTCCACAGTATTAGCATGAAGTAAAATATACAAAGGGTGTAAAATATATGAGGGGTTTAAAATCCGCACATACAAAATTCATTATCAAAATTCGAGTTATTATTCGATTATCATTACTTTTTCAGGAAGTGGGGGAGTTTGCTCATATACACTTTCGGTCCGCTTCCTAGCATCTTGCTATGAAGTACCTAGTGATCAGTCACCCACCCACTATATCCCCAGTATTCCGCCCACTATATCACAGAATATTGCGAGTAGTTGAACGGATTGGAGGTAAGGATAGCATTGGGTATAGGACCAAGTCTCCTCCGATTGGTACTAAATTAATGACAGTAAACACCGAGTCGCATATGATATCGCATATGAGTACAACGTGGAGGCGATATACGTACATGCATTCATTTAGCTCTATGTAAACTGTGCGTATATCGCCTCCTCGTTGTACTCATATGCGATATCATATGCGACTCGGTGTTTACTGGGTAGGTATCAATAGAATCAATATCTGTTGCTAATGCTACGATGGGCCAGAGGGGCGGCTCAATTTGTCTTATCTCTATTTGCAGGATAAGAGAACAAAAAAGAGGGCATGCCGCTGCTCATTTACGAGTTTACGGTGATAAGGTCATGCCGAACTATTCGGGGTGCGGTGCAACGGGCGTTCAATGTTTTGTTGCTTGAAGGAGCGGTCCCATGCTATAGGCGGACAGTGCTAGTTACATACTTTCAGCGTATCGTCAACCAAAACGAACCCTGCTGCTGATAATTTCCCAACTATCCTACATCCCAGTGATTTCTCATGGAAGTGCAGAGGATTTCTCGGCTTCCTTCAAAGCGAGTATCACGTCAACACGTTCCATCCCATTTCCTACTTGACCAGCAATTCGGGCACGGCCGGCGCCGGTATTGCTTCGTAATGGGTCATCAGTTTTTACACATTGAGGATGTATGCTAGTCCCAAACATCATCTGTTGATTCTTTATATAAATACAGCTGATCTGGCAATAACAGAGCAGCATCCGTGCGCGGTAGCATCCGATCATGCTCATGCTCATGCTCATGCTCATTATCACCAAATTTTCAGGGAGTAAAAAGAAACAATTGAAGTTAGACTTGACATCATTCATGTAATGTATTTCGCCTTTGTATCCGATGCGTGAACCTTGGCCTTAACACCAGCCATAAGGTTCTGAACGACCTCAGAATCGACAATTTTTTACCTACTAACCCATCCTTTCTTCATTTTTTCATAATGGCCCAGTATTTTTCTGGGCATGATTCAGTGGCATGATGCCAAATCCGGCCAGAAGATCTCGTTAACCTCCGGGCAAGGCGTTTTGTTACTTTATTCTGTTTCTCGTCACGGTTTGGGGACTTCTGAACCTTAAACGTACGTTTAAGCTGGACTCGAGCTCGAGTTTTGGTATTTTGCACGAAAGTATTGCTCACATGCAATTTTTTAGCCACATCTCGAACTGATGCGTTCGTTTTCCGTTTAAAGGCCCCAACCACGCGTTTGTGAACGTTCTCGTTGACCTGAAGGCTTTTTTTCGGATCTTCGCTTCTAATCATCAATCAGACGTTCTTCGAACCGTTTTATGATACCAGGCACCGTGGAATTCGCGATTCTCAACTTTTTCCGATGGCACGATGCGACAGATCCTTATTCTCAAAGTACTCGTGCAAAACTTTTTGGCGCACGCACTGTTCTTTTGTAACCATTTAGAAAACTTTTGCTCACCTTATGGAATCAACTCTTGGAGTGTAAATAATACATATTAAACTATGTCCACGCAAAATTTCAATTAATTTAACCCAAATGATCATAAGTTAGAGCAATTTAAGTGTGTGTGCGGTTTTTAAACGGTACACCCTACTACTACTTTAATCCTAACATATATTTAAATAAATGAAATGTATTATAATGCTTCCTGAATCGGCCTGGTAAATCCTGAAGAATCTAGAATGTCCTTTCTTTTGAACAAACATAAATAGAATATACTGAATTATAATTCTGGATTCAGGTCACCGTTTCCGTTATTGTTACGACATGTACTTTTATAGTTGATCACTATAAACTAACCTTTATAGTTGCTTCACTCAATGCCAAAAAGTTGATTTATAATCCCGACCGAGTGCAGACAATAATAAACCTTTGAATGGCAATATGGCATACATTAACAATATGTGCTAATGTAGAGGTTATATGGTGAAAACTATTTGATAACAATAACATAAAATATGATAATATATCTTACATTCGAAACATAGTTTTGACTATATAGCTAATTTTTTTTTGTTATGCGGGATGTCATTTGGCAGAAAGGTTCCATGGAAATCAATTTTAACCGAATACGAACTTCTAATTTCGTTTCAAAAGTCGGAACCTTAGGTTTCTTAGGAATTGTATGTACCCATTACTTTGCCTAGCGAATTCAAAGCCGCACAAATCACCAACAGGTTTCCTGGTTCAAATATTTTATGCTTTGGCTTTTGGCGTTGTTAATTGTAGTAATAGTTGTTTTTGTGTTGGAGTTCTACAATCACGTATTACTTTGATACGTCACGCATTAGATTGATATAAATTGTCGGTTTAGCAGTATGTATGAGATTTGAGGATGTTTTACTGAACTATGAACGGACGAACAATAATGCTCATCATTTAAATCGATAAACAAAGTTCTCAAGATTAGACGCTACTGCAGTATATGATATTGAAAATCTTGTTTTTTAATAAGGTGTGCTTTTATGCGAAATGATCTCATAGATCATATCAGCTTTTGTACAAATAAAATTCGAAGAGCCACCAAACATGAGTACGAATCACTAAAGTTTTCTTGTCTCCAATTATCTGCAACATCAAGCAACGCAAAACGGTTCGTACAATTCAATTTACCTCAAACCGCTCCCTAGTGAACGTGCCGATAAATCAAACAAAATCCGAGTAAATATGTGCTCAATGTTCCTCCCGTAAGGTCCTCACCGTTGGGTGGGAAACCTTATCAAGATTCGCCGAAATTACCTTTTCCTACGCGAATGGAATGTGATGCCCTCTGCTTCATACCGAAAGCTTTTTAGTTGTTAGTAGGTATCATGTTTACGAACAAATGAAGCCGACATGCCTCTAAAATGTCCAGCCAAAAACGACGACGGACGACCATGGGGCAACCAATCCGGAGAGGAACGATATAGCGTGTAAATGGGAAAGATGTTATCGAATTTGATTCAATTATATCTGCTGCCTTTTCCACCAGCCCTCCTAATATAAAAGTTTAACAAGAGCTTGTATTTAGCAACAATAACGCCAGACCCACCCGTCAGAGTTGTCTTTTCGGAGTTGTCTGTTTTGGTCGGAAAATTAGATCACCAAGTCCATGTCAGACACAGTCAGATGACAAGAAAAAGCAGTGAGCCAGATGACTGAAAACTTTTTCGTTTCTGAACTTTGCTGTCAAGCTTCATTGGATCATTGTATCTCTATTTCAAGAAACACAACAAACATTTCACCTTGGTAAACATGCAAGGGAGGGAATTCAGATGTTTGAAAACAAATGTTGGGAGTAATCAAAATGTCGTTAAAATTTTTGTAAGGATAGCTTAATTTAAAACTCGTCATACAGGGTGTTCGGTTTGTTAGTGCAAATATTTTCGGAGGTAACGGAGGATGATATTTGATGAAAAAAATTGTTCCAAACATATGGTCAAATCTCCGAATTTACGGAGTTATTGAACTTAACGTTTTGATACATGTTAGTCTCAAATATGATGTAACTTTAAAAATATGTTACTTAGCAAACAGCTCGTAAAACATGTAATAAACAGCAGTGGTTGATTGAACAAAAACCTATTGGAGCAGCAATCAATAGTGCCATCACTAGTGCATACACGCGGAGCGTGTGCATCCCTATCGATACGTCATACAACACAAGGTAGCAGAGTGTGGTGTGCAAAAGCACCTCTTTTGCTATTCGTAAATGTGCTCTCGACGTGCTAGCATCTCAAGTTAATAGAGTATACTTTTACTTATTGAATAACTAAGCTTGGCGTTTCTATTTCACTGTAATCCTATGCCCAATAAAACCTGGCTTAAAAAGTGCTCTTCAACTCTGTCTTTGACATAAAATAAACTTTTTGTTGCAATTTCGTTTTGATTGCAACATGTTTTGCCTTCACTTTGCAGATAATAAAATCACGAATTCAACTACACCGTGGTAATGTCTCCGCGCAAGACGCAAATCACAATTGATCAAGGCGCTCAACGAATGCCCGGCAAGAAACAATGATTGACAGTTCAATTCGATGCATGCGAATTCACAACTTTTACAGACGATTTAGATCTTCTGAAGGACACAGTATCCAGTGACCACTTAATGTCCTCTTTATTCCACTACATTGGTTTTATTTTTAAACTTCTAATGTCAACGATTCAGAAGAAACATTGCAGAGCTTGACATCAATTTTCACGAATTGCCACTTCTACGCTTCTGTGGATATTTGGCCATCCGGAGTTATCATTGGGTATTTACATTACGTGTTGAGAGAAGTAAAGGAAGATACCAGGTAGATGGAACGCAGGAGCACGGCCAAACAGCGTGTTCTTACACGTTTAAGGATCCGGCACACGCGTCTAACACACACATTCCTGTTGAAGAAGGAACCGCAGCCCAATTGTGAATGTCGGGGTATGGTGATGAATGTCCGGCATTTAATTCTCGAATGCCGGAAATTTTTAGCCGAGAGGCAGATAACTAGCATTGAGACTAGCCTACGGGACGCCAAAATGCAGAAGAGCAAATAACATGAATGCTGAACTTTATAAGGGAAACAAGACTATTTTCCAAACTGTAGTGAAACCAGAAAAAGAAAGAAGCCGAAGAAGAAAACAAGAAAATGGTGAAACATGCCAAGCCAGATGGAAAAACAGAAGTCGATGAAGAAAAATTGGAGAAAAGTAGCGAAAGAAGAAACAATGATGAAAACAAGTACGGAAGAATAAAAACTGAAGGAGAACAGTTCGGAAATAGCAGTCGAAGCCATAGCAGTAGCCAAAGAAGAAAAACGTAACGTAATCAGCGGAAGAAGAAAACCGAAGCGGATAGAGGAAAAAATGAAAAGCAGAGGAAATTGAAGAAGCAAAGCGGTGGAAAGAAGCAAAATAAAAAAGTGAAATAGAAAAAGACAACGTGAATGAGAGAAACGGAACACAATCGAAGAAGAAGAAAGGCGAAGCGGACAAAGTGGACGAATAGAAGTCGAAGACAAGAAACGGAAGAGCAGAAGCACAAGAAGTTGAAGACGTAGAGGAACAGAAGGAAAAAAATGGAAGGAGAAAAGCAGAAGAAGAAAAATGGAAGGAGAAAAAGAAGCGTAACGGAATCAGTGGAAGAAGAAAACCGAAGCGGATGGAGGAAAAAATGAAAAGTAGAAAGAAATTGAAGGAGGCACTACGGAAGAAGCAAAGCAGTGGAAAGAAGTAAAAAAAAAGTGAAATAGAAGAAGACAACGTTGAAGTTGAAGACGTAGGGAAACAATAAAAACTAGAAGAAGATTAGCAGAAGAAGAAAAGTGGAAGGAGAAAAGTCAAAAAAGAAGGAAAAATAACAGAGATAAGATAAACAGAACAATCGCAAGAAGTAGGAAAAGTTGAAGCAAACCAACGGAGGAATGGAAGAATAAGTAGACAAGCAGAAGAAAAAGAGTTGAGAAGGACGGAATGAAGTTGAGTGGGAGAATTACTGGAAATATTGCATATGAAATAGATTAACGAAATCAGAATTTCGTAAGACACGAATGCACCCTTCTGGTGTAAAGTGCTATTAATAATAAAAAAAATTATTTAATAGTTATTGGCATCCTGTCAAAATATGGGGACCGTAGCGCTACTGTAAACGAAACACAGATGGTTCGACCCCGAAAAATATCGTTCTGCCTGTATAGACATAATGATTGCGGATTTTAAAGAAATCTGACGAACGAAAGCTGGTTGGGACGAAACGGTGGACGATGCTATTCTTGAGCGGTGGCGCTTATGGATAACAAAATTCAAAGAACTTGGAGACGCTACAGATATACTACGTGCCTACTTCCCAGACGTGACGACAGCGGACATTGAAGACTTGCAGCTACACATCTTCGTCGACGGCAGTGAGACAGCCTATGCGTGTGTCAACATCCTTGGCGAATACCGGTGTGCCCTTATTGGAGGAAAGGCGAAAGAAGCGCCGTTGAAACCGCTTTCCCTCCCGAGGCTCGAGCTGCAAGCGGCAGTGATTGGCTGTAGATGAATGAAAACGCATTGTAGCAGTCACAGCCTGCCACTTTCGCGGCGAGTACTTTGGACAGATTCGAAAACCGTCCTCACTTGGATCCATTCCGACCATCGTCGCTATCGACAATTTGTTGCTTGCAGAATAGGGGAGATTCTGTCCAAATCTTACCCTGAAGAGTGGCGGTACGTTCCGTCGAAAGCCAATGCTGCAGATGATGGAACCAAGTGGGCCAGTGGTCCGAGTCTGAAACCCGACAGTCGGTGGTATAAATGACAGGAGTTTTTGTGGCTGTCGGAGGATTCTTGGCCTCGTCAAGCAAAACCAGAAGCAACGGAAGCCGAAATAAGACCGTGTCACTTACATCTGATGGAACCGTATGACGAACTCATTGATTGACATCGCTTATATACATTGCTTGAACAGTCACTTATATACATCGCTTTGTAGACAACTGCCGGCGCAAAATCTCCCGTGAAAAATTCAGGAAGGCTGAAAACACGATTTGGCGATGGGTGCAGCAAACCGCATTTCCAGAAGAGCTGCTCCAGCTTCAGAAGGCGAAAAGACGACAAACCTCGGGATTGAACCGAACCAGTTGGCTCTACAAACTGTCACCATTCCTCGACGAATGTGGTGTCGCGACGAATGTGGTGTCGCCGGAGCGATCTTCGTTACATATGATTCCAAATTCCCAATAATTCTTCCGAAAAGACACCGCCTAACCCATCTGGTCGTAGACTGGTATCAGCGATGCTATCTTCACGCAAATAACGAAACCATTATCAACGAAGTCCGACAACGGTTCAACGTTCTCTTTCTTCGAGCGCTCGTACCTAATTCATCAAGAACCTGTATGCAGTGTAAGGTACCGAAGGCAAAACTAAGGTGCCCACGCGAGGCTCCACTTACTGATGCGCGACCGTTTAACTTCGTTGGATTGGATTATCTCGGCCCAATTCAGGTCAAGGTCGAACGATCGCTTGTGAAAAGTTGGGTGGCACTGTTTACCTGTCTTAAAATCCGAGCCGTTTATTTAGAGGTGGTTAATTATCTTTCCACTGAAGCATGGAAGATGGCGATACGACGGTTCGTAGCACGACGAGAATCATCCTTGGATATTAGGAGCAATAACGGCACCAATTTCATCGGCGCTAACCATGAGCTGTAGCAGCAAATCCGAGAAATGAACCACCAGCCGTCTGCCGTCTTCACCAACGCAGCTACCAAATGGGTGTTTCATCCTCCATCAGCTCCGCACATGGGTGGGTCATGGGAGAGACTCGTTAGGTCGATCAAGGTCGCCTTCTCAGCTCTATCAACTACCAGAAATCCTGATAACGAAACTCTTCTCACGTTGATGATCAAACCGGAAGGGATTGTCAACTCTAGGCCTTTGACTTTCGTACCACTGGAGGCGGAATTGCAGGAGATTTTTACGCCAAACCACTTATTACTGCTCAGCTCACATGACATCGCTCAACCACCGATGGCAATCCCAGTGACCCCACGATGCCTCAGAACTAACTGACGACTAACCACGAATTTGTTCAAACAGTTTTGGAGCCGCTGGTTGCGAGAATATCTCTCGATCATTGCTGGCCGTACTAAGTGGTATGAAGAAACCAAGGAGCCGCCGTCGTCGTAGACCCGTCGGTCCGGAATGGATGGCTGCGCGGGTGGATTCTTTTCGTCATTAATGGACGAGATGGGTGCAGCAGACAAGTCCATGTTCAGACATCAGGAGGAGTGTTTCGGTGACTTGTGACTAGGGTTGCTTTCCTGGAGATTAAAGCATCGGAAAATAATGAAGGTAAAACAGCACCACCGGAAGCGCCGGACATGCATTACGGGTCGGGGAACTTTGGGGGCAAAACTACGTCACTGCCGACCGATGCCGCGCAACCCTATGCGAGACCAGCAGCACCTCCTAACACGGCAGCTATCAACACATTAGTGAGTGAAATTTCCCGGTAGTCACTCTCCTCAAACCATTCTGTACGCTAGGCAATAAGGCAGAGTTAATTAGTCTAGACTTCTTTATCTACACTGCAACCTGTTGTGAATTTAATCTTTATATTAGGAGAATTTTCATAATATAAATTTAAACTATTAATGAGGAGACCAATTGTTAATTTCTTGATATTATATTCTTTATTGTTCACTTTAAACTAAAACTTAATTTCCCCTACAATAAATAGTTTGAGCTTACTAAACGATAAAAAACGACGTGCTACAATAAGAATCCGAAAAGCCCCAATAATTTTGGTTCATTGTGGGGTGGGGGGGCCGGGTTTTTTTTTTTTTTTGGGGGGGGGTGGGGGGGGGGGGGTTTTTTGGGTTGTTTGTGTTAAGGGGATTTTTGGGTTTTTTTTTTTTGGAATTTTTTGGGGGGGGGGCGGCTGTTTTTTTTTTATTTTTTTGGGTGGGGGGGGAAAATATGTGTGGGTGGGGGGGTGGTGGTGGGGGGGGGGGGGGGGGGGGGGGCTTTTCGGGGGGGTGGGGGGGGGGGGAGGGGGGGGTTTTTTTTTTTTGTTTTTTTGAGGGGAAAAAAAAATTTATTTTTTTGGGGTACCTTACCAATCAGACTAAGGCCGGCGTGGCCTCTGCTGTACACAGAAGTTGTTTCCATTGTAATCGGTCCATGGCTGTACCTCGCCAGCCTCGCTGTCTGCGGAGGGTCCGCAGGTCGCCTTCTACTTGATCGATCCACCTTGCTCGTTGCGCGCCTCTTCTTCTTGTACCTGTCGGTTCGTTTTCGAGAACCATTTTCACAGGGCTGTCGTCCGACATTCTTACGACATGCCCAGCCCATCGTAGTCGACCGATTTTTGCGATGTGTACGATGGGAGGTTCTCCCAGCAACTGGTGCAATTCGTGGTTCATTCGCCTCCTCCACGTTCCGTCTTCCATCTGCACTCCACCGTAGATCGTACGCAGCACCTTCCGTTCAAAGACTCCAAGGGCGCGTTGGTCCTCCACTAGCAATGTCCATGTTTCGTGGCCGTAGAGAACTACCGGTCTAATTAATGTCTTGTAGATGGTCAACTTTGTGGTTCGGCGAACTTTGTTCGATCTTAGCGTCCTTCGGAGTCCAAAGTAGGCACGATTGCCAGCCATAATGCGCCTTTGTATTTCTCTGCTGGTGTCGTTATCGGCGGTCACCAATGAGCCCAGATACACGAATTCGTCTACTACCTCGATTTCATCACCGTCGATCTGAACTCGTGCTAGGAGGCTAACATTGTCTTCTCGTGAGCCTCTTCCCTTCATGTATTTTGTTTTCAACGCATTAATCACAAGCCCAATCCTACCAGCTTCAGCCTTAAGTCTGATGTACGTTTCCGCCATCGTCTCAAAGTTACGTGCTACGATATCAACGTCGTCGGCGAAGCCAAATAGTTGGACAGACTTCCTGAAGATCGTGCCACTCGTGTCTATCCCAGCTCTTCGAATCACACCCTCCAGTGCAATGTTAAACAACAAACACGACAATCCATCACCTTGCCGTAACCCTCTCCGAGATTCGAAGGGACTCGAGAGCGTCCCTGATACTCGGACGACACACATCACTCGATCCATCGTTGCTTTGATCAACCGCGTCAGTTTTTCGGAAATCCATATTCGTGCATGATTTGCCATAGCTGGTCTCGATCGATTGTATCATACGCTGATTTGAAATCGATGAAAAGATGATGTGTGGGCACGTTGTATTCGCGACATTTCTGCAGCACTTGCCGAATCGCGAAAATCTGGTCCGTAGTAGCGCGGGCACCCATGAATCCCGCTTGGTATTGCCCCACGAACTCCTTTGCAATTGGTGACAGGCGGCGGCATAACATTTGGGAGAGCAACTTGTAGGCAGCGCTCAGTAGCGTGATCGCACGATAATTGCAGCAATCCAGCTTGTCGCCCTTTTTATAGATGGGACACACTATTCCTTCCATCCAATCCTCCGGTAAACATTCCTCCTCCCAAATCTTGGTAATTACCCAGTGCAGCGCTCTGGCCAGTGCTTCACCACCGTATTTTAATAGCTCGCTTGGGAGTTGGTCAACACCAGCGGCTTTGTTGTTTTTCAACCGACCAATTTCCTCCTCAACTTCCTGAAGGGTTGGGGTCGGGGTCCTGTCATCTTCTGCGCGTGTTCCTAGATTTATTACCGTGCCACTTTCGTTCGCTGTAACATTACCGTTCAGGTGCTCGTCGAAGTACTGCTTCCACCTTTCAATCACCTCACACTCTCCTGTGAGAAGGTTGCCATCCAGGTCTCTGCACATATCAGCTTGTGGTACGTAGCCTTTGCGCGAGCTGTTCAACTTCTCGTAGAATTTGCGTGTGTTGTTAGCACGGTACAGTGCTTCCATTTCTTCACGGTCTCGATCTTCCCTCTGGCGCTTTTTTCCAGCCATCCTCAAGAGTAGCTGCGTCAAGCTGCTCTTCCGTTGGTAGGGCTGCTTCTGGCTCTTGCATCGCCCTGTGGGAAACCCCTGTCCCGCGGTGGCTCTATATGTGAGCTTGGCGTCCGCGATCTAGACGTTTGGTGCACCGTCCGGGGAGTGTGCACATCCAACCTACTGGGTCGTGGTCGTGGTCCGTGTTCATACTGGGGTTGGTGCAAGCGTTAACGTTAACGATATCGATTTTTCCTTCTCCGTGGACTTGATCATTTTCGTTCTCTGTTCGTGGTCCTTGTTCACTCCGTGTTTTTGTGGGGGTCTCTTTGGGGAAGAAGGTACTCCTCATACTACTAAACGGGAGGACGCAACGTTCATCCCGCGTCGATCACCATTGTCGTTCACGTCCAAAGGCCTGTTTGGCCCCTGCTCCGGTCTCTCCGCAGTGCCCACCCCACCAACGTGGCCTTTCATGTCTCGCTGTCGCCATTTACCTCCCACTTCAGCCAGCCGTGCGTCGAATGCTCTTTCGTCGCCTTCGGTTCTTCTGTGGCATCTGCAGGTCTCCGGTCCTGTAGATAATGTACGTACCTTTGACTGTCAGCGTGCACTTACCCTTGATCCTCACTGCAATCTAGCGTTGATTGGAAACCATCCAATCACGCGTTGACGCATTTTTCCCAGCACTACAAAGCCTGTTCGCAGCTCGTTTTTGGTACCACAGCTCTGGTAAAAGGAATCCCCTCGATGCCCGCTTTTCCATACCTTCTGTCCTGTCCAGCAAACCACCTGCAGTGCTACGAATTCGGGAAGCCAGGGAAGCAGAGCGATTTGCAGTTCCATGTTCCGAGTTTCTAATCGTAGTCCTAAATTCGTCGCCTAGGTCTTTGCCGATTGTTCCGGTCCGTATTAACTTCAGTATTATTTGTAACATTGATTTTTTAAAGGCGGCTTGTTGGGCCTTCTCCAACCCCCTGTCTTGCCGGAGGACCATGGTGCACACCACGTTTAGAATCCCCACGCTGGCACAAGAACGATGATTAGCCGCTTCTAACATGGAGAACAGACGCTGTTTAGAGTCGCCCCTAACATGGAGAACAGACGCTCAGATAGACTGCACCTTTTGAAGAGGGCAGCCTCCCTTCCCTGTCAGCATATGACCAAGGTCCCACCGGGGCTGGTTACCCGATCTTTCCTATGGTTATTCATACCCCAGTCGGCACCATGGGGAGGTAGGGATAGGAGTTACTGGATAAGAGGCTAAGGATCGCAGTAGGATCTATTTTATACCTGCAGGTACGCGAAGTACCAATGGTACGCATTGTCCAGTCATTTACCAACGTGCGTCTGGTGACTGGATGAATATTGTTATGAGTGGACTCTGACGTGAGTTCACCAGTTAAGTACAAAAAAATTAATACTGTGTGTTGTTTCGAATGGTTGCTTTATCTACTCCGAAGCTTACCAATCATAAATGGCACATTATCATGCCGCTTAAATATATTTTACGTCAACGCGTACCTCTTTGCTGGCGGACGTAACGTGCTCAGTCCCCTGCCAGTCGTTGTCAGCTAGCGATAAGATGGTTTCGTCATCCAATTTTTTCCACGACGTCACTCTTTGCCGGAAAGATGCTTTTCACCAGCACTATGAGCTGCTTCTTCTAGGTAATTGCCTGATGCTCAGACAATCGTAACAATGTCCTAGGTACATCTTCAACGTTTGGCTGGTTGCATCAAACAAAAGCGTTCTATTAATTGAAAATAGACCGTGAACTAGTTCATATTTTCAGGATTTTTACCTGAAAACGTGAACTCGTTCCCGATAACGTGATTCAGTTCTCGGTGTAGTTTGCTTGTTCTCTAGTTCATGACTGCCGTTCACGGATCCGGGCAAAGTTTTTTTTTTCGTGTAGGCCCAAGGCGTGGAACGATGAGGTCACCTTGCCCTTCCTCTTCACCATCTGCTGCGCTTCACGGTCGACGCTCTCGCCTTCACCAGAAGCGAGAAGGTGTTGTAATTGCCGGATCGCCTATATCCCGCGGACAAAAAGTGCCTGACAATGTCCAACTTATACGCTGCGGGGTGAAGCTGGCAGTACTAAAGAATCATCGATCGTCATTGCTTGACAGTTTTCTCCATGGCTTCTGCAAATCAATTGACAACGCTGTCATTTTGTTTTCTTCTGTACACAACAGGGTTACTATAGACGAATCCAACATGAAAAAAGAAGGAGACAACAAGTGGTGATAAATCTGACAGCTCTCATGTTAAAGTATAGGACGAAAATTTGGAAATGCTTCTAAAAAATTCAAATGAAATTTTAATTAAAAGCGGTTTGTTGTATTATGGAAGAAAAATCCAAAACTGCACAAAAGGGGCATTATTTTTATTTTATTTTTATTATGCTGAAAATGTCTTGAGTTGTTTTGGATTTTTTTCCTTCGTATAACAAACCGCTTTTAATTAGAATTTCATTTGGACTTTTTAGAAGCATTTTAAAATTTTCGTCCTATACTTAAACATGGGAGCTGTCAGATTTATCACAACTCGGTGTCTTCTTCTTTTTTCAACCTGGATTCGTCCATAATTGGCGATGCATAGGTGGAATCATCACCAGGGTAGAGTAATCGCTCGAAAAATGCGTTTTTATTTATGTGTAATCTCAACATGAGGAGGCAAATCTCAGCAGCAGACTTGTTGTTGGTCGGTTAAAGTAACTTCATTATGATCAATTATGTAACATTCATGTTGATGCAAATGGCAGTTTTGTGTTTCTTGGAAAGATTTATTGAATTGGTCAGTCTATTGCTACGAAGAGATCAGGGTTCAGGTTTCGTTGGTTTAGAAGCATCTTTAAACATCTTAGTTCTCCAGAATGACAATGCGCTGTTGGAATCATGTTTGCACGTAACTCTGCTTTGATAGCTTACTTATCTTTCAAAATACTGATGCCATTTTTCTTTTCCTTTTTTTTCAGGTAAGCAATTGAATCGACTCTCTCATCAATAGTTAGGTTCAATGCTACAGTAAAACAACTAAAAATGGACAATTTTCTGTTAACATCTACAAAAATGGCAAAAGTTATAATGTGAACCTAATACGGAGTTTAATTGTACGAGTGATTTAACCATAGCTGAAAGCTGTATCTGTATCTGCATTTGCATTATGAACGAAATTTCTCAACTAAACATCAAAACATCATAATGCAACATAGCTTATATCGCAATGCCATTTTATTTCTCATCTTCAATTTAGCCATCGATCAAAATAAAAAAAAACTCTCGGTCAAAACACATCGAACACATCCAGTTTCAACAAACATTAATCTTGGTGTCAAAGCGGCTGCCAAAGCATCACCACTGACAAATATATTTAAAAAGCCATCATCAATTTTATTATTGCTGACCGTTTCCATATTGAGCTGGCAATGTACAATACATGTGTTGCTGCTGAGCTGGTAGATGATAGAGATGTCTGTTGTCACCTGGACACGGCCACTAAAAGAAGGTAAAATCTGAGTAAAATGCAATCAAAATTTTGGTAACAGACTTAAAAGAATATCATTAACAGAAATTGATTCCTGGAAAACTTTTACTTTTTTTACTTTAGAGCAAATTTTGTCTTTATATTTTGTAACTCCCAGAGGCTGTGCAGATAGTAATTGTCGTTCAAGATGTATTGACAACATTTTCCTTCTATTGACCATCCCTCCAGCAATCAAGGGGTTCGAATGTGTAGTAGACTACATGCCCAGAGGAGCAAACATTCCCATAAATAACAAGTCGAAACATTATCGAAAGCCTGCAGAATTTATTGTCAGTTTGATTGCTGCAGAGGTTGGGAGATCCCAGCCTTGTTCCGTTTTTTTTTTTCATCTTTCTTTTCCGGTACATGCCCATTAGAGCAGTAGGTAGGGTGTGCCGATAAAAATATGCTCGATTTTGAATTCATACTCTATGATATTCGTTCCAATCAAGTTCAAGTGATTTCAAATTCATAATTTCGAGAGAAGAATAATTAGATCGTTTTGTTCCTCCCTCCGTGACAGACGACGCCATGCACTCACAGCCTGGGAATTGAGGGCATGTTCCTGTTTACGGTCAAGCTCACACACAAAGCCTGAAGCTTGAGAAACGAGCGTGTTATTCGATTCCTCTCGCTTTCAATTAAATGATTTTAGTTTTTATTCTTTCCCATGATAGAAGACGTAAATATATAAGCTCCGTTAACGGTGATTTGTTGAAATTGATCTCTTTTCCTTCAGAAAATATGTGTAAAAAGCTCGATTCAAAGTAAATCTGGCCGCACGGTTTTGTACACCACAGCGTCCCTGGTGGTTGGAACAAAATAACGTTTGACAGGCATTTGTTGATGTTTCATTGACAAAGAAATTGGTGGAAAGTTTTTCTCAATTGATTACGGATCGTGGAAATTACGGATCGTGGAACTTGAGAAAAGAAAATTAATTGTGCACAAACATCTAGAGAATCCTTCGTGGTCTGCCTCAAAAAAAGCAAAAGTGTTAAAATTGACAAAGTCAACGGTGTGTCTTGTAATCAAACGTTACAAGGATACTCTGAGTGTGGATAGAGCACAGCGCATCTATCATAAACGTGGCACTAGGGACAAAGAGCTAAGGAGAAAGGTGTTGAGGTACGAGAAAGGCAACCCAGGTGTCTCCATACGCGATTTGACAAAGGAATCCAACCTTTCCACAGTGCATATCATCCTTTCAAGGGAAGGATATAAATCTTTTTGTGCCAGTAAACATCCGAATCGCTCCCTGAAACAAAATTTAGTGGCCAAAAAGCGAGCACGATTACTATACGAACGAGTTTTGACGAAATTTGGTGGCTGTATTTTAATGGATGACGAAACACATGTCAAAATGGATTATAAACCAATCATCGGACGAAAATTTTACCTGGCAACTGGTCGTGGGGATTTCCCTTCCAGGTATAAATTTGAGTTTGCTGATAAGTTTGCTCGGAAACTAATGATTTGGCAAGGAATCTGCAGTTGTGGCCTTAAAACCAAGGTTTGCATCACATCTCACACAATGACGTCGAAGGTTTACATCAAAAAGTGTCCGAAAAAGCGGATTTTACCCTTCATTCGGCAACACAAGACCAACGTTATGTTTTGGCCGGATTTAGCTAGCTGCCACTACTCTAAGGAGGTACTAGAATGGTATGCTGCAAACAATGTTAATTTTGTCGCTAAAAAGATTAATCCTCCGAATTGCCCTGAGTTCAGACCGATCGCAAAATATTGGGCAATTGTCAAGCGGAAACTATGAGGATGCGGTAAAGAAGAGACAAATGCACAAAAAAAGCATTTTAAGTGGAATAAGTTCGCCGGTACAGTGTCACCAGCGACTGTGCAGATCATGATGGCATCGATCACAAGTAAAGTGCGACAGTTCGTTCGAAACGTTCGGTAAAATGTAATAACTTTTTACATATTGTTTGAAAGCCGAACATATACCCTTTTTTTGACGTTTTGATCAACCGTGTTTGTTGTTTTAGTTATGATCACTTGAATGCGTCCAAATTTACTTTGAATCGGACTTTAATACATACTTGAGGCTTTAAAATTGATTACAAATCAAGTTCAGGTTCTTTCTTCCAAAATTTGAGCTTATTTTAATGTAAACTCGTGAACTTTTGAAGTTGTTGTTATTGTTTTATATTTACATGACTTTTAGCCTGAGGCTGATTTGTTACGCCAGGGAGACGACCTGACCCCTAATATCGGACCCATCAAAAGGAAGACGTGATCAGAGATTTTTTCGTCCCAGAAAATCCCAATGGCACCTACTGGAATTGAAACCAGATCGACTGGGGTAAGAGGCAACTACGCATACCACTTTTGAAGTTTCTTACTAAAGATTGTACTCGAAAAAAATGCAACACTTTCTTTTGTGTATATGTTTTTATTGCAAGGGTAAAAATTGATGAAATTTTTGGTAAAACTAGTCTAAAGTGTAATATTTACAAGCGAAAAAAAAAATTGTCATAATTTGTTAAGTTGTTATCGATATGGCTTCAAAGCAAGAAGTGCTTCGACAAAAAAAATATGGGCGTGGACGTGGCCCATCCAGGCCAGTCCCACAGGTGGATCGCGAAACAGTTGGGAATTCCAGCGTATTCCGTGTGGTAAAATCGTTCAAGGAGACTCAGACGACCCAGTGGCGAGCTGGCAGTGAAATGAAAGCGAAGAAGACCTACCCCGTGATCGCAAGCAAAGTGAGGGATTACTTCTAGCGCAATCCGAACGAATCGTTTCGGGACGTGGCCAAGAAGGTCAATTCTTCCGTCTGGTTTGTCCAGCAGACAATAAAGCGAGCCGGACTTCACAGGAGCAGTTGACCGAAATTATTAATAAAAACACGGAGGTTACCCATCGCACAACGCAGCAAAACAACGTTGCGGGTGTGCAAGAAGCCATCGATCGTCTTGAGGTATCGTTGAGTGATATAAAAAATGAGCTGACGGCGACTAGAAACAGTGGCTCTACCGGCAATGTTATTGCCATTAAAAACCATATCACAACACTAGTTGATGTCGCTGTGAAGGAATCTACTAAAAAATTATCAACATCAATGCAAACCATGACTTTAGGTATAACGAATGATTTGAAAAGTCTGAGCGGAGAGGTAAAAGAACTTTCGAGTTTCACAATGTCTCCCATGCACAGGAATCCTATGCATGGTTTGGACATTCTAGAAGAGCTGAAATCATTATCTGCCAATGTAACGGCGTTATATGATAAGCCATTGACTCCACCATTCGATCCGTGTCCAAGCCTGGAAATCGAGCTTATAGACAGTAGCAACAATAATTCCGATGACTCCGGCTGGCGACTTCTGGGTACTAAAAAGGTGTGGAGAGCCAATTGGGCGGAGTACGATACTCGCAAGTTGCACCGTTTGTCGCAGCAAAAAATGGCAGAAAAGGCATGGAAACGGAGGAATCAACGAAAAAAAGCGTACAGCAACAACAACAATACATGCAACGTAAGAAGGCGTGTGTCTCTAGGCATTCGTGTTTTCTCGGGAATTGACGGACCCCTTGGAGGAGGACCATATTTTTAACGCGCTCGACGATCCAACCCAGGACTTGACGTCTTCTCGTAATCAAGGAGAGGTAATCAGTTTTAATAATAATAATATTAGTTTTCCGACTGACACGGAGGTGCTTGAGAATGGCTCAATAGTAAGTAGGGCTGACGAACTACCACTAATTTCTTCAGAATCATGTGCTACTGAGATTCTGGTGTATTGCCAGAATTTTAATCGTATGAGTGGCGCATTAAAGATGAGTCAAATTCATAAAAACGTATTAAGTTCTTCATTTTCGGTAATTTTGGGTACCGAAACTAGTTGGAATGAGAGCATTAAAAGTGAAGAAATTTTTGGTAGTAATTAATAATGTATTCAGAGATGACCGTGACTTACTCTTAACTCAAAGACTGTCTGGTGGAGGAGTTCTCGTTGCGATATCCTCAAAGTATAATTCTGAACTTATTGTTTCATCCAAATTTAAGGAATTTAATCATGTATGGGTTAAAACACATATTGCGGATGAGACCCATGTTTTTGTCACAGTGTACTTTCCACCTGACAAAGCTTGCATGGCATCATATGAAATATTTTTTCAAACCGCTGAAGCAATCGTATCTCGTTTCCCTCCTGAATTCAAAGTTCATATATATGGTGATTTCAATCAGCGCCATGTCGATTTTATTCCTGATTCTGATAATGAGAGTATTTTACTTCCTGTCGTTGGTGATAACGAAACACTGCAATTTATTTTTGAGAAAATTGCGGTTTTAGGGTTCAACCAAATAAACCACGTAAAAAATCAACAAAATTGTTACTTAGATTTTTTATTAACGAACATACATGAAGACTTCTGTGTTAGTGAATCTCTTTCTCCTTTATGGAAAAATGAAGCTTTTCACACTGCTATAGAGTTTTCAGTTTTCGTACATAATAACGTTAATCCCAACGATTGCTATTACGAGAATACCTTCGACTTTAACAAGGCTAACTATGACAATATAAGACAAAAATTGAATAATGTAAATTGGCAAACAGTTCTTAACAATGAAGAAAATGTTGAATACGCAGTGGAGATTTTCTATAAAATCTTGTTAGAGATCATTCAGGAGGATGTTCCACGCACGAGAAGGCGACGAAATTATAACTCAAAAAATCCAGTCTGGTTCAATAAACAAATCATCAATCTAAAAAATCGGAAACAGAAGGCTCATAAAACGTATAGAAAATACAATAATCAAGCTAATTTAGATACATATATGAACATTTGTGCTCAACTTAATTGCGCTATTTCTGCTGCACTTAATGCGTACAACACGAAAACGGAAAATGAAATCAAGTCATGTCCAAAAAATTTTTTCAACTATGTAAAAACTAAACTAAAATCTGGTAGCTTCCCATCAAAAATGACTTTGGATGAAAGCGAAGGCGATAATGCAGAAGATATTTGTAATCTTTTCGCGACATTTTTTCAAGAAACTTATTCTAAGTTTTCGGATAGTGATCGTGATTTTGAATACTTTTCATACTTTCCTAATTGTTCAAATAATGTAGTTGTTAGTCAAATACATGACCATGACATTTTGTCAGGTCTCCAAGACTTGGATGCCTCTAAAGGTCCCGGGCCAGATGGAATTCCGCCAATATTTATGAAAAATTTGGCAGTTGAGCTTACATCCCCTTTATTTTGGTTGTTCAATAAGTCACTTGCTTCCGGTAAATTCCCTGCAGAATGGAAAAAATCTTTCTTAATCCCAATATACAAATCTGGCAGAAAATCCGATATTCGAAATTATCGTGGAATTGCAATAATATCGTGCATCCCAAAACTTTTCGAATCAATTATAAACAAAAATATGTTTAATCAAGTCAAGCATAAAATAACGAATGCACAGCACGGCTTTTTCAAGGGACGTTCCACCACTACAAACCTTCTCGAATTTGTTGATTACTCATTGAAAGCAATGGATAAAGGTTATTACATAGAAGCTCTTTATACAGACTTCAGCAAAGCGTTTGATAAACTTGACATTTCTATGTTGATATTCAAGCTTGAAAAAATAGGAATTGAGTTAAGACTCCTCAATTGGATTAAGTCGTATTTAACTGATCGCCAGCAAATAGTTAGATTCAATGATAAAAAATCAAATCCTATTAAAGTCACGTCTGGTGTTCCTCAAGGTTCACATTTAGGTCCACTTCTTTTTATCTTATATGTTAACGATATATCTTTTATTTTAAAAAATCTAAGAGTTCTTATATATGCTGACGATATGAAACTGTTTTATGAAATAAGAAATGATGATGATATAAATGTATTTCAGAATGAAATCCAGGTCTTTTATGTATGGTGTTGTAAAAGCTTGTTGGAACTAAATGTAAAAAAATGTAATCTTATAACTTATAGTCGAAAACGAAGCACACCAAGTATTGCAGTATCTTTAGGAAATCAAAATATTAAAAAATGTGATAAAATAAGAGATTTAGGAATAATTTTAGATACCAAATTGACATTTGTGGATCATTATAACACATTAATTCATAGAGCAAGCAACATGCTTAATTTCATAAAACGTTTTGGCCACAACTTCCAAGACCCTTACACAATCAAATCATTATATATTTCCTTTGTGAGGTCAATATTAGAATACTGCAGTGTTGTTTGGTCACCTCATATAAAAAAGCACGATGAGCGTATAGAGTCAATTCAAAAGCAGTTTTTATTATACGCACTACGTAGGTTAGGATGGACACAATTTCCCCTCCCTTCATATGAAGCACGTTGCTTGTTGATCAACATTCAATCATTGAAAGAGCGTCGAGATTATGCTATGGTCTCATTTGTTAACGACCTCGTTTCGCAACGAATAGAATCAACTGAATTATTGTCAAAATTAAACTTTTATGTACCTACCCGACAACTACGTAATCGAAATTTGTTTGCTTTAGATCACCATCGTACAAATTATACTAAATTCGGACCATTAAATCAGATGATGAATGCTTATAATCAACATAGTGAAATGATTGACCTTAGTATGCCTCGTACAAAATTGAAAAAATATTTCAATACATTAAGTAATTATAGGATATAAGAACATAAATGTAGTCTACGATTGATTGTTTGACGAAATAAATAAATAAATATCACTGTTGCTTTTGAGAGAGCCCATGTTTCCTCTCTTCTTTGTTCACCATGGATATAGCGCACCGGTATTGTAACGTGAAGCCTGCTGTCTCTTACATTTGTTTTTTTTTTTAACGAAGCATCCCGTTTGTCGTCACAGTCGCTTTGGCTAACATTTGCGTGAGAGTAAATGAAATAAGAAATACACATTGCCAATCTAAAGATCAATGACAAACTCAAAGTTTGTTCATGTAGGTCTGTCTCATAACCTGCTAGTAGACGAGTTTGTGATCGTAGCAATGTTTTGGCTGATTGTTTTTGAGAGCGGTTGGGTAAAACGAAGGAGTGGGTTGAGGAAATTGACATTTGCAGCAAATCGTGAATTGGCCAATTTCAGTTCGCCTTCGCACACATGCACGGAATCCCACTCATACAATATTGTTAGTTTATGTACAGATTGCGGAGCTGAAGAAAACATTTTCTTGATCGGAAATCAATCCGCATGCTTTCAAAAAGTCCCTGCAATTGGGAACTTTATTCCATGGCTATGAAATTTTCTGAGCCTAATGCTCGTTGCAGATCGTATGTTCTGATACGTCAGAAATAAGCAGAGGGATTAACGTCTAAATATTGACAGTTCTAATTATAGATTACATAGAGCTTCATCAAATGTCCCAGGTGCTGCATAAACTGCTTAAAACCCGTCCCGTACCCTTTGTTGCTTTCTTGAAAAGTTAGAAAAAACACCATCATGTACCCAGCGCTGAAGAACTTTCTTCAGATGTATTTTGAAATTTTACTCAGTTTCCCTAAAAAGTGAGGTTACGCATCCAACGATTAATGCCACTTTTTCTTTCCGTGTCTGTTACTAAAATGCAACATCCAGGAAAAAAGCTTTTCCTGTGCGCCCGGATAAAAATAACATACAATTACAATACAATAATAAAAAACATTAACTCATTTCCGACCAGAATCTTATGCAGAATCAGATAAAAAAAGCATATTTTCATTACAATAGATCTACTATTCACTCCATTTGCTAGGATTTTCAACAATTGTGATACACTACAATTAGTAGTAATTGACTCAAATTTGTGCCGAAAAGTTTTCTATGGTTATAGAAACCCCTTTTGTCGATATCTCAATTAGGGAAAATGAGATGAAAATTTTCATTCACATTTTCCTTTAACAAAAAAAATCTCTTGTGAGCGAGGATAAAAAGGATTCGTAAGAAAATCACACTCTCCGTTACTGAATCCATCAGAACGCATTAATTTATTTTATGAAAGCAATCCCAAAATAAATCCAAAGGGATGCAAACAAAAAGCGAGAAACCACTTCTATCCGTCGGTCGGTCAATTCAACTTGTTTGCTTTAAAAACGGTGCCTTTTCACATTCGCAGTGGAACTTGGGTAGGACTATTTTTCAACTGATCCGCAGCGCCAATACCGGGACGAGTGAGCAGCCAAACGCAGCAGAGCAAATAGGACGACGAATTGGACTTCCATTTGTTCATTTTCGGTCGGTTGTTTGCATGCAATGGAAATTGTTTTTATGGCTTAAAAATTAATTTTTTAATCAGATGGTTTTTATGCATCACAATTCGTTTTATGGTGCTTTATTTTTAATTGCACTGAAATTTGCATGAACTTTGTGCTGATGGGTTTGCAAATTATTGGCTTCCAACCCACGATTGTCATCGACGGTGATGGTGATGGCGGTACAGTAGCACAATCAAGACCAGCATGCCGCCGGAAAGTGGGCCACCTCATTTTTTGAGGGACCGTAAATCGGCAATTCAACTCAATTGCTTTTGCCCGAAGGGCTCTCGGAACGGATACACACTTAAAGCAGCAATTGTTGAAATTGTGTTCGACTCCGGACCGTCAGTGGAGTAAATGTGTATCATGAGTTTTATCTTCTTTAAAATACCATTGGAAACCGTTTTAAACTAGTGAAAATACACGCAGAACATGTACAATTGTTTTAATTAAGTTATTAATGGCAACAGTTGAATTTTACGCATTGCAAGTTTGATATGTAAAATCCGGATTTAACTAACAAAACGAGCTAAGAGATATTCATCTAAAAAACGGTTATTTCTATTGATTCTATTGAAAAAAAAGCAAATCATTAAGTTTTCAATTTCCTGAATCATTCCAGTTTAATCAGTCGTTACATTTTTTTTTGCACGCCACGTTCAAGAAGTGGTCTATTCCAGAATCTCAATCATAAACTCACGCCGGCGTTAAGTCCCTCATTGACTGGTGATGGATAATTTAACGAACGAACAGCACTACACTTCTAAACAACGCCACCAACAAACGACTTGTCCTTGCGAACTGCTCTGGACGAACCTCGCCACCTTTCTGAGCATAAGCCTTATCAAGCCTAATGGCCAATAATTGTCATAATCGTAAAAACTAAAGTGCGGAAATTATTTGCCCCTCTTAGGTTTTCCCTCGTTTTGCGATCTGCTGCTGGATGTGAAGCTTTCCAACGTGGTTGGATTGAAGATTGAGGCGTTTTTTCTTCCTTCTGTTGGATTTGAAGGAGGTAGTTTTCCTCCCTAGGATGGCGATATGGCTGACGCTGCTGACATGTAGAAAAATAACGACATCACGGACGGATGTGGAGCCACAGATAGCAATGTTCTAGGAATGGAATGGCACCACTCCCAAATTTGTCGGCTCTTCTGGTGGTGGAAATGTTCCCTGTAAAACATTTTATTGCGCGGCGCCTTTATGATGTTAATGGGAGAATAGTTGCGGGCACTCGAATCTAGCGCTGCAGTATATACTTTTAGGGAACTACACAAATTGTACCAGGGAACCTTTGCCGGAAAACGAGCACAATTATGGGTTGGCGAATATGGGAATTGTCTAGATGGTAATTGACTTTGTGTAAGATTTGGGCATTTACGACGAGATGTTTTGAATTTTAAATGACCCTTTAATGCGAACGGACTGAGCAAATTTAAGTGTTTTAAGAATCTGATCTGATCAATCATTGCTAAATGATGTAAACAAATTGGCTCAATCATATGGAGCTTGTGAGAGCTAAAACGTATTAACCTATTTGAGACACTGTAGTAGTATGTACTTTAGGAGGATTTCAGCTCGGTCGATTGGGGTCGTAGTTTTGTCTCTAGTACCGAAGTTTGTGTGGTGTTTCCAAATCCATCCACGTTGATCAAATCTCAAACTCGGCGCCCCACCTGTTTATGAGAAAGCTGAACTAGAGTGTAGTTCTCATTCCTTGTCGTGCGCTATGTCAGTTAAGGACATACGGGATCAAGTCCTTATCACTTTGAAGTTTTCTGAGCACAAACCTCAAATACTATAGGACTTGTGAAATTTTCAGGAATCGCTAGCTCCACTGGAGCATCTACTGGTCAGCAATGTGAGCGTTGTTTGGTTTGTTTGTGATTTTCAGTCTCAAAAAACGTGAAGTGATAATTAACTTAACCTATAGTTCATGTGGAGAAAGGACTTCCTCGAGTTTCACCTTAACATCGCCCGGTCTCGTTTCGTTCTTTTATTTGGAAGAGTTGTTTTTCCTGTCTATTAAGAGTGAAAGAGTGCGAAGGTGACAAGTGCGCGTGCTGGAAGGTGCAGGTTTGCGTGGACGCATCACCTGCCTTTCATCAATAATTACCATCAGCAAGCAAGCATGCAAGTAGAGGTTGTTGACGTCGTCCGCTGTGTATAATTTTATAGCCACAGAAAGACATTCAAACTCAAACAGAACAATTCAAATTTTTTGAGTAAAATTTCAAAGCTTGGAATCATATTGCAGAGTAGCGCCGACTAGTCATTATTGCTACATTAAATCTGACAGTTTCACTGGCAACCCGTTTTCCCCTTACCAATAAAAACAATGTTTTTACACAGGTAAATTAGATGAAGTCGACCGTATGTCTGTGGTATAACCAAGTGAACAGCTATTTTTGTGACATTTTGCCTCGCAGCAGCGTGTATGTCTCCCTTGTAGAGACCAAATGGCCACAGCTGTCAAACTTCGCTGTGATATAGTGGTTGTTTTTTTTTTTGTGCTGCTTTGTTCGATTCTCTGCTATAATTATTCATTTAGCAGTAAATAATATCTAAGAAAAAAGTTCTAGTGTTGCGGGAAATTTTGTTTGATAGCAAAATATCCAAAACAAATTGAGTTTGTTACAGCGTATCATGCTCCAAATCATATGCGCATTTAGTTTTATGGTGAATATTGGCATTATTTAATATTATGGCACTATTTTAATTTTAAGGTGAATATTGGCACGATAAGAGCAAAACATTAGTGCGCCTCGAAAATAATGCGAAGTCTCAACAACAAAAACCAAATTAAACAAATATATTTGATGAATTAATCAGGACTTTTCTGGAAATTGATGGAATTCAATAAGTTTATCTTAAAGAAATCAGTCTCCAATCTACAGTTCATTTGCATAACATTTAAAATGGTGTGGATTCTGTTTCTGTTTCTGTATTATCGAGATTTTCAGCCTCGGGCTGGTTCATCTCCCGTCGTAGTTAATGAAACACCACACTGGGTGTTTTTCATAACTTGTCCGGGGGTGAGATTTGAACTCGTGACTTTGGCTTGAGAGGTATGGATGTTAACCACTACGCCGGGGCCGCCCCCTTATTTTGTGGATTAATTTTTCCACATTTCAATTATTGCTTAAACTTCAATATGTCGATTGGAAAAAAATCACAGTTTTGCCAAAGAGCCAATTTATCTTTGCAATGACTACTATAAAACCAGTTTGCCCTTAATGCATATACTGGAGGTGAAATGGTTCTAAAATTCATTTTCAACTGGCTATGATAAGATAATATGAACGATTCCTAAAACAGCATTTAGAAACAGCATTTTACGAGTTCATAAAGTCGAAATAACGTTTGCATTAAAAAAATGGACAAAAAATGCCGATTTTTCATGGGTTAACCTTCACCCGCACTGACAAAACTACCCATGAAGCATCAATCATAGTAACTCATAAGCCAACAGACAAAATTTGACAGCTCTTTCCGTCGAACTCGAACCGTGATGGCAAAAACAGTGAAGCAACTTCGTTCAGAAGTGTACGCGTTCAAAGAACGGCACCCCGCCGCGTCGAAAACGGACATCTTGCGGCACTTGGTGGACGCCGGATACGCCCGTTCCGGCATCTACAACATTTTGGCACTATTAGACAACAATCAGAGCATCGAAAGAAAGCCCGGCTCTGGACGGCCAACGACCCTGAGTGACAAGAAGCTCCAAAGGATGCTGTAGAGGAAGAGCGAGGGAAAAGTGGCTACATCGCTGCGTGCGCTTGGCCGGGAGGTCGGTTCAACCGGCCAAACAGTGAAAAAGTACCTGGCGAACATGAACATACATGTCAGGAAGCGGAAGTCGCATCCACTGGTTTCGGAGCTGCAGGCAATGACGCAGCGGCAGCGGCTGAATAAGATGGTCAACTCGATTTTCCTGGCAAATCGCGACGTGGCGGTGGAAATGGATGACGAGACCTATCTCACCCTGGATGGCAACGACTGGCAGGGCACTTCGTTTTTTACTTCCCCCACGAAGGAAGTGAGCTCCGAGGTGAAGTTCATTTCACACACCAAGTTCCCCAAGAAGGTGCTGCTGTGGCTGATAATCAGCGAGAAGGGGATGTCAAAGCCGCTCTTATTTCGCTCCGGACTGGTCGTGAACGGGGAAATTTATAGTACGAAATGCCTGCTGGAAGTTGCGTCGTTCATCAATAAATACCATAAGGGCGAAGACGCGGTGTTCCGGCCGGATCTGGCGTCGGCCCACTCCTCGAAGCGATCGTTGGAGGAGATGGAGCGGCTGAATATCGAGGTGGTACCCAAGTCAGCGAACCCGCCCAACGTCCTCCAGCTGCGTACCATCCAGAATTTCTGGGCCAAATTGAAGCGTTAGATCTACTCCAACAATTTTGTCGCGAAAACTGAGGAGGAATTGATAAATAAAACGAAGAAAGAACTCAAAAACATGCCTACACCCATGTTATCGTCCGCCATGGTGAATTTTCAGTTTAACTGCGGGAAGGCCGCTCGCAAGGGCGTAAATCACCATCCGAAAAAAGTCCAACGTTAAAACCCTTGATATGAGTTGAAAATTGAGAAAACAAGGTTTTAAGATCGTTATAATCAAGCTGTGTGGGTTGTCATAAATCTGACTTAAATATGAAACCTATTGGCACCTCTTGGTGCCATAATAAAACCAAATAGATTGTTAGTGGCTTTCATAAAACTTAGCTTAGCTTGACTGACTACACGTATCAATAGTTGCTACCAAGCATGGGAAAATTCATTCACTTGCATGAGCACCACCGATATAAAATAGCAACCCTCGGTTGTTAACAGAATAGTGAAGGAGTCTGATGTTTCCTATCAAACGGTTCTAAACGAATCCTCGAAAAAGAAAACTGTCGAAAGAATAAACGAGGAAAACAAAATCTTTCGAAACAAATGTTCATTTTTACGTTATACCTGAATGAATGCGTTGCCACTGAACGATTTGATTACACTGAACGAAATTAATTTGACTCAGTGTATGCAATCAGCTGGAATGTTCATAGCAGAGATATGGCTTAATATGACGCTTACTGTTTTTATGTTGCCTTTGATTACTTAACATCATGTTAGGTCATTATTAGAAATGTTAAATCATGTTTAAAGTATGATCTGAGGAAATGAGTGTGATTCAATCAATCCCGCTCAGCTGAATCAAACTGAATGCAATCGTTACTGATTCAGCGGGTACAAACTAGGCACTGAGAAATCGTCCACACTGCTACAGTTCAAAGTTTTGCTCAATTCTTTTTTCTACGAATAGAATGAAAGCAGAATAGTAATGAACAGAATCGGAATAACTCAAACGTGGTACGGCTCACTTCTGAACGTTGATGCGTCTTAGTGAGAAATTAGTACCAAGTGAACCGATTTTTCCCATGCTTGGTTGCTAAGGTCTGTATCCGCAATAATCCGGACACCTCAAAACATGAATAAAACATAAATTACGCATTATATTTCCGTCGTAGTTGTTTATTTCAGATTCATGGGATGCGTTTTAACAATTCGTGAAGACAAAACATAGTTATTCGGTATTTGCATAAAATTTTCGAACTTTGCGCTTAACTCCGTCCATTAGGGTTTGTACAGACTCTTCAGAAATCGTAGAAGCCGTATTTGTCCAAATTTGCTGGAAGTGTTTGATGTCTTTGATTCCTTGCTTCTTTACAGAAAGAATCTTTCGCTTCATCAGAGCTCAATATCTCTCGATTGGTCGTAGCTCTGGGCAATTTGGCGGGTTTGAGGTTTTTGGTACAATATTCACTTGATTTGCTTGGTACCAATCCATCACAGTTTTTGCATAGTGGCATGATGCCAAATCGGGCCAGAACAAAGGTTTTTCTTTGTGACTTTTGATGAAGGGTAGCAATCGCTTCTGCAGACACTCTTTCTGATAGATCTCCTTGTTGATTGTGCCTGTAGTGACGAATGATTTACTCTTTTCGCCACACGTGCAAATTGCTTGCCACACAAGGTACTTTTTGGGAAATTTCGATGCCTTCTTCGTTTTGAAATGCTCAGCTGTAGCAATTCTGGCTATAGCAGAATTAAAAGTTGCTTGAAATCCTCCAGGACATATGTTTCATCGTCCATAACAACGCATGAAAACTTCGTCAAATATTCGCAGTACAAACGTCGAGCCCGTGATTTTGCTGCCACGTTCTGTATGTCGTTGCGATTTGGAACTGTTTTTACTTTATACGATTATCAGGATTCTCCTTGATAAGTGATTTGATCATATAATATAGTTCATATAATCCAGGGGACAAAAAGGATAACAATTACCTGTTTCGCTCCGCGTTTTTGAGAGCAGTTACCACCTCTAAATTGGCGAAAATCCTTATTCATAATGCATTTTCATAACATAAAAACATACTTTTTTTTTCTCGTGATCATTAACCATTTCACTCATTTCGAAGATTGGAATTGCTCCCGTGTATGAACTCGATGTGATCTTGGTTTGTGGGTAGGACAAATGTACGGTAGTGATGGGCTAGAGATTACAATTCCTCCTGGAGGTAACTTTTTTTCACTCTTTTTTTTTTCATTTCTTCGTCGCCTGAGGTCCGACATAAATCATGTACCCATTTTATGCACTACGGAAGATGAGAAGGATCGACTGATTGCGTGGTTAATAACATGGCTTTGGCTGAACTCCAGTTAATCAATCACTTTGAACACCTGAGAGTGTCACTTTACCGTTAGATTCTTCATGGTTTGAGAAACGAAAAAAAATCTTGCATGTCTCATAAATTTTTCATTTACTTTGCTCGCGCATGGAACTCTTTTTTTTCGAATCCACTGATTTTCGCACGCTCAGAGTCCGAGGCTTTCAATCGGTCTCTTCAGATTATCCACTCAAAACATAAATAAAATGATAAACAATAATACCGTATGTTAGAGTTTAGATTAGAGTTAAATTCCAAAATTTGACGGGAGAAAAAATACTTGCTTCCATCTTCGAGCAAAGCACGCTTCGATCCAAGTTAATACTGTGATATTTACGTAGGAAAAAGTTCATCACGATCTGTCAAGTTTCATCGGAATGTGCGCCGTCATGGAAAATCCGATTGCGTCCCATAGATGGATCGAAAAAAACTTTCATAAAACTTAAATGAAACTTAATAAAACTTAATAAAGCTGGACGGTTTTGGCAATGTTACTTGGGATACCATTCGATTCAGATCGGCGAGTGCGCAAAATGTCTGTGTGTGCATGTTTGTGACACTACAAGGTAATGCGTGTTTCTTGTTTCTTAAACTGATTTGCATGAAACAAACGCCAAACGGATTGTTTAGTATTAAACGCTATCGAATGTTTTTGGAATCAATGAACGGGTTCATGGAATATCTCAGGAACGCATTTTATTGAATATGGGTCGTATTTTGAAAATTGAACCCATCATGTGGCACTTCAAATCACATGGGAGAATCCAATAAGAAAATTCGTTGTAGGTATAGTCTACTCTGGCAGTGTCCGGTTACTAGGCCAGTAAAGGTACAAAGAACTCTGCTATTGAGCTCCAAGAGCTTTTTACTGATTGTGACATATGGAGTTATAAACCTCTTCCATTAAACACACTTTGTGGCGACCAACCAGTTGGTCATCACCGTATGTTCTTCCCATGATTTTAGTTCCATTTTTATGGCACAGTATGATATACCACAGAATGACTCTGGACCAATAAACTGTGTATTTGAACCTGATTTAGCAAGTTCGTCTGCTCTTTCATAACCTACAATGCCACAGTGTCCCGGAACCCAGATCAAATTTACGGAGTTCTACTGACACACATTTCGCAGTGAAAGAATGCATCCCCAGACAAGTTTGGATGTGCATTTATAACACTAGTCGGCAAAATCGGAACTTTTTTCGCTCCCGTCGGCATTTCTGGTTGGATTTTATAGATGTTGCTACGCTGAATCCAAATATGGGCTCAGAAATGCTGTAACACGTCTAGTTTTTGATCGTACGTGTTACGAAAAATCTGTGTTCACGAATGGATTCAGGGAGGTTCATTCCATAAAATCCAAGTCCAACTTGCAAAGGGCAGAGCCAATATTCTGGTTGTTGATGAGGTAGATCATATTACTACGGAAATACGTGTTTTTGTGAATTTTAATCACATTTTTCTCAAAAACTGGACGTGTTACAGCATTTTTGAGCCCATTTTGAATTCAGCGTGGCGAAATCTATAAAATTCAACATATATACTTGAAGGGAGTGAAACACTGCTGACTAGTGTAATTAGTCAATGCTTTGACTGCCGTACAAATATTTGCATAAAGCTCAATTCAAAGTAAATCTGGACGCACGGTTTAATACACCACTGGTAGTTGGAACAAAAAAACGTTTGACAGGCATTTGTTGATGTTTCATTGAAGAAGAAATTGGTGAAAAGTTTTTTTCGATTGATCGACGCATCTAGAAATTACGGATCATGGAACTTGAGAACAGAAAATTAGTGCACAAACATCTAGAGAATCCTTCGTGGTCTGCCTCAAAAATAGCAAAAGTGTCAAAATTTCCTAAGTCAACGGTGTGTCTTGTAATCAAACGTTACAAAGATACTCTGAGTGTGGAGCACAGCGCATCTATCATAAAAGTGGCACTAGGGACAAGAGCTGAGGAGAAAGGTGTTTAGGTACGTGTAAGGCAACCCAGGTGTCTCCATACGTGATTTGGCAAAGAAATATGATTCCAACTTTTCCACCATACGTAACATCCTTTCAAGAGAAGGATATAAGTCTTTTTGTGCCAGTGAACATCCGAAACGCTCCCTGAAACAAAATTTAGTGGCCAAAAAGCGAGCACGATTACTATACGAACGAGTTTTGACGAAATTTGATGACTTTTTTTAAACGATGACGAAACATATGTCAAAATGGATTATAAATAAATCCCCAGACGAAAATTTTACCTGGCAACTGGTCGTGGGGATGTCCCTTCCAGGTATAAATTTGTTTTTACTGATAAGTTTGCTCGGAAACTAATGATTCGGCAAGGAATCTGCAGTTGTGGCCTTAAAACCAAGGTTTTCATCACATCTCACACAATGACGTCGAAGGTTTACATTGAAGAGTGTCTGAAAAAGTCGATTTTACCCTTCATTCGGCAATACAAGACCAACGTTATTTTTTAGCCAAATCTAGCCAGCTGCCACTACTCCAAGGAGGTACTAGAATGGTATGCTGCAAACAATGTTAATTTCGTCGCCAAAGAGATTAACCCTCCGAATTGCCCTGAGTTCAGACCGATCGAAAAATATTGGGCAATTGTCAAGCGAAAACTTCGAGGATGCGGTAAAGAAGTGACAAATGCACAACAAATGCGTTTAAAGTGGAATAAGTTCGCCGGTACAGTATCGCCAGCGACTGTGCAGATCATGATGACATCGATCTCAAGTAAAGTGCGACAGTTTGTTCGAAACGATTAAATGTAATAACTTGTTAAATATCGTTTGAATTTGAATAAATACCCTTTTGTTTGACGTTTTGATCAACCTTGTATGTTGTTTAATTCTTGAGTTATGATCACTTGAATGCGTTCAAATTTACTTTGAATCGGGCTTTATCTATATTCCCTCTTCAGACAAACATTAACGCATTCTATTATAGCAAAAATGTCCTCTTTGAATACCGTTGGATAGTTTTCCATCGCCGCTGAGATTGTTACTCCAGGGCCGAAAGTTTCTGCTCCAATTTTTGAACCATCTGTAAAGAATTTCATGGATCCATGACGAACAGTGGGACCTCCGACTTCCCAATATATACGTGTCGTCCCACATATATTGTAAGGGATGTTATCGTTTTCCACAGGTTTCATCCAGTCCCCATTCATTTACATCACTGGTTCATTTTGAAAGTTTGAGAAATGTTCAAGTGACTGACTAGGTCTCCAGACTTGAAAGTTTTCAACCGTTTGAATCTTATACTTATGACAGAATACAACGCTGACCGTTGTACGAACTGTCAAATACTTTAATCCAGTACCAAAAAACACGTACTAGACTAAAGGAGTACAACGCTGCACGTTGTATGTCTGTCCCAGGCATTAGCATACTTTGTTCCGAATCTAATTGCACGTATTCGTGCTAAGACCGAAGGGTGCGACACATCTAGATTGATGATGCGATGCTTTTTAGGATTTCTCCTGCTGATTTTGATTAGTGTAGATTGTTCAGATTTGTTCAACGTCGAAGCACTGCATATCTTTTTTAATCTTGCCAAACGCTGCATGAGATAGATCACCGAATGTATTAACTTCACTTTTTTGACAGTTCAGGGAACTTGTTTACCAGGTGTTAGAATTTGAGCCGCTCAAACGAAATTTTTCATTGGCTTTTTCCTCACTTTTCACCATGAGAGTATAAAAGATAGAAACAGCCATCGTGTTCTCCGTCCTTTTTTCTCACAAACGAATTTCTGAACACAAGGGCACCAATATCTGTCAAATCTGAGATGTGACGTCACTGTAATTTGGACCATGATCTATAGGAGGCGATGCGCGCGAAGCGGCAAAGGTTGTGAACTGTCAAATTAAGTTTTTAGGTTGTCAAATAAACAAATTGGAGATAGGTGTTGTAGGCAGTTTACTGATATTTATTTTAATTTGAATGTTAATATTTTATATTTAAGATTTAAAGTGATCTAAATGGTTGCACCGCAGTGTTCTGTATTTGATTTCATACCAATTCAAATGTAATTTTTTGCATCTTTCAAGGAGGCTGATCTAAATTTTGCATGTTTTAGATTACCTTTTTGTCCTGATTTATTTTCCGATGTTGTGCAGGCAAAATTGTTGTCAATCAGAATATAATATGTTATCTGCTTCCACACATAATGATCCCAAACCGTTCCTCGGCGTTTGCTAAGGATTTAGCGGAAATTTTAAGTGGATGAGGACTTGTGTGCATTAGAGTGTAGCAGGTAAATTTGAAAATCCACGAAGTGTTGATTGTAGGAAGTATTGAAACCTGCAATATTGGATTACCGATAGCGATCTGGAGCAACTGCATGAGGATACATTGGCCAGAAATCCAAAAATCTTTGCCTTATGTACGTTTGTTGCTGCTGTTCATCGTCGGTTCTGGAAATCATAACTGATCTCTTTTTTATTAGCACCGCCAACCTATTGACCTACGCAAATCATCGCTGCAAACAATGGGCTTTCTCCCTCGCTTTCTACAGTAAGTACGCCAAATTTGTATACATTAGCTGCTATCATTTTTCCAACTAGAACGTTAACCGTTCCTATCATACAATCCACAGTCAAACCAATGCCGCCTATTTTAGAGCAACAGCTCCATGCCACGGCGGTTCAAGCTGTGGAACTGGCTATTCAAGCAACACTACATTCAGCAGCAGCCAACAAGGAACTATTTTTCTGACAAGCATCTAAGATCGACTAGCCGGATGTGATTTCCATGTCGGTTCCATTTTACAATCCGATGACCTCCACTAATATTCGACATAATTGGAAACGCTACCTTGCTTTCCGTTGCACTCTGTATTATGTAGGTACACAAAAACAGCAGACAATAATACGACCATTAAAGTTAGTTTCTTCCATGCAATCTAAGGCATCGCACGATGTTATTCACGTCCAGTCATGAACTGCCGACTTAACCTAGGGTAACCGGAACCTAGTTATATGTGACCAATGTGGTCGTGAACACTAGATATAGCCACCATTACACTTGTATTGGCATTCTTCTACGATTTGATGTGCCGCATAGATCTCTGGAACGGGTGTATGAAATATTTCCAAAACCGGTGGACCAATCCAAAAAAAAAAACTATCCATTATCCGCTATTTGGTTACAGTTTCTAAGAAACACACTTTATTTCTAGCACCAAAGACACAAACAGAAACATCCAGAGATCTTCTCCAACTGAATCGAATGACATATGACGCATGGTCCGCAGACCTTGGATCGAGAGTGGATTGTCAAGTGATCGTTATGCCCTTCTCGGTAAAAAGAGTAAAAATTAATATCGGATTGTTGCCTGATCGCTACTGCTGCTTCTAAGGATAAACGATTTAGAATTCAACGTCATATTGACAATACCCTGGAAACTAATAACCAGAAATCGAGTTCTTGGATGGTTGGCATATTGCTGTCCGGAAGTACTAATTTTCCGGAATGTACTATTTTTATTTCTTAGAATGAATTCTTCGAATTAGTATTTCTTCGAATTTATTCTAAAAATGAAGCTTAAAGGTCGTTTGGTATAAGGCCAGTTGTCATACGATTTTTTTTCCAAATGGTTGTTTGATATAATGGTCATTTGAATAGAAAAAGTTTATTTATTACAAAAACGTAAATAATAAGAATAACAATATCATTCATCTTTTTCGTTATTCTCAGTAGTTGTCAACATTATATTGCTTTGTATGAATTTGCTCCGTTTGAAGGCCTGCCCTGCGGTGTATTTCCCACCGTTATTCAACCTAAGCGAATGCCTGGCACAAAGTATCAGTACCGCCGTGCGCATTCATTGGAGTCCAAAATTATGTCCACTTGCACTGCTTCCTGGCTCCTATGGGTGAGTTAGTCTAATACTAGTGAACTCGCTTTCTTGATTCTTGAACATTATGCCCGCCATTACATTATGATTCTTGAACAATGGTGCCCGCCGTAGTAATATCTAGAAGCTGGAGTATTCCTAGCGACTCTTCGACGGTAACAGGGATGCATGAATCTTTGGCTCGGTCATTGTAAATGTGCCTACCTTGCGTCTATCTATGCAATTGTCTATTGTACATGGTAACCTTATAACCAACACAATCAATGAGAGCCGAAGGTGATTTCCGTTTAAATATATACTGTTCTGGGGCTTCGATGACATTAGTGGTTAAGCCTACTGCAGCAAAAATCGTCCAGTGGAATCGTTGATGTCCTCTAGTTTCTGTATTGGCTTGGTTTGTTCCAGCGGTTCTGATGGAGCTTAGGGATGACTCTATTGACAAATCCGAGCAGTTCGATTGATAAGTTTAAAACACTCAAAAACATAGTCTATAAAATATGGGCACCTGTCAAGGATAAGCATGCATAATGGTTGGTGAAATAATAAAATTATGTAATATAATATCGCAGAATATATTTTCTAAGCTGAGACTTACTATTAATCGAAGTTCCTGCTGAAACCAGGCCTTGCGTTTTTTTTTTTTGTTGTTTTTTTTGGTATTTTTTTTTTTAAAAAACCCCCTTTTTTACTCAAAAAAATCGACACGTTGTTTTCACGTGAAATTTCACGTAACTTCCACCTGAACACGTAACCAAATCTTCTTCAGTAAAATCAGGTGAACACAACGTGTCCAGTGAATTGTACGTGAAAATCACGTAAAATTTATGTGATTTTCACGTAGAATGTGAAATTACGCGGAAATCACGTAGCTCTTACGTGAATTCCACGTGTTTATTACTGGTTTTGGCAGTGGACGAAAATTACGTGCGTTTCACGTGGAAGTAACGTGTCGATTTTTTTGAGTGTTGCGATCGTCATCCGATGTGATCCGACACGATTGTGCTAGACTGGGACATACACTCAGTTTCTTTTTACTTTTTTTTTGAGTGTATTTGTATGTGTTTTCGCACGGAATTGAAAGGAAACGAATGGTTTTTTTTTTTAAAAAAAATAATGATGTAAGATGCAACAGAATCATGATGATATCATGAGATAAACATGAAAGTTAGTAAAATCTAGATGTATCGCACCCTTCGGCTAAGACAGCAGATTGAGATTTTCGTGGAGTGCTGCGTATCGCTCCCGTTATAGTAATGGACGCTTGCCGTTGGAGTTTCATCAGTTTTTTTCTGTGCAGTAGCCTCTTTTGTTTTTAGCCACAACAAAAGCGATGCATATGTAAGTTTTGGACGAATTATGGATGTATAAATCCACCCAGCCCTTCGGTTCAGAAAGGGGTACGGGTTCGGTCGCGGCAGATTTCATGATTTTTTTTCAGCCAAATTTTCTAACGCAAGCTTCAAGGTATTAAAGATAATTACAAAATCAAGGTTAGTAAATCATAATAATTTCTCTGAATTTTTCATATATTTATACAACACCATATGTTGAGATGAGGGGAGGGGCCATCAAAGCCCCATTGAAGCGATTTCGATAGAAAGAGTGGGACTGCCATTTACTACGCAAGGGCTCGGTTTTGGTGTGGTTTCTACGATCTTGTTTCTGGGAGGTGATTCTCTCTAGACCCCTGTAGCTTTGTGCTGTGCGTAAGTATATCTGCTTACGGGCCCACAATAGGTTTTTTGCCATTCATACAGGAACATGATGAAACATGTTCCACAGTACAACCTTGATCAAATCGTTTAATTGAAACAGTCCAGTGCTATAGGCAGTTGCCTTGCTATATTAGATGGTAGCTCACATCATCATCATCAATTATGGATGTATAAATCTACATTATCATTTTTAATCTTAAACCCCATTTTCTGCCAAATGTTTTTGAGCACATCCAGAAAGCACTGAATGCCTTACCGATCACACACGTAACATGAGCATTTCATTTCATTTTGGCATTTAGATTCATCTTCCTTTTCCTGTTAAAAGGTGCAATACAAACAGTGTACTTGAAAAAAGGTACTATTTAACATTGGAATGCTCCCTTAGCTCAGTTGATAAAGGCGCAGCTACAAAGCAATACCATGCTGGAGGTAACTGGGTTCGAATCCTGGTCTGGTCTAGGAATTTTTCGTTAAGGAAATTTTCTCGACTCCCTGGGCATGGGGTATGATTGTACTTGCCAAACAAACATACTAATGTAAACATGGTACCTGGCATCGAAAACTCTCAGTTAATAACTGTGGAAGTGCCTTTAGAACACTAAGTTGAGAGTTAGCCATAAGCGAATAGTGGAGGCAATAAGCTTAAAATGCTAAAAGAAGAAAGAAGAACTTGAAAGAGATGCAACACTTTCTTTTGTGTATAACTTTTTATTGCATGGATAAACATTAATGACATTTTTGGTAAAACTAGTTTACAGTGTTTACATGTGCAAAATTTCGTCACAATTTTTCAAGTGGTTATTGAGATGGCTCCCAAGCAAGAAGTGCTTCGACAAAAAAATGTAGGTGCGGTTGTGGAAAATCCAGGCCAGTCACGCAGGTGCTTCGCGATACAGTTAGGAATCGGCAATTTGGCCGTGTTCCGTGTGGTAAAATCGTTCAAGGAGACCCAGACAATCCAGCGGCAAACTGGCGGAAGAAAGGCGAAGACGATCGACCCCGTGAACGCAAGGAAGGTGAGGGATTACTTCAAGAGCAATCTGAACTATTCGATTCGGGACGTGACCAGGAAGGTCAGTTCCTCCATCTGGTTCGCCCAGGGCCGGACTTGATGTTTTCAAGGTAAGATGTACGCGTTATGTTCGAACCGATAAACAGAATACGGTGGCAAAATCCCGCGCCAGGAAACTGTACCTTGAGTGGTTGGCGCAGCCGAAATGCATAGTAATGGACGACGAGACGTAAATTAAAGCGGACGCCAAGCAAATCCCCGGACTGGAGTTTGTCGTCGACAAGCCCCTTTTGGATGTTCCGGAGCAGTTCCGGAAGAACAAGGTCGAATTTTTTCCAAATACTTGATGTGACAGGCGATCTGTGGGTGCGTTACATCCAGCAAGCCGTACGTAATGACCGGCAACATTAACCACCTAATATATAAAGAAGAATGCCTCCAGAAGCACCTGCTGCCCTTTCTACGGTCCCGTGAAGGTGACACTCTGTTTTGGCCGGATCTGGCATCGTGCCATTACGCGAAACCGGTGATGGAGGCAAATCCGGAAAACTCGCAAGAACTTTGCCCATTAGAAAAATTCTGGGCGATTATGAAGCGCAAGCTTCGGAAAACAGAGAAGGTTTTCAAAAACGGCAAAGGGTGATGAATGTGTGTAAGAAAGATGGCGCAAGTGTTGCACAGGATTTGATGGGTAGCGATAAGTCCAATGTGCGGGCATCTAGCCTAAGAGAGGAGATTGAATAAACGACCCTAGCAAAGGAAAATAACAAGCTGATATCATATAAGTAACAAGTTCTGTTATTTCAGTTATCGTTTTGATTTCTGCTGCTATCGCAAAACAAATTTAGTTATCACCATTGGCAAATTTTGTTATCATATGTTATCATTTTGAACACACTATTTTTTATGAACGTTATAAGTTGAATTGTAAAACTATAAATATTTCCAGCATATTTGAACGAGAAATTTTGCTTTTGGTCAAAGTATTTTTTTCAGTTATTAGCATGAGAATTTTATTTCAAATTGATAACATAATTTGAAACTATTTCAATAAATTTGCTTACAATACAAGATTTGTTATCAAGTTGATCGCAGTGATAAAAAAATAAGTCATTATTATGATATTCAACGAATATTTTTTTGTTATTCATTCTGTTATTTTGGCTGTTTATTCAGCCTCAATGATAACATATTTAGTGATAAAAAAATGATAACCTGGTATTAGAACTTGTTTTCAATTTTGTATAATCCTTTGCTCGGGCATGTAGCTTATATGTGTTTATTTATTCTCTAAGAGTTTCACAAATATCCGACTTAAAATGAAGTTTTGGGGATCCTTTTTGTCTGTTGCATTTTTTTTTCAAGTACAATCTGTACTACTTTTGATGAATTTATACTAAAGCTTTCCTGAATACACCAAACCTGGGTAAATTTTAAGGCGCATTTGGATTCTCTCTGAAAAAATCTTTTCAAACTTTCCCCTCACTCCGATCTTCAAAGCCTACAACCTTGAAACATGTTTCCTCTAAGCTTCTTCGAAGACCGTCTTCAACTAAGGATCACATTAGTGGTGAGAGGACTTCTCCTTGGGGACAACCTTTCGTTGCCCGCACTGTAGTAGATGAACTTCCCAGCTCTAAAGTTATTTTCCTTTTTGCAAGCATGCTGGGTACCCAATTGATTATGCTCATGTCAAATTTCCTTTTCTTCATGACACGAGCTATAGTCGAATGGGAAGCGTTGTCGAAAGCTTCTTCAATATAACATCTAAGAAGGAACAATGTGCTATCGGTAAAAGACGATAGTGGTTTTTCAACCTTCGATACCACAGTATGGAGTGCCGTAGCTGTTGACTTACCTGACTGTTAAGCAAACTGAAACTCAGATAGTGGGTGCTTGTTCAAGTAATTTAAAATGATATAATCAATCAACACTTTTTCCATAGTCTTTAACAGAACAGATGAAAGACTAATGGGCCTGTATGATATAGGGAGCGGCATTTTTTACTTGCCTATTTTAGGTATACATATAAATTTTACTGTTGTTCATGAAGATGGAATATGGTTGAGTCTCAAACTTGCCGTAGAAATCTCAACTGATGGCAAGTTCAACACTGCTTCGCCGTTTTGAAGCATTGCTGGAAATATTCCGTCCGGTCCTGCAGATTTGTAAGGCTGAAAAGATCTCAATGCATTTTCTACCAGGATAAGTTGGTGACTTGTCTGCAACGGCTGATAGTCAGGATGTGGGATACAGAACAGCTACCAGAGGAGTGGAAAGAGGAAGTTGTATGCCTAACATACAAAAAGGGTAACAAGTTAGAATGTGAGAACTATCGAGCGATCACTATACTCAACGCGACCTACAAAATGCTTTTCCAGATTATATTCCGTCGTCTATCGCCGCTAGCTAGCAAATTTGTTGGAAGTTATCAAGCCGGTTTTGTGACCGGTCGAACGAAAACTGACCTAATATTTACGTTGCGGCAGATCCTAAACAAGTGTCGTGAATGTCAAGTCCCTACACACCACATATTTATCGACTTCAAGACCGCATACGATACTATTGATCGTGAGGAGCTATGGAGGATTATGGACGAGAAAGTTTTTTCCCGGGAAACTGACCAGAATGATCAAGGCTACGATGGATGGTGTATAGTGTTACGTGAAGATATCGGGTGCGTTATCGGACTCGTTTGAAACATGAAAAAGGACTTCGATAAGGCGATGATCTTTCCTGCCTCCTGTTCAACATTGCGCTAGAAGGTGTTATAAAACGTGTGGACTTGAACCTGCGGGGTACGATAAATCCTGCCAGTTCATCTGCTTTGCTGACGACGTGGACATTGTCGGCAGAACGTTCTAGGTGGTAGCTGATCAGTAAACCAAGCTGAAACGCGAATCGGAGAAGGTTGGATTGAACGTGAATGCGTCGAAGACTAACTATCTGTTGGCTGGAAGAACGCTGCGTGAAAGATCTCGCATAGGCAGAACTGTGACAATTGACGGAGAGGAAATCAAGGTGGTGGATGAGTTTGTGTATTTGGTTGTGAGTTGGTTACATTGGATAACAACTACAGCAGAGAAATTCAGATACGTATTATTAAGCGGATGTCGTGCCAACTATGGACTCCACAAGACCTTGGTGAACGTCATCCCCGTACAAAGTGTTCAATGTACAAAACGCTGATAAAACCGGTAGTTCTTTACGGGCATGAGATGTGCACAATGCTCAAAGAAGACCTGCAAGCACTTGGAGTTATCGAACGACGCGTGCTTAGGACCATCTTTGGCGGTGTATGTGAAAACGGCGTATGGAGGAGAAGTATGAGCTGGCGCAGCTCTATGGCAAACACTATCCAGAAAGCCGCTTAAGCTGGAAGGGTACAATGGGCGGGATATGTTATAAGAATGTCGGACAACAACCTCGCAAAAAATGGTGTTTGCCTCGAATCCGACTGGTACAAGACGTAGAGGAGCGCAGCGAGCTAGGCGGTTAAACCAAGTGGAGCAAGACCTTGGAAGAGTGGTACATTCGACGAACTGGAGACAAGCAGCCCTTAACCGAGTCTTACGGAGAAATATCGCGATACAGGTGCGGTCCTAATAAGACGTTGGACCAGCATAAGTAAGTAAGTAAGTAAGTTAGCATTTTCTACCCTAGCTTTCTTAAAGATTTTCTCAGCCAAGTCTTCTGCGGCATTTTCTGTTTCTACAGACTTTTTGGGTGTCCTTAAAGAACATTTTTCACCTTCAGATCTTAGACTTACACACAAAACTGATCCAGCAAAATGGGTTTCCATAATTAACTTTAACGTTTAACGTTTTTGTGAAAACTTCATCCTCATTTTTCAGATTTTCAAGTTCAATCGTATGTCTTTGCAAGAGCCCTCTGAAGTCTTGCGTTTTCAGGAGTATTGCTTATATTTTCACACTCTAGAACCCAGGATCTTCGTTTGGATTTTCATATTTCTTTATTGTACTCAGTAAATGCACTCTTATAGGGGTCCAATCTTAGGTTCTTTTCGTTTGATTAAATAATCATTGAGACGTCTAATAAGTATAATGGTAGTTATGTCAAGTGCACACAACCAAAACTCTTCATCTTCTTCTTCGTATTTTTAGTGAATTGAAGTGGCTTTCAGCCCAAGGCTGGTTTACCACCGGAAGGAGGCACCTCCACCCTACATATCGCACTCATCAACTTATGAGTCGGGACCAACGGCTGTACTTCCCTTCCAAAAGACCAGAGACCATGACCAGACAGTTTTTTGCGTCAGAAATTGAATAGGGATTAGGTCCAGACCCATTAGGGTGCCAAGTAGTAGCCACACTTACCACTATACCCCCGGTGCCGGTGAGTCAGGGAAAGGGGCCGGTTTTGGACCAAAGACCGGCATGCGACACCTCAAATTAAATGGCAATGCAAGAAGAAGTAAAATGGTGGTTATATCAGGTATACAGGTTCGCCTTGAAACCTCTGGACATGGTCCAGGTATCTTTAGGAAGTGACCAGTTTAAGACTGGAAACAAAACCGACGAATCGATACCTAAGATCACATGAAAAATTCAATAACGAGTTCATAGCAGGCTTGTCCAAATCACACACAATACTCCGTGTGATGTTTCAACACAGCAGCAGCGGTATCACCACTCCGTGCCAGTGGTCGATAGAATACACTCAAAGCGAATGATACAGAATGGTAAGATATAGAGAAAATACCAAAAGCAGCTAAATCCACCACGACGTTTCAGGGATGCCAGATATATAGACATGTTTGTATTTATACAGACATTTGATCATGCATACAGACATCATACAGATTACAGACATTATACAGACATTTGGAAAATGTTACAAACATTCGTTTCGGTGAACTTCCTGATTAAAATAAAAACAGGGCGTCAGGTAAAGTCACAAGTGTCACAGTAAGCAAATGAATGACAGTCTGAAGTTGTACCAGTTTGTTGGCGAAAAAAACAGTGAGGGATGTAGGAGTAAAAATCTGTGCCTTGCTGTTTTCTAAGGCTGTTTTCACTGATTCGACCCTTGTCAAAGACGTAGCACCGAAACGAACGGCAAAATACGGCCATTATAACGAACGACCTTGGCGAATCGCATTGCCAAGAATTGGTGGCAATGATGCGGTCTAAACTATTTGAATCAACTGATACCACTGCCATGAAAACATTGGTTTTAGTAGTTAGGTCTTTCTATTGGAATGGCAATGACCTGTGAATTCGAGATTATTTTTATCATGACTCGAGCTTGATGAAGTGGATGCTACTACGATTCACAGTGCCATTGTTACTAAGTTTAATGAAGATTTGATTCCGTACAAAAAGAAGCTAACAGGGTTCGGTGTAGACGGAGTGAGTGTTATGCACGGTGGAAAGCACTCTGTTACTGTACTTTTCAAAAACGACTGTACAAATTTATTCGTACTGAAATGGATTTGCCATTCATTTGCACTGGTGTAAGTGGATGTATCGGGAAATACATAGCTTCCTCAGTAGTAGTAACAGTAAGAACAGCAAAGTTCAACGAGCTGCAGCACTTAACAGAGCTGAAACCTTTATACATGTTACATCCATCTACAACCCGATGGTTTTCTTTAGAATAAGTTGTTAAGCGTATTCTTGAAGCTGGAAGTCTTAAAAGTATATTTCAGTTTTCGCGACACATCAGTGGACGCCAAGTAGTATGAAAAAAAAAGAAAGTTTATGAGCGTCTCAGCAATCCATAAAACCACCTGTACTTGGCTGCACTTAACCTCATCTTTCCGAAAATCAACCGGTTGAATCAACTTTTTCAATCTGAAGAGCCAATGGTGCACAAGCTAAAAAGAGAAACTAGTAAATTGATATTTTCTATATTGGATTGTTTCTTTAAACCAGGATATTTAAAAGAATTGACTAACCCTGGCTTTGTGGACCTGATCCCCAATAACTTCTGTGAGTTATAAAAACTGTACGAAGGTGTCGAAGTGCAGGCCTTGATCAACGAATACACTAGAAGTGGCAACAGAAGTTGAACATTTGAGGCGGTGGCAGAGCAGTACACTAGACTAAAGCGCGAAGCAGAGAAGATTAGGTTGAAGATAAATACGTCCAAAACGAAGTACATGCTGGCACACGGAACCGAGCACGACAGGACCCGACAGGGCAGCAGTGTAACGATCGACGGCGATGAGTTCGAGGTAGTCGATGAATTTATCTATCTCGGCTCACTGGTTACTGCGGACAACGATAACAGCCGTGAGATCCAGAGGTGGATTATCAGTGGAAGTCGTGCCTACTATGGGCTCCACAAGCAACTACGGTGAAACAGACTTAGCTCCCGTACGAGGTGCATCCTGTACAAAACGCTATTAGGACCGGTTGTTCTCTACAGGCATGAGACGTGGACAATGCCTGAAGAGGACCTGCGAGCACTCGGAGTTTTTGAGCGACGGGTGTTAAGAACCGTCTTTGGTAGAGTACAGGAGGGCGGACTATGGAAGTGAAGGATGAACGCAGAACTCGCCGGCGAACCCAGTATTCATAAAGTGGCAAAAGCTGGAAGGATACGCTGGGCAGGACATGTTGCGAGAATGCCGGGCAACTATCCTGCAAAAATGGTGTTCGACGGGAGTCCGGTTGGTACAAGACGACGTGGGGCGCAACGAGTAAGATGGTCAGACCAGGTGGAGAAAGACCTAGGGGGTACAAGGTGCCCAAGGGATTGGCGAGGAGCAGCCACGAATCGAACATTATGGAGGGATATTGTGTATCAGGCTCTGTTATAGTATTGTGACGTTATGCATTTAAATTAAATTTAAATTTAAAAAGGAAGGAGGAGAGAACCGGATAATGTTAAATAGGGTGGTAGGCCCGATTGTCGCCATTAAAGATGTTTTTTTCTATTCTTTTGATTTTTTATTTTGCATGCACAGATAAAAAGAAACATTGAATTTTCTGCGTTATCTAATGCACATAAAGGGAATGCTAGATTTGGCAGAAAATAATGGTATATTTCATGTAAATTTAAGCCAGACAACTATCCTGAATCTAGCCTGTTGTATGAAAGATTGAATACATTGTTGTATGGCGCATGAAAGCTTGCAAACAATTCCGTTGTTTACGCCTCCTTTGGCTAGGAATTAAACAAGGGGATTTGCTTTTTGTTTTTTGTTGTGCATCATTATGACCTCTACGGAGGTCAAAGTAACACGAATAAAACACTACTATCCGTTCTCAAAGGGACATTGGGTTGTCTTTTTTCGGCCCAAAGATAAACCGTTGAAAACTCACGACATTTCGAGAGAATTGCAACATAAGTATCCTGGTGTCTTGAAACATAAGATGAGGCTTAACAGGCTGCGTTTTGAAGCGCCGAATTATGAAATAGCTAATAAGATAGCTGACCACGAATTATTCAACATAGAATATTGTGTATATGTCCCTTCGCGAGATGTGGAGATCGATGGCGTCGTCTCCGATGCGAGTCTGTCTGTTGAGGACTTGAAACGAGCTTCTGGTTGCTTCAAGAACTCTAAAGTCGCTCGTGAGATTGTAACTATACTGGATGTGAAGCAATTACATTCAGCATCGTTGCTAAAGGAAAAAAGGTTTATCAACTTACAGACTCGTTTCGGGTGACTTTCGCCGGTTCTGTTCTCCCAAACTTTGTTAAGTTAGATGGAGCTTTTTTTTCCCGGTGCGCCTTATTGACCGAGGGTTTATAATTGTTCCAATTGCAAAAGACTGGGGCATTCGGCCAGTCATTGCAACAACACATTTCGTTGCGGTAAGTGTGGTGAAAACCACACAGAGGATTCTTGCACACTAAATGTGCAGAAATGTGTTTATTGTGGTGAGAATCCTCACCCTCTGCAGGAGTGACCGAGGTACAAAAGGCAATCGGATAATGTGTAACGTTCCATCACTGGACGCTCCAGACAGTTTTATGCAGAAATGCTTAGGTCTGAAACAGCCGCTCAAGATGAAAACCAATTATCGATTTTATCAGCTGAAGAATCGGACTCTGACTTATCTGATGAAGGTGGTTCTTCGGTGGTACACGCACCCGGATCCTCAAAAAGGAAACTTTCCTCTCCGAAAGGGCGCCGTAAGATAACAAAAGTCACCTCCAATAGATTGAAAACTGTTCAGGCTAATGGGGAATAAATTGTACCGAAGGCTCCTATTGCTCCAACTCATGGATGTAGTATGGACTTCTCGCCATTGCCCAAAAAGAAAAATAATTATAAAAACGCTACTCCTCAACCTTTCCAAAAGAAACCCAAATCCGATGGAGGCTTGATAACTTTTTCGGACATAGTGGCATTAATTTGAGACATGTTCAATATACAAGACCCTCTTAGAAGCTTAGTTTCTGCCTTGCTTCCGACATTGGAATCATACCGTTAGCAATTGACTGTTTCATTGCCCCTCCTAGCATCGTTCATATCTTTCGATGGATAATTCATCGAACCAGGTCGCAGATATGATTACGGTACTACAGGGGAACTTCCGTTTTCTAGTGCCTAAACTAGACTCGTTCAAATTTTTAGTTCGCAATTCCAATTGTGATGTATTTCCTCTTTGTGAAACATGGCTTTCTTCAGACAATGAACTCAACTTCCACGATTTTAACATTATACCGTAACCGTTCATCTTCCAATGAGAGTGATGAATACTCCAACCGATGGATATTCGATTTCGCAAAAAAAGGTCTGTCCGGATTATGTTCCAGCAAAACATATTTTTCTAGAAACGTCTCCAAACGGTGGCTTTCTAGACAGACCATTCACAATGCTGGAATTTTCTATGGCTCTTCTTTCATCAAACAACTCCTCCCCCAGATGCGATATGATAAAATTCATTCTTCTGAAAAATCTCCCAGATATCGCAAAAAGACGCTTGCTGGACCTATTTAATTCCTTACAACATAGTGCCGCCTGAGTGGAGACAGGTCAAAGTGATAGCTATTCAAAAGCCTCGCAACCAGCGTCTAATCATAATTCATACCGCCCGATTGCTATGCATCCGTGCATTAGGAAATTGTTGGAGAAAATGATCCTTGGAAGGCTCGATCACTGGGTCGAATTGAATAACTTGCTATCAAATACACAGTTTAGGTTCCGTAAGAGCAAAGGAACAAATGATTGTCTAGCGCTGCTTTCCTCAGATATTCAACTGGCCTTTGCGCGCAAGGAGCAACTGGCTTCAGTATTCCTGGACATTAAAGCGGCTTTTGATTCAGTTTCCATTGAAATCCTGTCAGATAATCTACAGAGATGTGGACTTCCCGGAATTTTTAATAATTTGTTGTACAATTTGTTGTCAGAAAAGCAAATGAACTTTTCACTTGGACAACTGACAACTTCCAGAATTAGTTACATGGGTCTGCCCCAAGGCTCATGCCTCAGACCTCTTCTTTATAACTTTTACGTCAAAGATATTGACAATTGTTTGGCAGAACAATTCACGCTTAGATAACTTGCTGACGACAGTGTGGTTTCTTTAAGAGGCTCACATGCCGTAAGCTTGCAAGGACCATTGCAAAATGCCCTAGATAACATATCTTCTTGGGTTAGCAATCTAGGGATCGAATTCTCACCGCAGAAAACTGAACTGGTAGTGTTTACTCGAAAGCGGTATCCAGTCCAACTGCAGCCTCATGTTTTGGGTAGAAACATTGCCCAATCATTATCTTTCAAATAACTTGGGGTCTGGTTTGATTCAAAGTGCACTTAAAATGCCCACATTACGTATTAGAAGCAAAAATGCCAAAAAAGGATCAACTTTCTTCGTTCAATGTGTGGTTCATGGCGGGGTACTCATCCGGGAGACCGCATAACCCTTTCTAAAACAACTATTCTCTCTGTTCTAGAGTATGGCTCCTTTTGCTTTCTCTCGGCAAGGAAAAGTCACCTTCTAAAATTGGAACGAATTCAATATCGTTGTCTGCCTATTGCTCTTGGCTGTATGCACTCAACGCATAACATGAGTCTTAAGGTTCTGGCAGGAGTAAAATCCCTCCAGAATCGGTTCTGGGAGCTCTCGCTCAGAATATTAATCAAAGGTGGAGTGAAACATGCATATGTAATAGAAAATTTTGAGGAAATGTTAGGGCGGAACACACAATCTCGATTTATGAGAATTTACCACCACTACATATCGTCGGATATGTGTCTTCCCTGGTATACTCCAGACAGCGTCCACTTCACCTATCGCAGTTCCTCAATTCATTATGATCTTTCCATGAAACCGCGTATTTTTACTGAAAAGTACCAGCACGTCAATTCTGAAAAAAGGTTTTTCACTGATTGGTCTCGCCTCAATGGATCCACTGGCTTCGGTGTCTTCAATGAAAACTCTAGCAACCTTGTTCTGTTTATGTTGCTGAGCAGGCAGCAATCAACTTCGAATTGGGGATGATTTCCAACATGCCCGCAGACCATTACTTCATCTTGTCGGACAACCTGAGTTCGATTGAGGCCCTTCGGTCGATGAAACCTAGTAAACACTCATCTTATTTCCTTTCAAAACTAAGGGAACAGATGAGTGTGCTGGTCGAAAGATCATATTTGATCACGTTTGTATGGGTCCTTTCACATTGCTCAATCCCAGGCAATGAGAAAGCGGACTCGCTCGCAAAGGTGGGCGCCCAGGAAAGCGATTTGTATGATAGACAAATTTCACACGATGAATTTTACCATTTAGTACGTCAGAGCACCCTTTCGAGGTGGCAAACCGATTGGGACACCGGAAATCTAGGACGGCTGTTACATTCCATCATTCCTATTGTTTTGTCGAGGTCGTGGTTCAAGGACCTGCACGTAAGCCGTGATTTCATACGCGTAATGAGTAGGCTTATGTCCAACCGCTACCAGTTAGATGCACAACTCTATTGCATTAATGTCGTGGACAGAAATCTGTGCCGGTTTGGAAACGGTTATGATGACATCGATCACGCGGTCTGGCAATGCACGGATAATCACGCCGCCAGAACACGACTTTTGAACACCCTAGAGGCCCAAGGAAGACAACCTTATATTCTACACAGCTCGAAAAAGTAGTGTAAATTTCTGTTTAATATCATGCACATAAATGGAGCGTTACAAAACATAAAATACCACATTATACATAGTGTAATGTTTTGGGACATTGCATACATTGCGGATAATATTGTATGCAAAAGCTCTTCTTTGTTAGAACTATTTCATGCAAGTTGCTGCTTCGTGTGTAATGAAACATAGTTTTCCATGCTCTGATATTTACATCACAATGAAAACTCAGATTTTTTTCTGTGTATGAGAGATTTGTTGGGATCTTGCGATTTGTGTATGCAATCGATTTATGTTTTTCTCCAAATGTCTAGTATAAGAGTTTAATCTGCCTGTGCTTTTTTTCCTTTATTTATTAGTTTGTGTTTGTTTTATTCCGACATCTTGAGGAGTCTCGTCGTCGCCCAATGGTAACCACAACCGGCCGAACACAAAAAGGGAGCCCCAACCATATTGCTCAAAGTTTAAGTGCTGGTGACAACTATGTAATGAGAATCCTATTTCCATGTTCCTCAGTCCAACACATCCCGAAAAAAATGTCACCTATTTTAACCTCGGGTAAACCGCGAGTAAAGGCCCCAAGTCCTACTAACCCGCATTAAGGCACTTATTATATTAAACAACAATGAATTATTGGCTCCGTAATGCTAATGCAATTGAGCCTACCAAATAAATGAGCTTGTTAAAATAAAAACACCACGACAAGAGTGCAGCAAGGGAGCCCTCGAAGTGTATCGGCAAAATGAAATCATTCGGCTACGGTGTTTGCCGAAGTTGAAACACTCGGCTCCCCGTGCTTGGCGTGGTACAAACCACCGGGGCCAGGAAAAATGCACGGGCGCGGGTGTCGGTGGTTCGATTTTCGCTTTGAGTGTGATACAGATACGCGCTGCGCTGTGTTTGCATACCAAAGTGCCTCCCGTGCAGAACGGTTTAGTGTTTTAACCATGCCTGGTTCATTGGTGGCCAAATCAAGTGCCTAGGACCACATTGGTGGACAGGTAACCGGAACCCACCGAAATGTGGCCAGTGACCGTGGATCGTATCATAAATTGAATTTCGTTTGAAGGCTCCGATCTTGGACGGGTCAGATCAGATAGGTGGGTGAATTCAATTTTCTTTTCTTAATGAGCCTGCGAGGTCAATGAAGGATTTCCGAAAACCGTTTAAGCTTGTGATATTGCACCGACATGGAAAAGAAAGGACAATGTATATACTGTTTCCGACAAATTTATTTTATTTTCATTCCTTCAGACATTCTTAACCTATTTTACAATATTCATATTACTATTTTTCATTTGGTTTACAAGAAAATTTCTCAAAAAAAATTGAAATAGAATTTGAAAGAAACTACAGTGGTGTATCTAAGATTGTAGACAGACGGTTACAATTTTTGCAAAAATAATATTCCGTAGTGATAATATCACGGTTCGATAAGACTCTTTCGTTGTTTCTTTATTTTTTCGAACGTTTTTATGAGGAACAAAATCTTTTTGTTAGGATATTTCTTGTGTTTCGTATCGTATCAGTTCAGATGTCATAACCAGGCCTAACTACCGAGGCCTAACTACCAGATGGCGACTTTTGTGATTCTTAAAAACGATGGATTCAAAGCTATTTCTTGTGTTGATATATAATTGCTTTTTGATGAAAAAAAAACACCCAAGCTTGGCTTGAAAAATGTTATTCGGACTCTGCCCCATCGAAAACGACCATCAAACGATGGTTTGCCAACGTCAAACGTGGTCGCACGGACAACGATGATGCTGAACGCCCTGCCAAATGACTCTCACCAAGCTGGGAGTGTCTTGATTTCACATCACGAAAGTCCATAACACAACATGGCGACCGTGACAAAGTTTAAGCAATCTATAGTAGTGCAAGAAAATTTTTGGAACTACATTTGGGTATGAAAAAGCTGTTTTCCAAATGGTTGTTGTGTTATGTACAATCACAAATTTGTAATGCATATTGTAATATTGTGAAATTACAGAAATGGTTGTATCTTTAAGACAAAAAAAAATTCAAATTTGTAATGCATATTGTAATATTGTGAAATTACAGAGCCGCTGGTATCTTCTTGAAAATCTCTCAAATTTGTAATGCATATTGTAATATTGTGAAATTACAGGGGCTGTTGTTTAGGGCAAAAATAATATTCCGTAGTGATAATATCACGTTTTAAAAACCAATGTCAGGTTTTTATTCGCAAAAAAAATTGAAATAGAATTTGAAAGAAATTCTAGTGGTGGCTTGTTTGGTTTTTTTTTTTTTTCGTATAACAGGTTGGCTGATAAGTCCCCGGTCTGACACATAGATGGCGTCGCTAGTATTAAATGCATATTATTTTTATATAGTACCAACCTTCAAATGATTCGTGTCAAAATTTGACGTCTGTAAGTCAATTAGTTTGTGAGATAGAGCGTCTTTTGTGAAGCAACTTTTGTTATTGTGAAAAAAATGGAAAAAAAGGAATTTCGTGTTTTGATAAAATACTGTTTTCTGAAGGGAAAAAATACAGTGGAAGCCAAAAGTTGGCTTGATAATGAGTTTCCGGACTCTGCCCCAGGGAAATCAACAATAATTGATTGGTATGCAAAAGTTACGAATAGGAAATAGAAAATATTGAGAAATTTCAGTGTATGGTAATATCGGTGTATGGTAACTATAAGACATTTTTGTTACCAATATGTTGGTTTTAAAGGGTGTCCACATGCTGACGAAAGTTGAATGCTGCATCATGGACGACGAAACATATGTGAAGTCCGACTTCAAACAGACAGGCAAAAATAATAGAAATAGAACTTAAAAAGAAATTTCAGTGGGGGTGATGCTTCAAAAGTCACCTGCTAAGTGATGGCCAGATTTGGCCGTACCACTAAGGTACACTTTATTGATGCCGTGATCATGAAAGAGACATACTAGCCAATGGCTTTGCTGCTCAAGCTGACATCCAACTTCATTGGAATAATTATTCGTAAAAATAATAGAAATAGAACTTAAAAAGAACTTACAGTGATGGTACTTGAACTTTTGTTCTTGGCACTCATGCGACCTTTGGTCATATGATGACGACTTTTAAGTGTTGATCTCTTTCAGTTAGCCGTTTTATAATTATTGTCACACAATTAGGGGACCCCCCTAATTTTTAACCAAAAAAAATTTTTTTTGTTGGGAAAAAAGAAAACAAAATTTTTTAATAAATTTTTTGTGGGGGTTTTTGTTATGTGGAATTTTTTTTTGGGGGGGCTGGGGGGGGGGGGGGGGGGCCCCCCTATACCTTGTGATCAAAAAGTTCCGGTAATTTGAAAAAAAAAAACGCATTTATTTCAATTTTTAATTGATATCTTTATTATCGCCTTCAAAGTACTCGCTATTAGAGGCAACACACATATGCCAGCGCTTTATCCAATCATCCATACATTTTTTATAGGCCGATGAATGTATGGCTTTCAGTTCTTCCAGCGAATTCTTTTTTATCGCATCAATCGATTCAAAACGCCTACCTCTGAGCGGAATTTTCAGTTTTGGGAAGAGAAAGAAGTCGCACGGGGCAAGGTCTGGTGAATATGGTGCTTGTTTGATGGTATTGGTGGAGTTCTTGGCCAAAAATTCACAAATAGTGAGCGCGGTGTGTGATGGAGCGTTATCGTGGTGTAAAATCCACGAATTATTGCGCCACAATTCTGGCCTCTTCTTTCGAATTGCCTCACGCAAACGTCTCATAACTTGTAAATAATACTCTTTGTTAACCGTTCGACCTTCTGGAAGGAATTCAGAATGGACGACACCGCGAAAATCAAAGAAAACGGTCAGTAAAACTTTAATTTTGGAGCGACTTTGTCGTGATTTTTTTGGTTTCGGCTCATCTTCGGCGCGCCATTCGGACGATTGTTGACTTGTGAGCATATCAAATTCATATACCCACGTTTCATCACCAGTTATGATGCGTTCCATGAATGTGGGATCGCTATCTGCGTTCGCAATCATCTGTTTAGCGACCTCAACTCGATGCTGTTTTTGCAAAAAATTCAGCTCTTTTGGAACAAGTCGTGCTTCAATGCGTTTCATGCCCAGAATTTCCGTCAAAATGTGTTCGGTCGATCCAAATGAGATATCAAGGAGTGCAGCTATCTCCCGAATGCTAATTGAGCGGTTTTCCATAACTAAATTCTTCACGGAAGCGATGTTTTCATCGGTAGTTGAGGTCGATGGTCGTCCAGAACGCGGCATGTCACTCACGCTTTCACGGCCTTCTTTAAAGTCTTTGTGCCAAACAAATGTACGATTTTGTGACATAGAGTCCTCACCAAAGGCTTTTTGCAACATTCTGAGCGTTTCCGCTGCAGAAAATCCGTTTGCAACACAAAATTTCACACAAACGCGTTGTTCCAATTTTTTATCCATGGTAAAAATCGCCGAGCGTCTATTTTTCGACTAACAAAAGCAGTTGTCAAAACAAAACTAATGGATAATTTGCTCTCACACTTTGACAGAATATCAGAACTAGTGTTGCCATCTTACACTAAAAAGATTTTACCGAAAAAATAAAGGCGGCCTTTTTAAATTGAAAATTACCGGAACTTTTTGATCACAAGGTAATTCACCGCGCGCCGTCAAACGTCTGTCTATTCCTTCTATGTACTGATACTCGAATTGTGGCATAGGGAACGTTCACAAATTACGTCCGTGATCTAGGGGGGAGGTGGGTCTAAGAGTTTGTGACACCCCATACAAAAAAAAATTATAACTGCGTACACAAATTTGTGACAGTGGGAGGGGGGGAGGTGTTCAAAAGTCCAAAAACTGATGGACGTAATATAGAAATATAATGTAGATGGTAGCACATAAAAAACAGATTTTTCGTCAAAATACAGCCCATGTATTATTGCCTGCAAAACGCCGCGTCCGCTCACGAGTGTTTGCTTGTTTGTCGTTTAAATTTGTTTCACCGTTCTCGTACAGAATGCCGAAAACTAAATCGCCACTATCTCGGAGTCGGAAGAGACAATTCCACGGAAATCGATATACGGGGGAGGCAAGTGCGGATCACGTCAGTTCATCAGCGAAAAAACTGAAAGACCCGGGCTACGATGACATGAAATTGAACAAAAACTCAACCTACGTTATTTGCAATTTCTTGCTGGTGTTCAACGCGTTGAGTGAATTTTTAATTTGCAAGTCGTGTTATGGGGCAGTGAAATGTGGACGCACGGTTGGACCTGGGGTAGTTTGTTCATGCTCAAAACGTCAAATTTATTCGTTTCCGATGTCGCAAAACGTTTATAAATTAAACCGACGGCTTTTGTTTGCTTTTCACGTTCTCGGGTGCGGTCTAGAAAGTGTGAAGACGTTTTGCTGTCTAATGGACATCAAAAACTCATTCAGCAGGCATATGTACTACAACTTCTTGGATAATTAGTACGCTGCATCGGAGACCGTCTTCGACATTATTCAATTGAAGGCAGTGAAGGAGGAAATGGCAGCCAATGCCGCAGCTGGGAGCGAGCCAACGCACTTATCAGTTTCCGGTGATGGTTCTTGGAAAAAGCGAGGATTTTCGTCGCTGTTCGGTCTGGTCTCACTTATTGGTAAGAACACAGTCAAAATTTTGTAGACTTTGTAGACTTCGTAAGACTTTGTAGACTTCGCTCGACCTCACGTTGCGAAACCCGTGAAAACCTACTTGGAAACGCTCAAATGGGAAGTCCTACCCCACCCGCCATATTCTCCTGATATTGCACCGTCCGATTATTACTTGTTCCGTTCGATGGCACATGGTCTCACTGGTCAGCAATTCCACTCATATGATGACATCTCAAAATGGCTTGATTCTTGGATAGTTGCGCACCTAATAATAACACGCAATGAAAAGACTCTGTAGACTTTTCAAAAATAATATTCCGTAGTGATAATATCACGCAATGAAGAGATTTTTGTAGTATTCCAAAATGATCATTTACAGATCATTTCATAATTCAAGTCATAAAGCACAATAAGGCACTTGTGAGTTGCCAAAACTCGCAAGTGCATGTTCAGCCAAATTTTGCAACAGACCTCCTTTCAAATTTATTGCATTCACATTGCTTTAATTGATTGATTTTATATAAAGGATTTTTTTTTCGGACAGAACATGCATTCACTCAGTAGCAAAAAAAAGCCGAGCAAAATTTTTCTTCCATAAACCGGCATATTCAACCTTCTGTAACTTTTTCGATTATCAATATTTTTGGCTGAATTTTTGACAGAACTATAACTTAAGTATTGACTAAAATGCATTAGTTATAGTTCTGACCATGATTTCATGTTGATAGGATTTATAAATTTGAAGTTTTGATAACATATGTCAAAAAAGTCGTTTTTGGACATACCAATTTAAAAAATACGTACTTTTGTGAAAAATTTAGGTAGCATGATAAAAATTTCAGCACAGCCTAAAAAAGTAAAGGAAATAATGTGGACAAAATTTGAACTGTTTCCATCAAGTGGTTTGGACCACAGCTGGCGTCAAAGTTGACGCATCAACATGAGTATTTCTCTTCTTCACACGGTATTGACCATGCTGAAATATCGGTGCAAAAAAAAAAGCCGAGGCGCACCTTCGCTCCTGCAGTCAGTTTTGAATTTGAACCGTGCCGCGTGATTATACCCGAAAAGTGAACAGTGAAGAAACGTGAAATGTAAAATAGTGCTAAGTCCAGAGAAATAAATTAGTGCAGTAGTGCTGTCCCATTGCCATCCGAAATCCCGTCCCCCCAAATACAGTCCAGTGCTCCGCCTTGCAGTTTCTTATGTTCATTGCCGAACACGTAATGAAAGACTCTGTAGAGTTCGCAAAAATAATATTCCGTAGTGATAATATCACGCAATGAAGAGACTTTGTAGACTTTGTAAAAATAATATTCCGTAGTGATAATATCACGCAATGAAAAGACTTTGTAGACTTTTTTTTAAAAATAATATTCCGTAGTGATAATATCACGCAATGAAGAGACTTTGTAGACTTTTTTAAAAATAATATTCCGTAGTGATAATATCACGCAATGAAAAGACTTTGTAGACTTTTTGTAAAAATAATATTCCGTAGTGATAATATCACGCAATGAAAAGACTTTGTAGACTTCGTAAAAATAATATTCCGTAGTGATAATATCACGCAATGAAAAGACTTTGTAGAATTCGCAAAAATAATATTCCGTAGTGATAATATCACGCAATGAAAAGACTTTGTAGACTTCGTAAAAATAATATTCCGTAGTGATAATATCACGCAATGAAAAGACCTTGTAGACTTTTTAAAAATAATATTCCGTAGTGATAATATCACGCAATGAAGAGACTTTGTAGACTTTTTTGAAAAATAATATTCCGTAGTGATAATATCACGCAATGAAGAGACTTTGTAGACTTTTTTAAAAATAATATTCCGTAGTGATAATATCACGCAATGAAAAGACTTTGTAGACTTTGTAGACTTTTTGTAAAAATAATATTCCGTAGTGATAATATCACGCAATGAAAAGACTTTGTAGACTTCGTAAAAATAATATTCCGTAGTGATAATATCACGCAATGAAAAGACTTTGTAGACTTCGCAAAAATAATATTCCGTAGTGATAATATCACGCAATGAAAATACTTTGTAGACTTTGTAGACTTTTTGTAAAAATAATATTCCGTAGTGATAATATCACGCAATGAAGAAACTTTGTAGAATTCGCAAAAATAATATTCCGTAGTGATAATATCACGATCCGAGAATGTTTGTTGGTGGATTTTGTTTACGTAAAAAAAATTGAAATAGAATTTGAAAGAAATTTCAGTGGTCGCATCATTTTGTCATGTTGTAATAGACTATCTCTTTTTTTCTGTAATGATAAATGTATTGGGCGAACATTTCGTTTGGAAGATTTGGATAAAACGTCAAAAACTTCTCTTGAAAATAATAGAAATAGAACTTAAAAAGAAATTACAGTGTACGGTCTTAATATCGCCTGATCCTCTTGTAGAGCGATAGCGTTTGCAACCATATGATTATTTTTTATTTTTTCAAGGTTGTCGATAAACGGGAAATGAACTCCATTCCGACCAGAATCAATTTTAAACCATGGAGATTCATTTACGTTTTGGATAGCAAAAAAGTGGGAAACCACTTTGATTTTTGAGAAAAAAAAGTTTCCGAGATTGATCGAAGTAATTATAATCACGAAGAAAACATATTTCGCGACCAACAATAGAATAGCGCTAATCAACATTCTGAGCCCTTTTTCTCGCAAGCCGTACAGCATCATCGTGTAGGGGAAACTTTCCTCTACATTATGATGGTATTAGTTTGCGTTGGTGGCCTACGCTTCGCGAGGAAATAGGCTCAAAAGCGGTTGTTTACCTACTCTATTGTTGATCGAGATGTATGTTTCACTATGTTGAGAAATCGCCACTTTTCAAAAAAAAAAATGTTTTTCCTTTGTAGGAATATTTTTCGCACTCATGCGACCTTTGGTCATATGATGACGACTTGCGAGATGAACTTTCGTAGACTTTTTTTTGCAAAAATAATAGAAATAGAACTTAAAAAGAACTTACAGTGATGGTAACGCTTGACTCCCGACGCCCTTCATTAAAGCCATAGCTAGTATGGGGTCGTTACAACAGAGAACGTCGATAAAGACGAGAGTATATTCTGATTCTTAATTCTAATTTTTTTCGCACTCATGCGACCTTTGGTCATATGATGACGACTTGCAAGATGAACTTTCTTAGACTTTTTTTTTATTGCAAAAATAATAGAAATAGAACTTAAAAAGAACTTACAGTGATGGTTATGCTTGCATTATGCATAGAGCACAAGCCGTGTTCCGGCCGTTCGACGGGGTTCTACAGCATTCGCCAGATTTAGCCCCCAGCGACTATTTCATGCTCTCAGATTTCAAAAAGACTTTTCGCACTCATGCGACCTTTGGTCATATGATGACGACTTCAATGAATAACTTTTTGCACTCATGCGACCTTTGGTCATATGATGACGACATCCCTGAGGAACTTAGTTGCCTTATTTTATCCTTATCGCACTTATGCGATATCGTGAGATTCACAACAAAAACTTTAGAAAGACCTTTCGCACTCATGCGACCTTTGGTCATATGATGACGACTTCAATAAAAAAAACTTTTGAGCTCTCGAGGAACTCAATTATCTTATTTAATTTTTAATTTTCGCACTCATGCGACATGTGACGTTTGAGATTCACACCAAATACTTTTAAAAAGACTTTTCGCACTCATGCGACCTTTGGTCATATGATGACGACTTTCAGGAGGAACTTCTCTGTAGGCGATATAAACTGTGGCGAATGGTTATTTTGGACCTAAATATAGGCCTAATGTCTCCACTCGGCGTGTTTATCGCTTAAACTTTATCATTTTCATCTTTGCATTTTACTAAAATATTCGCACTCATGCGACCTTTGGTCATATGATGACGACTTCAATGAATAACTTTTTGCACTCATGCGACCTTTGGTCATATGATGACGACTGCTTGGCAGAATTTTTATTTTCAATTGCAATCAATTTGCAAATTGTAAGTCGTATGTCTATTTTTGGAAGAAATTTATTTTATTTCTTTGGCAATTGCGTGTGACTGTCAAAGAGTGAACATCCTTGTGTTTTGTTTTTCATAAACAGTTTCTAACAATATTGGCAGTAAAAGAAAACCAATTTAGAATCAAAGAAAGAATTTTTTTAAGAAAACACAAAAAAAATTGAAATAGAATTTGAAAGAAATTACAGTTGGGCTGGTATGGCCAAATTCTCAAACGGACGGGCCCTCGGGCCGTTCGGAAGATACGCAAAAAAAATTGAAATAGAATTTGAAAGAAATTACAGTCGGGTTGAATCAATTGTCAATTAAGACGGTTAAAAAAAATTGAAATAGAATTTGAAAGAAATCACAGTGGGGTATCGAAGTCGTTTAAGACTCGCAAAAAAAATTGAAATAGAATTTGAAAGAAATTACAGACCGGTTGGTTTATCTTTGTCGCATACGAATAGGAAATAGAAAATATTGAGAAACTTCAGTGGTTTGATTGTTGTTCTTATACGAATAGGAAATAGAAAATATTGAGAAATTCAAGTGGTTTTTTTCTGATACGAATAGGAAATAGAAAATATTGAGAAATTTCAGTGGTTTCGAAATTTTTCTGATACGAATAGGAAATAGAAAATATTGAGAAATTTCAGTGGTTTTGATCTTTTTTTCTGATACGAATAGGAAATAGAAAATATTGAGAAATTTAAGTGGTTGCATCTTTGTTCTGAAACGTTCGCAAAAATAATAGAAATAGAACTTAAAAAGAACTTACAGTGTTGGTTCTTAAAATTCGTATACGAATTGTAAATAGAAATATATAGAGAAATTCTAGTGGTTTTTGTTGCTTATACGAATTGTAAATAGAAATATATAGAGAAACTCCAGTGGTTAATGTTGCTTATACGAATTGTAAATAGAAATATATAGAGAAATTCCAGTGGTGTACGTTACTTGAAACCCGATAATCTAGGTTTCGCAAAAATAATAGAAATAGAACTTAAAAAGAACTTACAGTGGTGGCTGATCTTTGAACTCAAAAAAAATTGAAATAGAATTTGAAAGAAATTACAGTTCAGTTGGTTCCACGTGCTTTTGAGGTTAGGTGACTTTCCCAATGAGCGCATGTCCATACGCCATTGCAAATTTTGTGATGAGTCAGCAGACATAACCTCTACAAGTCTGCCGTCCGACGCCATCTTGGAAAAACTCCCCTAGTACCGGTTGGCACTCTGTTAACACTTTATCCGAAGAAAAACTCAATATCTTTAGGTGTGTACTTTTGCACTGCACTCTAGATAGATGTCATTGATTTTGCAGGATAGATCTGCAAGTAAAAAGTAAAAAAAAAGCCATTGAAATTTATGCTTGCAGTGTAAAATTTTCTGAGTTTTTGAAGTATGAAATTTTCGTTCTTATGAATTCCAGTAAAATACTTACCCAATTTGATGGTTAAGAACCGCACCAGTTTGCATTGCAAACGCTGGATTGCTGCTGCAGCTCAATTATATAATCGAGAACATTCTATTCACGAAGCGTGGAGCAGTTCCGCCATTTTCAATTTACACTTTTCTCGCATCTTGAAACTGTGTTTCTCCTTACACTGCGATCAGCACATTCGGCAACCAATGCTTCAAACACGAAAGCCAAGCACATCGTAATTGTTATAATACTCGCAGTAATAACTGAAAGCTACATATGCTCCACATTTCCAGACAGAATCCCTTACTGGGCACGGCTGAATATTGATTTTCACTTGACCATCTTTTTTTACTTCTTTCACTGCGCTAAAAGCTGCACTTTTCACTACGATTGCCGAGATGCGAATGATGCCGAACGATAGCTGCCGAATGGCTTATGTACTGCCGGCAGGTAACAGACATACGTACCGCTGTAGCCATGTCGTTAATTGTTGTTGGCTTTGGTGCTTCTACCAACAATTCGGGGTAGCCTTTGTGAGTGTTGGTACCTACCGACCGGTTGTTTCGGCTCTGATAGGAATAATAAACAACGACGAAGAAACATATCTGCCTTGAAATGTTAGGAAATTTTGTTTAAAATAACTACTATTTCTACCAAAACACCATTGAAACAACGCAATCCATGGAGAACCACATAATGTGCTTCTTTACGTTACTTTTTCCATAGGCAAATCCGGTTCTTATGTTGGAAAAAAATGAATTGAATGATGAAAAATAAATTTTTTGAAGGCAGTACAGTTCGTTATGGAATGCTTGCCATGAAACTATTAACACTACCTGATTTATATTATGCATAAACACATTTTTATGAAATTTCTAATCAAATAGTGCTTAATCAATTAGTAATCCAATGGTAGAAGGCTTGAAAAACGACGGTCGAAAACGAAAAATCGATAGAAAACAGACTCTTTTTGTTTCCGCCATGGTGGTTTTGAGACACCCTGTGTCTGGTTGGCAGTCTAGTGCCGAACGGTTTCTATCCGATGGTGTTTGTAAATGCAGCAAAACTTACCACTAATACAATCCTGGTTGACGTTCAACAACCGCCGGCTCGACAGACGGGAAGAATAGCGCGAAAGTAAAATGACGCCCGGCTTGGCAAATTCACATGCATTCAGGAATAGAGCAAATGTGGGTAATAATATAAAATAATTGCAACGAGGAAGGCATTGAAATTTTCGGACGCTATAATTGATGGACATTGTTAAATTGATATAGAAACTTTATTTGAAACAAGTTTTTGATTTGTATTTGATTGTAAACGTTTGAAAGGCGTGGTATGCTCCGCTTTGAGGTTTGCGAGAAGACGGGTTTGTAGTCATTAAAAAAAAACAAAAACATCGTCCTTCGCTAGGGAATCATTATTTAAATCGTTTCATTAACCATATTGTAGAATAAAACTGATTTAAATTCGCGCTCCCATTACCTTGAAAGTGTCCGTGAGATGCATTTCTAATCTGTCCACGATAATTTTGCAAAGTGGCTCCCAAGCTTGTTTGAAGTTATTGCAATTTGATCACTACGCAGACATCCCATCAGTTGTTGGAAATATCGATATTTGCCATGACATCACTGACATAGATCCAGATTCTGCGCCCTATCGCACTAAAGACAAACATATACCGATATCTTGATAACTACCCTGCCGGCAGATTCACTCAATTCAATTGCAGTCAAAGTAGATTTTAGAAGGATTGGTCATAATATCTGGTTCAGTTTTATAAATTCGCCAGGGGAAAACGCATTATGTAAAATATGATCAATGTAAAAAATTATCAATGTTGTTAGGTTTTTTTTTTTAATAATATTTAGTTCAAAATAGATTACCCTTGGAGGAAAACAAAATTAACAACATTGAAATTTAATCTCGAGGAGGGTTTTTTTTTATTCGTTCACTCGTTTTATTTACGATTGTCAATTTGCAATGCATAAAGCGGTAAGCTCTGTTTATAAAATATACATTAAATAAAAATGCCATAAAGACCGATGAGAGCAACTGGAAGCAAAATGAGGATAACTCTAATTTTTTTTTATTTGTTTGCGTCAATCTATTGTAGACCAGTTTTACAAATAATACTTTGCATAGTCTAATTTGTTAAGGGTTCTCACATATGTTATGTACAGCGTTTTGATTTTGTATGGTTCACTAATGTTCAAGCTAAATCTTTTGATAAACCCGAGCATGTTGCTTGCTTTATAAATGATATTATAATGTTCGGCAAAAGTTAATTTAGAATCGAGATAACACACCTAAATCTCTAATTTGACTGCATCTTTCAACAGTTTTCTGGCCGAGTGTAATAGATTTTTGAAATATTGTGTATTTTCACGAAACGTAATGGGATTGCATTTTTTTTTTACATAAAGTTCTAACAAATCTTTGTTACACCTAATGTAAAAATTGTCAATTTCGTGTTGAAATAATTCAAGGTCAGATGTCTCACATATCTCCAAGAAAAGTTTCATGTCGTCTGCATATATTGAAACGCGAAGGAAACTCAAAATGTGTTCTATATCATTGATAAATAATATAAATAATATTGGACCAAGATGAGACCCTTGAGGCACGCCCGAAGAAACGTTCACAATTGTTGAAAGATTTCCCTCAAATCTTACTCTTTGCGTTTTTTGAGTCAAGTAAGACTCAATCCATTTCAGTAGCCCAGGATTGAATCCCAACTTGGATAATTTAAAAAGCAACAGTGGAATATCAACTGTCAAATGCTCTACTAAAATCGGTATATAGCGCTTCAACACAATTTCCTTTATCCATTACGTTCAAAGTAAAAGATACAAATTGTATCAAATTAGTGGCTGTTGATCGTCCTTTAATAAAACCATGCTGTTTATTTGAAATTAAAGACTTCACATGCGAAAATATATTATCATTTATGATAGATTCAAAAAGTTTCGGAATGCTTGATAATATAGCAACCCCACGATAATTTTTAATTTCAGATTTTTTTCTACTTTTAAAAATTGGGATAAAAAAGATTCCTTTCAAACAGCAGGAAGAACGCTGGACTCCAATGAGGAATCGAACAACCAAAATAAAGGTTTAACTAGCTCCTTTGAAAGAGATTTGAAAAATATAGGTGGTACGCCGTCTGGTCCAGCACCCTTTGAAGCATCCAAAGTTTCAAGAGCATGTAAGATTTCCATGACAGATAATTTATCAACTGAGTGTCCGTCATTGGCTCTGGGAGGTATGAGAAAAAATGCAAGTCACGCTCATTATCGCCATGAGAAGTATAGATGTCCTGCTAATGTCATTTGCTTTTTACCGGTCCTGTTGTCTAAATGCATTTTTGATGGAAAGTTCTTAGACTTACGTTTTTCTTTAACATAGCTAAAAAAAGATTTAGGGTCTGACTTAATATTATTCTCAACCCGGGTGTTATGCTCTTTATATGCATTTTTAATTCTAAACTCAATTGATCGCATATGGCCAGATAAATCGATAGATATTCATCAGTTTTATTTCTTTTGTATGCTTTATGAGCTTTTTGTTTCCTATTTTTGAGATTAGTAACCAGTCTATTATACCATACTGGGGATTTGAGAGTAGAACGGAAGTCTATAGTTTATTCAGCGATTTATATATTTCTCCTCTTTTTTTTTATCCCAAAACCAATTCTATCAAGAGCCAGTTGAAGATGCAATTATCGTAAGATTCCATTTAGCAACAGCCATCATCATCTTCAAAGTCTGCATTTTAAATTTAAAATTACTGGGAGTTATAAGGGCTGTCTGAAAAATCTGATTTCATATAACTTTACATAAGTAACGGGATGTAATGTTAGCCTAGCTCCTTCATTCGGCCTATGTACCAAATATGTCATCAATTCGACGATAATCAACAAAATCACATTGCTATTAGAATGACCAATTGCACCTTAAGCAATTGAGACATAATTAATCAATTTGTAGTTACTAGAAAATAAGAAGAATGATTAGAATTTCATTAATTCACTTTAATTACTCGAGTATTAGTACACGACACGAATGTAGACGAAATACGCGTATCTGTCAATAAAAATATTAATTACTAATCATTCTTCTTATTTTCTAGTTACAGGTATTCCACTAAACAGCTCACACTCTCCATAATTCAATTTGTAGTTGTTAACTTCCGCGTAACTTTCGATTTCCCTAACTTTTTAGATATCATGAATTCATAGGTTCAGCTGAACAGATTATCTCAACGATCTTCAAATGATCTAAAATTGGCTAAATTGAACCGATTGACCGAGTAATGCAACCTAGATGTACAGAAAATAGTCACACGTTATAAACTAACTGTTCATTAGATAAAAAAAAACAATGATTTAATAAAAAAAACCGTAGACGTAATGTTAGAAACGTATCTTTTCATTTGTTTCCAACTTTGGCATGTTGTATGAAAAGCGTTATAAAAATGTTGTTACTGGTAAACTTTTCAAATAAAATGTTTGAGTATCAGATGTATGTTTCTCGAATGGCTTATCAATACGCAAATCAAAGAAACAAAATCTGTGTAGAATGAATTATAATATTGTGATATACAATGACCGATAAATCATATGTTGAAATCACTTATGTGTTTCTAAGCATTAATTATCAAAGTTTGTTTTGTGAAATTTTTGATTGGTAGAGCGAATACAGCTGGCAACCCCTTAAAATCCCAAAATCAGAAAAAAAAAAAACTGTACGAAGACTACATTTAATAACAAATCTATCGAATAGGACGAAGTTGCATCCGTGAATAGACCCAATTTAGTGTTTATACCCCGACATTACATTCATATCCCTCGGAAGTTTTTGACTTTATAAAACAAGCTGTCTTTCTTTTGGTGTTATATGCTCCCAAACTTTTTTTTAATTTTTTGGTGGGAGGTGTACAACTATTGTATTTTTTTTTCCGCCGCTTTTTTTTTTTGGGTTTTATTAAAAAATTTTTTTTTTTTTTGTGTATTGGGGGGGGGGGGGGGGCATATCTTCTTGTTTTTTTATGTTTTTTTTTTTTTTTGTGGTGTTTTATTTTTTTTTTTTTTTATTATTGTTGAGTATTTTTATTATTAAAAAAAAAATATACACATATACACTGATAGGCAAAATAAAGTGCCCACCTCTTCGTTTTTTCAATTTCTCTCATTTACTTGGTTCAAATTAAAGTAAACACAGTGTAGTTTTTTTTTCTTATTTTATTTTTTATATTCTTTTTAAGTTTCACTTATGGAATACTGAAAAAAAAGGAGTTTTACTTAAAGAAAAAATAAATCAATTTGTGTTGAAAAAAAAAACAATGACAAAATAAAGTGCCCACTTCAAAAATCGATATGTTTTCGATAAGTTTCCATTGGAAGACCCCTCGATTGTTTATGTTTTGATATTTTGACATGTTTTGAAGCAAACGGCTCAACCTGGTGCATTTGTATACGTGATCGCATTTGATTCAATTGAAAAAAATGGAGAACGCAGTGCTTTCGAAAGCAATTCCCTTGTGTATCCGAAAATTGGACGTTCGTGATGTGCAAAACGGTGAATCGCACCGGGCTGTCGCTAAGAAGTACAGTATCAGTAAGGCAGCGGTTGGAAAAATTCTTCTGAAGCTTAAAACGTTTGGATCAGTGGTGGATCGCCCTGGCAGAGGCAGGAAGCGGAAAACGGATGCGAGAACGGACACCAAGATCATGCGCGAAGTCAAGAAGAACCCGAAGGTAACTGTCCGCGAGATCCAGGAAACCCTTCAGTTATCAGTTTCCGGTCGAACTGTTCGTCGCCGTCTCGTAGCACAGGGGTTGAATAGCAAACTTGCCCGGAAGCGCCCATTTATCAGCAAGGCAAACAAAGCCAAACGGCTTAAGTTTGCTAAGGAGCATGCTGATAAGCCCCTAGAGTTCTGGAAAACGGTTCTCTGGACGGACGAATCAAAATTCGAGCTGTTTAACCGAAAGCGGCGGGTTCGTGTTTGGTGCAGATCGGGAGAGGAGCTTCAGGAGCGCCACATCAACGGCACGATGAAGCATGGAGGAGAAAATGTGATGGTCTGGGGGTGTTTTTCGTGGGGTGGAGTGGGAAGCATTGTGAAAATCGACGGGATAATGACGGCAGATTCTTACATCAACATCCTGCGAGAAAATCTGGAGGTTTCGCTGATCCAGACGGGCCTTGAAGAGAAGTTCGTATTCCAGCAGGACAACGACCCGAAGCATACTGCCAAGAAGACCAAGTCTTTCTTCCGGTCTTGTCGGATCAAACCGCTGGAATGGCCTCCACAAAGCCCGGACCTCAATCCCATCGAGAATTTGTGGGCGATTCTCGATGCCAGGGTTGACAAAACTGGTGTTACCAATAAAAATAACTATTTTGAAGCCCTGGAGCGCGCCTGGGAAGAGCTAGATCCACAGCACCTAAAGAACCTGGTCGAGAGCATGTCGAAGCGCCTGCAGGAGGTCCTGAAGGCCAAAGGAGGACACATCAATTATTGAAATGCTTTTATTTTACTTTAATTTATGTTTTCTGTAGCCTAAATGAAGTGGGCACTTTATTTTGTCACTGTTTTTTTTTCAACACAAATTGATTTATTTTTCTTTAAGTAAAACTCCTTTTTTCTCAGTATTCCATAAGTGAAACTTAAAAAGAATATAAAAAATAAGATAATAAAAAAAAAATACAGTGTGTTTACTTTACTTTGAACCAAGTAAATGAGAGAAATTGAAAAAACAATGAGGTGGGCACTTTATTTTGCCTATCAGTGTACTGCAACACACAGTTATTTAGGATTTTCATGAAGATTTTCCACAGAATCAAAATTCGAGTGAGACGAACTCAAAAAATATGGATGTAAGGATATATAATTCTCCATATTTTCTAAGAATTTTTTTTTTTTTTTTTTTTGAAGTAAGGTACATGACTTAGCATGACTTGGGTCCTCCCTTAGCTCAGTCGGCGAAGGCGCAGCTACAGAGTAACACCATGCTGGAGGTAACTGGGTTCGATTCCCGGTCTAGTCTAGGAATTTTTCATTAAGGAAAATTTCTGGACTCCCTGGGCATAGCGTATGATTGTACTTGCCACACAATCATACTATTGAAAAAATGGTACTTGGCATCGAATGCTTTCAATTAATAACTGTGGAAGTGCATCTAGAACACTAAGTTGAGAGCAAGCAATAAGCTTATTGTGAAAGCAATAAGCTTGAAATGCTAAAGAAGAAGAACATGACTTAGCCTGTTATGCAGCGGTCGATTCATTTTTTTATTATAGCTCATTAAGTGATTGAGGCAAAAAACTATGTTCAGCCAGTTATACTTTACTTAGACATTCTTACTATGACATTTGCTGTTCGGAACCATGGAAAGTTAACCAATAAATTGAATTAGGTTAAAAAATTTCGAAGAGTAGGGATGTAATATTGGTCTTTAAGCACCATATCGGGTCTATTCGTGGATGCAACTTCGTCTCATCATTAGGGATTCTTGGTCTAAAGAATCGTTGTTAAGTTTATTTATATTTTCTTTTTAGGCATACCACTTGAAACTATATTCGCAATACTCAGCACCAAATTTCACAAAACAAATTGAAACAAAATTACTTTATCACACTTCAATGCTTTTCCCATATGGTCTGGATGGTATGGATTTTGTTACTTACCCGAGCAAAGGTTTATACCAAAGTGATAACAACTTCTAATATCTGATTATCACTGTTTGATCACTAAATTATTATCATCCAGGCTGAATAAACAGCCAAAATAACATAAAAGAAAACAAACTAATATTCGTTGGATATCACAACATTAACTCGCTTTATAATCATTGATTTCATATTGATAACAAATTTTGTGATGTGAACAAATTCCCTGAGATAATTTCAAATTATGTTATCAACATGATATCAAATTCACCCACCGATAACTGAAGTAGGGCTTCTGGTAAAAAGCTCAATCTCGTGACATACTGGTAATATTCAGCATTTGTCAGCATGTCGGTAGTACTGAGTAACGTTCGTCAAAAATCGTCGTTAAATGTTGATAACAGATGATAATAAAATTAGTCAATGCTCATAACTAAATTTGTTATGCGATAACAGGTGAGTTCAAAATGATATTTGAGATAACAAAACTTGTTAATTATTTATTATCAGTTTGTTACTTTACTTTGCTAGGGTAGGTTTTGGTTTGGATAAGCCCTTGGAAAAATTAACCACGGCATACCCATACATTTCCATTGTTAACTATATAAACATATATCTATGTAATAACTTCATTCGGACATAGTTATGAATATAGGAAATAATGTGTCACTAAAATTGGGTCTACGGTAATCTTGTGATATCATTGTGTATTTTTCTTTATGAATAGCTTATTCATAATGTGTAAATAGTTCCTCTACATAAAGAATGCAACACCAAGCATATCGGTTCAAATCAGCCAAATGTAGGTCATTTGAAAATCATGAAGATAATTTGTTCAGCCAAACGAGTGAAAGTAGTGGAAATCGAAAATTTCACTCGAGTATATAACTATGAATTGATGAATAATTTCTCAACTGCTTCAAAATAAATCGATCATCATGATGCCAACATGAATTTCCCTATTATCGCTGGATTTATGACATTGTTGATACATAGGCCAAATGAAGGAGCTAGGCTGACATTAAATCCCGTTACCCTAGTCTCAAATCAAGAAAATCTTTAAAACATTTCAAATCTTGATTTTCTTGTGTGTTTAAAGAAAATTCATGTTAAATGCCATGTTATAGTTGAACTCGCGTGTGAATTAGTAATCATTCGTTAGACCTAAAACGAGAACTAATAAACATTAGCGAAACAAGAGTGTTATTATTTTGAAACACTGAAATAAAACAGCCGCTTTTGTCAAACTGCTATGAAGGATTTTAAATCAACTGATCGGAGCGGCACGGAATCTGAAAAACGATAGGATCTGATAAAATGATCAGGATGTTCGACCCCTTGTCTCAAACAATGATATGTGTTTATAGTATTCACAACGGAATTCCACAAAAAATCTTTAGAACATTGTATTATTCAAGCTTCACAACACTCTTGTGGAAAAACCCTTGTTTATATATAATACTTTAAAAATGCTCCCCCATAATCGCAGTTTCTAATTTAATAATCTTCAATTTTCAACCCAACATGATATTACCCGGAAAGTTTTGTTCAACTTTTGCAGGTATTTATAAAATATTATAATTGTCATTCACACAACAATGTTTTCAAAGTTTTAAGTACAATTTTTATCAGTGATTGGGTTGCAGTTCTGTTTTCATTTTCATTTTGCAGCGTCTATTAAGAGTGCAAAAACTCCATGGGAAGGAACAAGGATAGGTTATGGTGCGTGGTTAGACGTTTTGGACCGCTAAAAAGTACTGCGAAAAGAAGACCCTAAAATCACAATTGATTAGTTAGTCACAATTGATGAAATATGGCATATACCGAAAGAGAGCAATGAATTCTTAAATCTAAGCAAGAGAGATGGATGAATTCTTATATAACACTTTACATAAAGTAATTATTATCTGCAATAATACAAGAAACTACTAGAGCAGCAATGGTTCAAATGTTAAAAGATGTTTGAATTTTACAGACACGTAACATTTATAGTCGCGATTGTTTGAGTTGTGAGTCTGGGTTATTATTCCAAAACAAACCGCCATAATTAGTTGCAGTTACTTGATTGTGACATAATTCAGTCAAAATGAAGTAACTTCAACCGAATTACAACAAGTGTGCTGCTAGGGCATAGAAAACAAGCGAATGCTTATTCAACGAACGATAATCGACGATATTGATATTTTACCCTGTTCAATTGAAATCTCGTTTAGGATTTTTCTCGCATGTTATGTGATATAAAAATCATAGGTGTGCTTAACATATTGTGTGAACAGTCCTGAAAAAAATTGTAACGACTTATCGGATACGAGTGACAGGAAAATAAAAAAAATCTAATTAAGTAGGCTGATTTTTTCCCAGATGGTTTATACTTAACAAAACGTCCAATACTGTCATTCCAACTAAAAGACAATGAATGATTCTGTGCAAATGAATCTCTCGTCTCCGAACATTATCATGTGGCGATCCTTCTGGGTCGTATTTACACAGCCACTCAATCGATGAAGAGTGAATCACAAGTAGGCAGAGCTGTTGTCCATTCGACTTGCGTGGTGGAATGAAGTAATCTACAAAACGTCTAATCTTGTTCACTCACTGAGTTCCAGCGGAAGAAGCCTTTACCAATAAATTTACCGATGTGGTTGTTTCAAGCACGGATAACAATTAATAATTTTCGCCATTTTTTTCGGCAGTCACCAACATTGATTAGCACTTCAGTTATCAAAATGTCGTCGAAGAAAGAGAAGCAACGCATCAAAATTTTGCACGTGTATGGCGAAAATCCAATCTACGCCAAGTTGGCGAAGTTGTTGAATGTGGCTAAATCAACTGTTACCAACGTATAAAAAGTGTTCGGTGAACGTTTGTTGACAGCCAGGAAAGCTGGATCGGGGGAAAATCGAAAGCCGGAGGCTACAGCAACGACAAAAAGAGTTACCCGCTGTTTCGAGCTGAACCCCAACCTCTCCGTCTGAGATGTCGCTAAGAAGCTGGGAGTGGTGCCTTCAACCGTGGATAGAGCTAAAAAACTAGCTGGACTGTCGACTTACAAGAAAGTGGTGACTCCAAATCGCGACGATAAACAAATCACGTTGGCCAAGGCACGATCGCGAAAGTTGTACGCAATGATGCTGAAGAAGTTTGATTGCGTTGTACAGGACGATGAAACTTACGTCAAGGCAGACTTTAAACAGCTTTCTGGACAGGAATCTTATACAGCAACCGGACGGGGAAAGGTGGCAGTTATTTTCGCGAAGAAATATTTGGTGTGGCAGGCCATCTGTGTGGCATTGCGACCGGAACCGTCAACCAGGAAATTTATCTGAGCGAGTGCCTACAAAATCGTCTACTGCCTTTCCTGAAGCGACACAATTGTTCCGTTCTATTTTGGCCGGATTTGGCATCTTGCCATGCTGCCACCAACGTTCAAGTGGTGCTCAAGGACAAGAACCTTCCCAACACGCCAGAGCTCCGCCCAATCGAACAATATTGGTTCTGGCGTTCTGCAGCGAATAAAGTGGACAAGGAGACTGTACAAAATCTTATGGCAGGTGTTAAAAGAAAGACCCGGCAATTCGCATTCGGTAAAAAGGAATCTTAACTGAATATTTCTCCTGTATTCTGTATTAACTGAACTTGAAACAGAAAAAGAATTTGACTTATTAATAAAAACTTTGATCGACTCACCCTTTAGTCTATGTTCCAATTCAAACTGGGCCACACCTCAACTTAACTCCTATTGAAGCATTTCACCAGCCGTGCGAGGATCATGTCGTCCATAGAGACGACGTTGACACTGCTTCAAAAGGTGGTACATTTTCAAGTTTGCTTCCCCTTTCTCTCAGTCATGTTCATGTCCACTGTTTTGTATGGTTTCGTGTCGTTTTTGTCGGTTTGTTATTTAGATCGTCAGTGTCGCGTTTACAACATTAAAGCCCTTCTGTGATATGAATTTCACTCCACTCAATGTCTTGCCATTTGCAGTTTCGCCATGAATATGCGGGTCGTACTTTATATTCTTGGACTGTTTTTAGTATCCCGTGATCACTTCTATATCATAATGTTTCGAAAATTGTTTAGTCTGGCAGTTCTAATTTTCTTGTTAATGGTTCTGTTGTTAAGCAAATTCGATGCAATATGTGGATTTTCTCTTCCTTCTACGACGTTATTATTTGCGCCGTCTTAATTTGATTAGTTTATTGGCTTTCATATCCTGTTTGCTCTGTTGAGTTAATACATCGTCCGCACAAAAGCTGCGTTTTCTTCAAAACTGTGTATCTAGAACTAAACAAGCAAAATCGCCTCACGCTAAAAGACCCTGTTACAAGTATTGCATCTAGGTTTACCATTCCCATTTTCATCTCATCACTTTGCAGTTCATTCTGTTCGACGGCCATGCGATTTCTGATTTCGTACTTTTTATGCATTGTTGATTTAAATTGTTTTTATTTTTTGTTGAAAGCAAGTTACAAAAGGAATCGATTGATACATCAAACCTACATTTCCGATTTATATGAATAATGGATCTTGAGATGAATAATGGAACAGTTCCCCTATGTGGTAATGCTTTCCAAAAGTGTGCTGATTTGTAATAATAAACTTTTTCAGCTTTTTCAACTGATTTTATATGATCAAATGCAACAGTTCAACAATTTGCAAATTTTGTACATGGCCATTTATCACCATCTCAGAACTATAATGTTCCAGGATAAGAAGTACTAGAGGATTTTCAAAAGCACTTTTGAGCTGCATTTCCACTAATCTGGCAACACTTATGTGCTTCATTCCAAAATGGTTAAGAACCAGGCCAGCCCTGGGACCTGGTAAATGAAGTTAAACTACCTCAAGGTTTTGCCAGTGCCTAGGGATTAATAAGAATGTAATAATTACACAATAATTATATAGTAAAGCTTGATTCAATGTAAATCTGGACGCACTGTTTAATACACCACAGAGTCCCGGGTAGTTGGAACAAAAAACGTTTGTCAGGCATATGTTGATTGACAATAAATGTTGACATTTATTGACAAAGAAATTGGTGAAAAGTTTTTCTCGATTGATCGACGCATCTCGAAATTACGGATCATGGAACTTGAGAAAAGAAAATGTGTGCACAAACATCTAGAGAATCCTTCGTGGTCTGCCTCAAAAATAGCAAAAGTGTTAACATTCCCTAAGTCAACGGTGTGTCTTGTAATCAAACGTTACAAGGATACTCTGAGTGTGGCGCATCTATCATAAAAGTGGCACTAGGGACAAAGAGCTGAGGAGAAAGGTGTTGAGGTACGTGAAAGGCAACCCAGGTGTCTCCATACGTGATTTGGCAAAGAAATACGATTCCAACTTTTCCGCCTTTCAAGAGAAGGATATAAGTCTTTTTGTGCCAGTAAACATCCGAATCGCTCCCTGAAACAAAATTTAATGGCCAAAAAGCGAGCACGATTACTATACGAACGAGTTTTGACGAAATTGGATGGTTGTATTTTAATGGATGACGAAACATATGTCAAAATGGATTATAAACAAATTCCCGGACGAAAATTTTACCTGTCAACTGGTCGTCTCTAATTCTTTGTCAGCGTCTGCCTAACACTTTTCGATGACCTTTCTTCGATTCGAAAGGTCTGATCCCTAGCTAAATAATATGTTGTTAGAGTAATGGCTGTTAAATGTAGAATTTCTGTACCTGAACCATCCTCATCAGCCTGGGCACTGTTGTACTTCTGGCTTCAGCTAGATTGAGGAAGTGCGTGTCAAGCGTCTGTCCATTAAGGAGGTGCGGCTCTAACAGCATCTGTCCGGGCATCCAGCGGCTGAGTTAGAAACGCTGTATCGTGTCAGCTATAACTAAGGTAGAGAATACGGACGATACTTTCGGCAACGAAATAAGGACTCCGATTGGAAACTCGTTACTTGGAATGTCAGGCTCTTAAATGAACCTGTTCGAATGGGCCATTTGGCTCGTGAACTGCAGGAGGTTGGAGTGAGCGTGGCTGTTATTCAGGAGGTTCGGTGGCCTAGATCTGGAGAACGTGAATTCAGGGCGGTGGATCCCGTCACCAACACTGCGTTCAAGTATAACATCTACCACAGTGGCAGTGATAAGGCAGAACATGGAGTAGGATTCAGATGAAGCGTCTTATGAGGTGGAAACCGGTTAACGAGCGGATCTGTGTAATGAGGCTACGGGGCAAATTCTTCAATTACAGCCTGAACAATATATATGCATCGACAAACGATAAACCCGACGACATGAACGAGGCGTTTTATGAATGTATCGACAAAACCTACGGAGAGTGCCCGAAACACGTCGTGAAAATTATCATCGGGGACGCCAATGCCTAGGTCGGAAGAGAAGGCTTCTTTCAGCGACCATCGGTACGGAGAGCCTTCACATCGCTACCAATGACAATAGCCTAAGAGTAGTGACCTTTGCTGTGGCTAGAGTGATGGCCATCATCAGCACCTACTTTGCACGCAACGATATCCGAAAACCTACCTGGATGCACCCGAATAGCAAAACTTGTAACCAAATAGACAATGCTCTGGTGGATGGCCGCCTTTTCTCTGATGTCATCGATGTGTGGACTTTCAGAGGCTTAAACATCGACTTAGATCACTATCTCGTAGCCAGTAAGCTTCGAGCGCGGTTGTCAACCGTGGCAAACACGAAAACTCAGCGACGGCTACGTTTCAATATCCAGCGGTTTTCAGCAAAAAATGTGGCAGATCAATACCGTCAGAAGCTTGATGAGCCGATAAGGGGAATCGATGTAGACGAACATCTCAACAGTCAGTGGAAGTCAATCTACGGAGCGGTGAGCACAACAGCGCGGGAAGTGATAAATACTGCTCAAAGACGACCCAGAAACGGTTGGTTCGACGAGGAGTGCCAGCAGGTGATAGATGAGAAGAACGCTGCCAGAAGCCGGATGTTGGTGTCGGGTACCCGGTGGAACAGAGAGCGGTACAAAGAAGCAAGGGCAGCCGAGAAAAGAGTTCACAACAGAGAGAAAAAAACAATTTTTGCAATCTTTCAATCTTTCTTCGATTGTTTGTACACACTCTGTTATTGTAACCTATATGGGAGAGAAACTCTCTCCATTTTGGGTTTATTTTTATGCACAACGTCTGATGATTACTCAATTTTTTTTTATATATTTTTTTTCAACACTATCAACACATTCTCTTCATATTTTTCAGTTCTAGCAAACATTACTGTCAACTCTTGGGGCCTCATGGTGATGAGCGAACATCTCTTTCTACATCATTTAAAATAGTTTTATTGTAATTTGTTCTGGGAAATTTTATGCTGAGTGTAGTATGAAATGGAATGCCTTGAGAGATTATAAAGAGCAAACTTTATGGCGATACTTTTGAATAAGAATCTTCTAATGATGAGACGAAGTTGCGTCTTTAATGATGAGAAGAATAGACCAAATGTGGTGCTTATAGACCGAGATTACATCCATACCCGACAAAACTTTGCGACTAAATAAAGTTAATTGGTTGACTTTCCATGGTTCAAAACAGACAACATCTTATTAAGAATGTCCTAGCGAAGGTATAGCTAGTTGAATATCGTTTCCAGCTACATTTTTTAGTTCTTTCATTATCGATTTCCAGCCCTGGGCTGGTTCATCTTCCGTCATAGTCACTCAAATACCGTTAGGATATTTTCGTTACATTTCCTGGGGTGAGATTTGAACTCGTGACTTGGGCGTGAGAAGTATATATGTTAATCTCTACGCCGGGGTCGGCCCCGTTTCCAGCTAAATTACTTAAGGAACATTTACCCTATTTTTAACCCTAATGTGTTCGACAAAAAAATAACACCTTTATGTGATCGACAGGGTACCCGGGTACCCACCAAATTCAAATGATTATAACTATGGATATTATTGATCGATTTCAATTCTTTTGGCACCGTTAGATTCAAAAACTCATACGCTTTAGTAAAATTATCAGCAATTACCATTTGAATTTATCCGGTTCCCGTGAATCCGGGTTTCCGGGGCTAAGCAAATTAATCAATGTGAGTAAACAAATGTTAATCTGTCAACACAGACAAATAGACATAACTCTTGCAGTTTCTTCAACGATTAGGCCTAAAACGGTCAATTCAAATGTACCTTAGTTGGTAGTATCGCCACAGATGGCGCACATAGTGTATTCTATTATGTTTGACGTTAGCACGCTACCCATATCTGTTCAGCTTTATCACCCATCACAGTGTGCTCAACAGATGGCGCAGGTGTGTTAGTGATGATGATTTGTAGTGAGAAATTGTCAATGGTTATTTCTGTTTGTCTGTGATATGAATGCTAATAAATTAATTGAGATGGGTCAACATAAATATATAAACATTTTAATAAAAATCTCACGTTGTTATGAACTTTTATGGTAATTGTTGATGCTGCTGATCGAAAGTTATGCAGAAAAAATGCAAAACTACCAATTTTGAAAAAAAGTTTAGAGGGGACGAAAGGGGACAATTGATTTTGCATAAATCTTGTAGATGGAAGTTTTTACTTTCAGTTCAGGTATATTGTGTTTGCAAATATTTGCAAATAAGTGAGTTAGATATCTTGACAAAACGTATGTTTTTACACTTCATCACCTACAACTTTTTTCAAACAATAACTAGCAACCATCTACAAGATGATTTTCAAACTGTTCAATCTGTAAAAAAAAACTGAAATAAATCGACACATAGATGAGATAGAAGTTCAGTTTTTCAGCAAAGTTTCATTAAATTAAATTATCTACAATTCGGTAGGAGCAAAAATTCCTCTAAATCATAAGAATAAAAAGTTAGAATTTTTATTATGAACATAAAAGGACCATCCTAGGCAACACTCAAACCAAAAGATCTTATTTTTAAGATTAAATCTTCTAAACACATCATATGTCTAGAGTTAATGGTTTTCGAGTTATCGATTTTTGTCGCGAAATTTGGCTACTCGTACCATAGTGCATTGCCAGGATTTCCTTCTAAACATGAAAATGGCCAGTTGAGGCCAAACGAAAACCTGTTCCGGAGAGACAGGTCCGAGGACAAATCATCAGATGGCCACAAAACGTTGAAAAATATCGTACTGGCGAAATTTCATGAATTTCGATACGCATATTTGCAGAGTTTCCTTTTAAGTTTGTTCATGGCCACTCGAGGCCCCACAGAACCTGTTCCGGAATAACCGGCCGGGGACAAATCATCAAAGGACCACTAATTGTTGAAAAATATCCTGCTGGCAAAATTTCATTAATTTTGATACCCATATTGCCAAGGGTTTCCTTCAAAATATGTTCGTGGCCACTCTAGGCCCCACGGGAACCAGTTACAGAATGGCCGTTGCAGTTACAAGTCGGCATATGGCCCACAATCGAATAGAAATAGTTTCTAGGAATTATTCCAAAGATTTTGATATCCATTCCCGGAAATTCGATAGATGTTTCCAAATAGTGTCTCCGTACCGGACCACTGCCCCGGAAACCCGGATTTATGGGAACCAGATGAATTCCAATGGTCATTGCTAATAATGTCCCTTAAGCGAATGAGTTTTTAAATCTAACGGTGCCAAAAGAACTAGAATCGGTCAATAATAGCCAGAGTTATAATCATTTGAATTTTGTGGGTACCCGGGAACCCTATCGATCACTTATAATCACTTAAATCGAAGTCCTCCCCTTCGGCCCCCCTTGCGCAGTGGTCGGAGATGGTCAAATCACGAACTTAATTGTATAACGCCTTAAATGTTAACTTTAACCAAAAAGTGTCTGCAGACGAATTGTTTAAATATGTGTTGCACATAGTTTGGTAACTTCAAAAAAATTGCATCGCCTACTATGAAAAAAATAAAAAACTAACTTATTTTCCTTAATAGATAGAAAGATATTGTTTCGGGCAAAGTTGTAGATCTACTCAAAATATGAAACTTTGTTCAGGACAAATAAATTCTATGTCAAGTAGTCTTGGAGATATAATTCGTTTTTTTTGGACATTTTTTTTAAAATTAGTTTTCATTACTTAACTTTTCAGATATACATTTTTATGCAATTTATGATCGGAACAAATGTAAACAACATAAAATCACATGTTCTGATGAATACAGCATCTTGATTAATGAATTACTCACAAAGTTAGAGCACTTTTTAACTTAATTTTACCGCAACTTTGACTGCATATAGGGAAGAATGTGGCAAATCGGGAACCAAGAACCGTTGCTTATATACTACCGAAGCTTAGACTTAGTACTTTGATGTTGTGAAGGTTTTGTTAGCGCCAATTCATATATGAATGAGTAAGATCACGTTGAATGATCGCATGTTTTTGACTTTTTCTATACAGAAACGAGCATGTCACCTAAATTTTGCAAGACAGCATGAACATTTGAGAACCAGATATGATCAAATATAGTCATAGTCATAATCAATAATGTTTTTAGGGTATTCAGAGGTGTTTGTATGGGAAATTGTGTGAAAGTGTATTGCATTTCATTTAGAATCTTTATCTTATAAGACAAGTAACACAATTTTAATGAGACGACTAATATAACTCTTCGTGAAAAATCTAATATGGATAAAAAAAACCTTAACCTAAAAACCTTAAAAACCTTCGATCAATGAAGCTCGAAATAAACGGTCTTCTAGTCCGGGTCTATTAAAGACAGCATATGACCATGATCGATTTTTTTGAAGTTACCAAACTATGCGCAACACATATGTAAACAATTCGTCTGCAGACACTTTTTGGATAAAGATAATATTTAAGGCGCTATACAATTAAGTTCGTGATTTGACCATCTCTGACCACTGTGCCTTGCTACTAAACGAAATGTTTTTATGCAAAAAGTTGCCTTCTTACTTTTATTAAGATGTCACTGAATTTCAGCTTCCTGTCTTAAAATAAACTATGAAATTTCATAATGTGAAACATGAGAAGGTACCCGGGTACCCTGTCGAACAGGGTTAAGTATTATAAAAATATATTAATAAATATACATATTTGTCATTGGAAAGTATTATCAACTTGTTCATAATAAATCGTTTTGCTTGGGATAATCACAAGAATTTGAAATTATTGTTAACAGTATCATTTCAAAGTAATTCAATCAGTGTGAATATAAAGAACATCCCCAAAAATCTAGTTCAGTTCAAACATGGTGGGAAATTTCGTCATACATTTCGTAAATCCTTGTTGAGTATGCCAGCATATTACAACAACATTACTCGCCGACGAACTATGTTAATTTTCCATATTGGTCGATAACATAAAACAAATTGGAACTTGTGTATTGAAAAAAATATTTGTTTGGTAACAGACATGAGGTGACTTATTCAGTAGTAGTAGTGGACTCATTTATCAGTTACTCATATAACAGCTCAAATTACAAAATATGATGTATTATGAAGTTTTAGAGCATGTTTATTTTTACATATGTATCGAAGAGTGCGATCTCTAAAGCGTTATAACACTAGTAACCGTATTGCATACTAAATACAATCATTTAGTTAGTCTCGCTGTTACTAGCGCACTCACATCATGCATATAAGTTTACGAACATTGTAATGCAGGGAAAACATTAAGCACTACGGTTTCGTCATACGTCATATTATAGAATATGCTACCGACAAGTAAATCTCATACTAAACGATTCGTCTCACTTTTGCTAAGAACATTCTTTAATGATTGGCAGGTCAAATTTCATTAAGACTGACCTGGTTTTGCTCAAATGAATGGTGCTCATGTCACCTCGTTTGCTCATTATGCCTCTATACAACTGCATGAAAGTCAAATCCCATTATTGTTTTCTTCTTTCGATTTTGTAAATTCAAATGTAGGTAGATTCGTAGCTGTTTTGCTGTCAGCAAATTAGATGACTGCTTTTCTTCAATAATTCCCTGAAAGACGTTGGAGCATAAGTGCAGCTAATGCATCTTACATTCGGTACCCTCTTTAACCGAAAAAATACAAACAGGTACAACACCGTTTCGTGGGCTGGTATGAAAACAGCTGCAGCAATTGATAGGTAGGCATGTAAATGTATTATGCTGGGTAGCAATCGAATGTTTCCTCTTGGAGGCTGCAAACCGCATCGACTTTCAACAAGGTCGTACCGGTAAACTGGAAGAATGAAACAGAAATTATTCTTCTTTCGATCCTAACTGCAATAGCATCGTAAAAGAGAAGAAGCATATCTATTCACACTTACCATCGACCACAGCTTTGTATGCAAACGTGTTCACTCACACACAGTTGCTTCAGAATTAAAACCATGTTCTAACCATTTTCATACAGCTGAATCAGCTGATGTCAATTGGTGTTCAGTTAACAAAAAATTACTTCGATATGGGTTTGAGCAAGTGTTGCTTATTACTCTCATTATGATTTTTTTAATATAAGGTATACTTAATCGCTACACAACGAATATCCATAGTTGAATTAGAGCTTATTCAGACAAGATAGTTCAGCATTATTCAGTTAAAATGGTTTTCAATTCCCAGATTAATATTACAACTGTGATAAATAAACGGTCTTCAAGTATAAACATTCCTTTAAGGATTAACAACAAACCGAGAATAGCATGTTGAAATTGCAAATTGCTTTAAATGATGCTAGGAATTAAAACTTACGATAACAATTCGCAGTGTACTTCTACCAGCAATGCCAGATCGATCGAATGATCGTTTTTTATAATTGATTAAATTTCTTCTTGTCACTGTATGTGGGTTTGAAATTTTTTTTTTTTTGTTAAACAATGTTCTTCGACTTTCAAATTTGAACAAATGTGTTCTTTACGCATATTATTATTACGGCCCTAGAATATATCTGACATCACTGATTACTACTGCTGAAGTCGCAGGAGGCACACAATAAAATACACGTTATGTTTATTATGAGCGAAGAAAATCATAAACAGAGAACTACATGTAGCATGCAGCACCACTTGCAGCATCCCAGGAGTCGCTGCGGGACGGGAAGGCTTCCGGGGCCGGAACGTGAAGTGCTATTAGATGCAATTTCTTACACCCCATTTCCGGTGTTGGCTCATGGCGCGTACGGATATAATGAAATGCAGCATGCCCGGTTTCTGAGCAGAGGCGGTATGCACGGAATCTGTACGACAATGTCGAGTGCTGTCCTCCATTTCTGTTCTGAAGGGGAAACTTTGTGCACTGCTGGCTGCCATAAAACTCAATTGATGTAGCAGAAGTGCTCTTCTTCTTTAGAAGTTATCTCTTGTTTGGGGGAAGTTTCTAGGTGGTAGGAAGTTTGTCCGTGGTTTTTGGCGTGGTTGGTTTATTGCTTACATCCATTTGCGCTTACCGACTTGAGTATGGGGCTGGAACTGTTCATTGTGAAGTTTAATTGCAAATAAATGATTGCATGCTATAAACATATAGCCAAATCATGCCAAACATAAACAATTAGTTAAGATTGGATTTTTTTTCTCAAGCTAAGAAAAAAGTACCCAAAATTAAGAGGAAACAGAACGGGTTTCAAAACGGCAGCCTCGCTGATTTCAAGATGCAAACCTGAGTTTACTAGATAATGATTAGAGTACAAATGCAATTACATGTGCAATCATGCGAAAAGCAGACGATTGCAGATTCATTATGGCGATTAGCTAAAATCCAAGAGGGTCTGTCGTCACATCCGAAATAGGGAGGTGAAATTATTAGAAAGAGACAAAAAATAGGAAAAACTACGCGTCGTCCCGTATCATCTTCATAAGAGGCTTTTATAACATTAACAACATGGTTGCCAGTCAGACCCTGGTAATGTGAACTTTTGTACAATGTTGGATTGTAAGATATGTGACTTGAATGTTGGATGAAAGATCTTATATGAATAAAATCTTATCGGAATATGAAAAAGAATAATTCTAGACAAAATTGTCAAACGGTCCAAAGTAACAATTGTAAACAATGACTTAAAACGTAAATTTCCTGGAAATGCCAGGTTGCGAACATCTATATCCACTACCGACGGGAAGGTAATAGCTCCCTGTATCTGTTCCTGGTGCTATTTTGTTTGTGGGAACAAGCAGATCCCAGAAATATACGCTAGAAGTCAATGTTTACAAATGTTTCTTTTGACCTTTTGACTATTTTGTCTAGAATTGTGGCAGTTATGGCCCTAGGGTAGATCTACCAAATATAGAGCTCCTTAAAATTGTGTCTTTAACAGTATCAAATTAGTACTTGGTGCATTTCAATGTTTCTAGCCCTTCTGCATCATTTTGCGTGGGGAAGCTACATAAATGTTTTCTGATGCGTGACAAGTAAGCATACTTATAGTGTGCTTCTGGGACGTGACGACCGTGTACGCAATGCGCAAGGAAAGTCAGCTAATACATGAGTTCTAGCCAGGATTGCCACATTATTTTTCGTTCCCGTCTTTTATTTTTACCAACAAAAATCTTCTTTATCTGTGTTTAACTGCAGAAAATATAAATATTATATTTTGCCGAAGGACATTGAATAAAAAGAGAATTTATTCCCTTCGAAAGGATATTTTCAGAAATATTATGAAATATTATTGAACTTCATTACTCTACCAACATTTTTCCTTTTGTTTGTACACTGATAGGCAAAATAAAGTGCTCACCTCATCGTTTTTTCAATTTTTCTCATTTACTTGGTTCAAATTAAAGTAAACACACATTGTTTTTTTTATTATCTTATTTTTTATATTCTTTTTAAGTTTCACTTATGGAATACTGAAAAAAAGGAGTTTTACTTAAAGAAAAATAAAACAATTTGTGTTGAAAAAAAAAAACAGTGACAAAATAAAGTGCCCACTTCATTTAGGCTACAGAAAACATAAATTAAAGTAAAATAAAAGCATTTCAATAATTGATGTGTCCTCCTTTGGCCTTCAGGACCTCCTGCAGGCGCTTCGACATGCTCTCGACCAGGTTCTTTAGGTGCTGTGGATCTAGCTCTTCCCAGGCGCGCTTCAGGGCTTCAAAATAGTTATTTTTATTGGTAACACCAGTTTTGTCAACCCTGGCATCGAGAATCGCCCACAAATTCTCGATGGGATTGAGGTCCGGGCTTTGTGGAGGCCATTCCAGCGGTTTGATCCAACAAGACCGGAAGAAAGACTTGGTCTTCTTGGCAGTATGCTTCGGGTCGTTGTCCTGCTGGAATACGAACTTCTCTTCAAGGCCCGTCTGGATCAGCGAAACCTCCAGATTTTCTCGCAGGATGTTGATGTAAGAATCTGCCGTCATTATCCCGTCGATTTTCACAATGCTTCCCACTCCACCCCACGAAAAACACCCCCAGACCGTCACATTTCCTCCTCCATGCTTCATCGTGCCTTGGATGTGGCGCTCCTGAAGCTCCTCTCCCGATCTGCACCAAACACGAACCCGCCGCTTTCGGTTAAACAGCTCGAATTTTGATTCGTCCGTCCAGAGAACCGTTTTCCAGAACTCTAGGGGCTTATCAGCATGCTCCTTAGCAAACTTAAGCCGTTTGGCTTTGTTTGCCTTGCTGATAAATGGGCGCTTCCGGGCAAGTTTGCTATTGAACCCCTGTGCTACGAGATGGCGACGAACAGTTCGACCGGAAACTGATAACTGAAGGGTTTCCTGGATCTCGCGGACAGTTACCTTCGGGTTCTTCTTGACTTCGCGCATGATCTTGGTGTCCGTTCTCGCATCCGTTTTCCGCTTCCTGCCTCTGCCAGGGCGATCCACCACTGATCCAAACGTTTTAAGCTTCAGAAGAATTTTGCCAACCGCTGCCTTACTGATACTGTACTTCTCAGCGACAGCCCGGTGCGATTCACCGTTTTGCACATCACGAACGACCAATTTTCGGATACACAAGGGAATTGCTTTCGAAAGCACTGCGTTCTCCATTTTTTTCAATTGAATCAAATGCGATCACGTATACAAATGCACCAGGTTGAGCCGTTTGCTTCAAAACATGTCAAAATATCAAAACATAAACAATCGAGGGGTCTTCCAATGGAAATTTATCGAAAACATATCGATTTTTGAAGTGGGCACTTTATTTTGTCACTGTTTTTTTTTCAACACAAATTGATTTTTTTTTCTTCAAGTAAAACTCTTTTTTTTTCAGTATTCCATAAGTGAAACTTAAAAAGAATATAGAAAATAAGATAACAAAAAAAAATACAGTGTGTTTACTTTAATTTGAACCAAGTAAATGAGAGAAATTGAAAAAACGATGAGGTGGGCACTTTATTTTGCCTATCAGTGTATAATTTTTTAGCTTTTTCGATAATCTGCGAAGGAAAATAATTAGTCGTGAAACTTTGAGTACGATACCTAGAAAATCATCAGTGGAAGTTATTCTGAATTCAGTTTGATAAAATTTTATAACAGACAGTCATATTACAACGCAAATAATGGATTTTTGTACGAAATTGAGTACCGCAACAATAGGCTCATTAAAATTCTATCATCTTGTTTGAATAAACATCTTTTGCAAGTTGATTTAAATTGTTTCTTCCAAAACGTCTATTATGAAGTCTATTAGAACTTCGAAAGCAAAAGAGGTCGGCTAAATAAAAATTGTCGAACTTGTTAAGCAGTGCCACTTTTGAATATGTTTACTCACAATGTGTAATTCGTGAGTTTTCTTTATTAACCTTTCTATGATTTGGGGTCAATTTTGACCTATGGCACAACTTCATGTACGCTATCTTTTTTTTTATTTTTAAACCAATCGAGCTGAAAGTTTCAGACTTTTAATATAAACGGATTTTTTTTTGCATCAAAATCTGTTTTGAAAAATCAGTTTAAGGTGGTTGTACAAAAAAATGACACATAAGACACATAAGTGACACATTGAAGAAAAAAAACTGGTTCCGGTAAAATTGTTGCCCGGGAATCTGCTACAAAGGGAAGAAAGTTTTAAATAAGCTGTATTAACAGAAATGCATATAAAACATTCAAAACTCATTGTAGAGCATTGGCGTCTTGAGCAAAGTTTCTCAGTGTGTAACGAATCGTCTTATGATATTATCATACCTTATCTTACCAATCAGACCAAGGCCGATGTGGCCTCTGCTGTACACAGAAGTTGTCTCCATTGCAATCGGTCCATGGCTGTACCTCGCCAGCCTCGCTGTCTGCGAAGAGTCCGCAGGTCCGCCTTCTACTTGATCTATCCACCTTGCTCGTTGCGCGCCTCTTCTTCTTGTACCCGTCGGTTCGTTTTCGAGAATCATTTTAACAGGGCTGTCGTCTGACATTCTTACGACATGCCCAGCCAATCATAGTCGACCGATTTTAGCGATGTGTACGATGTGAGGTTCTCCCAGCAACTGGTGCCATTCGTGGTTCATTCGTCTCCTCCACGTTCCGTCTTCCATCTGCACTCCACCGTAGATCGTACGCAACACCTTCCGTTCAAAGACACCAAGGGTGCGCTGGTCCTTCGCTTGCAATGTCCATGTTTCGTGGCTGTAGAGAACTACCGGTCTAATTAATGTTTTGTAGATGGTCAACTTTGTTCGATCTTAACGTCCTTCGGAGTCCAAAATTGGCACGATTGCCAGCCATAATGCACCTTAGTATCTCTCTGCTGGTTTCGTTATCGGCGGTCAGCAATGAGCCCAGATACACGAATTCGTCTACTACCTCGATTTCATCACCGTCGATCTGAGCACGTGGTAGGAGGCTAACATTGTCTTCTCGTGAGCCTTTTCCCTATGATGATACTATCATATTGGTCTCAAATCGCGCTGAAGAGATTGTCGTCTTTTGATATTATAATATAAATTCAAGATCTTGCCACTGAGAAAGCGCTGCAGTCCATCTTAGCTAAATGAAGCTCTAGAGAAATGCCGTCTTGAATGAAGTTTGTCAAATGAAGCTCTACAGTATGCAATTTGTCATATTTTTTTATTATTATATTAATTCCAGATCATGCCGCAGAATTAGCGCTGCAGCCTATCTTTGCTCAATGAAGCTACATAGAACACACATCTAAGTTAGAACAAAATGTCTTCTACAAATTGTGTACGAATTCAAATTTAAATACGTTAATACCTCGTTAAAAACACTAACGCCACACAAACAGCATGTTGCGTTAGCCAATGGTGCATACAAATACACTACAAGTCCAGAACAAATTCCCGTTATCAAAAATTTGTAACAAAATAAGTAGTGCATAGGAAAAAAGTTGTAAACGCTTACGTTATTAGAAATTTATTCTCTTTTAAGGAAAAATATAAAAAAAATGTGATAGATCTGACGAGAAAGGTCTATTGCCGACATTTTACATGTTCAATAGTTTTGGCAGAAAATGCAGCTCTCTAGAGAATAATTCAGCAAAAACAGACTTCAGCACCACAATTGTGGCACGATTTGACAAATCTGACAACATCAAATGACTGCATTTTACATACCCGCATAATCACAAACCATTCTTGGACCGTTTCCCTTATTGTTGACGACCGTTTCCGTTATTGTTACGACATTTACTCTGACAACTATAAACTAACAATCTAACAACCAACAAGGTTTTTTTTTGTGGCTTCACAGTGGTAGCAAGCTTTTACTTTTTATCTAAACTGGACCCTATTATTGGTAAAATTCGCTTCTATAAGCCTCTATTTTAAATCAACACACAGACGATCCTAGGCCATGGTGCCCATTTGGTCACTGTTTTTATCGTGATGATTCAAATAGTTTCAATGAAATAGATCAGCATTCAGGTATTATGTATGTTTTTGTCCATGTTGAGTTTTCGTCAGTCTACTGTGTATTTTTGTGTCTTTTCTTGTTCATAATAATTTGTACGTGGTTATGGTCTGTTATTGTGTTTGATTTTTATTTGTTTCCAGGATTCAGTTAGAAAATATTTATAAGCACGTCTCATGTGTCCGAAATCCCTTTGTAACCCTATTTATTTTTGTTTTTGAAGAGCTTACCTCAAAGATGCGGATCCAGAATACTTACTACCTGAACCGTGTGCTGGGATGTCTGATCAGGTGCTTGAATTTCACAACCGCTCGCGGCCATGATGGTTGCAAAATCGCAGGCAGAGAGTTAATAACATAAAAAAAAAGAAGAGAAAGAAGATTTTCCTTTGTGGCATGCAAGGTGTATGTGAGATTATTGGTGATATTCTCACAACGACTTTTCGTTTCTTTGACTAAAAAATTCTAATTACTGTACTGGAACCAAACCAAACATAATCAGATCCTTCAATTCTAACCCAGCCAACAACAAAAAAATATATGCAATATAGCTGATTGCACATCTTTGGGAATTCGGGAGCTTCTGATTGAAAGATAGAGTTCGCTTTGTTGATCAAGGGCCATATGTAGCTCAAGAAGTGGAGAAGGGGCTGCGTCATCGGAACATTAAGATGACAGAGAATGTGCTGTGCAGTTTTATTGTTATCGTAGTTGAATTGGAACAAAAAAAAAACAACACGAGCTCCGAAAACCGTTCCAAATCTTTTAGATAAGTGACTACAACGATAGCCATCTGGTGGCAGGATGCAGAACTTTCAAAGGCTTCAATTTAAAGATACTTTGAATCATCTGGAATACCGTAGATCGTTTGGGCCTGCAGGACAAATAACTTTAGACATCTTGCATCAACTGTTCCAGGTACTGAGGTAGACATAGTAGTTGAATGATAATATTGATAATTATAGTTTCAGTAAAAGTATTTGAATGTTTGTAAATATAGTATAATTATTATATATACTTTATTTTGAGTGTATTTTCATAAACGTACTTATTACTCGCAAGAATGATATTCAGATGGAAGCGTGTGAAAAATAAATCAAAGTAGGTGAATGTGCATAACCGATTCAGTTATCTGACGGATTTCTAAGAGCACAGTTGAGCGTGTATAATGTTTAGACGATTGACCGAGGCTGGAAATCTCGGTCAGGTCACGACAGGTACAATGGCAGCTTTTCGCATGTATAGCTTGCACAAAGAGCCAGAGTACATTTGATAATTATCCAATGAGGACAGTCGGGTTTCAGCAGCTTCTTGACTTGCTCTTGTCAGAACCCATCATTATCGAAGCACCATCTGATCCGAAACCCATAAGCCTTTTCTTTTTGTAATCCCCGCCATTGATCTGGAACTATTTGACCATTACGAAAAATAAATGTATAGGTTTTCGCACAGCAAGATTATATTAGAGACTAGCTGAACCAAGTGCGGGCATTGTTACGCTTGCAACTAAATTAATAAAAAAATAATAGAACTGGTGCGTTTATTGTTGTTTTTCAGAATAAGTTTTGTTAATTCTTTTTCGTTTGCGAATGCAATCATAGAGTTAACTTTTTTTTATTATGTTTTTATTTTTATTTTTGTTTGTGTTTTTAATGTAAACCTCCACGGATCCATTAAAGTTTAAAATATCGATGTTCAATATGAAACATAAAAATTATTTAAAATAAATAGAAATCATGTTTCGAACAAAAATAACCATTTTTGAATCAAATTCAAAGCATGTTAATTTCAACAATACATTCATCGAGTAGGCGAATTTGAACGTGTACTTTCCCCTCCAGAATGTGAGGGCAAGGCAAGCTTTCTACGCTCGCAACATGAGCCAATCGTCACATTAATCGGTAGGTTATTTGCTCGATTTTTGGAACCTGTTAGCATTCAAACCAAATCCAGAATTAGAATAACAGAACAGCAGAATCCAAATATTATTGAAAAACAATAATAATTATTATTCTTGTATCCGACATTTAAAATAAACATAACTTGTTTTTTATTTCAAACATCGATGTCACTTGGTTTTAAACATAAGATATGTTTTAAATAAAGCAAGTTTATGTTTGCGGCCAGAATAAACAATGTTTTTGTTTGAAGTTACCTGGAATATGTTTGTTATGACGGTTTTTTTCTGCATGTCGGATCGGTAGTTTCTACCATAGTTTTTATTTCTGTGTAGAAGCATTTCATAGGAAAAAATCATCAAACTTTTCCGTATCAAGTCAGTTTGAACGTAATTTCCTCTTCCATAACCTTAGATTAACTTCTTGTGCACACTGTAGCACTGAGTGTAGCTCAAGCATCCCCCTTTCTTTACCAAGAAGGGGTTCAAATTTGTATCAGAAACATTTCTTGCCTCCAAAAAAATCCATATGCCAAATTTGGTTTTATTTGCATTATTAGTTCTCGAGTTAAAGGGTGATACGGTCAAAATTTGGTCAAGGGAAAACGCGTGTAAGTCGGTGAAATCGTTTATTTAAAAAATCAAATTAAATTTCTTTTTCAAGTTCAATTAGTATAAAATTCAGGAAAAATATTCAGTTAGGCTTCCGCTTTTCCAAATCCGAATTGCCGGGCCTTTCGCTTGACCCCTGCCATCAGATTTTGTACAGCCACCTTGTCCACCTTCTTCGCCGCAGAAAGCCAGTTTGCCTTGAACTGCTGCTCGTCCTTAGCAGTTTTTTTGGTCTTCTTTAGGTTCCGCTTGACAATAGCCCAGTATTTCTCAATTGGAGCTCTGGCGTGTTGGGAGGGTTCTTGTCCTTGGGAACCACCTGCACGTTGTTGGCGGCGTACCACTCCATGGCCTTTTTACCGTAATGGCAAGATGCCAAATCCGGCCAAAACAGTACGGAACAACCGTGTTTCTTCAGGAAAGGCAGCAGACGTTTATTCAAACACTCTTTCACGTAAATTTCTTGGTTGACAGTCCCGGAAGCTATGAAAATGCCGCTTTTCAAGCCACAGGTACAGATGGCTTGCCAAACCAGATATTTCTTTGCGAACTTTGACAGTTTCGTGTGCTTGAAAATATCTGCTACCTTTCCCCTTCCTTTTGCCGTATAAAACTCCTGTCCCGGAAGCTGCTTGTAGTCGGCTTTGACATAGGTTTCGTCGTCCATTACCACGCAGTCAAACTTCGTCAGCATCGTCGTGTACAGCCTCCGGGATCGCGCTTTGACCGTCGTATTTTGTTTATCATCGCGATTTGGAGTCACTACCTTCTTGTAAGTCGATAGTCCGGCTCGTTTTTTGGCTCGATGCACGGTTGTAGACGATACACCCAGCTTATTTGCGGCATCTCGGAGAGATAGGTTAGGGTTTCGCTTGAAACTACCGGCAACTCTCTTTGTCGTCTCAGCGGCTTCCGGTTTTCGATTTCCCCCCGATCCAGACTTCCTGGCTGTCGACAAACGTTCCCCAAACACTTTAATTACATTTGTAACGGTTGATTTGGCAACTTTTAGCGATTTTGCCAACTTTGCGTGCGAGTAGCTCGGATTTTCGCGATGCGCGAGCAAAATTTTGATACGCTGCTCTTCTTGCTTGGACGGCATTTTGACAACTGAAGAGTGAATTCCAAAATCAAAATAGGAGCAACATTCTATACACACACACCTTCAAAATGAGGGGTGTTCAGGTTTTTTAAATGCAAAATTGAAAGAAATACGTCAAGTTGATATTAACCAAATTTTGACCGTATCGCCCTTTATGCAGAAACTTCTTTTTCATTTGTATGGGAGTCCCCTTGACCAAAGAAGGGAAGGGATTTTAACTATCATAAGACAGACAGACAGACAGACAGACAGACAGACAGACAGACAGACAGACAGACAGACAGACAGACAGACAGACAGACAGACAGACAGACAGACAGACAGACAGACAGACAGACAGACAGACAGACAGACAGACAGACAGACAGACAGACAGACAGACAGACAGACAGACAGACAGACAGACAGACAGACAGACAGACAGACAGACAGACAGACAGACAGACAGACAGACAGACAGACAGACAGACAGACAGACAGACAGACAGACAGACAGACAGACAGACAGACAGACAGACAGACAGACAGACAGACAGACAGACAGACAGACAGACAGACAGACAGACAGACAGACAGACAGACAGACAGACAGACAGACAGACAGACAGACAGACAGACAGACAGACAGACAGACAGACAGACAGACAGACAGACAGACAGACAGACAGACAGACAGACAGACAGACAGACAGACAGACAGACAGACAGACAGACAGACAGACAGACAGTCAGACAGACAGACAGACAGACAGAAATTCATTTTTATATTAATATAGATAGCTAACAAAAAATCACGTTCGAAATAACAATGCTTTGAAAAGCAAAAATAACTATCGAGAACATTATTCTACCAATGGCTCTAACTTCCCAAAATACCTCTGCTTGAATGCATGAAAATGCTTCTCAATTGATTACGTACTTCACGCATCAAAAACATGATTAGTTAAATGTACTTCTCAATTGAAAGAACAGGATTTTGTATAAATCCCTGCAGGAAATTTGCGGGGCTTTGAAATAAACACTTCTCCAACGGAATACTTGAAGAAATTTTTGAAGTAATTACTAGAGAACTATATATATACAGGGTGTCTCACTACAGGTGTCGCTAAAACAAAATGGGATTACAACAAAACATATCAACCAAATCATAGCATTAATTTTTCATTTGAAAGATACATGTTATAGAAATAAACCATATTAAATCAATTCGAATCTCTCGCCCTTTTCCTTGATAACTTTGCGCAAACGCTTTGTAAACCCATCGCAGCTGGCACGCACGATTTCCTGAAAAATTTGGTCCAAATATCAACCAAATGTTTCTTGAGTCGATCTAAAGTAAGCGTTTTCGTAGGGCCTATATGTTGAAGCATATAACCCCAAACAAAGTAGTCAAGTGGGTTGAGATCCGGTGAACATGCAGGCCATTCTTCGCTTGTGATGAAATCGGACAAATTTTCCGCGCAACTTGCTTGTGTCTTCTTTGCCTTGTGAGCTGGAGCTGAGTCCTGTTGGAAACAATAAGGTGTATTTCCATACAGCGTTGAAGCATGAGAAAGCAGATGGTTCTTCAAAACCGTCTCGATGTAATATACAGTGTTAATTTTTACGTTAGGTTCCATGAAATTAAGAAGGAGTTTTCTTTTTTGTGAAACGGTGCCCCAAACCATGATTTTCGATACATTCTGATAGCGTTCTAAAACTAGTTTATCTCTTGGGATATTGGCAAGACTTTTGCCATACATACGATCATTTTGTTGATTTTGACTGTGCTGAAGGAGGAAGAACTTTTCATCCGAAAATAAAATCTCGCAGTCACCGTGCCGAACCAAAAGATTTTTGCTTCTTTGGACCCTGGCTAACTTTGACGCTCCGCCAACCCGTGAACCCGTTGTTTCTTGTACGGTTTGTATTCCAGATCATGTCTGAGGAGCCGGTTCATTGAAGTAGGGGACATTTAAAATTGTTTGCTCAATTTACGGCCAGATGCGGCCGGATTACGGCTTATTCGCTCCCTCACACATTTGATCTTTTTCTTCGTTCTGGCAGTTTTTCTGGCAGCTCCTTTGTGTTGAATATGGACTTTTCCAGGTTCTTTGAACCGTTCAAAGTTACGAAAAACAAAACGCTTACTCACTCCGAACTGCTTAAGGCTATTGAATATCTAACACGGTCTAAGCTTTTGCAAATGTAATTTTAAAACTTGCTCCCGTTTGGCTTTCATGGTAGCTGATAAATATAAACAAACGGAATCGTTTATTTATCTTCAGCGTTAAGCTGTTAAAAGAATACACTCAAAACGGGTATAATCAATTGCGCTGTTAAAATTATCCAGCTGAAATAAACCAAGACTGAAAAAAGGTGACACCTATTGTGAGACAGATTGTAGGAGCGCTTGCAGACATCCTAGACGAACATTAAAAATAATTCTACAAGAACTTTAACGGTACTTTTAAAGTTAACAATTATTCTTCTTAGATCTCTCCAAGAAATCAGAATGTTCTCCAACAATTACTTCAGAGATTATCATACAGTTTTTGTGTTGTTCTTTCAAGTGTCCTCCAGGGATTCCTTTGGAATCACAAAACTTCACAAGTTCAGTAATTCCTACGAAAAATTCATTACAAGAAAGTTTAGAAACTCCTAAAAAAATCCCTCGAGGAAAGCCTAAAAACTCAAGGAATGTTTGAGGACTTTTCATAGAATCTCTCCCAAGTAGCACACAAAACATCTTTAATATTCAATACTATGTTTTCATGTTTCATTTTAGTAAATCTGCAGTAACAAAAACCATATTTTGTTACAGCAGAGTGTATTTCACGTATACGATGTACTAGATATTTCATTGGTGTTGCAAAAATGGTTTGCCAAGACGATTCAAAACAAACATTGGAGTTAGTCGAGACCTGTTTGTCTTTGTAAACTTGCAGCTAAGTAAACTTTATCATGACGTTGCATACTTTATATTTTCCAGTGTATGTGATGTTTATTATTGAGTAATTTTGACCTCCAGTGCAACATAACAAATAAGGTACACTCTTGTTCCAATGAAGCTTTCTGATACTTAAGGTTTTGAAAATGCGTTTTTTGAGCCACATGCGCAACGTAATGAGAACGCAACATAATGTCAACAAATAATGTTACGTTCTTGCAACGTTCAATTGCACATTAACACAACAGTGATGACAATTGAAATACATCCAAATGAAATGTACACTACCGACCACATGTGTTTTGATATAGTAAGGGGATGTAATGTTAGTCTAGCTCCTTCATTTGGCCTATGTACCAAATATGGCATTAATTCAGCGAAAATCAACAAAATTATGTTGCACGTTATAAACTACTGTTCAATATAGATCAATATAATGTTCAAATAGATAAAATTACAATGAATGACTACTGTTCAATAAAATGTTCAAATCGATAAAATAACAATGATTTAACGAGAAAACCGTGGACCCAATGTTAGGGACATATTTTTTTCTTTGTACCCAACTATGGCCTGTTGTCTGAATAACTTAGTAAAAATGTTGTTATTGGTAAAATTTTCAATGGAAATATATGAGTTTCGGTTGTATATTTTCCAAATTGCTCATCTAAACACAAACCAAAGGTACAAACCGTGTGTAGAGTGAATTTTATGTGATAATCTCTTAAGTAATTCAAAGTAGTTTTAGCTTAATTTATTTTGTCAATTTTTTGTTGGAAAAAGCGAATACAGCTGAAAGTGCCTGAAATCGTTAAATCAGGGAAAAAACCGTACGAAGACTGCACTTAATAAAAAATCGATCGAATGGGACGAAGTTGCATCCATGAATAGACCCAATATGATACTTATAGAACGAAATCCAATCCATATCCCTCGAAAGTTTCTGACTTTATGGATTTAGTTGTGTAGCTTTTCGTGATACATACTACCAAACGTTTTATTAAACGTATCTAAGCAAGTGTATAACTAGCTACATATAGCTTACAGCTAAAATACTTCATGAGTTATAATGAAAAATGTAATCGATCGTTGCATATTATGCTGAGTCAAGTGACACACACCCTAAATGAAAAAATAATCAATACATAATCTGATAAAATTAGGTAAGGATTGATTTCTAGAGGTTGTGGTTATTGTATAGGCCAAACAAAGAAAATGGCTTAAAGTGTTCATTATGCAACCTCTATAAGCTATGATTTTTATAGTAGAGACTATTACTATTTATGTTTCAAACAAGGATCATTCAAATAGTGAGAGCATAATATTTTCATTTTCGGGTGTTTCCTATTTTAAAAGGAAGTTTTCCTATCTTAAAAGGAAGTTATTTAACTTCTCGTACAGAACAGGAAACGACTTATTAAGCTCTTTTAAGCAATCATATGATTGATTTTTTCTGGCTAGGGGTTTTTCGTCATAAAAAATGCTACTAAATAATTGCAATTAATTGACTTTAAGTTCTACACAAATACATGTTTGAAACGGTGTGATATTTTCCACTTAGAAACAGTTGTGTCTAAAGAAATCGAAATAACACATTTTATTTTATAATAGCATTGGAAATTTTTAGTAATGAAGTAACATAGTAAAAGGGAAGGTGCTCTCATGTGGGTCTATAGTTTGAGAACTGGGCCTATGCTTAAAATTCGAAGTAAAACTTGATTCACTATTTTTACCCTGAAATCAACAATACAACAATTATAAAGTAGTTTGGTCTCACTGGCATATCAATATGCAGCCATTCCATAAAATACCGATATAGTGGGTCTCAGAATTTCGTGAAAATAAGTAGTTTCTATATCACAATGTTTCTTATCACAACACATTAGACACGTATTTATTGTCATTTTTGCATTAGGGTGACAATTTCCATGTTAGGGCGGTTTCAAAAATAGATTTTTTTTTAGTTTTCTCGAAAATTACCTTTTTCAAGAAATCATAACTTTTGAATCACCAAACCGATTTGAAATGTTAAAACACCAATTGAACGTTAATTAAACATACTCTGAAGAACATATAATGGCATTGAAAAATTGCAATTTTCAACTGTAAAACATTGATTGTATTTGTACTTTGCGATTTTCATGGTGTCCGACTTGAGGACGCTATTAGATTTTATATTTTTTTACTTGAACATTTAGACTGTTTTACACAATATATCAATAAACCATGTTCTCAGGTGGCTATGACCAGCCACAATGGCTGAACACACAATAATAAAGGCTATAATAATAATCCGCCTAGGTAGTCATTGACTTGTTGAAGTATTCATAACCAAGCCTATAACAGCAGAAGTAGGATATACGCATGAATACATTATTATTATGTATGTCGTTATTGGTTATTTTGTGTGCCTGCACCATTTTGGCATTTGGGCAGTCGTATTGTCCGTGAAAAATGGATTTCCTAAATTTATTTTCTTAATACTCTATTTGATACCCTATGCATCTTTATTAACAATTTACCGAATCCCAGTGACAATTTATGATACCCAACAGCAATCTATAAATTTGATTGAAGTCTTTGGGAAATCCATGGTAGTCTAGAATCTTAAATTGAAATAAGTGTAGATAATATAATATGACTATGTTATAGTCACCATAAATGGTGCAAAAATCCAATACTTGATTACTTCAAAAAAATATATCTCGAAAACGAAAAACCATTCTCTTCTAATTTTTTGATATATTGTATAAAACAGTCTAAATTTTCAAGAAAAAATATAAAATCGTACAGCGTCCTCTAGTCGGAAACCATGAAAATCTCAAAGTACAAATACAACCAATGTTTTACAGTTCAAAATTGCAATTTTTCAATGCCATTATATTTTCTTTAGAGTATGTTTCATTACAAATAAGCAGCTATTAGTTTGATTTAACATTAAATTTATTTATATTTGATTATGTGGAATTCACTAGTTTTTAATTCTAAATAAATCAGGTATACGTAAACAAAGAAAACTCACTATCAAACTACTACTGTCGCTATTGTTCAGATATCTGTAATTTAAAGTTTCTATATAGATAAATATCATCGAAGAACTTCACGTGTTGAGAATGGATTCATAATTATTTTAGCCGGTTGTGTACTTGGTTTGTTCGAAGACGCCATATGCCAACATTTTACAATACAAAATGAGATTACAAAATTTCACTCATTCCTCCACAGTTTGAACCCAACATGGACCTGTAATGACTTACGATTTGAATGATTCAGAAATCTGATTTTTACGAATGTAAACATAATTTAACATAAATTGTTCTGTTTCAAATTCTGACACAATGCTCTATTCTCGAGGATTTTTTCAGGGGCGTTAATATTTTTCAAAGTAGAACAGAAAATTGATCCATAAATCTGAAAGCGTTTAAAAAATAAACTTATTCCAACACGATTTTCAGATCATTTTACTTCTCAATATTGTTATCACAAATATTTGGTTGATAACGGTGTCCATAAAAAAAAGTTATCCTTGCATTCATTTAAACATCAGTATCATTTCACTTTTTTGCAACGTGATTTGCATTATTTGAAAGTCTTACAAAATGCTATTGCAACTCTGTAGAAACAACGTCACGTTGCAAATAGGCTCCACCCTTGCGCTTTTTTCGTTGCTGTTGTGTGTGTTTTTGCGGTACATAGCCAAATAAAACTATCCCTAATTTGTTTCAAGAGAGATTTTTCTGCTCTATTGAAACAAGTTGTGCTACTTGGGCTGCGGAAATCTTGGAATTTGATTGCAAAAAAAAAATGAAGAGATCATTTGGGAGCACATACACAAACTTACTTTAAGACTGTCATCTGTCACTGAAGTGTCAGTGTCAATTGTTTTTTTTTTGCTTCGTGGGCCTAGAACGGCATACTTTCAAACCAGGAACCTGGCAACCCTATCCTCTTTACTAGCGTTTGACAGTATGCAACATATCGCGGGCCTTATTTGAATAAGGCCCATCTGACGTTTGTTACTACGGGTACGAACGCCAGCATTGTTTACAAACAATGAATCTTTTGACGTTTGGTTGTAAGAGATGTTAGCTACAGGACAATGACGGCCCGCCAGGTCCCTGTTTCAAACTTATAGAATGGGTAAAAAGTTGGATCCTAAAATGAACTAATTTTTAAAAATTGTTTTTTTTTTGGGGGGAAAAAAAATTGTAAAAAATTTTAAAAAAGTGGTGAAGGGTGAGTTGTGGAGGGGGGGCCCCTGGTTTTAAAATTTTTTTTTTTTTGGGAGGGGGTGTTGGGGGGGGGGGGGGGCCGGGGGGGGGGGGGGTTAGAAAGAGGGGGGGGGGGGAGGGGGGGGGGGGGTATTTTTTTTTTTAAAAAAAAGGGGGCCCCGAACCGATCAATAGAATACAGTGGCCAAATCCCGCGCCAGAAAGCTGTGAGCCTTATCACGTGTAATTCAAACAAGAGTCACTGTCCCTATTACGGGTGTCACGGGGCAAGTGAGAAGCAATGAGCTTCTGTACCGCGAGTGGTTGGTGCAACCAAATGCATCGTAATGGACGACGAGACGTACATTAAAGCGGATGCCAAGCAGATCCCTAGCCTGGAATTTTTCGTCGGCAAGCCTCGCCAGGATATTCCGGAGAAGTTTGCCAAGAAGTGATGTAGGCGATCTGTGAGTGCGGCAAATTCAGCAAGCTGTACATAACGACGGGCACCATCAACGGCAAATAGATAAAAAAAATACCCCCAGAAGCGCCTGCTGCCCCTTCTCCGGTCCCACGAAGGTGGCACTGTTTTGGCCGGATTGTTTTCAATTAAAACAAAGAACACTGAATTGACAAAATGTACTCCATAATTAATAAACATCCGAGTTGATATTTTTGGACAGTGGACAAACAAACATTGAGGACTAGATATGTAAGTAAGTTTACGATATTTAGTTGATAATTCAAAACTAATTGAAGGTGTCGCAACAAATGCTGTTTGGCTCGACTTCGGCCGAAACCAGACGAGGTGGTGCGCAACGAGCAATATGATTAGACAAAGTGGAGCAAGATCTTGTAAGTATGGAACACTCGGAGAGTTGGGGATAAACAGCCTTCAACCGATTTTCATGGCGTGGTCCAGATAGAACACATTCATCAACTTATTTGTGATTTTTTATCAAAACTAAAAGACAATGGAATAAAAGCCTATTGAGAATGAATCATTTATCTGAAAGGTTGGGATGGTTCTAAAAAAAGATGGCTTACACCTTCTGGTAAATTTGTCGGGAATATTCTTTAAGACTTGTTTCGTTTCAAAGCTTCCGATCCACAGCTAAACGCTGGTTAAATGGTTTGTGCACATTTAACACGGGACTTCGTTAGTTTTAGCTTTTTGTCCACATCGCGTGCCGCAGACGTACAAAATATGTTGGCGTACTTATACTTGACTCGACGTTTTTAACCCAATAAACTAAGAATGTAAACATCTTGTACCAAGAAATATAGTAGAGAGCTTCGTGTCATGTACAAGAAATGTTTAAGTGTTTCGTGTAATATTTAAAAAAAAAACCTGCACTGAATGAAAATTGTCCGAAATTTATTGTTAGGTATCAATTACATAAAATCTTAAGCATCAAACTTATTCTACTATGTGGATAAAAGGTCCCTGAGGTAAATATATTTTAATGTCTCTTATGACTCGGTAAATTAAGTTTTTATTCGCATAAAAAATACTTCCACCTTCATTGGGCCGAACTGACGATCTAATATAAGATACAATCTTTGGAAAACTTATGAACCTCCAGTTTGATACGATCATAAACAGGTAATTCCAGTAGCATCCTTTTAAATGTCATCAGTCTCTGGCAAACAACTCTTTTAGGTCCCTCGTACTCACTGGGCCGTGATGAAATTCCATTAATTCTCACATTTGTGCCAAGGCGTAATCCTGATGCTGTTTCTCAACCTCCCATGCCTGCAAAATAACAGGACACGTTTGTATCACAGTTGATGTCCTTTCACTCGCATCAGTAGCAAACAACCATACAGCAGCACCAGTAGGAATCGAACGGCAGAGTAGCAATTCAACGAGGTTGCAACATCAACAGCAACATAGCAGTCATCAGCATAAACATGACTCGATATGGCCCATTAGGTACCATTTCGCTCTTTTCACTTTGCATACCACATCCTCCAGTGCTCTGCTCCTCTGCTCCTTGGAGATGCCAAAGTTCCACAGTTATAACTCGATTTACGCACTTTGTATCCATCCGTATTCCCTGTTTGCCATGTTTGCAACTCTGAGGCAGCCGGACGTTGCTGTTGTGACCAAATTTTCATGAAACCATACAGCAAGCAGCACATGAACCGTATCTACAGTTTAGTGCCAATGTCGGTAGATGACTAATTCACCATAATTTACAGTAGATTTAATTTAGCTGATTTCGACCGTTTCTCGGACATTTTGAGCTGATTTCCCTGGGTGATTGTTTGGAAAGAATGTGAATGGAGCAAATCGGTCGTGCTCGGCCGCATGTTGAGCCTTTCAACTGAGAAGTAACTATTTCAGCTGTTTTGGCTGGCAGGAAAATGACAAATTCTATCGAATCATTGTTTGAAACATTTTCAACTGGAATTTTGAGTGGAGAAAATGAGCTCCTAACATACCTTCTGCTCAAATATGAACGAGACTTTATGCGGATGACATGTCATAAAAAATTTGTCTTAGATTAGTAGGACTGTTATAAGTTTACATGTCAAATTTGAGCACGATCTGTCACGAAGCTTTTTTTTACGGCACTATAAACAAGTCAACCTCCAGTGTGTTCTTCAAATTTTACTATGGAATCAAACGTTGAGCAAAGAATTAGTTTGAAATTTTGTTATTCCAACGGAATAAGTGCTTCGGATGCATTAAAAAGGTTGCAGAAAGCCTATGGGGAATCTGCTCTACCGCATGCACGTGTGTTTGATTGGTATAATTCGTTCAAAGAGGGCGGTACACCGGTTGAAAATCTCCCTCTTGTTGGTCGTCCACCAACACAAAAAAAAAAAAAAAAAAACAAAAAAAAAAAAAAAATTGGGGGGGAAAAAGGGCGGGGGGGGGGGGAAAAAAAAAAAAGTGAGCAAATCAAAAAAAAAGGTCGCTCCCAAATTTTTTTATATTTTTTGTGGGTTTTTTTTTTTTTAAAAAAAAAACACCACACTCTTGCGGAGGAGAAAATAATAAGTGGTTTGGTCGGCCCCCACATCATAACAAACGAGGGGGGGGGGGGGGTAAGGAGTGTATCGAAAATAAGCTATCCACAAACTTTCTTTCAAATTTTGTTGAAAACCGATATTTTATTCATACAAAAAATTGTTCCTTTATTGTACGAGGTTAAACTTGAACATAATGAAGACCGGATGAAATTTAAGTTATTCCTTCACGAATTTTCGAACTTTGGATCGAATGCTCTTCATCAAGTTCCGGACAAGTGTTGCATCGCATTTTTTGGACGCTTGAGCCCAAATTTTTTTGAACTCCGTTATGTTCCCAGCTGCCTTACCAGTCTTCTTGAAGACCCTCTTCACGATTGCCCAGTAACGTTCGATGGGTCGAAGCTGAGGGCAATTTGGTGGATTGATATTTTTCTCAACGAAATCTATTCCCTTTTCCGCAAGCCAATTGAGGATGGTTTTGGCATAGTGAGCCGACGTTAAATCCGGCCAAAACAGTGGAGGTGTACTATGCTTCTTATATAAAGGCAACAATCTCTTCTGGAGACACTCAGATCGATAGATTTCCGCATTTATAGTTCCGGTAGTGTAAACAATGGTTGACTTCAAACCACAGGAACATATTGCTTGCCATACCAGTACCTTTCGACCAAATTTCTCCACTTGAATCGACCTGTCCGCATCGCTCACATCCTCCCCAACGACGGCAGTAAAGTATTGTGGACCTGGAAGGGTTTTGAGTCCTCCTTTACATAGGTCTCATCGTCCATCAAAACGCATGCATCCGGACGCTGCAAAAGACGCGAATACAATTTCCGGGCGCTTGTTGCTGCTCGCTTCTTCTGTTCTGCACTTTGTTTCAAGGTTTTCTGCTTCTTGTAGGTCTTCAGGTGGTTTCGCCTCTTGATACGCTGGATCATTCCGACACTCGTTCCTGCTTTTTTGACCAAATCACGTATTGACATTGATTTGTTCTTCATGATTAGAGATACCACTTTCTGCTCCAGTTTCGGGTTGGAAGAACCGGGTTTTCTGCCTCTTCCTGGTAGCTCATCCAAAGAATAGTGTTCCCCCAACTTTTTAATGATGGTTTTAACACTCGCATGATGAATTCCAAACCGCTTCGCCAATTTTCGCATAGTAATACCCTTCTCACTTAGCCATGTGTCCAGAACCTTAATTTTCACTTCCTTTTCAATACGCGACATTTTGAAAACGCAGAATTTGAACCGCACAAACAAGTAAACAAAAGAAAGCTGACAGTCAAACGCACAGCATGCAGTGTTCAGAGCATAAAAAACCATCACAAATACATGCGTACAACGCAAATGTATGTGGATAGCTTATATTCGATACACTCCTTACGAGTACGACGTCGAAACAGCTCAGCAATCATCGGAATGGCGCTTCCACAATGAGCCGAAACCCAAAAAACCACGTCAAAGTCGATCGAAAATCAAGGTTATGCTGACTGTTTTCTTCGATAGCCAAGGTGTGATGCACTTGGAATTCCTTCCAGAAGGTCAATCGGTCAATGCTGAATATTATTTGGGTGTTATGAAGCGTTTGCGTGAGAATATTCGTCTCAAAAGAAAAGAATTGTGGGACAACAAGTTATGGTTTTTGCATCACGATAATGCACCAGCTCACATATCACGTTTAGTTCGCGATTATTTGACCAAAAACAACGTTAACATCGTTCCTCAAGCGCCGTATTCGTGATATTGCACCATGTGACTTTTTCCTCTTCCACAAACTCAAATTGCCGCTTCGTGGTAAACATTTTCAGACGATTGAAGTCATAAAAGAAAATTCCAAGAGGGAGCTTAAGGCGATACCAAAAGAGGCGTTTGAAAAGTGCTATAAGGAATGGAAAAAACGTTGGCATATGTGTATCGCCTCCGATGGTGAATATTTTGAAGGAGACAACATAAATATTGAAGAATAATTAACCGTTTGTGTTTTATTTAACCAGTCTCGTCATATTTGAGCAGAAGGTATTTGCAAACGGGAGTATGTAGAATTTTGCTGGAGAGAATGTTAGATGGAGAGCAATAATACGAACAGTTTGGTTGATGATTTTTGTCCATGACTTCTTGTTGAAGTAATAAAGAGGTATAGAGTCTTGCGCTAATTTACCTTGTGTTAAGGACCTATTGATAACATCCAAAAGATGAATGCGCTTTATTGGCGATAGAGTTACCTGCAAGTAAAAAAGAGAGAAAAGGGTGCTTAGAAAAAAATAGTTTGTCAAATAAGTATTACGATGACCAAAATTTACTAATTATCTCATTGCGGCATTACCTTAGGTACTCATACTAGATACTAGATAGTAGATTCAGATAGATATATTTTTAAACTACGGTCCTGCTAATGATTTTTGTGGAAAAATCTGTATATATAAAAATTAATTTCTGTCTGTCTGTCTGACCCTCATAGATTCGGAAACGACTGAAACGATCGGCGTTAAAATTAGTAAGCAAGCGTTTTTAGGGCCGAGAAAGGTTCTTAGGAGCTATTCATAAAGCACGTAGACTTTTTTGGATGGAGGGGGGCTTTGACCAAAGTCTACGCTCCATATAAAATTTCAATAAAATGTATGGAGACAAGTCTACGAGTGGAGAGGGGGGGGGGGTCTGTGATTTTCAAAAATGAGTCTACGTGGTTTATAAACAGGCTTTTATGATGGTTTACGACCCCTCCCCTTTGGAAAGGGGGGCTCGCATAAAAATGAATATATAATCAAATGGAATCTGGCATGTGGGAGATTTTGAAGACAATGATTGCATCTTGGTTTGAGACGCTTCCGGGAGGGGAAGCTCTCATACAAATGAAACACAAATTTCAACCAAACATGAGAATTATCCAGGTAACTAAAACATACAATGTGCATTTCTCGGGTGAGAAGCATGTTCTGATAAAAGTTTGAATCCAGTTTTAGAAAAGAATAAAACTCATTCAAAAAAACAATCATATACGTGCCAGTTTTATAAAATTTTCATTCATTTAGTTGCAAACTCGCACCGGGTTCAGTTAATATTTGAATGAATTAGCATATGTCTTCGAAATTGGCAGACTCGATGGTTACGAAAAGAGGACCATTCAAGCTATCATTAACAAAAAGGAAAAACATCTTCATAGAAAATTGCAAACAGCCCTTTCCGATTCATCTGACCCCCTGAAACGTGTATCCGTCCCCTTCGATAATAACATTACGCAAAAGCTGAAATCACGACATAGGGAATTTGGCTTGGACTTAGTTTTCTCTAGTAGGCTCAATCAATTGGCATCGTTGTTAGGCTCCACCAAAGATTCAGTAGATGTATAAGGCAGAGCAGGGGTATACAAAATCAAGTGTAAACACTGCAGCAAAATAAATGTAGGTCAAACAAAGAGAACCTTGGCAACACAATTCAAATAACCATCTAGCGGAGGTGAGGCCGTCAAACAAAATGACAAAGGACTTTCATATAACTTCAAATCGACAGTAGAAGGGCACATCTTCAAAACACATCTTCATCACAATCTTACGGACTACCTCTACACCCTGGCATTTAGATGTAGCAGAAGATGTAGCAGAACACAAATCTACTAAAAATAGCCCAAGGTAACAGTTACACATGGCTCTTTAACTTAGTACCTAAACGACAACAAAGAGGACGCAGCGGAGCACCCTACTGCTACTGAATAACAATGTAAGTTATAAGGGAATAGACGAGGTAGATATTAAGTATAATATTTGTACTTGACTTAGGCAAAAATGCAGGTGGCGAAGGTTTTCTTTCAGTCGAGTATTAGTAAACGACACTGACGGAGTCTGCACATTGTAGAAGAACTACGCGTATCTGTTAAGATAAGCAATAAAGGTAGTTGGAATTAATTGGAAATTACTAATCTTTCTTCTCATTTTCTAGTTACAGGTATTCCACTAAAAATCTCACACTCTGCAGGATTAATCAATTGAAACTTTCATTTTGGTAAGACACCAGGTTGAAAATAATATAAATGTGAGGAATATAACCCAAATCTATTTCAACCAAACCTGTGTAACAATCTACCTGATATTTGATCGAATAAACACAATAAAAATTACAGTTTCATCTCTGAGTTTTATCAAGCCTTCGGCAAGCCTCAATAAAGATCTACAGAACCCTCTGAAACCAAATTTGTTACTGGGGTTCTAAAAAGCTTACGTTTAGAATGAAGAAAAAAAAATCGTTCAAATTTCGAGGTTGGATATAGGAATGGTTAAACATGCTATTTTTTATTCAGCACAGCTCCATACGAGGTCCCATAAAACTGTGTAAAATCCCTACTTTCTGTATTGCGTTTGAAATTTGAATGGAAAACAGTATTGGATGACGTAATTTTTTCATTCCGAGAGGTATCAGTTTTTCTTGTACCATGTAAATATAAATATCATATAAATGCTAGAGTGTCGTTTAGCTGAAGCCGTACACGGAAAATGTCGTCCAAGAAGACCCTGTTGCAAACAACTCGATAGGAGCTACGCTCAAAAATGTTGAGTCCTTTCGTCTGTTTAATCAATTGTCTGCTTGTTATTTTGTTAATCAGTGCAACGTTTATAAGTTTAATAAGAAGTTTTCGTAATTTCTTTAGTCATTTGTTTGATCCGTTGGCGTGTCATTTAATATGTTCTGAAGCAGTTTTCTCGAACCAAAAATAAGAAGTTGTATTGAATTGTTACTTGTGCGTTACAATGATATAACTTAACACCTTTTTATACATTTCACCAGCCGTGCAAGGATCATGTCGTCCATAGAGACGCTGTTGTAACTGCCTCAAAAGATATTGCATTTTCATGTTTTCTTTCCCTTTCTCTCAGGCATGTCCATGTCCACTGTTTTGTATGGTGCCGTTACGTCTTTTTATCTTTTTGTTATTTAGTTTGTCAGTATCAAGTTTACAAGGCAAAAAACGCCTTCTTAACGGGGTATAATTAAAAAATGAGAATGATTTCAACTCTCTCATACCAAACCACAAACGTGCACAGAGAAAGATTATATGAAGCAATGCTCTCTGTCTCCCCAACATAATCGCATGTTTTGTTTTGTTCCAACTTGTTCAATTGTGTTCAAAATGCCGTCGAAGAAAGAAGCATTACGCGACCAGATTGTACAATTTTATCAAACGAACATAAATCACGGGAAAAAGTTCACTGTGAATTATTTTAAAACCGAGAATGTTCCAGTTTCAACCATCTATTGTATCCTGGCATCCTCAGGAAAAGCTTGAAGGAGTGGTAGTGGAAGACTGGCTAACATAAAGGACTAGATAGGACTTAGATTGCTCGATAGTACTCCATAGTACTTTTTACAAGGATTCGATTAGTCAATCTGATGCTGCAAAAAAGTTCAAGACTACGAAACCTTACATTCGCAAGACGTTGAAGAAGACAGGAAGAGTTAGTCTGCCACAAGAAATCAAGAGCACCAGAATACACAGAGCAACATATATCAACCGTAAAATACCAATGATGCCGGAAAGTGTTTCGTTTTGGATGTTAAAAGCTACTTCCCTCTCTCAAAAACCCACATATAAGAAAACGATCGATATATTTTTTTTTTTGTAGGTTTACTGGCTGGACTCTGAAAAGAGTAGAAACCTCTACACCAGGCCTTTGATGATATCGTTGCGTAGATCCTTTCAAATCATTTTGCCAGCCGTACACGGAACAGAAAACGCTGTTGCAAATGACTCGGAAGGAGCCACGTTTGAGCATTTTGAGTCCTTTCGTTTGATTTTTTTTCCATTGTCTATTTTTTATTTTGAAAGTCAGTGTCACGCTTACAGCTTAAATAATTTGTTTCGATATTCCTTGTCTTTTGTAGTCTAGTCCGTTGGTGTGTCATTTACTCGTTTTGAGATTTTTCCGAGGCAGTTTTCTCGAACCAAAAATAAGAAGCCACAGTACTGTTCCTTGTATGTAAGACTAATATAACTTAACTCCTTTTGAAGCATTTCACCAGCCGTGCAAGGATCATGTCGTCCTTGGAAACGCTGTTGACACTGCCTAAAAAAATGTTACATTTCCCAAGTTTACTTCTCCTTTCTCTCCAGTTCATGTCCACTGTTTTGTCTGGTGTCATTTCGTCTTGCCTCTTCTGGTTCATTTATGTTTGTCTTATTATTTTCGTGTGTTCTACATCATTCAATTTTGCTTTTCCTTTCCTTTCATTGTGTCTGTTATATTTGTCTGAAACCAACTCCTAGTCTTTTAATGTCATATAAGTTCACTCATCGCATAAGATAGTGCGTGGTGAGTCTCAATTATTTGTATTATTTTGCAATTTAGAAAAGTTAATTATTAAGTTCTTACCTTGATGATGTGCAAGTGTGTTGTTAGTTTTTACTCACTTATAACCTATGTTATTTCTAACAAGTTTCCGTTCCTTTGCGATTATTTTTTTTAAATTGCCTCGATGGGATGTAATGTCCACTTCAGGTATGGTACCGCTCGCGATCATGGCATAGGGAAGAGAACAGGAGAAAAGAGAGAAAGCATTAAAACCGGCAACATGCCATGCGCATGTGAGATTTTCATGGTGATATTCTCACAACGGCCGTTCAGAATGGTTCAACGGATGCGTATGGGAGATCATTTCAGATTAATTTCCACTTGTTGACTCAACTACCTCACGTTTAGTTATAGAAGACAAGAAACATCCCATGGCGTGCTATATTCTGGAACATCAGGGCAATGATCCCCCATCGCATCTTCAAGTGATCATTACAAGCTGTCCATCTGGTTCAGGCACTTTTGAACGTGAAAAGCCGAGCAAAATTTTGCTTCCAAAAAACGCCATGTTCAATCTTCTGTAACTTTGTCAATTATCAATATTTTTGGCTGAAAATTTGACAAAATTATAACCAACGTATAGACCTTATTTACCAAAATGTCATGTTGATATAAATTATAAATTTGAAGTTTGTATAACATATGTAAAAAAAGTCGTTTTTGAACATACTAATTTTAAAAATACGTATTTCTGTGAAAAATTCAGGTAGCATATAAAAAATTTCACCATAGCCTAAAAAAACATAGAAAATAATGTGGACAAAATTTGAACTGTTTCCATTAAGTGCTTTGGACTACAGCAGGCGTCAAAGTTGACGCACCAACATGAGTATTTCCCTTCTTCACCCGATATTGACCATGCTGAAATGTCGGTGCAAAAAAAAGCCGAGTTGTAGTCCAAAGCACTTGATGGAAACAGTTCAAATTTTGTTTACATTATTTCCAAAAAATTTTAAAGCTATGGTGACATTTTTAGTATGCTACCTAAATTTTTAACAGAAATACGGATTTTTGAAATTGGTATGTTAAAAAACGACTTTTTTCACATATGTTATGAAAACTTCAAATTTATAAATTCTATAAACATGAAATTTAAGTCAAATAAATTCTATACATCGGTTATAATTTTGTCAAATTTTCAGCCAAAAATATTGATAATTGACAAAGTTACAGAAGATTGAACATGGCGTTTTTTGGAAGAAAAATTTTGCTCGGCTTTTTTTTTGCTTCAAGAGGGCATTTCGTAACTTATTTAGTCATTTTTAATTAAGTCAATGTATGTCTACATAGAGAAAAAAAATTAATTTCAACAAGCACGAAAATTTCCCCTCGTTTAATTCCAAGCCAAAGGAGGCGTAAACAATGAAATTGATTGCAATCTTTCATGCGCTATACAACAATGTTTGCAATCTTTCACACAACAGGCAAGATTCAGGCGTTATGTGGCTTAGATTTACATAAAATATTCCATTATTTTGCTGCCAAATCTAGCACTCCTTTTATGTGCATTAGATAACGCAGAAAATTCAATGTTTTTTTTTATCTGTGTATTTCTTATGTGCTCTGAAAATCATCGGTGTATACCTCGTCTTACCTCGTTTAATTGACCTATCACTTTGTCCGCCTTAGTCAGTTCTTGTCATCTGCGTTATTCAGATAAATTCTATGGTTCGATTGTAGAAATGTTTACGTTTACTCGTCAGTTCATTGTGTGTGTATATACAATCCAACGCCCACCGTCCGGCAGTGTTTTTATGGAAGAAACATGTTTGCAGTTAAATGAACTGTTGTCGACTCGACAAACATTTTTAGCCCGGGAGTTGGAAGGTGATAGCTCTGTTGGGTTCCAGTTACCCATTTCAGAATGTCTGGTTACTCACGTCCATTCCGAGGTCACTTTCTCTTACAACAAGCCCCGCATAGACACAGTACAAACATCAAATGGATATAGCTACTGTGCATACACTTCCATCGTCAAATCTTACTGTTGTGAAGATGGCACGTATTTAGCAGTGTCATAGACTAACTCTAAGACCAGTAGGTCCCGAACAAATACGATTTTTTTCTTGGCTCAGTCAGTACTAGCGCATCGGTCCCAAGCTCGGTCCCAAGCTTAATAATACGCCCCTAATAATGAACTCACACGAACACACTCTCAAATATTCTGTCAAAACAACACAGCAAATCAAAACAAAGGCGCAAATATGCATAGTTAGGAGCTGGCTTCAAGGTGTACTTCGGACCAAGGGGTTCTACAACAGTGAACCAATTTCAAATCGCTAGTTGCATATTAATTGTTGGCAGTATCGTTCAAATTTAGTTATAATCAGATAGACCTCACCGGAAATTGTTGCTTATATACAGTCTTCATTTGGGCGGCTTCCCTGTTATGCTAAAGGATGCTTTTATGTCTCTACAATCCGTTATTCGGCAAATATTTTCACATCATCCTTTTCGAATGGAACAGCCCGAATTCAATTAGTACTTCGCGCACAAATGCAATACAATGAAAATCGCAGGTAAAAAAGAACTTCTGAGAAAAAAAATTAACTTCAAAATCACAATCATTGTGCAACGAAAGAAAAAGAAAATTCACAGCTCTCCATCTGTGCATCTGAAATTATTTGCCAGTCACTCACGCATGCATGCGCGTTAGCTTCGTTCTTTGCTTCTGACCAGCAAATGGCCGTTTACTACTTTGCACTGGTTTTCTTTTTTTTTCTCTCCATACTCTGTCAATAATAAAAATCCCCCGCTATGAGTCTTTATCGACTTCTAAGCTGCTTATAATCATCAATTCACTCGCGACAAAGCGGAAAAATATTCTAATTTAATCATTTATCTCCGCGTGACACAATACTAACTCGATAGTAACTCTTCCTCCGGGTGCGGGAGCGAAGCACAAAAAACGAAAAAACGGGGAAAAACTAACTGTATTCACTTGATCTTACACAAAACACGTGGAGATCTTATGATTTCACTGTTCGATTAGGTTGAATTACGAATATATTTATATGATTTTATTTTTCGCGAAAAGGATGTAGCAAAAACAAAACACGTCAGTTTCCAAGCATGGCTTGTTGCACGTTTACTGGTCAGTTCATTGTCTCCTTTTTATTTGTCTAATACTATTCACTAAGCCGTTCAATCGTTTCAAAGTTTTACATGCATGTGTAGCCTATCAATAATAATTTAAGTCATGGTCAGCTATAAGATTCACTTTTCGGTTGCAAAGTAAAGCTGGATCATGCCTTTTACCTATCCATTATTATAAAATTGTGGAGAATGAAGCCATAAGTTATAACATTGAATAAAATTGTAAATGTGGTATTTTTATTATGGCTCTTTGAAGTGAGACATAACAAATAAAAAAATGTCATCATGTTCCTAGTTTTAAGAAAACATTCTACCATAGAGTAATAAATATTACTAAAAAACGAAAGAAGAGTCAACGTTGCGGTAAAATGAAGTTTAAAATGCTCTAACTTTGCAAGGAATGCATTAATGTACATACTGTCTTCACCGAAACATGTGATTTTATGTTGTTCACATTTGTTTAAATAATAGTTTACGTAAAAAAGTTATACATGAAAAGTTAAGTAATAAAAACTAATTTCAAAGGGGTTATCACCAAAAACGACTTATATCTCCAAAACTACTTGACATATCAAACTTTAGCGGTGCACCAATATAAGGCAGAATTCAATATAAAAAATCTCAAGCATTTCTTGTCTTATCGGTTTGGTATTTCTTGTCTTATCGGTTTGGATAAACTATTCATACGCATTTCTTTAATTCAATGAGCGTGATTCGAGGGAGACATACGATAATGCACCATCGTACAAAACAAGAAATTGAAGGTTCTAGTTCCAAAAGGTAGTTTGTTTTTGTTAAAAAATTCTCCTCACAAATGTCTCAGTTTTTACTATCCATTCAAATCATACAATCAGGGCGCACTGCTTATTATTTTAAAGCGCTCCTAGTGGTTGGCTTTCGAATGTTTTGACAGCAAATTGCTTAAGAAGTTCTTCTCTCTCAATGTTTAAAATTTTCGTACGATTAATTAAGATTTGAATGTTGTGACAGATGGAAGCCGAACAAAGGAAATGAATATTGGCCACTCACGTTGAAAATCCAACATATTGATGTTCGTGAATTAGGAAATTGTTAAATTTGGCTATTTCTACCGTGTACAGTGTCCTCAAACGTTTCTATGAGCGGAAAACTGTTGTTCGGTAGTGGATCCTACGTTCGGCAACTGCATTGGAAGGTATTGAGAACAATCAGAACAACTTTCCCGTTTTGAATACCCTTTTTTTACGAGTTTCTTAGTAGAACGATTGTGATTGGATAACTAGGAAAATTTAAATAAACAGTTCGTAAAAAGTGATCAGGTGAAGTGTTAATATGAATTTCCTAGTTTTCTAATCAGAAGAAACCAAGGATGGCGATATTGTCGTGAAATACAATTTCGACAAATGGCTATCGCTTCTGTCGTGCCAGCTTGCAGCCAAATCAGACACTATATGCAATTTAGCTCACTCTAAAGAGCTGATCCGAACCGATCAGCTCATCAGAAGGAATCGTTTTTTTTGACCAGCTCTTTTGATTTTGTGACGCCAACGTACGCACGAGTATTAAAATGACTATACTACCTTATTATTGGACTCAATATATGGAGAAAATGAACTTTAGCAAAGAAAATCACCCTATTTATTATGATTGATAAAAATAATTTGAGGTGAATGGTCGGCGGACAATCTGCTTTGCTTTTCTGAATTAATTTGACCTGCCTTTGAAAATATTCGTACACAAGAGACGGATGTAGCAGGAATAGATAATCTCTTCAACACTAGATCATACAATTTAGGGTAAACGGCGTTCCTGGCAAACAACCAATCGAGGGGACTGTCTAGAGAAGACAATATATGGCCCCGCAAGATACTTATCCGATTGTTGCAGAAAACGGATTCTGCTTTCCATGTATTCTTGGTACTGCTTCGTCAAAATCCTTCCACAGGGATGCCAATGATGATACTGGTTGAGCGGGCTTGCTAGTCTCTTGTTTCTTCCATCGTGACTTGTTACAGCTTGCAAAACGATCGATTGATATATTTGCTGGAATCTTGGATTTTTAATTACTGAAAGCTTGTTTCTTGAATCGTGGATCTTAAGATTGTACTCGAAAAATATGCAACAGACAAAAATGATCAAAAATTCATTATAAGTCGGATATTTTTTAAACTCTCAGGGAAAAAAACACATATTAGCTATGTTTTCGCAAAGTTGGTTTATTCAACCTCCTCTCCTAGGCTAAATGCCAGACCTTGGATCTAACGCTACACCCCAAAACTTGCGCCATCGTTTTTACACACTTATATCCACTCTTTCATCAAATCCTTGTCGTTCAAGGTCTTAACCTTGAAGAATTTTTCTATTGGGTGAAGTTCTTGTGAGTTTGGCGGATTTGCCTCCTTCGGCACACAAAAAAAAACATCGTGGGCTTTGTATCACTCCATCACCAGTTTCGCGTAATGGTGTGATGCCAGATCCTGCCAAAAAAAAATGCCACCTTCGTGGGACCGGAGGGAGGGCAGCAGGCGCTTCTAGAGGCATTCTTTATATGTATTTGGCCGTTGATGGTGCCGGTCGTTATGTACGGCTCGCTGAAATTGCCGCACCTACAGATCGCCAGCCACAACAAATACTTCTTGGCAAGTTTGCCGTCCTTCTTCTTCCGGAAGTTCTCCGGAACATCCAGGCGGGACTTGCCGACCACAAACTCCAGGCCGGGGATCCGCTTGGCGTCCGCTTTAATATACATCTCGTCGTCCATTACGATGCATTTCGGCTGCACTCTTTTTCTTGTTGATTGGTTTTCACAAAAAGAAAAGAGCCCGGTAACGTTCAGCATTGTGTCTTAAAACATCTAACATTAGATAAAAGATAGACAAAATCTAACGTTTAACGACTAACGTTAAACCCAGTAAGTTACATGTAAAATATCCGGTATAATGAATGCTCTTCTACTTTGAGTAAACCATGACGGCTTTCACTGATGGAGCTTATGTTATCATCCGTGAATTGTTCGAAAATCGTTAATTTTACCCTGAAGGCTGTTGTCTTATTATTTGGGAAGAACCGTGGATTAAAGAATTTCGCGCCTGAGTTATTCCGCACTCCCAGAACTCTATATTACATTCCAACAATACGCTCAGTCTCGGTATGCGCTAATTAATTCCCATGTTTACCGTCGTATAATGTAACGCTTAATGTGAATTATATTGCAACTTTTACATAACTATTCTAGTCCTTTCAGCAGGAGCAATTTATTTCGGTCAGGAAAGAACGAAAACCAAAAACGATCCTGTTCCGAATAGCATTCTTTATGAGTGGCCATTTTTCATCAGCTCCATGTTAATTACGTGGAATGTGTCCACCCTACCATAGACGATGGGGAAAAGGCGTTGGCGGCATACAGTCAAGCGTAATTAATATTTTGGTGCGCCTCCATAATGCCCGATGTTTTTTCTTTTCTTCTGCTAATTGATTCGGAGATTCTATATAAAAACGGACGGCTACTATTAGCTTGGTTGAAGGAACATAGTTGGCCTAGACAAATCTTCTCGCACGCTGTCTAGAAGTATAGATTACTGCTTACCACATCAGTGTAGTTTTGGAAAAATGAAAAAGAGAAATGGAAATTATTTTTGAGGAAAAAAATGCATTTAAAACTCGGTTAAAACTGTTTTGATTCAATGGGACAATTTTCTCACTCCAGTGGGGGATGTGTATGTTAAAGGGTGATACGGTCAAAATTTGGTCAAGGGAAAACGCGTGTAAATCGGTGAAATCGTTTATTTAAAAAATCAAATTAAATTTCTTTTTCAAGTTCAATTAGTATAAAATTCAGGAAATATATTCAGTTAGGCTTCCGCTTTTCCAAATCCGAATTGCCGGGCCTTACGTTTGACCCCTGCCATCAGATTTTGTACAGCCACCTTGTCCACCTTCTTCGCCGCAGAAAGCCAGTTTGCCTTGAACTGCTGCTCGTCCTTAGCAGTTTTTTTTGGTCTTCTTTAGGTTCCGCTTGACAATAGCTCAGTATTTCTCAATTGGGCGGAGCTCTGGCGTGTTGGGAGGGTTCTTGTCCTTGGGAACCACCTGCACGTTGTTGGCGGCGTACCACTCCATGGCCTTTTTACCGTAATGGCAAGATGCCAAATCCGGCCAAAACAGTACGGAACAACCGTGTTTCTTCAGGAAAGGCAGCAGACGTTTATTCAAACACTCTTTCATGTAAATTTCTTGGTTGACAGTCCCGGAAGCTATGAAAATGCTGCTTTTCAAGCCACAGGTACAGATGGCATGCCAAACCAGATATTTCTTTGCGAACTTTGACAGTTTCGTGTGCTTGAAAATATCTGCTACCTTTCCCCCTTCCTTTTGCCGTATAAAACTCCTGTCCCGGAAGCTGCTTGTAGTCGGCTTTGACGTAGGTTTCGTCGTCCATTACCACGCAGTCAAACTTCGTCAGCATCGTCGTGTACAGCCTCCGGGATCGCGCTTTGGCCGTCGTATTTTGTTTATCATCGCGATTTGGAGTCACTACCTTCTTGTAAGTCGATAGTCCGGCTCGTTTTTTGGCTCGATGCACGGTTGTAGACGATACACCCAGCTTATTTGCGGCATCTCAGAGAGATAGGTTAGGGTTTCGCTTGAAACTACCGGCAACTCTCTTTGTCGTCTCAGCGGCTTCCGGTTTCGATTTCCCCCGATCCAGACTTCCTGGCTGTCGACAAACGTTCCCCAAACACTTTAATTACATTTGTAACGGTTGATTTGGCAACTTTTAGCGATTTTGCCAACTTTGCGTGCGAGTAGCTCGGATTTTCGCGATGCGCGAGCAAAATTTTGATACGCTGCTCTTCTTGCTTGGACGGCATTTTGACAACTGAAGAGTGAATTCCAAAATCAAAATAGGAGCAACATTCTACACACACACACCTTCAAAATGAGGGGTGTTCAGGTTTTTTAAATGCAAAATCGAAAGAAATACGTCAAGTTGATATTGACCAAATTTTGACCGTATCGCCCTTGAACAGATGATGCTTGGGACTAGCATACATCTTTAATGTGTAAAAACTGGTGATCCCAAACTAATGCCATACCGGCGCTGGCCTTGCCCGAATGCAGGTCAAATAAGGAAACGGTAGGAAGTGTAGATGTGATACTCGCTTTAATGGAAGCCGAGAACGCCTCTGGACAATTTGGAGATCCTAACACCCTGTCATACCCTCATAGGATCTTCCCTATTTGCTTTGCCAGAAGCCGACGCCACAACGATTCCGTTCAATTGACTCGACCATTATCAGAAGCTGCAGGAACTAGTCCAAAAGTTCTGGTATCTTTGGCGGACTTATTATCTGCATGAGTTGCAGAAAGAAGCAATACAATCTTCTCCAATTGCCGCCTACCAATCTAGGAGAATGGTGATATTGGTAGATAAGTCTCTACCACCTGTAAGATCGCCGCTAGCAAGGATTACTGCAACATATCCTGGGGGCGACGGATTAGTATATTTACGGGCTCGTGTTTGCCGTAGTTGGTCCTTGAGTGCCGGTCTATGAAGAAAGATTGTAAACAGAAGTTTCGTCGTCGAGTGTTGATGTTCTAGAGACCAAGTAAAGTGAAACAGTCGATGTTTCCCTGAAGGAGTCACCAACGAAACGCACTTTGGCCACCATACGCCTCCCTTCCAACAATTCTAGGTTGATGAGCTTTCACCGACTTTCATAACTTTTCAATCTGCGAGGGTCTTGCCAACGAAGATGTCACAAAGCAAAGCGTATAAACCTTCGCTGAACGGCTTCGATCCTCTGGACTGTATTTTAGTAGAAAGGGGACCAAACGACAGCACAGTACTTCAAAAAAGGATGAACCAAAGAGCAGTATAGTGCCTTCAGACAATAAACGTCTGAAGTTTTTTTGCGAAGCGGACGATGAAACCTAGCTGCGATGAGGCCTTAGAAACAATATAGGAAATGTGGTTCTTGAATGACAGTTTGAAGTCGAGCATTACTCACAAATCTCAGAGTTCACGTCGTAACTCTCTAATCCAGCAAACAACCCATCCGAAGACCAATCACCATCAATCGTCGAACGCTGCGGTACGACAATGTTGCACCTAAAAATTGAGAAAATTATGTCGTTTTCGGTTTTAAACCTGGGTCTGACTCTGACTAACAATTACCGAACGAAAACGGATCCAGAGTCGGATCAGTATGATGGTATTATCACTGCGTTCTCTTTTGAACACTGAAACGCACAGTGATCGGAAAAGCCTTTTTTCATGGCGAAATTAATAACTCCTAAGGGTTACGTATCCGGATCATGGTGTCTTCTACAAAGTTGTACTTAAAAAAGTTGACCATCTTGTGATCTTTTCGTAGTTCCAAATTTTACCGCTAGGGCGGCGCTGTTACTTACTTTTTAAGAAAGCACAATAGAAGGGTAATGTCAAAGGCAAGTTTGTAGAGAATATAATTTCAAGCAACTTTGCCCAAAACACAATTTTTCTAGCTCTATATTTGACCATGATAGAGCTATTTTTCTGCTTTAAATCAGGGTGTCTCTTGAAAAATGAGTGTTTTACTCTAACTTTTTTGTACCTCATTTTGAGAAAAAGTAATCTTCAAACAAAATATAGAAAACTTTATAGCGCACATTTTTCCTCAACAAAATTTTTAAATACAACTTATCGTTCAAAAGTTAGGTGTAGCTTTAAATAAAAATGTTTTTCTTTTCGACCTTGTGATTGTTTAGGCAAGAATTGGCCAGAAAACCATCAAATTCTTGTTCTAATGCATACCAAGTTTGGAAATACGATAAGATCACCATGAACATGTCAGGAATCAGAAGTCGCGTCCACTGGTTTTGGAGCTGCAGGCAATGACGCAGCGGCAGCGGCTGAATAAGATGGTCAACAAGATTTTCCCGGCGAATCGTGACGCGGCGGTGGTGATGGACGACGAGACCTATCTCACCCTGGATGGCAACGACTGGCAGGGCACTTCGTATTTTACTTCCCCCACGAAGCAAGTGAGCTCCGAGGTTCATTTCACACACCAAGTTCCCCAAGAAGGTGGCTGACAATCAGCGAGAAGGTGATGTGAATGCCGCTCTTCTTTCGCTCCGGACTGGCCGTGAACGGGGAAATTTATAGTACGAAATGGTTGCCGGAAGTTGCGTCGTTCATCAATAAATACCATAAGGGCAAAGATGCGGTGTTCTGGCCGGATCTGACGTCGGCCCACTACTCGAAGCGATCGTTGGAGGAGATGGAGCGGCAGACTATCGATGTGGTACCCAAGTCGGCGAACCCGCCCAACGTCCCCCAGCTACGTCCCATCGAGAATTTCTGGGCCAACCTGAAGCGTAAGATCTACTCCAACAATTTTGTCGCGAAAACTGAGGAGAAATTGATAAATAAAACGAAGAAAGAACTCAAAAACATGCCTACACGCATGTTTTCGTCCGCCATGGCGAATGTTCCGGTTAACTGCCGGAAGGCCGCTCGGAAGCGCGTAGATCTTTTTTTGCAAGTAAGCTTAAATAATTACCTTCCATGGGAAATTTATCAAAAGCAATTATCTGTCTTAGCTTTTTTTATCACCATCCGAAAAATGTCCATTTTTTTTAATGCAAACGTTACTCAACTTTTTGCCAATAGAAATTTCACTGGAAATCGTGAACCTGTCCCAACAGTGGTATTTAGGAGATTAAATGTGGATGGCATCGGAAGATTCATCAATAGGTTTTAACAAACGCTGTATAACATCAATAAACCCACAGGCACTCGGGATATATTGATGCTATTTGATGGTGCTCTTAACTTTTCGCTTATCGTGTGATTTAAATATCTTTTCTATGTATTGTAACAACCTCTATGTATCGGGCAACGTACGGTGATGGGTTTTGCTGGCACCATTCAACGTACTTACTATTATCAATATTGTTATTTTTTTTTATTTCGTTCAATCAAAGGCATACGTGTATCCTTTAACAATACAATTTTAAAGCATTGGTTTGGGTTTAATGGCTTTCTTGTGGAACAAGTACCAACCATATCATACGTGGGATACAAAGCTTTCTTGGAGTTTTTTTTTTTTTGTCGTCTCCTTTCTATGCATAACTATTGCTTTGTTCTCCGAGATTGTTCTAGTGGGACGATAGAAAAAGGGAAGAAGAAATTAACATAAAATATTGACGCAGTTAACATACACATACTGGTTCGTGTGCATGGTTCTTGTCTAGGAGATGCTACAAAATTCGTCTGATGGGAGAGGACCGAATGAATAAAAAGGTGATCCAACCTTCCCCGTCATCAAGCAACGTTGGCATACAGCACGTCCCGAGGAATTGATGCAGGAGGCAAGGGATGAGTCTTTCATTGCATCATCGGTATTCTTCGAATAAATATCTGAATAATTTTACATGAAAGCAAAGGATAAACACAGAAACCCTTGCTTGGTTTTGTTGCAGAACCGGAAGGTTTGACTAGAAGTCAAGTGAACAAGCACATGCATATAAAGAGGAAGAGAGAATGGAAGGAAGGGATGGGGACAAAGTGCCATTCCACAGCAAAAATGGATGCAAATTTGCTATTTTTCCATCTTCTCTTGTGTGCTGTGCAGCTCATACCAGTGTGTTACAGAATGCAAATTCAAATAAGTTTTATTTTTGCATATTGCACCTAATGGGGTACTACACTAATTGCTTAGTGAGTATTGCTAAAAAAGTTATAAATTTGTGATTAAATATTTAAAAATTGATTAAATCTAAATACGCTCTAGCGAAATATTTATTCAATCACTATTGAATTTACTTTTTCTTCCTATGTTTGTATCATTTTCAATTCTACAGATATATGTTTCATTAGCATTTTGCAGCGTTATTCAGTGTTTGAAGGTGTGTGAAATTGTAGCTAAAGAAATTTTCTGTTGAATATTTTGAGAGCATATTGATTCAATTCATTATAACGATGGGATAAAAACAAATTTTTGGCTTTCCGTAATATTTTTATAAACCATAAACTGTGTGTCTGCAAAGTTCAAATTTTCAAATCATTGAAGCGCCAGGGAGCAACAGTTTCAAAATGTGAATTCGGACTTTTGTACAAGTAAGATAGATAGAAAGTTCGATTTTTCATCAGCTGACCGTACACCGTTTACGCACTCAAATTTTGGAAAGTAGTCTAATGAACAACCTAATGGAAAACATCTTATTTACATCTGGTTTATAGCCTGTTCCGATAATTATAAATACGCTAATGGTTAACCGTCAATTCAAAATGAATGCAGTATGCAACCAAATTTTGGCTGCGCCTTGTGGTTTACATCCAAGTTTAACTGATGTTGTAATTTTTTTTTAATTTTTGGCACTGAAGTTTGAAAATGCGTGGTCTTTCTATCGAGCAAAGAAAATGAATTGTGTACAAACGGTGCACCGTCAGTGGTCTTTAGATCAGAAAACTGGCTAAGGAAGAAGGTGTGAGCGTCTGAGTAGTTCAAATCGTATTACGGAAGTATCAAGAAAAGTGCTCTCGTAGATTCCCCGAAACGGGGAAGAAAACCTATTCCCGCTGATCCTAAAATCGACAGAAAGGCAAGGGATTATTTAAAGCGCCATCCTTCAGCATCAGTCCGAGATGTGTCGGAAAAGCTAAGTACTTCGACGACTAATGTTATGCGTGCCAAGGAGATAATGGGCCTGCAGACTCGTCGGAAACAGAAGCATCCAAAACGAAGCACCAAACAGGCTGAATCTGTGAAACCGAGGGCTCGAAAGCTGTACAACAAACTGCTGATAAAAAAATCGGGCTGTGTTATCATGAACGATGAAACCTATATAAAACTCGATTATAAAACTCTGCCGGGACCAGTTTTACACCTCGCCGAAGGGAAAGGATGTTCCTGGATCAGTGAAATTCATTTGCACCGAAAAATTCGGCAAGAAGGTAATGCTGTGGCAGGCCATATGCCGATGTGGAAAACTCAAGTAGCACTGAAAACATAAATTGAAAGGTTCCATGTGTCATGCTGTAGATTTATTGAAGGGCAATTTGTCTAGTTTAGTCTTGAAGATGTACGTTTCATGCAATTCGAGTCTAGATTTACTTATATCACAAATTGGTTTGTCATATATGTGTTTAATGTTTTTGAAATCGGACTTGTTTGTTTACGTCCGCCATCTTGTTTGGAAATTATGTTGTATACATGTAGCAACACAAGTCTTCCGTATTTCTAGAAACAAACATATTAAAGAAATGTCAAATGCCAACAAAACTAATAATGTATGTTTTGTTCGTGTCGTATTAGACCTCGAAAGACCGTTCCTGTTTTTTAAGTAAGACTAATAATTTTAAAATATGTTTCTTTACTTTTTTTTTTTTTCGGCTGACATTAAAATCTTATGTCCGAACCTGCCAGGTTGGTGAAAAATTAATTTTTTGTGGCGGTTCTGGGGGTCCGTTTTTTTTTGGGGGGGTGAAAGATTTTTTTTATGAACCTAATAAAATATTTTTTAAAATATTGAAATTTTTTTTTATAATAAAATTTTTTTTTTTTGTTTTTGTTTGTTTTGTAAAAATTATATTTTTTTCTCTTGGTGGGGGTGTAGAAAAAAAAAAAAAAAAAAGCCCCAAGCAACACAGCTTGTATTAAACGAGTTGAAAGTACTGTCAAATGACAAAAACAGGTTATCAATTAAAGTGTATAATACTTTATTTCATACTTTAATATGACGTAAAAAGCGCAAAAAGTGAAGCCTTATAAAACATAAACTGAAAAAAAATATCCACATACAAAAATATAACATCGTCAAGCGTGGGATTTGAACACTAGTCCTTGGCGTGATAGGTTTGTAGCTTCTTTGCTAAGCCAACTTCGATTGTTGAAAAGTCAACTCTGAGTATCTATGATTTGCTTCCCGTTGGCAGTAAAACCACAATCTTGTACAACAAATTTATCGTTATGAAAAAAAAACACGTTTTGCAAAACATGTTTGGTGTAATGTAATTTCAACAGTATATAAAACTGCCCATAAAATCTTGTCCTGTTTATGTTTTATAAATGTATGGAACCATGTTTTTAAGAACAATAATAAAGTATTAATCACTTGCAGCAGTGAAAACAGCATTTTTAGCTCGACCGTTAGTCAGAGTAATATATAGAATACGAGAGATCCAAACCGCTCCAAACTTGACATGTTTTTCAATACGTTTATAATACATTTATAATACAAACAATTATAAATCATTCTAAGAAGATGTTTTGTGTGGGTGGGTTTTGGGTCTATTCTTAAGAGGAGTTTAATTTTTTTTTTTTTTCATGTGGGAAGGGGGGGGGGGGGAAAGGGACCGGTTTTGGTAGGTGGGGGGGGGGGGTTCCAGCCTGGTGGATGGGTTGCTTTAATAAAAAAAACTAAAATTTTTTTTTGGTGTAGTTTTTTTTTTTTTTTTTGTTTTTTGTAAAAAAAAAATTTTTTTTGTGGGGCGCCCCCCCCCCCGCGCTTTTTTTTTTTTTTATTATTACTATCTATTATTATTTGTAAGGGGAGGGAAGAAAAAAAAAAAAAAAAAAAAATATTGCGTGGGGGGGGGCAGATCTCGTGTCTACTAAACAAGAGAAAAAAAAGAAAGAGAAAAATAAAGGAGGGGGGGGAGGGAAAAAAAAAAAAAATAACCCGATCAGAAAAAAAAACAAAAAAACAAACCCATGTTCGGTGGTTCCTGCCATTACTCTGCCACCAAACTGCCCAGAGATTTGCCCTATCCAAATTTTCTGGGCTTTGACGAAGGCGAAGCTGAGAAAATACATGAAACCAGCGGGTAGTGTCGAAAAATATGAGAAAGATTGACCAAAAGTGCACAGAAAAAAAATCTGAATTTTCATTCTGATGTAAATATCAGAGCCTGTGAAATTGTATTTCATTCTACATAAAGCATCAACTTGTATGAAATAGTTCTAACAAAGTAGAGCTTCTGCATACAACATTATCGAAAATGTATGGAATGTCCCAGAACTTTACACGATTTATAATTTAAATGTGGATGTTTTGTGCCGTTCCATTTATGTGCATGATATTGAACCAAAATTCACACTACTTTTAAGAACTGTGTGGTGAAAATGGTAGGAGAAAGCACTGTGCAGAAGCTTATCCGAAGTAACAATTTAAGTTTTATTTCAGCCGTATAGCATTCCTCCCAGCTTTGTTGATAAAACTACATTCAAAACTGTTTTGTCTACCAAGATCTCCTCTATGCTTCTTTAAAGCGAAAATTTGTGCAAAGTGGCCCACTCTATGGAACGGTTGTGAAAATAAGTTAATAAAACTTTTATAAAACCATAAAGATTTTGAAAATATTCTAGTGATAGATGCTATGACCACTTGAGAACTTTCATAAAACCTTTTGGCTGCCATGAAAACCAGCATGCAGCCAAATGGCCACAGCTGTCAAATTTAACTGTGATATCGTGGTTGTTTTTTGTTGTTCTGCTTTGTTCGATTCTCTGCTGTTCTGATTCATTTAATAGTAAATAATATCGAAGAAAAAAGGTCATGTGTTGCGGGAAAATATATTTGATAGCAAAATATTCAAAACAAATTAAGTTTTCTACAGCGTGTTATGCTCCAAATCATATATGCATTTAATTTTGTGGTGAATATTGGCACGATAAGAGCCAAAAATTAATGCGCCTCGGAAATCGTGTGAGCTCACAACAACAAACACAAAATTAAAACAAATATATTCGATAAATTAATCATGAATTTCTTGAAAATTGTTGGAATTCAATAAGGTTATCTTAAAAAAATGCAGAAATTGGTCTCCGATCTACAGTCCATTTGCATTTCATTTAGAATTTGGTGCATTTATTTTTCCAAATTTCATTTATTTCGTATATTTCAATATGGCGATTGGAAAAAAATCACAATTCTGCCATAAAGGCAAGTGATCTTCGCAATGACTACTTTAAAACTATTTGGTTATTCGGTGGCTTCCCTCAATGCCAATTTGCCATTTAATGCATTTACTGGAGACAAAATGGTTTTAAAATGCTTAATCAACTGACCATAATAAGATAATATGAATGAATCCTGAAAAGGACTTTTCAAAACAGCATTTCATGAGTTCATAAAGTCGAAATAAAACCTTTGATAGGAGTAAAAGGAATTTGAGAAAGCGTGGTTTTAAGATCATTCTCAACAAGCTGTGTAGGTTCTCATAAACCTGACTAAAATATGAAACCTATTGGCACCTCTTGGTTTTATAATTAAACCAAATTGATTTCTAGTGGCTTTAATAAAACCTTAATAAAACTCAATAAAGCAGGATGGTTTTGGAAATGTTACTTGGGTATGAGTAGTTTTGAGGAAAAAGTTAGAGAACTCGCCTACCCTACGAAAAATCAAGTTAATTGAAATGAAGATGGAAAGAAAACATTGAATTTTACTATGTTTGAGAATAAAATAATCAAAAATCATAGTATGGGCTTTTTTATTTGAGAAAGAAAGTGTATTTAAATTCTTCGGAACAGTCTATAGTTTGAATGACATTTGACGATGTTAAAAAAACCGCATTTAACGAGGCATCTCAAACTCAAGCTCGTTTATCCTATACACACATGTCTGTGGGGACAGTCAAGTTGCTAGGAGGGTAAGGATATTGTATCCGCGCTAATATGGACACATTCAACACACTATAACTTTGGAAATATTACAGCCATGGGAACGTCCATTAATTATGTCACGCAAAAAATGACTGTTTTTTAAACACCGCTCACCCCCCCCCTTGTCACGTTTTTTGTATGGACCTTCAAAATTTTTTGTATGGATTGTCACGTTTTCCAACCCCCCCCCCCCCCCCCGTTACTGCGTGACATAATTAATGGACCTTCCTCATGAGTAAAATATTTCACTCAAACAGAGCTGGAAATCTGTAGTTAAAAAGACTATGATCGGTTTCAAAATGTCATAGGCAGTGTAGCAACTGGCGACAAATGAAACACAACGTGACCTACAAATACGTCAAATCGCAAATTTTTTTTTTTTTTTATCTGTGTTATCGAGATTTTCAGCCTCGGGCTGGTTCATCTCCCGTCGTAGTCACTCGAATACCTCTTTGGGGTATTTTCGTAACTTGTCCGGGGGGGGGATTCGAACCCGGGACTTTAGCGGGAGGGGGGGGGGTTTTACCCCCCACCCCGGGCCCCCCCCAACAAAATAGTTTTATGTGCTCAAATGCATAACTTGACCCATAAGCTTCACAGTTCGAACGAAACATGTAAATTTATGACGACTTAGATGTAACAAATTAACCTCCGTCCTATCCAATAGAAATTTAAGTGTGATCTTAAATTTGCAGCACAGAAAAATGTGAGCTGTAAATTTACTCGTACGTTATAAATGTGCGCTTTAAATTTAAAATCTTCTTTAATATACCGGTCTTATTTGTTGGGATTCGAAAAAGCAGATTAATTGTTTTTTTTTTGCTTCGAAATAAAATGAACAAGTTGTTGATAGTAAAACAATGTATTGGCCTAATGCGAAGATTTCTACAAGAATTGTGTTACACGAGACGTAATTCATGTTTGTAAAAAATCGGGGAACTTGAACAAAGATTTCGTGTAACATTACACTGATAGGCAAAATAAAGTGCCCACCTCATCGTTTTTTCAATTTCTCTCATTTACTTGGTTCACATTAAAGTGAACACACTGTATTTTTTTTTGTTATCTTATTTTTTATATTCTTTTTAAGTTTCACTTATGGAATACTGAAAAAAAAGGAGTTGTACTTAAAGAAAAAAAAATCTATTTGTGTTGAAAAAAAAACAGTGACAAAATAAAGTTCCCACTTCAAAAATCGATATGTTTTCGATAAGTTTCCATTGGAAGACCCCTCAATTGTTTATGTTTTGATATTTTGACATGTTTTGAAGCAAACGGCTCAACCTGGTGCATTTGTATACGTGATCGCATTTGATTCAATTGAAAAAAAAATGGAGAACGCAGTGCTTTCGAAAGCAATTCCCTTGTGTATCCGAAAATTGGTCGTTCGTGATGTGCAAAACGGTGAATCGCACCGGGCTGTCGCTAAGAAGTACAGTATCAGTAAGGCAGCGGTTGGCAAAATTCTTCTGAAGCTTAAAACGTTTGGATCAGTGGTGGATCGCCCTGGCAGAGGCAGGAAGCGGAAAACGGATGCGAGAACGGACACCAAGATCATGCGCGAAGTCAAGAAGAACCCGAAGGTAACTGTCCGCGAGATCCAGGAAACCCTTCAGTTATCAGTTTCCGGTCGAACTGTTCGTCGCCGTCTCGTAGCACAGGGGTTGAATAGCAAACTTGCCCGGAAGCGCCCATTTATCAACAAGGCAAACAAAGCCAAACGGCTTAAGTTTGCTAAGGAGCATGCTGATAAGCCCCTAGAGTTCTGGAAAACAGTTCTCTGGACGGACGAATCAAAATTCGAGCTGTTTAACCGAAAGCGGCGGGTTCGTGTTTGGTGCAGATTGGGAGAGGAGCTTCAGGAACGCCACATCCAAGGCACGATGAAGCATGGAGGAGGAAATGTGATGGTCTGGGGGTGTTTTTCGTGGGGTGGAGTGGGAAGCATTGTGAAAATCGACGGGATAATGACGGCAGATTCTTACATCAACATCCTGCGAGAAAATCTGGAGGTTTCGCTGATCCAGACGGGCCTTGAAGAGAAGTTCGTATTCCAGCAGGACAACGACCCGAAGCATACTGCCAAGAAGACCAAGTCTTTCTTCCGGTCTTGTCGGATCAAACCGCTGGAATGGCCTCCACAAAGCCCGGACCTCAATCCCATCGAGAATTTGTGGGCGATTCTCGATGCCAGGGTTGACAAAACTGGTGTTACCAATAAAAATAACTATTTTGAAGCCCTGGAGCGCGCCTGGGAAGAGCTAGATCCACAGCACCTAAAGAACCTGGTCGAGAGCATGTCGAAGCGCCTGCAGGAGGTCCTGAAGGCCAAAGGAGGACACATCAATTATTGAAATGCTTTTATTTTACTTTAATTTATGTTTTCTGTAGCCTAAAAGACTTTATTTTGTCACTGTTTTTTTTTTCAACACAAATTGATTTTTTTTTTTAAGTAAAACTCCTTTTTTTTTCAGTATTCCATCAGTGAAACTTAAAAAAAATATAAATAATAAAAAAAATACAGTGTGTTTACTTTAATTTGAACCAAGTAAATGAGAGAAATTGAAAAAACGATGAGGTGGGCACTTCATTTTTCCTATCAGTGTATGTCTCCTGAAACTGACAAACAGGCAATTCGAGAAAAGATGTGTTTGATTGAATTTATTTTTTCATCTCTTTCAACTCATTCTTATGTGTTGAAGGACGCTTGCATGTGTCGGTCTCAGGAGACAGAAATTTATATGACATTTTGTTAGTGTGTGCGTTATAGGGGAAGGTGCTCTTATGTGGGTCTATGGATCTAGGATTCGGCGTACACTTAAAATCCGAAGTAAATGTTAATTCACTATTTTTACCCTGAAAATCAAATTTATACAGTAGCATTGTCTCACTGACATATCAATATGAAGAAAAATTACAGACAGGCAATTTTTAACGATAGGCCGAATTCAAGATCCATAGACCCACATTAGAGCACTTTCCCCTAGTTTTCTACTTTCTACTGCGAACTCCAAATCGTAAACCGAATCATCGTCTTTAGCATCCCCAAAGTCTCTTAGCTCTCGCTTTCTCTCCTTGAGGGGTATGTTTCCGGTAAGCGTTTCCTCGATTAAATTCGATGTGTGATCCATAGCATCCACATTAGCACTTGGTTTTTATTTATCTGTGTGAGGTCGAATTTGGGTAAACGTAGATTATGTAATCTTAGTCTATTATAAGTTGCAAAAAGCTTTGTTATGAACACAGGAAAAGGACAACATACTGGTAGGCCTTTAGATATATGATTCTGAGCATGTTTTATTATTTTTTTGATATCCGTGCCTTCAAATTTACACATAGACAGAGAACATTTCCGTAAAGGACCACAAAGAGCAGTCAAATGGCTCTTTTTTAGATGGTTTCTGATAGATCTGTGCGATTTGAAAACGATTTCACATTTTTCGACCGGGCACTTGTAAACACTCAGGTTTCGGTGAATTCGGACGTGGTTCCGGAAATCCAACACACCTCCGCTGCGATACAATTACATACACATACAATTTTTTCAAACATTTTCCAAACGTATTAAAAAAAGTCCGCTTTTCACTCCCGAACCTAAACGTAAACAATATGTTGGTGACAGCTTTTTTTTTGTGTGGAGGTGGGGGTGGTGGTGGATTGCGTTGATTATGTAAATTTAAAGGTTTTAAGTAAAAAAAAATAAAATTTTATTTTTTTTTTTTATTTGAAATAAATTTATTTAGTATTTTTTTTGTGTTAAGTTTTTATTTGTTTTTTTTTTTTTGGATTGAAAATTTTTAGGTTTTTTGTGGGATTTTTTGAGTTTTTTTTTTTTTTTTTTTTTTTTTTTTTTTTTTTTTCTGTCGATGTCATCCGCTGGTTTCACGAATTCCGTAGCTTTGCTTTGGTCAACAAAGCCCAGAAAGTGATTGGCCGTGTCTCCGGGCACTTTGGTGAATTCATGTCTTTCGGCACGAAGCAGACATTTGGGCTTTTGTACCACCTTAGTATGTCCTTGGTGTAATGGCATGATGCCAAATCGTGGCATCGTGGCGCCAAATGTTCTTTGCCTTCGATGTTACGTACAGGCTAGATATTTTGCTGCATTTGTATACTGCCTGCCACACCATCATCTTCTTGCCAAAAATTTTCAGTGAAAATGGCCTTCTCCGTTTCGGGGATATCCCTGTCCTTGCGTAGAGTGAAGGGAAGGGTTTTATAAACAATTTCAGATACGTTTCATCTTCCATGAATGCATCAAATAGTTTCCGGGGTCTCGATTTCAAAGACGCGGCTTGATTTGAGTTCCTTGTTGGTTTCTTCTGCCTCTGATATGTCTTGACTCTAAGTCGCTCTTTTTCACGCATCACGTTAGACGTCGAGGTCCCTATCTTTTTCGCCACGAACGGAAGCCGGTGGTTTCGGCTTATAAGCATCCCTGATTTTCTTGACAATAGCAGGACTCACAGGACCAGATTTCCGACCACTTCTCGGTAAATTGGTCTCCATATTTTCTAACTGCAGTAAATTGTTCTCCATATTTTCTAACTGCAGTTCGTACCGCCACAACGCTCACGCTCTCTTCCTTGGCCAATTGTCTTAAAGAGATTTCACTCACAGTGCACCATTAGCCTGGGACACGGACATATGAAAGAAAAAAAATGCCGCTCCCTTTTGATTTTTGGAAGCCTTTGGGATCCTATAATAACTGTGCAAAATTTCAGCTCAATCGGTGCACCTATGATTTAGCGCCTGCGGTTTTAATTTTCCATAAGATTTTCTATGGGGAAACTTACTTTTTCAAAGAAAAATCTGGTGAGGTGACCCGTTGTCCTTTAAAAATAAGTCACTCCAATCAATATCTGGAAAATTTTTCAAGCAAACTTTTCTTCCAACACCGCAAAGCGATTCGACGCTTGTGAAAAAAGTTATTTAGCTAATACTGATTACTATCCAAACGAACGGCTCATTGGACTGTTTTTTCTAACAACACTGCCGCCTGCAGCCTGCTGCTGTTTGCGCAAAGCAACCACGTGGTGTGGGGCGTTCACTCAGCATGGAGAAAAGCCGATATCTTGCGCATAGAGTCTTCGATTTGATGATATAGCCGATGTTTAGCAATAGATGGCGCCAGTAGTAAGTGCTGGTCGAATGTTGTACATCTTAAGCGTCATAAACCAAGCTCAGACATATGGTAAACAAACCGCTTTGCCAAATCAGTGATTTTGGTTTAGTGTTATATATTTTGGTTGTTCGAAGATGTCTGATTTCGTGCCAAATAATCGTCATTTGCGGGAAGTGTTGATTTTCGGCGGCTGAAGCACATCGAGAGCTCCAAAAAGTTTACGGTGATGCTGCTCTGAGTGAAACAACGTGTCGTGATTGATTTCGTCGCTTCAAAAACGGTGATTTCAGTGTTGATGATCGTCCGCGTGAAGGAAGGCCAAAACACTTAAAAGACTCTGAATTGGAGGCATTGCTCGATGAGGATCCGTGTCAAACGCAAGAAGAGCTTGGTACAGGATTAGGAGTTTCCCGCCAAGCCGTTTCTAAGCGATTGCATGCGTTGGGAATGATTCAAAAGCAAGGAACATGGGTTCAATATGATTTGAAGCCAAGAGATGTTGAGCGTCGTTTTTTCGTCTGTGAACAACTGCTCCAGCGGCAAAAAAGGAAGAGTTTTTACATCGCATTGTGACGGGTGACGAAAAATGGATTCATTACAGTAACCCAAAACGGAAACATTCATGGGGACTGCCCGGGCATGCTTCAACATCGTCGCCTAGGCCGAATATTCACGCTGCGAAGGTTATGCTGTGTATTTGGTGGGACAAAGTTGGTGTTATTGATGCGGTTGAGCCGAGCACTGCACGAAAAACGGCCACAAAACGAGCACAGACACGAAAAAGTGATTCTTCAGCATGACAACGCTCGACCTCACGTTGCGAAACCCGTGAAAACCTACTTGGAAACGCTCAAATGGGAAGTCCTACCCCACCCGCCATATTTTCCTGATATTGCACCGTCCGATTATTACTTGTTCCGTTCGATGGCACATGGTCTCACTGGTCAGCAATTCCACTCATATGATGACATCTCAAAATGGCTTGATTCTTGGATTGCATCAAAAGACGAACAGTTCTATCGAAATGGTATTCACGTTCTACCAGAAAGATGGGAAAAAGTAATGGGCAATACTTTGAATAATTCGTTTGTAACCTTTGTTTCAAAATAAAGTTCCTTTTTCACCACAAAACAGCGAGAACTTAGTTGTGCACCTAATACTTTGCACACGTTTCCGGAAATGTGGACGAAACATTTTTAACGGTCACATGGGTCATTTATACGCAAGCGTAATTTTTCAAAAGGGATGTTTTTTGTACAAAATTCATCTAAACAATTAAACATTGAATTATTTCGACGGAAAACACCGAGAGTAGAGTACGACCACCTAAAAAAGTAATGTAGGCTGGACCTGAAGCTCTGCCAAATAAGATATGCTCGATAAATAACGAAGACATCTCTTTTTCGGACAATTTACTCTAAACATTATAATTCAAAATATTGGTTTGTAATACAAATCTGATGCAGAAAAAAATCGTATGTCAATCAATTTGCCGCTACTCAGAATCCAATACTCTATCGGCTTGATTGTTTGGTGGTACACCATAACTTGTTTACCTCTTTAATATTCTTCATTAGATTCCCAATTTTCTGGGGTTTCGCCAATAAAATAGGTGGAGATGTTCATCACAAAAAAAAAATCTCTTTTGAAACTTCAGTAACAAAGTTTCGAAAGGGTTGAATGGTCGTCGCTGATCTTACTAGCCTTGGCAGGAACTTTATCATCGTTGATCATCGCTTATTCAAAAGCAAAAAAGCAAGGGCCACATTCCATTCTGATTCCCACTTTTCCCCGCATAGCACAGCACAAGGTAGCGGAGCGGACTGTTTTCATACTGTTGAAACTGACTTGTGACTGTTTTCCGCTTTGCTCCGCCATTTTTTGTACAACTTCTACAGACTCATTTGCCCGGGCTTCAAATGGTGAGTTGACAACTTCGAAGGAGGGTGCGACCGACCTCTCGTCCTCACAAGTTCCTACCTCACGCCTCCACGAGTCATATGATCACAAAAGACTGCCAGCTGAAACATGGAGACGCTGGTTGGCGTAGCCTGGGCAATGTTGTCAATCTGACAATAGCGAAGTGAGGGGGTGCGACGGAAGATCTTATACCTTTAAATCATAATGTAAGTATGTTTCTCATTTTATTAATAATTTCAGCACGCTTTGGAATCATCTTTGCATTCCAAAACCATGTAAGACCCTGGAGCAACATGACAGTCATCAAAGGCTGAATTTGTATTTCAGCATTTCAGCATGCATAACATTTAATTTAAAATTGCACTTCTGAACTTCAACTACTATATTCATAAAAGACTAGCATGTGCTTATAAGCAATGTAGGATTATATTTTAATATTGTGTGTAGTGGTTTTATGGTAGGATAAGTCATTTATTTCAGAAATTATCCAACCGGACTCTTCGTTCACTCCAATTGCTATATCTGAAATGTTGCTAGAACAGTATAAAGAAAAAATATTACAAATATTACAATGTCTTATAAAATAATATATTTTATTGAAATTTTATCTTTGATATTTGGAATGATTTATTCTGTTTTCAGCTTTCCCAGGACTAGTAGGATATTAATACATATAAAACTTTTATTTATTTTTCAGTAACAATCCATTCAAGTTTGAAATTTGAATAAATTAGCATTTTTGTCTATAATTATATCTTAATTTGTTGTGTACAAAATATATTAAATATTAAATAACATATAACGGGGAAATGGAGGGACCATCAGGGCACCCAAGTAAAACGATTTGGATAGGGAGCATGGGACTGCCTCCTCCCTATTGTTAACATTTCGTGGAACGAGGGCGGGCTCTTCGACCCCATCTATTGGGTTTATTCTGTCAATCGAGGGCTCGATTCTAGTGCTGTGAGTGTGAACTTGCTTTTGGAAGGCGATTCTCTTCCCTATATTCGCGGGTTTCGCGTAAGTGTCTCTGCTTACGGGTCCGCCCAAACGTTTTTGGCCCTTCATACAGGAGCTTGATGATCACAAACAATAAAAGAATCCTGATCAAATCGTTTTTCAGATTATTCCACTGCTATGGAAAGTTACCTTGCTACAATAGATGGTAGTATTACATAATCAAAATCAATCAACTTCTGCAGACTTATTTGCACCTTATCGGCGCGTTTAGTCGTGTAACCAATAATTTTGAACTTTATAACCATTTTAGCCACTTTTTGATGCACTCTGGGATGGCATAATGCTTCAATTAATTATAATAAAACATCACTTGAAGAACTTTCCTCTTTGTTGGCATTCTATTTGTTCTAAACGCGTTCAAAACTGGGCCAACCAAAAAAATCGACGCATTTGGCCGCAAACAATGTTTTGCTGTTAACTCTTCCATATTCTTCAAGCAACAGTTTATTATGCGAACGAAGGTTTGTGTAAGTGTTTTTAAAACGGTGACAACTGCCAAACTTTTCTATGCGCATGATATCGGCTTTCCTCCATGCTGAGTGAACGCCCCACACCACGTGGTTGCTTTGCGCAAACAGCAGCATTTTGCAGGTCATGCTGCAGATGGCAGTGCTGCTAGAAAAAACAGTCCAATGAGCCGTTGGTTTGGATAGTAATTAGTCTCTACTGTTTACTAGTCAGATCCATTCTGGAATTTGCATCGATAGTGTGGTCACCGTATGAGGCAATTTGGAGCACGAGAATCGAAACTGTTCAACGGAAGTTTGTCAGATACGCTCTTAGGAACCTACCGTGGCATGACCCGTTAAATCGCTTTGCGGTGCTTGTAGAAAAGTGTTCCTTGGAAGATTTCCCAGAGATTTAATGGATTGAATTATTTTTAGAGGACAACGTGTCACCTCGCCAGATTTTTCTTTGATGGAAAATTAAAACCGCGGGCGCTAAAATATAGAAATTTTGCACAGCTATTATAGGACCCCAAAGGCTTCCAAAAATCGAAGGGGAACTGGTAATTTAAATTTTGTCCCAGGCTAGTGTACTATATGTGCACGATACTCCTTTTCTGCTCCGGAGTAAGACCACGCATTTTTAAAGTCAACCAGATTTTTTTTTTTATATTTTTTGATTCTACGACATACAGCGAAGTGTAAACGAATCAACGCAGCCAAAAAAAATTGACAAATAGCATTCAATGAGTGTGCTTATAATTTCTAAAACAGTCTATATACCTATGCTTTCTCGCCAAGGAAAGCCTCCCGCACAATCCCCCTCAATTTCCAACTCCAGATGTCTATGAAGGAAGCATCCCAAGTAACATTGCTAAGACCATCCTGTTTTATTAAATTTTATTAAAATTTTATGAAAGCCACTTGAAATCAATTAAGTTTTATTATGGCACCAAGAGGTGCCAATAGGCTCCATATTTCAGTCTGGTATATGAGAACCTACACAGCTTGTTTACAACAATCTTAAAACCTTGTTTCTCAAATTCCTTTTACTCTTATCAAAGGTTTTATTTCGACTTTATGAACTCGTAAAATGCTGTTTTAAAATGCCGCTTTAGGACTCATTGATTTTATCTTATTATGGTCAGTTGAAAAAGCATTATAAAACCATTTTGCCTCCAGTAAATGCATTAAACGGCAAATTGGCATTGGAGGAAGTCACCATGAGACCAAATAGTTTAATAATAGTCATTGCGAAGAAAAATTGGTTTTATGGCATAACTGTGCTTTTTTCCAATCGCCATAGTGAAATATAAGAAATAATTGAAATGTGGAAAAATAAATGCTTCAAATTTTCAATGACATGCAAATAAACTGCAGATCGGAGACTAATTTCGGCATTCTTTTAGATAATCTCACCCAATTCCAAGCACCTAGATTTCCCTAGATTTCCTAGAATTTCCCTAGAAATTGAATGAAAGTAATTGCAGCCACCGCACGGGTCGGGTAACAGAGATATTGAGCTTATTTTGCCCCAATTCCCCGTATTTTCGAATATTGCTGAATAATCTATGCTCGGAGGGGTCTGTGGTAGTCAAAATAGGCTTATTCTTATGTAGAATTTCCCTAGAGATCTAATGAAGGTGTTTGCAGCCACCGCACGGGTCGGGTAATGGAGATATTGCTGAGTTTACCCCATTTCCCCCATTTTCGAATATTGTTTATTAATCTATGATCGGAGGGGTCTGTGGTAGTCAAAATAGGCTTTTTCTTATGTAGAATTTACCTAGAAATTGAATGAAGGTGGTTGCAGCCACCGCACGAGTCGGAAAACAGATATATTGGGCTTATTTTGCCCCAATTCCACGAATTTTTAATATTGCTGAATAATCTATGATCGGAGGTGTCTGCTGTAGTCAAAGTAGTCCTATTCTTATGTAAAATTTACCTTGAAATTGAATGGAAGTGGATGCAGCCACCACACGGATCGGGTAACAGAGATATTGGGCTTATTTTGCCCCAATTCCCCGTATTTTCGAATATTGCTGATTAATCTATGCTCGGAACGGTCTGTGGTAATCAAAATAGGCCTATTCTTATGTAGAATTTCTCTAAAAAATTAATGAAAGTGGTTGCAGCCACCGCACGGGTCGGGTAACGGAGATATTGCTGATTTTACCCCACTTCCCCCATGTTTTCGAACATTGTTTATTAATCTATGATCAAAGGGGTCTGTGGTAGTCAAAATAGGCCTATTCTTATGTAGAATTTCTCTAGAAATCTAATGAAGGAGGTTGCAGCCACCGCACGGGTCTGTTAACGGAGATATTGCTGATTTACCCCACTTCTCCCATTTTTCGAATATTGTTTATTAATCTATGATCGGAGGGGTCTGTGGTAGTCAAAATAGGCTTATTCTTATGTAGAATTTTCCTAGAAATTTAATGAAAGTGGTTGCAGCCACCGCACGGGTCGGGTAACGGAGATATTGCTGATTTTACCCCACTTCCCCTATGTTTTCGAATATTGTTCATTAATCTATGGTCGGAGGGATCTGCGGTAGTCAAAATAAACCTATTCTTATGTAGAATTTCCCTAGAAATCGAATGAAGGTGGTTGCAGTCACCGCATGAGTCGGAAAACAGAGATATTGGGCTTCGTCGACGAGCAGGCTGGAGAAACAAGTCACAAGCGATTGATTTTATTTCCGCGAAAACGACGCAGCAAAAGCAAAAGACGTCATTTTCAAAGCACGGCTTGCTGCGATCTTGACTTCCAAAACTAGTAGATGTATGTCAAAACTATAACTATAAAACGATGACCGTTTCAAACGGAAGCGAAATGAATGAGCAGAATATGTGATACTTTCACTACTGGTAAAACTTTTCGTCTCACATGCAGACCTACAGCATGAAAAGCGATTCCCATATTTTTTTGTTTTGTAAATCTGCTGCGGTACGCGAAGGAAAATAACAATAAAATTATGTTTTGATTAGAATGTCTACCCTGGTTCCGTTGCAGCAAAAGCAGATCGAACTAGAAAGTATCCTAGCAAAAAATTTGAAAGAAAAATTTACTCTTCAAACTAATGACGGGTTACAATAAAATCCAGTTTAAAGCTTTAGAATTTCACAACCAAAAACAGTCATCATCGCTCTGTTAATCTGTAATTAAAATCCAAATGCAACTATCTGATTCCAAACCAAAATGTTTAGCTGTAAAACTTCCTATTGACATAGGAATATTAAAGTTCATGCATTGCGCACCTTCCTACGAAATACAAGCCCATAAAAGTTACTCCCCGCCGGTGTTGGTTACATTTCCAACACATCGAAATAGCAAACCTTACACGTGTCCCTATCGTATATCACCGTGTTCCATTGCATTGCTGGCCCACTCGTAAAACAAAATCTCACCCAGCTTTCAGCAATGTGTTTCCAGTTGCATTTCACCGCGTTAAGCTTTCCTCTTTTATGGGGCGGCCTAACGGAGCTAAAACGGGAGCTCACTATTTTGCCGAAACTTCCATCCCAAATCCCTTCTGCTCAAAGACCCATCTGCTCACTGTACGCTTCAATGATCTTCCTATGCCACTATTCAAGCCGCCATAAATATTGTTTCCAAACGAGCATAGCGACGTAAAATGGCCCATAAACTGTACTCTTACATAAATAACTAGTAAAATATTTGTACAAAATCATTGTTCAGGAATTAAATGTGTAGAACACGTTAAGTTCAGATTAAATTTTTCCTCTTCATTTCCAGCAGCAATTTAAATATTTTCATGCCTGCACGTCCCGCCAGTCGAGTCACGTCGGTCCTCATTCCTAGCCTGACATTGGGCACATAGAGTCATTTTGGCAGAACCACGTACTTTTCGGCCTATATGAAGAAGCCTTGCACAACCAACGGCACTATTATTCTTGTAAACGAGTGCAGCGCTCATACTGAGACACATCCTGCACAACCACGGATCAAACTGAGTTTAGGTAGGTTCTATGGAAATCGGGAGAAGGAAACATGATATTTTTCACCGCCCTAGGCCAGTGCACACGATTTCTTACGAAAGACAACCGGCAGAAGCAAAACAAGACCATGGATGAAGGTGGAACTAAGCTGCAGGAGCTCTCTGGCACGGGCAGCGTCTGTGAATAGATTTGAAATTGTAACAATGTTGCCTCGTTTGCCCTAACTCCACTCTAGTTCGGTATTGTAGAGAGAAGAAATGTTCCCGACTATTCTTATGCTGAAACAGCGATTTTCCCGGCAGTAGCGCCAGCAAACGGAGGTGCTTAGGAAGGTATGCAAACTTGCTGTTGAGATTTCAATAGACTCTAGCCATTGCACCGATGAAGGCAGCAGTAATGGCATTGTGGATTTTCTGAATTTTAAACATTAAGAAAAACACAGAGTAGAGGGTAAATGATAGTTCTTACTCTGGGATATAAAAACAATACATGGTAAATGAAAATATAACCAACAGAACAAAGAAGGAACTCAGGTTGCATTGATAAAAATGTGTTTTACTTGAATTTGAGAGAGCAAAGAACATTCTTCTCTCAAAATTTAATGTATGGAATGTTAAATTTGATTATCCCAGCGTCCTAAAAATATGATAAATGCTCCATGGTTCCAGTGTGCTGTAGTACTTGTACTATAAATGTGTTGAAATTTTGTCTAAATAAAAAGACAAATTAAAATTTAATTACTTTAAACAACTGAATATTTTCCACATTCGCTCGCTCAGCCATTCCATTTAAAATCATTAAGATTCTTATTAAATTGATGTTACAGGGGATTTGGTTTTATAGATCATTTGAAAAACAAACAATCATTCTAATATATTTTCATTCGAATTTACGAAAACATATTATCAGAGTAGTAATGGAAAATTTAGGGAACTTTCGCTATGCAATCTTCGTAAACCAAAAAACTTGCCCGGGAACTACTCCGGAGTAGTAAAGCCCGATTCAAAGTAAATTTGGACGCATTCAAGTGATCATAACTCAAGAATTAAACAACATACACGGTTCATCAAAACGTCAAACAAAAGGATATTTATTCAGCTTTCAAACGATATGTAACAAAATATTACATTTCACCGTTTCAAACGAACTGTCGCACTTTACTTGTGATCGATGCCATCATGATATGTACAGTCGCTGGTGACACTGTACCGACGAACTTATTCCACTTTAAACGCATTTGTTGTGCATTTGTCACTTCTTTACCGCATCCTCGAAGTTTTCGCTTGACAATTGCCCAATATTTTTCGATCGGTTTGAATTCAGGGCAATTGGGAGGATTAATCTCTTTGGCGACGAAATTAACATTGTTTGCAGCATACCATTCTAGTACCTCCTTAGAGTAGTGGCAGCTGGCTAGATCCGGCCAAAACATAACGTTGGTCTTGTGTTGCGGAATGAAGGGTAAAATCCGCTTTTTCAGACACTCTTTAATGTAAACCTTCAACGTCATTGTGTGAGATGTGATGAAAACCTTGATTTTAAGGCCACAACTGCAGATTCCTTGCCAAATCATTAGTTTCCGAGCAAACTTATCAGCAAAAACAAATTTTTACCTGGAAGGGACATTCTCACGACCAGTTTCCAGGTAAAATTTTCGTCTGGGGATTTATTTATAATCCATTTTGACGTATGTTTCGTCATCCATTAAAATACAGCCATCAAATTTCGTCAAAACTCGTTCGTATAGTAATCGTGCTCGCTTTATGGCCACTAAATCTTCTTTCAGGGAGCGATTCGGATGTTTACTGGCACAAAAAGACTTAACTCCTTCTCTTGAAAGGATGTTACGTACGGTGAAAAAGTTGGAATCGTATTTCTTTGCCAAATCACGTATGGAGACACCTGGGTTGCCTTTCACGTACCTAAACACCTTTCTCTTCAGCTCTTGTCCCTAGTGCCACTTTTATGATAGATGCGCTGTGCTCCACACTCAGAGTATCCTTGTAACGTTTGATTACAAGACACACCGTTGACTTAGGAAATTTTGACACTTTTGCTATTTTTGAGGCAGACCACGAAGGATTCTCTAGATGTTTGTGCACAATTAATTTTCTTTTCTCAAATTCCATGATCCGTAATTTCGAGATGCGTCGATCAATCGAGAAAAACTTTTCCACTTCATTTCTTCGTCAATGAAACATCAACAAATGCCTGTCAAACGTTTTTTGTTTCAACCACCAGGGACGCGGTGGTGTATTAAACCGTGCGTCCAGATTTACTTTGAATTGAGCTTTAGTTAGTACCTGGGAGGGAGAAGCAGACTCAAAAAATGTGAGTGTCAAGTGGAGCCAGATTCAAGCTGTCACAAACTGTCAAGTGAAGCCAAGATAATAAAATATCAGTCAATGAAAAGCATTAATACTTTTCATTTTTCATTTTCATTTTGCAGCGTTTGGTGGGGCAATGAGAGCGCAAGTCAATCCAAAGCCGAGGGTTAGGGAGGGGTAATGGCGAACTGGTCTATGCGGACTACTTGAACGCCATGGGAGGTGATAAGGATTAGGTGGGGGTAAGGGGTTTGTAGTGTTTTTTGGATTGAGATGGCCGCGTTGCTACAAAATGACCTGAAATGTTTAATTTGTTTGTGATTTGAAACTAGTAGTGACTGTAATATAACTTTTTCATCTTAAGTAAGATGAATGTTTTTGATAGTTTGACAGTTTTGATTTCGCATATACTTATCTTTGTGTGCTGTCTTTGATTTTTTTTTTTTGGAGGATGCTTCACAGGTACTTTTTTTTGAAATAGATATGATTACTTCCTTGTCAAAACCGCATGTAGCCTAGGCCTGAGCAGGTCCTTCGCACTTCAATCGATCCATTTCACAGCCGTTCTCGATCATGAAATCAATAAGAATATAAAAGAGAAGAGGGTGTTAGTGTTTCATGGTATGCAGGGCGTAGGTGAGAGATTATTGGTGATATTTTCACGACGATATTTTCGTTTCTCTGACTAAGAATTCCGAATTCCTAACCTAACAAAACTTTTACAGAATGAACCAGAAGTAATGATGTTTGAATCAAAAAGGATTTAAAAAAAAAAACTGGATTACATTTAGACAACAACATTTTAAATTCTAGCCTTGCTTTGGATCTAGTAACCATCCCCATCCCAAACTTAACAATATTTCAAATCACTGACTAACTAATCTGACACTTGGAAAAGAACAGTTCTATTTCCTAACTAGTTTCTTTTTTTCTATTTATTTATTATCTGGTATGGAGGACACATGCTATAAACTACATGGAAAGGTAACGATAAAATAAGAAGAAAGACTAGCAACCCCCATCCAACCCCAACCACCTCCATCGCCCGTCCCGACAGACACGCGCATCCCGTCCACAATGCGCAGACCCCCCCAGTGTCGTGCACTAATACTCGAGAGTGGATATTAGTACACGACGCTGAAGTCCGCACACCGTAGACGAAACACGCGTATCCGTCAAGACAAGCAACAAATGTAGCCGGGATCAAACGGAAACCACCAATTCCTCATCCAACTTTCCAGTTACAGGTATTCCACTAAAAAGCTCACACTTTCCAGGATTCATACATGGAAAGGTTCATTCTATTGTTTCCAATGCTGTTCCCTAAGCGGGCCCTCCGCGTCCTATCTCTAATATACATGCTTGTCATCGTCAGTCTCAAGTAACACTTTTCTATGACTATGTGCTTCATTTCGAACAGTCAGATAATTACCCTGATCGAAACATTCACCCCTTTCGAAAATGTTGCAATTACATTTAGTTATTATACCATGAGCAAATCAGGTATTTCGGTTATTCATTCCATAAAAAAATGAATGAGTAACAACATAAGTTGTCAATAAAATGAAAAGTGTACTTTTAGTCGTTTCCCTTAGATTGATAGTAAGAAGTCTAAGAGTGAATTGCGGCATAGCCCGCTAGTATCACACCTGATGTTAGTGCCTTTATACAAACGTTCTACGACGTGGCAGTGAAATAAATGTGTAGAATATGTGATACTTTCACTACTGGTCAAATTCTTGGTCTCACATGCATGTTTATAGCATGAGATAAGCCCTCTCACCGTCGACAAGGTGACAAATTTGACCTTCGAGAGGGAGTCAATGAAAAGCATTAATATTGGATATAAAATATTTTCTTGCTTGAAAATAATTTGAACTAAAATATTTTCGTGTTTTCATTGCTGAAAAGATTGGAAATTTGCAACTCTGTTGAGTGTAAGATATATTTTTTCATAAATTTAACCAATTTTCTTAATGCCTAGGAACATTTATTTTTAAACCCAAGTCATAATTATACGAGAAGAAACTCTGCGAATGGTGCTAAAGGTCTTGTTAAATTTACCGATTTTACTTGTAAAAATGAACTTGATCATTTCGATCATGAAATAAATTTTTAACTATAAATTTTAATTGAACGAGAAGAAATGTATTATGGAAACAACACGCGAAGAAAATTTTCCTCAAATCAAATATATTTAGGTCAACTCAAACGTAAAGTTTTGTTTGTTCTGGCCACAAATAAATATTAAATTTGTTTCAAAAGTATTATATTGAAAAATAACCGTTACTTCAGCGTTTGATTTAAAATTATTCGATTAAAAAATATAGGTGAATATTTTTGGAGTTTACTTAGACACCTGAAAATAAATATTTTTATTTCAAACATGCTCTACATTTTTGTTAATAAATCAGTCGGATATTTTTATTTGTGTTTAATAAAAGCTTTTATTCAGTTTAATAAGCTGTTGGTTAAAATCCAATTGGGTTAGTTTCGGGGTTGGGGGCTATGGGGTTTTTTTGTATTATTGTTTTGGGGCCCCCCCCGTCGGGGGGGGGGGGGGGGGTTTAAAAAGGGGGGGGGGGGGGTTTTTTTTTTTTGGGGGGGGGGGGGGGAGAGAAAGACGCGGCTGGGTAGCTCAGTGGTTACCCGTTCTGCTTACTGAGCAGATTGTCGGGAGTTCAATCCCAGGCCCGTCCCCTTCCTTGCCATTTTTCACTTGCCTCTTTCTATCACCACTAGATTTAAAATAAAAAGCAGTCTACTGCGCTTTCTTTCATTGATCGCATCACTTACCACAGTGCATCCATTATCTAAAAATAACCTGCCTCACTAACACAACTATCCTTCCCTTGGCAATTGTAGAGATGCAGTGGTGTTCACGGTCTCTAATAACAACGATTGTCAAACTAAATCATCTTTCCCCCTTCCCCAAAAGACCGTGAGGACGTGGCCGGCGCCAGTACTGATCTATAAATAGAATTAGTGAACTTGTACATTGAAGATGTAAAGCTTACTCCCAAGCTCCATCTATGTGGTTCTCTGTGCAATTCCACTAGTTCTGTCAGTAAGGGAGTAGCAACTACGAATTTGCACGGTCTTTTTTAAAAAAAAAAAAAAAAAAAAGAGATAGAGGAAAGGAAACAGGCGGACGGGGGAAGAGGTGGGTGCGGGGCGGGGGGATGGAGCGGGATGGGGCATTCGGCGGATGGGGGTGGGACGGGGGGCTCCCCGTACTGCCAAGGGACAGCGCGGTAGCAAGAGGGCTGGAGGAGAAGGTAAAAAACGTGAACCGGTTTTTAGCCAATGAAGCAGTGCCGGTGGGGGTTGTGGGTAGCACCGAATAGGGATTTGTCGGAGTGTACTGATGGCGCCCCCAGGAGCGCAAGAAAGACGGAGACCGTGCTACCGTGGAGGTAGATAGAGGTTGTTAATGGTGGTGAAAAGGTAGTTTTGAGAGGTGGTTTAGAGTTTTGGGGGTGTATAGTTGGGGTAGTAGTATATGGATATTACTAACGGATAAAAGGAAAAGAAGTAAAAAGGAAGCAAGCTGTTTTTTTGTGCTGAATTGTTGCTACTTGCATTCTCAACACACGAGTAGTTAGTAAATAAATTTAAGAAATTTTATTCATCAATGACGAAAAGAAATTCATATGCGTTCCAACAGCTATTCCTCAATATTTTAAAAATAATTTATGTACACATCTGCATCTGCGTTTTGAAATTTGAACCGATTTATCTGATATGATCCAACTGAAACACGTTCTGTCGAAACACGGTATATGTAGCAATCATGTGTATCTGAGTAGTATGAAACCAAAACGGTGTATCATTGAATTACATTAAAATTGTTGTTCAAATTCGAGAAATACAACCATTTTGCATAGTTTTCTATTCGTGGTTATTTCAGCTGCATGAAAAAACATTCGTTTTGTTTTGTTTGGCTTTTTTTTTTTTTACTTACATGCTGGAAAATATTAACTTACTTTTGAAAAACTTTCGAATGTCCATTTATGGTACTTCTGGATAAAATGAATCAAATAACTGCTTTAGACTGCTTATAATTAAAAAAAAAAACCGTATGTATTTTACCCGATGATTCGTTTTGTTATGAAGGTTCTTCTGTTTATAAACACGCGCAGAACCATCGCTTATTCTTCCGGTCTTCCTCTAAACTCTCCACCGATTGCTTGTCGATCTGCCAAACTTGGAAGACATCTGCATGGAGTTATCTCAAATTATAATAATCCGTCCAATCTATCACAAAACGTTGCGATTGGTTGAGCGGACTGGAGATAATGAAATCCAAGGGCCAAGTCTCTCCCGGTTGGTATTAAACCGATGAGCATGGATATCAATAGAAACATAAAGTTACCAGAAGGCACAAAATGCATCTACGGACTCTTATTTTTACGAAATCCCTCAATTTCAATGTTTAATGGATTAGCATAGATTGTTCATTAGACACTTCAACTTGATTGATACAGTTATTAGTTACAGCAGTGCAATAGATTGTAGAATACAGTAGTAAAAATTGTAAGTTACGAAAAAAGAGTTTGGTTCGAGCATCGGCTGTGAAAGGTTGTGTCGATGCTTTATTACGCACTATTTTCCTATCGAGCATGGCGCGTTTCGTGTTGTTTCGGTTATCTATAATTCGGTGTAACGAGTGATCGAGTGAGCACAGTAAGAGAACAACGAAGCGTCTCTCAAGTGTTAATAAAATTATCCTTGTTTTCCTAACGGAAAACCACCATCACACTTTGTGAGTGGCTCCAATAGCATCCTTATTATTGGTTTAACTCAGATCAAATCGGATTTCCAACATTATAAAAAATCACCTTGTTTTTCCGATGAAAAAACACCATTACATCCTTACTGTTGTAATCGGTTCGAATCAGAAATCGGTACTAGTATTTAAATATTTTACTAAACGAAGCGTGAATTCAGCTTATTGTTTACCAAAACGAACCCTGCTGCCACCCAATCTTGTCATCCAAAATCCCAGTGATTTCTCGTGGAAGTGCGGCGGTGGTCTCGGCTTCCAATAAAACGTCCAAATAAACGTTAACGCATTCCTACCCTTTCCTTATTTGACCTGCATTCGGGCGAGGCCAGCGCCGGTATTGCCTTAGTTTGGGATCACCAGTTTTACACATTGAGCATGTTTGCATCATCTGTTGATCTTCTGAGTAATAACAGCTGAACTGGCAGTAACGGAATAACAACTTCGGGCGGTCAATCATTCTCATTATCCTGCTCATGCTCATAAAAACGGATAAATTATTTGAATAGGATAAGACAACTGCAACTTCTCGCCCTGACTAGCTTGCTGTTCTGCTTCTCACACGCTGACTCAAACTGTAAGATATGATCAACATATATTCTCAATAATACGAAACTACAGTACCCTAAAACGGGGAAAGCGGGGTAACGGGGCGGTTTGACCCATGCCATGAATAGTTCAAATAAATATGTTTCGTTGATACTTTTTCTAACTATCAACTGTGTTTCTTAATCTAGTAGTATTTGGCTTCTGAAAGCTATAGCATAGGTTTGAATATTCAGTTTTTTGATTAACCAAGAACTGAACATTTTATTGAGCATAGCTTCTTCAACTTTCAGCTAGCGGGGAAAAAAATCAATCAATGCTTATCTAATAGCTAACATTACAGATTAAGAGATATTTCCCTAGTAGCACATTTGTTTCAACCCAGTAAAGGTGACTGCTCTGTGACTCAATTAAGTCACAATAGAGCTGCTGAAACCAGTTTTGACTGTTGTGTGCTGCTTGGGGTTTTTAGATACTTTAGGCTACATAGGTTGGGTTCTAGGTTAAAGGAAAAATATTGTAATAAAATTGTTACTCGTTACTATTTAAAAACTATTATATAATTACAACTTTTTTCTCATGGATGTCAATTTTTTACGCTTTTTTGCTACAACTTGTTACAAAATCGAGGCAAGTTCGCGTAATTTGGCTTTTTTATTTAGGCAAAGGAGCAATCTGACAAACATCCCAAGCAACACAAAATCGTCATATTTGGTTACAGTGACTTGATTGTGACTTAATTGAGTAGTATTGGAGTAACATCAACTGTATTGCAACAAGTTACCTTGCAACCTTCTAGAGATAAAAAATAAATAATAATATATTGAAACAAATAATAAAATTCTAAAAATACAATCAAAACTTAGGGGGGGGGGGGCAACGGCCCCCCCCCCCCCCCCCCTGGCTACGCCTACTCCAGAAGTTCCTACTTATTGTGAAAGTTAATGATTGGTAGGAGGCTAATAGCCAATACTGGAACTAAAATCATTGACATAGAGAAATGGCTAATATGGTAAGAGATGCATATTACAACAACTAGAAGTATAGAAATCATACGACAAGAAATACTGACAACAATAATTATTTTAATAATATAATTACTAACTAAGTAATAATTATTTCATATAATAATAAAAAAATATATAATTTAAAAAAAATTATTTATTAATTAACTTTATTATTATTATTATTATTATTATTATTATTGTTACAAAAATAATTATACATCTAATAATTATATTTTAAAAAAATTATTATTTTTACTAAGCCTACTCTAATATGAACAATTTTTACACAAAGTATTATTTCATTTAATTTTATTTTCATTATTACTGTTATTAATGTGATGATTATTATGATCATGATTTTATTGTTTTGAAAATAATGAATATCATTTTGTGATTATTTTGATAATTCGTATTATTTGATTTCATTAATTATTTTTTTACTATCGTATAGCATATTTTGATTGTTATAATATATATTTTAATTCTAATAATGAAAATAAATATTTTTATAATAATGATTAGTTGGAACATGATGAGTCATGAATATTATATATATTTAAATATTTTTAAAATTATAATAACAATTATATATATTATTATTATGATTAATAAGATTATAATTGTAATTGTAATTGTATGTAGGATAGGGTTTTGAAGTGGTCCGGTTAGGGGAGGCGTGGTTTTTTTTTTTGAGAATTTGTGGTTTTTATCGGGTTTTTTTGTGTATTTTTTTATAATTATCATTTAATTAATCAATTTGATTAAATAATGATGGTTTTATGTATATGATCTAAATTTTATTGATTTGATTACGGTTATTATGATGATTATATGATTGATATGATTGTTATGATTGTTGTGTTAATTCTGTTTTTTAACCTGTTAAATGTTTTTTAATTCTTTTTGTTTATTATCAAAAAGATTATCATGATAATAATGATATTATTATTACATAAATATTATTTTGATCATTTTATTACAATTTACATGAGATCATAAACATTGTTTTAACAAGAGTTTGAATAAAAATCACAATTTTTATTAAAATCCAATTTTATTAAATCCTTATTTTTATAAGAGACATAATAATATGAATAACGTTTATTATAATAAGAGATGATTATTACAAAAATATTTATATGGTTTTTATAATAATTATTATTCAAATTAAATTAATAATAATTATTATTAATTTATCGTTAGTGTTTACAAACTAAACTATAACACTATTTTTGAAAAAAGCGATCAAAATAAATCTTATTATAATTTTTATGTTGGCTTACAATATTATAATTATTATGATTGAAACTAATATGAGTATAATTATTCATCCTATTAGAAGGTTACATGTGAGGATTATGATGATTATTGAGATTATTACCTGAACAGCTTTAATTAATCTTCCTGTCCTCTAAAACTAGTGTTGCTCTGAATTCCGATTTTGCTTCGGACTGTTTCCAATTTTGCTTCGAACTGTTCATCAAAAGAAGCTGATTCGTTCCCGAAGGCTTCTTGATGCGCCTCAAAATACTCTTCATTTACTTCGTTTTCAGGTGGCATTAATTCGGGCCCCAGTGCAACAATGTTCACGTAGTTGTGATCTTGAAGCGCCGGTGAAGAGTAGAGAGGACGTGATTTATATAAATCCAACATTCTATCGCTTTATAGCGGCTAGCTAATGAAAAGCATTAAAAATGCATCAATTGATGGAACATCATTTTTTATTTGCATGATTACGCTAGCGGAAACAAGCCTTTTCAAAATAAACTCACAGAACGTTAATTAAAGCAGATTATAGCACTGTTATTATAATCAAATACCTGTAAAAAAAACTAATATTTTCAGCTTACGCGACAGACTCGCGAACTTGGTTTAATTTCGGTTGTCTCAGAGCCCAGCCGACAGAATTCTATCCATTTGGGTCTAATTACGAATATTTCCCGGCAGCATGAAGTCATGCGACGGTAACACATAAACATCAAAGACACGCCAAACAAAAACTACTGATTTACACAACAGTTTTCTTGATTATTTTAGTGTGTTGAAAATTTGCATGTCCATTATCGATACTCATTCAATACATTGTATGTGTAGTATTTGTTTCTCCCTCCCAGGTTAGTACCATAGCCAAAGTCACGAATTCAAATATCAACTCCGGCAAAATAATAAAAAAAAAAAAAAAACAAAGAGGTATTTACTTATTTGATAACAAAGTCTTCGCATTTCATGTCTAACCAACCCAGTTAGCGTGATTGTGTGACAAACGCAAGCAACATCAGAGACAAGCTGTGTGGCTTAAGCACCAATACACTCGTATAAGCAAACGACGCAGCGCTCACCTTACTTTTGCAGGCCCAGTGTCGCTTCAGAACCGCACAAGAAACTCGGTTTAGAGGTGTTTGTCTCCAGTTTCTCGAGCGTCCCACACTTCATAGGCTTTGCTCCACTTGGTCTTATCTCCTAGCTCACTGCGCTCCCCTGCATCTTGTACAGGCTGGATTCGAGGGAAACACCGCTTTTGCGGGATTGTTTTTTTTTCTTTTATTTTACGTCGGCATATTTCCTCACATGGTGACAATCACCGACGCCAGGAAGACGACTCCACCACCTGGACCCTACCTAACGACTCCTGAATATGAGCCACCTTCTACCAGATAAAGGGTGACCCACATCGAATTGCATCACGGTCCCAAAAAGCAACGCACAGTGGGACGAAATGAAAAAAAAGTGGGACATGGGTATTTACGTAATAGTTTCGCCGCAAATACCCATGTCCCACTTTTTTTCATTTCGTCCCACTGTGCAGCGTCGCGAATTGATTTTGCGCACGCACCCGGAAAATTCTCAACTCTCTCATCAGGACATTGGAGAACAACTCGGAATCGTGCAGTCAACGGTGAATTGTATGATTAAACATTACTACGAAACTCTGGGCATTGAACGGAAGGAGAAATTGCGGTCAGAATGGATGTTCTATTAGTGATCAGGATCCCAAGCGTGTCGGAAAAGCATTTATGCGGAATCCAATGCTGTGGTCAGGGATGTGGCCAAAAAGTTGAATCCGTCAAAGTCTTTCGTTCAAAGAGCCACGTCCCGGGAGGGACTGCATACGTACAAAGTGCAGAGGGCTCCAAATCGTGACGAACGGCAAAATACGGTGGGAAAGTCACGGGCCCAGAAACTGTTCACTCAGATACTGACGAAGCCTCGTTGTCTCATCATGGATGATGAGACTTACGTCAAGGCGGACTTCCAGCAACTTCCGGGGTTACTGTTCTTCACCGCCCAGCACAAGTTTGATATTCTGGAGGAAGTATGGAAGCAGAAACTTTCAGAGTTTGCCAAGAAATACATGATTTGACAAGCGACTTGCTCATGTGGCAAACGCAGTACGCCGTTCGTGACTACCGAGACTGTAAACGGGGAGATCTAGCTCAAGGAGTGCCTACAGAAGTGTCTGCTTCCTCTGTTGAAGCAACACGAGGGCCCTACGGTCTTCTGACCAGATCTAGCTTTGTGCCACTATTCAAAAGTTGTCCTGGAGTGGTACGAAGCCAACGGGGTCACTTTCGTACCCAAGTACATAAATAGCCCCCCCCCCCCCCCACACACACACAACGCACCGGAACTAAGGCTCATCGAAAAATACTGGGCTGTTATGAAGCAGGCACTACGGAAGCATCCCAAAGAGGTCATATCTGAGGAATACATGAAGAAAAAGTGGGTTTCCTTACAGAAGAAGCTGCAGCCAGATGTTGTACACAATATTATTATTATTATTAGTCAACAGGTAAAATGTTTACTCCAATGACAAATTGCATTACAACTAAAATCACAAAAAAGTACAAATATAGTATCTAACAAACATAATTGGTTCATGTAAGCCATAGTTAGTCCTTGCAGGCGAAATGTTGAGGAACGAATGTGAACGAAGATTGTGACGACGTGATTGCAGCGAAGAACTGTCAAAGTGTCCTTACAGGAGGTCTCCAATAAAGCACGCTTTTGCCACGTTGCGCCTCGCCTCTAGCGATTCCAGATTTATCAGCATACAGCGGCTTACATAACTTGGCAAGTTGAGTGGATCTCTCCACCTGAGATGACGTAGAGCGAAACGGATAAATTTTCGCTGAATGGTCTCGATGCGTTGGATTTCATTCTGGTAATAAGGTGATCATATGACACTAGAATATTCCAGGATAGGACGCACAAGTGAGCAGTACAAAGCTTTCAAACAGTAAAACATCTTTGAACTTTTGGCAAAGCGGAATAAGTATCCAAGCTGCGATGACGCTTTAGCCACTACGTACGCGACGTGATCCTTGAAATTCAGTGTGGTATCGATCAGAATCCCCAAGTCCTTTACTGTCGATGCGCGCTGTAGTTGTGTACCCCCCAATGCATAGTTGAAGTGGAAAAGTGAGGTTTTCGGCCAAATGATATAACCGAGCATTTGGACACGTTCAGTGACATTCGGTTGATATGACACCATTCAGCGAAAACTTCCAGTTGTTGTTGCAGGAATAGTCTAATAACCTAATAAGTGGAGTTCAGCTTAAGGTGCGAGCGTACGGTTTTGGTATAGAAATGGAATGAAATAAATATGCCAAAAGCTTACTTATGGGTTCTGTAAGTTCGGTCGGTCAACTAGATCATTTTTTTCAGCGTTTTTTTTTTCGTGATACAATTTGATGTGGGACACCCTTTACCTAGTCTACCACGTGTTCACCCTTAATACAACCTTTTCTGCTACACATTTCAGCCTGGTGTGCTGCTCAATAACCACCAGTAACCCCAAGTAACAAATTCAATTTTAAGGTACACTTGAAGAAGTTCTCAAGACTCATTTCATAAAACCACGCATAAAACTAGATATTCTACATGACATCGATAAAACAGCCATAAAACCCTCATAAGTTCAAAAAGGCCCATACTACAGGAGGTTCTCAAGACTATTTCCCAAGATTCGCTTAAAACTTGATAGTTTTATCGGTACATACTTGTAATGACATGCAGGACATGCTTAAAACTATGATAAAACTACCACAAGTTTTGGTAGTTTTATGATTTTCCTCTTTAAGAACACTTCCAGTCCGTCACAAATATGTTTCGAAGATTCCATTTTTGGATTCGTTCTGCTGAATGGGGAGAAAGAGAGAAAGAAAACATCGATATACATATGATGTTTCTTTTCCAAAGTGGATACGTATTTAACTTAATTGTAAAATTGACCATTAATGCTTGAGTTTTTTATCCTGCAATTGATGAATTTTTCATGCGTCGTTCAGTTTATTGGTGTTTTATAACATAAAAGTTCGAAAATTTTAATGCGCCACGGAATCATTGCTAGAACATTGATTTATTTGAATAATAAAAAATACTTGACAATTCAACAATTAGGTGACCAGGCTGATAAATTGTTAGATCTTGAATGAATTGTGTCTACAATCCATTTTAAGTTTCAAAATGTATTTTAAACAGCAGAAATTGTTCGTAGCATTGGAAAAACGAAAGTTTTGCTGCATATAAATGAAAATGGCTACCATTCGGAGGGAATCCAGAATAGCCACGCTCGCCATTTTTTCGATGGTTTTATCTAAAACTACCATAAAACGCATATAAAACTAATATTTCTTGCACAAGACTAACAAGATTTTTTTAGGAGCGCGATAAGTTCATCTTTACTTGTTCTATTCTTGAAAAAGAGGAGTAACGCTTGAATAAAACTTGTTTGAATTGCTCAAGGTAAACAAGTCTTTCGTAAGATAGCCATAAAATCATTGTGGAGAAGGCACATCATAAACAAAGAAAATGTGAACGTCCAAATCAAAAGTGCCTATGAATAGTTGTTGTTCATAATTACAGCTTATAATTTGATGTTTTTAATCACCAGCGTAAGTCGATTAAAACATTTAAAAAAAAACTCTAACTTGAATATGCTAACAATGGATTTGGGAAGAAGAACAGATAATAATATTGCGTCGATGGCTGAAACATCAGTTGAGCGAAAGATGATTTTTCTCTTGATCTGTACGCCGAACCTAACGTTGGAAGAAGTGCACTGTGTAGTGGATCACTGAGCGATTCCAGCGTACTACTTCCGACTTTGGATAAAAAGTGCGGATTATGGGAAAAATCGATTTTCGCTCAGATGATATATTAATTTTTACCTGCAACGAGTAAATATTGCGTAGCCTATTGGGAACTGAAATGCACGACTCGGGAGGATTCAACATTAACATAACATTTTACAATCGTAGTGCACATTAAACCTTACGTCAAAAGTACTGCGCTGTATTTCCACGGTGGTGCGCCATATAACACACTACCTGAGATGTTAGGTTTAACTTGCATAACTGGCATAAAATCAAATATCATGAGTTATGCATTTCGGTTTTCAACTGGTGACACATTGCACCATTATATTTTATTCGTTTTACGCATAACGCATGGACCCTTTTGATAAGTTAGTCTCTTTAGGCTGCGAATCCAATGGAATGGTCAAAAAAAATTGTCGTTGGTGGTTGAGATGAAGGAGTGTTTAATATATTGAATAGGTTTTTATTGAATTTCCGCTTGAACGATCCGCTGGTTTTTAATTTGTTCCACCTGTGGGCGTCCATTGTGACAGTTTGTTTATTTTTCACATAATGTTCTTTCTCAAGAATATGTGCTCTTATTTAAAATCAAATGGTTCTAAGAGAGTTTTATGGCAGCATTTCCAAGATACATTCATCTTAATGAAGAATGTCATAAAACTTTTACAAAACTTTTATCAGGTTTTATGCAAGTTGCGAAACAATGTCTTGAGAGGGGGATCAAGTAACTTATAAAACTACTGATAAGGTGAATTACACTTATAAATGATGTAGTTTTATGGAGGTTTCTTCAAGTGTTCTTTAATCACTCTTGAGAACTGTTAAGGAATTAAAACCACCTTAACTTGGAAAATGCCCCGATAAAACGGGATAAACTCCAAATTTTAATATAAAAACTACAAAAAAAAAAAAAAAAAACAATTTGGTTTTTAATTGGGACGTTCTTCCGACAATGTCCACTTCGTCAGCGAAGCGTCAAATGTCCTGGATTTATTGAAAATCATGCCCCGCATTTTAAGGCCCGCACGTTTCATAAGACCTCCTAGCACAATGTTGAACAGGAGACAGGAAAGATCATTGCCTTGCCAAAGTCCTATGCGTGTTTCAAACGAATCCAAAAACGTACCCGTTATACGGTCTTGAAATCGGCCGTGAATAGGAAAATATGAGAATCACTCAGGCTGCATTCTTCTTGTCTAAAACCATCTGAACTCCTCGTTGAGCCAGTCGATCCGTCGATTTCTATCTACAAACCACAACAATTTCACCGTCTGCTGCGTTGTTGATTGCTGCTTTGACACACCTCCAGCAATCTTCAAGAGAGGCTTCATTCAGCTCTAACTCATCCGGCTCACTTACGCTGGCTCTAGACTTTGCTCGTAATCGGTTGCGGCTTCGGGTAGCTTCAGTCATTCCAGATGGCACCGTGGAGGGCCTCGGTACCGAATGTTGCTTACAACGAAAGGCGCATTTTAACCATAACCAGTGGTCCGAATCAATGTTTGCACCGCGATAGATCCTAACGTCGATAAGATCCGAGAAGTGCCTTCCACCAATTACAACGTGGTTGATTTGTGATTCGGTCTGTTGTGTTGATCACCAGTTGTACCGATATGGGAGGCTGTGCCAAAAGTAGGTTCTACGTATGGTCATTTACTTCGTCCGTATGCTGGTGTGCGCTGCATTTTCCTATAAACGGTCTGAATTCCTCCTCCTGGCCGACCTGAGCATTAAGATCTCCCATAACGAATTTGACGTCATGGCTTGGGCCGTCGTATTCTTGTTCCATCTGCGCGTAAAAAGCATCCTTATCGTCAGCGCCACTTCCTAGGTGCGGCTGACATTGAAGAAACGGCCTTTGATTCTCAGTTTGCACATTCTGTTTTCGATTCTCCACCACCTCTGTAGCATCTGCGAAATAACCGTTGTTGAAATTCTTGAGTGTCAAAGTGTTCTTAGTGTCGATGGATTTCCGCCGTTCATGATAATCGTCTGTTGATTTCTACAAATATAATCAACTCCAGCGATGATCGTATTGGGAGAATCGTTAAGCATTATAATAGAATGAATAAATGCGTTTACATCATCAGTTCCTTAAGGCTTAATTTTTTCGAAGCATTTCCGAATTATTAAAAAGTAGTGCTAAGAAACGCATCATTTTGGAACGGTTAAAGCTCGCGTTATCCCGTCTTTTTTAAATTCTAACCAAAGCATTCTGCAATCTTAAGCGTTTCCGAAATCTGCTCGAAAATGTTCGAAAGTTAACTTTGACTGAGATTCAATTTTAATTCTTAACAGATTAAAGTGGTGCTTCCTTTAATGTTGTTGGAAAACCCCAACCAAAACACCCTGCTATTAATTTCCGAAAAACCGAAGGGGCTCTTGTAAACAGAAATTCGAACTAAGGGGCTTTTTACGGTTCTCACTTTCCCCGTGAAACCCGTAATAAGGACAGTGACACCCATTTGATTTACACGTGAGTTTTTTACCGTGATTCATTTTCACCCGTGAAGTGACACTTGTAATAAGGCTTTTAGATTTTTTTTAAATTCTTAGTACTCGCTCATAATGTAACACAACTATCGTGAAGAGAAAAGTTTATCTTTTCTGAAAATAGTGTTGAATTACGAGGCAAAGATGAATATCCCGGGAAATCAACGTTTGAATCTTTGTTTATAAAAGCACACTCGTCCGTTTGTCATAGCAGAAATATCCTATCTCCCCAATATGTCCATCGTCCATCGCGATAACGTGATGTGCCATAACATTTGTTTTATCTAATTTTCAGTTTTAAATATCCTGAAAAGTAATTATCTCATTTTTCTCGCAGAGCAGTAACGTTCATACGCGACCACATAGCTATCATCACACTTGGCACCATCAAGAAAAGCCCCAGAACCTATTCAAACGTGATAATATATATTCCATAAGCCCCTGCAAAGTGGCAAACAAATGGGCGCCACCGAAGTACGACCGCCACTCTGCAGGGAACCATTCAACAGCGAGGACCCACGAAGAAGTCCGTGACGACGAAGAACTCCCGCGTGAACACACCGAGCAACCCGGAGTAGGTAGAAGCGAGAGTAAATTTATCGATAAAGTTTCTTCAACACTTTCGGGTTATCCATTAACCGCGCGCGAAAGAGATGGCCATTGCATTGTGCGGGGTCGTCTGAGCATTGTTCGTGCAACTTTCTTCTCTAATTTGAAGGCGATGCAGTGACTTCCTTCCGGAAAATTTGAGCATTATCTTTCTTCTTCCGCTACATCGCAATTCGATTCCCGGGCAGTTTGGGGCACGTTGTGTGAATGTAATGCATTTTATAGCTACCAACTTTTCTCTCCATTGTGGTTCGATAGTTTGTGGGAGATTGGTGTAGAATGCATTCGGAGTGCACAATGCACTGGGATGGATATTTCCCAGAAGATGTAAATCGGTGGGATAATCTGTGATTTGAGTACCTGCTGGTTAATGGCTGACGTAGAAATTGAACTGCTGTTTTAAACGATAGAAGGAAGAAGGGAGTAAAAGTTCATCTCAAAAGTGCATTTCGAATTCGCATTAACTTGTAACGAGCTATGGGAGTTAAAAAGTTGAATCACATCGAGCGTTCAATTTTTATGAACTTTAAATTAAGTCTTGCAATTGTTGTATTCTTGTCTTCTGCCTCATTCAGTGATGTTCTTTAGTCATAGTAGAGAAGTTTACGTTTACTTGTTAGTTCTTTGCCTATTTGTCTAATACTTATCTCTAAGTCTTCCGTCTTCGAGGTCTTACATGCATGTGCAGCCTAACAATAATTATTTGAGTCGTGGTTAGCTATAAGATTCACTTTTCGGTGGTAAAGTAAAGCTTCATCACGCCTATTCCCTATCTATTTTTATAAAATTATCGAGAATGAAGCCGTTATAAGATTGTCTGTTAACCATTGTTATAATGAGTGGTATTTTTATGACGGCTCTTTGAAGTGAGACATGAGCGTTTCCAGACGAAATGACATGGAAATGTGAAAAATTATTTTCGATATTTTTTTATTTGAATGAAACTTTGCATACGCGTTTGGCTTAGGAGACTGAGCATTTTCCGCGCTAACATAGATTTTTGTGACTCAAGAGTCAGTTTTAAAAAGGGCGTAAGCATTTTGAATAGCACTTCAATAAATAATTTATAGCTCGAAAACATTTGGTTGTACGAAAAAAACTAAGAACAAGTTGTGGCCCTAGTGTGAAGGTTGTGAAACAAATATACACTGAGAAAAAAAAATGTCGGAAAAAATAATCGACAATTAACATGAACATCTAAATATTTGATGTTTGATTTTTTCTTAATTTTTGACTTTAAAAATTTGAAGTTATTACGCAAATTTAAACGAAGATCTTAGGATGGAGAAATGTGAGAGAAAACAGTTTTTAGAACATCAATTTTCGGTGCGTTTCACAAAATTTTAATATTTGCGGGAATAAACGTATTCTGATGATATAATCTGATTTTTGAATTTATTTTAAATTATTTAGCTCAGCATGATGAGCTTCTTAAGATCATTCGTTCTCAAGATATTGGCGATTTCATTTTATCATCGTCGAATAATTTTTGAAAATACGACCTTTTCATAAGTTTTTCTAGATTCTCCAACAACAAAAGATGGTTTTCGAAATGTATAATCCATTTTACGCTACTCTCATGTTGACCGCTAGATGATTAAATGAACGGTTCAAATAAAACAGATTATAAACTATAGAGGATGCAAAGCGCTACTGTTAGTCTTGTTCTCACACGTGAACATGCCGGGTCCATAACTGTCACATATACCCAACATAAAAACCAGGAAAAGATATTTTGCCAACGACGTCAGCGCTATGGGTCCTATTCAATTTATAAACTGTTTTGGTCAAATGTTGGACCAACTTACCGCCTGCCTGAATTTTTTGGTAACTTCTAAGGCTCTCAGTAGCTTGAAAAACTCGTCAGTTGGGTAGCCGATAGTATACCTAGAAACCTAAAACTACCTGTACTTGGTATATAAATTCGTTCAACTTCTCGGAAGGCATCAGTAACAAATTTAGTTTGAGTGTTTAATAATGATTTCAAAATGGAATTGAATAAGGTGAAGTATTGCAAACCCTTTCCTGAAACACGGTGCTCGGTAAAGCTTTGTAAATTAAACGAAAATCTTATTCAAGGGCAAGTATTAATGAACTGCCGAATTCCCTTGGATACCTCTTTATCAATCTGTGATTTGTGTCAATTACATTTAAACAAAGTGAAACGCGCAAAAACTCAGTACGATATCGATGAGTAACCACACAACACCGTTACGGAGCTTCAACCATCTACATCGAGGTACGCTATGGAGGAAATACCCATGATTATATCAAAACCGAACAATCCTCGTTGTAGTGAAATTTTGGCTCTTCTGAACATTCAGTTTTGCACCGAATCGTTGAATGACGAGATGGATGTTCGATAAATTCACGGGATACTGCTTATTGAATTTGAATTTTTCGCACACTGGTCACAGCTCTCTCTTTATTCACAAAACCATTTCATTCTCCTTTTCATTTTGTTACCTAAATTTGAGTCTTTCGTCGTGCAACATATTCAGCGAGAAGAGCATTTTAATTTTCTCTCGTTTCTCATATGAATTGAGAGCGAGAGTTAAATGAATGAGAGCCATATTATTCTTAGTTCTACTTCCATTCATCAATCATGCGTGCGACTGTTCGGTAGTGTTTTTGTTTCGCTCTGAAGTTTGTTTGTGATTCTCGAAATGGCTAGTAAAAGACGAGTGATTGGAGATGAAGCACGAGATTTTAAGAAAAGTCGACTGAAGCGTACTCTTTTACTGCAGTCAATCAAAAACCAGTGTGCTTAATCTGCATTAAATCAGTAGCGGTAATGAAAGAGTACAATTTAAAACGCCATTACGAGTCAAAGCATGCATCGAAAATGGACAAATTCTCATGCAAATGTCGTTCAGAGAAGGCAAGTGAATTGAAAGAAAAACTGCGATGTCAGCAAAACGTGTTTAATAATAGAAAAGTTGAAAATGAAATGTGCATTAAAGCCAGTTATGGAACGTCCATTAATTATGTCACGAAAAAAGTGACTTTTTATAACTCCCCCCCCCCCCCCCTTGTCACGTTTTCTGGATGGACCTTCCACATTTTTTGTATGGATTGTCACGTTTTCCCAAACCTCCCCTCCTTACTGCGTGACATAATTAATGGACCTTCCCTTCCATTGTTCCGGAAAAAATAACAAAACACTTGAAACCTTTTTCGGACGGTGATTTTGGAAAAGATTGTTTGAAGGCAGTGGTAGACGTGGTATGTCCAGCCAAAAGTCGAGTTTTTTCGCTGATTTCTCTTTCGCGAGCTACGATTACTCGTAGAGTTGAAGAAATTGCAGACGATATGCAAAATACGTTGAAGGAAATGTCACATGTTACAAACGAGCAAAATGAGAAAAACGCATTTGAAGTTTCAAAATATATTTACACTGTTACCGCACAATTTCGCTCTTTTTATTGACTTTAACGCAATAAACTATCGAAGCATATTAATATTATTGAGTCTTACTCAAACTTGCCAAAAAAAAAACTATTTTTTTCAATCAAATCCCAAATGTGACACTTATGCCGCGAAATTCTCTGGCCAGGCGAAAAATGTACGCATATTTGTCACATCGTGAACTGAGAGATGGTTGTTGTTGATATTTATTTTGACATTTCACCAGCGACGATTGTATTTCTTTGGCGTGATTTTTCGGTGTCGATAGAAGTGGAACCAGAAATGGAATATTTCAAACAATACGGACAATCCAGTGGCGAGGATTTTCGTCTGCGGACCCGGCAAAATTACCGGTCCCAGAGGTCGACCAATCGGTTTTCAGTGGCAGTGGCGTAGGATCGGAACCTGGGACAAGTTTTCACGGTAGAAACTCCGACGAAGAAAAGGAAACAAGGGAAAGCTGTGATACGGATAGCTCTGGCAGTTTTTCCGAGTTGCGGCCAAAGCGGAAATCCGGTAAAAGAACCAAAAAAGAAATTAAACGAGAAGATTCAGCTAGAAAACGGCATCTGTCGCATACGGTCATTCTGGACAATTGTGGATGCCTCAAAAAGTGCAACGAGAATCTTACGCGGGATGACAGACTACAGTTCCATAAATTATATTGGGATCTGGACAATGTTGGTCAAGGAAACTTAATCCGGCAGTATGCTCATCCAAAACCTATCGCACGACGCCGGAGCCGTAAAGTGTCCACGGATTTGGTAAAGCAACTTGCGTTAAAATGCACTCTTCCAAGCTCAAGCGGTGACCCTGTAACTGTCTGCAGAAAGTTTTCCTAAAACGATTGGGTTTGGGGAAATTGGGGGGTAATTTGTGGAGTTGTTGTTATTATTTTTTAAGAAAGGGTGGGGGGGGGGGGGGGGAGAGGGGGAAAGAGAGAGAAGGGGGGGGGGGGGAGGGGGTGTGGGGGGCGGGGTGGTTGGGGGGGGGGGGGAGGAACAAAACAAAAAGGTGGGGGGAGAAAAATGTGTTGGGGGGGGGGGGGGGGGGTGGTGGGGATTTAAAAAATATTATGTACATAGTTATATTAATATTTTTTTCATTTTTTCATTTTGCAGCGTTTGGTGGGGCAATGAGAGCGCAAGTCAATCCAAAGCCGAGGGTTAGGAAGGGGTAATGGCGAACTGGTCTATGCGGACTACTTGAACGCCATGGGAGGTGATAAGGATTAGGTTGGGGTAAGGGGTTTGTAGTGTTTTTTGGATTGAGATGGCCGCGTTGCTACAAAATGATCTGAAATGTTTAATTTGTTTGTGATTTGAAACTAGTAGTGACTGTAATATAACTTTTTCATCTTAAGTAAGATGAATGTTTTTGATAGTTTGACAGTTTTGATTTCGCATATACTTATCTTTGTGTGCTGTCTTTGATTTTTTCGAGGATGCTTCACATGTACTTTTTCTTGAAATAGATATGATCACTTCCTTGTCAAAACCGCATGTAGCCTAGCGCTGAGTAGGTCCTTCGCACTTCAATCGATCCATTTCACAGCCGTTCTCGATCATGAAATCAATAAGAAAATAAGAGCGAAGAGGGTGTTAGTGGTTCATAGTATGCAGGGCGTAGGTGAGAGATTATTGGTGATATGTTCACGCCGATATTTTCGTTTCTCTGACTAAGAATTCCGAATTCCTAACCTAACAAAATTTAAACAGCATGAACCAGAAGTAATAATGTTTGAATCAAAAAGGATTTAAAAAAAAAAATACTGGATTAAATTTAGACAACAACATTTTAAATTCTAGCCTAGCTTTGGATCTAGTAACCATCCCCATCCCAAACTTAACAATATTTCAAATCACTGACTAACTAATCTGACACTTGGAAAAGAACAGTTCTATTTCCTATCTAGTTTCTTTTTTTCTATTTATTTATTATCTGGTATGGAGGACACATGCTATAAAATGCATGGAAAGGTAACGATAAAATAAGAAGAAAGACTAGCAACCCCCATCCAACCTCAACCATCTCCATCGCCCGTCAAAACAGACACGCGCATCCCGTCCACAATGCGCAGACCCCCCCAGTGCCATGCACTAATACTCGAGAGTCGATATTAGTACACGAGACTGAAGAAGTCCGCACACCGTAGACGAAACACGCGTATCCGTCAAGACAAGCAACAAATGTAGCTGAGATCAAACGGAAACTACCAATTCCTCCTCTAATTTTCCAGTTACAGGCATTCCACTAAAAAGCTCACACTTTCCAGGATTCATACATGGAAAGGTTCATTCTATTGTTCCAATGGTGTTCTCTAAGCGGGCCCTCCGCGTCCTATCTCTAATATACATGCTTGTCGTTGTCAGTCTCAAGTAACACTTTTCTATGACTATGTGCTTCATTTCGAACAGTCAGATAATTACCCTGATAAAAACATTCACCCCTTTCGAAAATGTTGCAATTACATTTAGTTATTATACCATGAGCAAACAGGTATTTCGGTTATTCATTCCATAAAAAAAATGGATGAGTAACAACATAAGTTGTCAATAAAATGAAAAGTGTACTTTTAGTCGTTTCCCTTAGATTGATAGTAAAAAGTCTAAGAGTGAATTGCGGCCAGTATCACACCTGATGTCAGTGCCTTTATATAAACGTTCTACGACGTGGCAGTGAAATAAATGTGCAGAATATGTGATACTTTCACTACTGGTCAAATTCTTGGTCTCACATGCATGTTTATAGCATGAGATAAGCCCTCTCACCATCGACAAGGTGACAAATTTGACCCGCGAGAGGGTACAATAATTATGCGTCTTATTAGGATAAAATGGGTTTGGAAGGGTTCCTCTTCATCACTTTTTTGGGGTTGGACATTTTAAGTATATTTATAGTCACAGTTTGATATCGCTTTCTCCCAAAAGACCGTTCGCATTCTACGTGGAGAGGTTTAAGACAATATAATAACCCTACCCCTTCTCCTTCATGTACAACCGTCCATATGAATTTTGAAAGTTTGGTATGGACCGTACATACCTACTAGCTCCCTCTTAACTATCCAAGGGGATTGTAGATGGCCCCTAAAACATGGCATATATTATGAACGGTCCTCAGGACACATCATGCAGTGCTATGTGTCTCTTTGTGTGATTGTTATATTTCTATTTTTTTAGTGTGACAAATATGCGTCCATTTATCCCGGTGTGACAAATATGCGTCCATTTGTTCGAATGTGACAAATTGATTTTGGATTTTTTTGGTTTTTTTTAATAAAAACCCTCTTTTGTGAAAAAATTTTTAAAAAAAAATATATATCTCTGTGGAGAGGAAAACAACCAAAACACATGTTAAAATGTAACATGTGAAAATTATGCGTCCAGTGAAGAGCTCGTAGTTTATTTCGCTAAAGGACAAAAAGGTGTGAATAAGCAGTTAAAAGGGGGAGGGAGTGGAGGCTAGCTTTGATTGGTAAGTTTTTTTTTTGCATTTTAAGGAGCACAAGCAACATTTTTTGTTCCACAGGAAAGCATGAAGGTGCCATTGCTCATCTCCGGCGACAAGATGGTGTTAGCGACCGATTCATGCAGTACCACTGTATCGTATACCAGGATTTTTTTTTTTTTTTTTTTTTTGTGAAGGTTTCCTGGCGGGACTCTGATGATATCGTTGTGTTAATCCTTTCGAATCATTTTGCCAGCCATACACGGAACATGTCGTCCAAGAAGACACTGTTGCAAATGACTCGGAAGCAGCCGCGATTGCGAATTTTGAGTCCTTTTTTTTCAATTGTCTTTTCATTATTTTGTTAGTCAGTGTTACGTTTGCAAGTTTAATACGGCGTTTCGTAATTTTTTCAGTCTTTTGTAGTTCAGTCCGTGAAGTGTGTCATTTTTGTGCGATGAGTGTCTTTCGAAGCAGTTTTCTCGAACTAAAATTAAGAGGTTATGGTATTGTTACTTGTGCGTTAGAATGATATAACTTAACTCCTTTTTGAAACATTTCACCAGCCGTGCAAGGATCATGTCGTCCATAGAGACGCTGTTGACACTGCCTCAACAGGTGTTACATTTTCAAGTTTGCTTCCCCTTTCTCTCAGTCATGTTCATGTCCGCTGTTTTGTATGGTGTCGTTTTGTCTTTTTGTTATTTAGTTTGGCAGTGTGTTTTCTAGTCTTTTGTAGTCTAGTTCGTCATTTAGGTGCTGCGAAAGTCTTTTTGAGCAGTTTTCTCGAATAAAAAATAAGTTGTCATTGTGTCGTCGAGATATTTGAATTCTACCAGTTTTAGTAGTGTCTGATGTTACAAGTTTCAGTAGTCCCAACAGTATAATTTTTATGGTTTACTGATGTGACTCGTGAGAGAGAAGTTTCCATTAAACGAGTTTTGTAGGTCATTGCGTCTCTTTGTGTTATTTAATAAGTAAGTCAGTGTTACGGTCAAGAAGGCATTTTCTAAGTCGTTTAATCGCTTCAAAGTGCATTCTAACAATAATTATACGATTTGGTTAGCTATAAGATTCACTTTTCGGTGGCAAAATAAAGCTTCATCACACCTATTCCCTGTCTATTATTTAAAAATAATCGAGAATGAAGCCGTTATAAGATTGTTTGTATACCATTGTTATAATGTGTGGTATTTTTATTATAGCTCTTTGAAATGAGAAATAACAAAATAAGAATGGGGCCACGTTCCTAGTTTTAATAAAACTTCTAATAAGTGAATCCATCAGTCGATTCGCTACAAATGTCGATAATTTTGAACACATTGTCTATCAACATATACCTATCTAGCTAGATTTATATTTAAGCGTGGCTACGGCTCATCATGTCAGGGAACGCACAAGAAAATGTTGCAGTCAAGAAAAAATCCCACATCATTATTACTGAGAAAAGAGCCCAACCAGACTGCACCAAAATTCAAGAATGGTTCAAGAACGTTATGTAGGATGTCATTAAGGTCGTAAATTTTATTCGATCAAACGCTCTCAATCATGGAGAATTCCAAGCTTTTTTGTCGGAGCTAGACGCAGAATATGATGACATACCTTTCTATACTGAAGTTCGTTGGCTCAGCAGGTGCAAAAGTTCTTAAGCGTGTTTACGATCTCAAGACGGAAATCGCAGAGTTTATGAAACAAAGAGGAAAGGCAGTTCATCAGTTCGACGATCAAAACTCGATGGCGGATTTTGCATTCTTGATTGACATCTTGACACATCTGAATGATTTGAATATGCAACTTCCGGAGAAAAATAAGCTTGTTCACAATCTTTTCAACCACACCAAATCCTTTGAACAGAAATTGACGCTGTAGGAAATGCAGCTTAAATCAAGACATTTTTTTCATTTCTCTACGCTTGGATCGTGCAAAGAATGCGATCAAATCAGGTATGCCAGAGCAGTTTCCTCTCTGCAAGCAGATTTTTCTAACCGATTCCAAAATTTCAAAGCGAACGAAAAGCCATTTAAAATTTGTTGTACACCGTTCAGTGTTGATGCTAAAAGTGCTCCGGAAAATTTTCAAATGGAGCTTATACAACTGCAATGCGATATCGAGTTGAATGAAAAATTCAAGAAGAATGACATTCTTACATTCTAATCGAAATACGTTTCGGAAGAATCTTTTCCTGAGTTACGAAACCATGCTCTTTTTATAACTTCTTGCTTTGGCTCAAAGTATATTTGTGAACAATTATTTTCTCTCATGAAAACCGTTAAGTCAAAAGCCAGAAATAAGCTATCTGATGAACCTTTGGAGAACCAGCTACGTATTGCATCGTCAGGTATCAAAGCGAACTCAGACAAGTTAGCAGAAGATAAATTTAAGCAAATCTCATATTGAGGTATTGTTTGTTTGCTACTTACACAGTGATGTATTTACAGAATAAAAATGCTATGACTTAAAAATGTTTCATTAATCTGTTTTAATATCATTGGGTACGAAATGTTTAGTGACTAATTAATGAACAACTGTTTATCAATCAAAACCTTATGGGTAAAAAAAACCATGTAAAAAAAATAAAATACCAAATAAATACAGTGTGGCCCGTGATGTTACTGAACAAGTTGAATTCCGCAGAACTTTTGTTCAAGATGTTGCAGGATTGAGAACACTATGTGGTGCACAGTGTCTCTGTCTCTGACAGCTGGATGCATCGATATAAGCAACGGTTTGGATTGCGCGTAAAAGCCGTAGCAGGGGAAAAGGCATCTGCTGATATTGAAGCGTGCCTCAAATATGGGAAGATTCTGAATTTAAAAATACAAGAAATACAGCTTTATACATCTCAGGCATTTGATGCAGACGAATCTGTCCTGTTGATGAAGATCCTGGCTACACGCTCTGTTATTACGTGCGATGAAACTGCAGCAAGTGGACGGAAGCAAAATAAAGAAAAAAGTATACGTTTATGCCATGGTCGAACATTGACGAGAATCTAAGGCTTCAATTGCTTTTCGTTGGAACTGCTGCTATGTCACGAGGATTCAACAAGGCAACACTATCTGTATCATACTGCCATTCCAAGAAAACGTTTATGTTCCGTCAATGGTTTCATGACGAATTTATTCCTGTGGTGCAAAAATTTTCAATCGAGCAAGGGTTGGAACCTAAAGCGTTGCTTGTGCTCGATAACTGTACCAGTCATTGCGATCTTGACAATTCTCTGCAGAGTGACGATGGGCTGATTCAGGTGATCTACCTTCCTCCAAATGTAACTTCGGAGTGTCAGCCGATGGACCAATTGGTAAGCGGAAGTAGAAGAGAAAACGTATGTTGCAGTTGATTCAGGAGAACGAACATTTGTCTTCCCAAGAACGTTTGAAGAAAATTACCCTTCAGCAGTGTATGCCATGGTTGGCTACTTCATGGGATGAAATTTCTACAAGAACCATCCAAAATTCGTGAATAAAATTGATAGATGATTGACCGAACGATTATTGCAGTGGAGATGATGACGATGAGGATTTGAAGCCACTTGTTGCGAGCATCGATAATCTTTCAGAAACAACAACATCTGATCAGGATATTGACTTTTGATTAAAGAATCAGGTGAATGATGCCGAATATAACCAAGATTGGATAACGAGTGAAGTTTACACAGAAGAAGAGATTTTGTCATCAATCCTTATCAAAGATCAACCCAAAATGGACGAAAAATTGCCAGAAGAGACAATGGACGGTAACAACTCCGTTGATACTTCGGTAAACAACGCTGAAGATCCAGATTTTGGCGATGCAATCAAGTCAATTGATTTTGTAATTCGCTACATGAACGCTCTACGCCCAAAAATGTTTGAAGCTGAAAGGCTAAAACGAACATGTTGAAGAACTTTTCGGATTTGAAATGTTTTGTTCTGTTTAATTGTATGAAATAAAAATTCTGTTAAACAATACAAATCAATTTCAATCGATTTATTTAATCATTTTTAATTTTATGCATTCTAAAAGTGCACCCAGGAACCCCTTGAACAAAAATATGCGGTGTCAGATATGAAGCTTGACCTCTATTTAAATGGGCTATAACTAGATTAACGGGAGCACGATTAAAACGAAGGCCACCAACGAGCAAAATCGACTGTATATTGAAATAGAAAACTTGGCTCTGTAAAGTTTTTTAGATTGTACAACTAAATAAACTTATAACCTGTACAACGAAATAAACTTATTGAAAAACAAAATGAACTTAGATTTGAGCAGAATTTTTTTCAGAGAATCACACGTACATACATGACGGCAAGCCGCCAGAACGGATTATTCGTTGTGAAGTGAAAAGTTCAACATGGAGATGAAACAATCTTTATCCCAATGACTTAGTTTTCCATTTACACATTTTTATCAACATAAATTAAAAAAAAAATTAAATTAAATAGAAGAAACTATCCCATTACTGCATCAGCTTTATGGACAGTAAACTATTGTAAAATTTTCACTGTCACAACTACGAGTTATCAGTGAGCGTACTTGCAACTGACTGAGACACTAACTCGAACTCTCTCCTACTCGCAATCCACCAACTTAGCACAAATGCGCCCTAGCGCTATTTTACCAAAACGTAAGAAGGGCAGAATTTTACAATTTTACAACATTATATTGAACTATGGAAGCAGTTATGAAAAAAGTAGTTCTCCGCCAACAGTTAGTACAATCCACTAGTTTATTTATTTTGCGATTTGTTTGAAACTACGTGATTTATTCTACGCGATTCATTCCAAATTCCGCATTTGAATATTTTAAACTATGTTTTATTCGCGGACGCCTGTACCACGCAAAAAAAAACCAATGTACTCAAAACAGGTTACATATTCAAAGTAATGTCAATCTTTTAGAGGTGATGAATTGTCATTTTAATCCTTTTTTCCTCTTTATGTATATACCGTTATCATATTTACTATATGACGGATAGACAGGTGAAAGGCTTTGGTAGACTTTCTACAATTCTGAGTGTATTGTATGAATAAAAGCATCATTCTGGACAAGCTTCAAGTTCCTCCGATCAAATAGTGAAACATCGTATCAAAGTAAAAGGCCAGAAAAAAAACGGCAACGTCAATCATAAGTGCAAGAATGCAGTATCAATAAAAAATATAATAACTAAGGTAAACCGAATTCCACCAGCTGATAAAAATGAGTGCAAAACTTGAAGCAAACAAAAAGTTCAATACGTTCGACGTCATTCCAAAACGATCATCATCTCAATTGCTAGATACTCTACAGCAGCCCTCTGTGACAGGAATAATGTCATAGATAAGTGAAAATATCTACACTTCCCGGCAGAGCACGATTCGACTTTGCTTACAATCCCCACCCAAGATTACATGCCTGGAAGTCGTAAAGGAAATTTACTTACGAAAAGCGTCGCTGCCAGGTGTCCCGCCAATAAATTATTATCGCCACACAAATTTTCCACCTTTCTCCCTGAAAACCGGCGACCGGCAGTGGGGCAAGTTCTCGAAGCAGGTACGAGACCAATCTCTTCCGGAACGTTTTCTCGCCATCCATACGGTCACACGATTACTATTCACCCAGAAACTTGAAACCGGACTCAGCCAGACACGACTCGGAAGGGTTGCACTTTATGTCCTCGGCACTGCACCGCTCTCAATTCTGTAATATAATTGTAATTCAATAGGAGTAAAAAGTTTGTTTCACGTTTCAATTCACCACGTTCGCTAGTTGGTTGCGGGTTTATTTCCGGAGCTGGCGTGTATGAACTTTACCATCCATGGAGACTGGGGAAAACCCGAAGGGAATGGAAATTCGAATGAACTGAAAGGAATTTGACAGTTTTATTTGATTGAATTTCGGTCCGAATCTGAGCCTACTTCGATGTACGGCCAATCTAGCAAACGGAAAATTATACAGGATCTTGAAATGTTTGACTACCTATACATGTATATTGGTAGTTGTGAGGGTGAAATGGTCCTGTCACCGACAGATGTACGTTTGTTTTTTCTTCTTCGAAAGGGACCTGACTACACTTCTTCCGGTTGGATCATCATGAAAAATTAATGTACAGTTGGGGATAGGAAATTAAATTACGAACCATGCTGCCGGTTGAATCCTGCTTTGACTTGGATTGTATTGCTCGGTAGCATCGTTTGATTGCGTGATTCTATCAACGGAAGGGGAAAGGCAGCTTCTGATGGTAGCAGTTTGATTTTGTGTTTAAAGAATCATTCTATGTTTTTGATGCCTTGACATTGGCTCTATATCGTTAGGCTACATTTACTAGGGGCGAAGTTGTTTGAAATTCTTGCCTTGTTAGCATTCAATGTAGATTTTTTATTCGATTTGAAAATACGGACGCGTAGTGTAGGGTTTATATTTCGGGTTTCATTTTCAAACAGCGCAATAAACAAAAACGAAACCTCCACACAGTGGTTGATTGATAGATTTGTCATTAAAAAAAAACTCAATTGAGTATTTCTGAAGCATATCGCAGCATCCCGCATGCATACGGTGCGATAAACTTCTCATCAATTAAAAAAACAGCCGGTATCGCAACAAATTAATGAGCTTCCGATAATTAATTGTTTACTTCTTTGTTTTCTGTTTCCGAATGGCAGCAATTGAAGTATAAAAAAAAATGTACAAACAAGTTCACAGTTCTCGCAACATACGTTTAATTTAGCGGATTACCAATCGTTTCAGTGGGTTCAATATTTATTCATCAAAATGCACGCACAGGGTCTCTGGGTCTAGGCATGGCACAATGCTGGCCACTAGTCGGACAAATAATGACGCTATAAATTTTAACGTACGTAAAGTTTCTCCGTTTTTGTTGGCAAACATCAACAACCATTCAGTTTCGAAATGGCATTTGTTTTCACACGTTTTCAGTTGTTCAGCAGATAATGAGGATGCTCGTTGATTTGCTTCCGCTTGAGATAAAAGGCTGGTTGGGAATAATTTTTCACTTACCTTTTCCACTCAAAGTTAAACGTGGGAAGTTATAACACACTCACACGTCTACATCAATAAGAGCATCCCTACTTAACATTCCCTGAAGTTCTCTGCAGAATTTCCCTGAAGTTCTTTGCAGAACTTCCCTGATGTTCTCTGAAGGACTTACCCGAAGTTTTGCGAAGAACTTATCTGTAGGCCTAACCCAACGTTGTCAGAAGAACGTACCAAAAATACCCATATTGGGGTAATCAGCCATTTATGTGCAATAGCGGTCAACATTCATTATATAGTTCACAGGTAGACCTGCGCCACGGAGTGAAATAATTCTGAACTATGAAGTCGACCGTCAGGAAGACCATGGTAACCCGAATAAATTTCCTGAAAACAATGGGTTCATACATGATCTTGATATCAAAATACAGGTAATACTCAAAGTTCACCTGTACACTAGTGCCACGAAGCGGTTGAGTTCTGAATTAAAGTTAACACCATCCGAAAGGCCTCAATCAACCTAACATCTTCGTCGAAGACGCCAACTAGCTATATGTCAAGGATCTAGAAATTCAGGTTATAAAGTAATTTTACATGCACACTGACGCCGCTTAAGGAGTGTATCGAATATAAGCTATCCACATACATTTGCGTTGTACGCATGTATTTGTGATGGTTATTTATGCTCTGAACACTGCATGCTGTGCGTTTGACTGTCAGCTTTCTTTTGTTTACTTCAAATTCTGCGTTTTCAAAATGTCGCGTATTGAAAAGGAAGTGAAAATTAAGGTTCTGAACACATGGCTAAGTGAGAAGGGTATTACTATGCAAAAATTGGCGAAGCGGTTTGGAATTCATCATGCGAGTGTTAAAACCATCATTAATAAGTTTGGGGAACACTATTCTTTGGATGAGCTACCAGGAAGAGGCAGAAAACCCGGTTCTTCCAACCCGAAACTGGAGCAGAAAGTGGTATCTCTAATCATGAAGAACAAATCAATGCCAATACGTGATTTGGCCAAAAAAGCAGGAAAGAGTGTCGGAATGATCCAGCGTATCAAGAGGCGAAACCACCTGAAGACCTACAAGAAGCAGAAAATCTCGAAACAAAGTGCAGAACAGAAGAAGCGAGCAGCAACAAGGGCTCGGAAATTGTATTCGCGTCTTTTGCAGCGTCCGGATGCATGCGTTTTGATGGACGATGAGACCTATGTAAAGGAGGACTCAAAAACCCTTCCAGGTCCACAATACTTTACTGCCGTCGTTGGGGAGGATGTGAGCGATGCGGACAGGTCGATTCAAGTGGAGAAATTCGATCGAAAAGTACTGGTATGGCAAGCAATATGTTCCTGTGGTTTGAAGTCAACCATTTTTTACACTACCGGAACTATAAATGCGGAAATCTATCGATCTGAGTGTCTCCAGAAGAGATTGTTGCCTTTATATAAGAAGCATAGTACACCTCCACTGTTTTGGCCGGATTCAGCGTCGGCTCACTATGCCAAAACCACTCTCAATTGGGTTGCGGAAAAGGGTATAGATTTCGTTGAGAAAAATATCAATCCACCAAATTGCCCTCAGCTTCGACCCATCGAACGTTACTGGGCAATCGTGAAGAGGGTCTTCAAGAAGACTGGTAAGGCAGCTGGGAACATGCAGAAGTTCAAAAAAAATTTGGGCTCAAGCGTCCAAAAAATGCGATGCAACACTTGTCCGGAACTTGATGAAGAGCATTCGATCCAAAGTTCGAAAATTCGTGAAGGAATAACTTAAATTTCATCCGGTCTTCATTATGTTCAAGTTTAACCTCGTACAATAGAGGATCAATTTTTTGTGTGAATAAAATATCGGTTTTCAACAAAATTTGAAAGAAAGTTTGTGGATAGCTTATTTTCGATACACTCCATAGTGAGATAATTTTGAACTTTTAAGTTTACCATCCTGAAGGCCTTGATTTACTGAACAACAACTCAAGGAAATAGTTTCCTGTATACGAAGGATCATAAGATATTATCTGATGAAACAACAAAGGTCAATTCCCATACATCATTAGAGACTACCATCAAGGGAATCTGCGCATGTCGGGGGGTTTACTGTACTTTGCTGTTCTTTTGCTTAAATATGCTGCCTTTCAACGGTCATAAATTTTTCTGGTGCAGTCAGATCGACACACTTTCTTCTACTTCTTGTTTTTAAAAGCCTAAGAAATATTAAAAAAATACTTCTGGAGCCTTTACCTTTAAGCTGCGGCAGTTACTTGAGTTGTTCTCAAAAGATATAAGAATGTCAACGTTTGATGCCAATTTGTGAAGAAAAATGCAAATCGCATACAAAATACGACTTTCGGTGCTCAGAGTCGAGCACTTTTGAGCTTTAGAACCATTTGTAAAGTTTTGGTTTTCATAAGCCACCGAAGCATTTGGAACTCAAGGTACCTACCAAAGCGTCCGTTCGTGTTGACCGTCAGATAAGTAAGAGGACGAGCCGAGCTGGATGCTAGCCTACTTCGACGCTTTCGGTGGCTGTTGGCAGAGGGTGGATGTCACATGATGTGTCCGAGAGGCGAGTCCCTGTGTCGATACCGCACACCATTGTTACAAGTAACTGACCGGCAACGAGTGCTCAACTTGACGAGGACATTGCAGTAGCTCTGTATTTGTGTTCTTGCGGAAACCCCGTTTTTTAACAACGATGCCTTCACAGAAAAAAAACTGAATTTTCATTATGATGTAAATATCAGTGCATGTAAATTGTATTTCATTCCACACGAAGCAGCAACTTGCACGAAATAGTTCTAACAAAGATGAGCTTTTGCATACAATATTATCGCCAATGTATGTAATGTCCCAGAAATTTACAACAAGTGCATGCAATGCAAATTTTCATGATTTGCGACGCTCCATTTATGTGCATGATATTGAACAGAAATTCACACTACTTTTTCGAGCTGTGTCATGGAGAGGTTGATAAGAACATGATGTGAAATGAATTTCGAGCTTTCTGAACATCAGAAATCTCAAGAAACGAATTAATTTTTGCAAATTATGACCTAAAGAAATAAAAAAAAAAAACAAAAACAATACTTTTGAGCCTATAGTCCTTGATATAGGCGAATGTTATAGATTAAAACAGCTAGGTATGGATGAACGATGAAAATTCCTTATGTTGAAGGGTTCCTTCAGAATGAATTTAATGTCTTTTCAAAATCAAAATACCTTGCGGGCAATTTGAGACTTCTTAAGGGACTCAAAAATTCGTTGTACATTAGTTTTTCGAAAATAATTCCAAATCAATAATTGACATCATTTTACCAATTTAAAAACTTGATTATCCAATATTGTTTTGTCAAACAGGCAACTTGCATGAGGTCATGGAGTTTGAAGAATATTTGTTTAAAAATTTGATAACCCAACCAAGCAACTTTTCAAAGCGAATTTAAATATTGTACTCGACAAATGCAACACTTTGTTTTGTGTATAACTTTTTATTGCATGGATTACAATTGATGAAAAATTAGGGGCGCGGTCGTGTACAATCCAGGCCAGTCCCACAGGTGGATTGCGAAACAGTTGGGTATCGACAATTCAACGTGTCCCGTGTGGTAAAATCGTTAAAGGAGACTAAGACGACCCAGCGGCGAGATGGCTGAGGAAGATGAACGCAAGCAAGGTGAGCGATTACTTCAAGCGCAATCCGATCCATTCAATTAGGGACGTGGCCAAAAAAGTCAATTCTTCCGTCTGGTTCGTCCAACAGACAATGAAGCGGGACGGAATTCATGTCTTCAAGGTAAAGAAGGCGCCTAATCAAACCGAAAAGCGGAATATGGTGGCCAAATCCCACGTCAGGAAGCTATACCGCAAGTGATCGGTGCAGCAAAAATGTTCCGCTGGATGTTCCGGAAGAAGAAGGTCGACAAATTTGCCACGAAGTACTGGGTGTGGCTGGCGATCTGTCGGTGCGGCAAATATATAAAGAAGAATGCTTCCAGAAGAACCTGCTGCCCTTCCACCGTTCCCACGAAGGTGACACTCTGTTTTGGCTGGATCTGGTATCGTGCCATCACGTGAAACCGGTCATGGAGTGTTACGAAGGCAAGGATGCTGTTCTTGTGCCAAAGGAGGCAAATCCGCCAATTTCGCCCGAGCTTCGCCCAATAGATAAATTCTGGACAATTATGAAGGGCAAGCTCCGGAAAACAGGGAAGGTCTTCAAAAACGACAAGAATTTGAAGAAAGAGTGCATGAAAGTGTGTAAAAAACATGACGCAAGTGTTGCACAAGGTTTGAAAGGTAGTCCAAGGTGTTGAATAATCCAACTTTGAAAAAACTTAGCTTATATGTGTTTATTTACTCCCTGAGAGTTTCAAAATTATCCGACATTAAATGAACTTTTGGTGATCATTTTTATCTGTTGCTTTTTTATCAAGTACAATCTTTACTCGACAACTATCGGTACTACTCGGAACAATCCAAGAACAGCAAATAACGAAATATCAAACTACCCTTTTTAGAGCCATTTCAAGTGCTATAAAGAGTTGACTTCCATAATGTTCGTGAAGAACCAATAGTAAAGCCACACACACTAATAGCGTAGGATTTCGTGGTACTTTAGACTGATCCAAATATATTTGAAATTTATTTATTCGATGACATCAATTTCTTCACATCTACAGAGAGTTCTACGTCAACTTTGACAAGATGTGTGCTTAAGAATAGAATAAGAAACCTAGGTTATGTATGAGTCTGTGGAGTTTGTTTTAATTTGAGACGAAGAACAATAAATAAATAATACAAAACCCGGATCTGGATGTAATTTCTCATCAGAAAAAAGGTCGCATGAGTTTCACCTGCCTTTTTTTTAAAGGATTTTAGCGGAAGTTGCGAGATCGCAGAGCTGCTGCAAAGTTCACAGATGTTTTGCAAAGTTTTGAATTACATAATTCTCAAAACATCACCGCATTTCTTATAACTTCAGTAAAGCTCTCAGAATTACACCAATGCAAGCAGAATACGATACGATGCGAGCAGAAATATCCGAGTCACATCTGCGTCATCCTACGTCGAAAGCAAGTGTGCCGCATCCGATACCAGTGCCTTTATCCTCACGCCGTCGTTCAACCTCCTCGCCAATAACGATCTACTATCAGAACGTCCGTGGATTAAGAACGAAAACCAATTTGCTGCTTTCTCTGCTGGCCAGCGATTTCGATATTGTCGTTCTAACGGAAACATGGCTTCACACCGAAATTTCTTCCGCTGAGTTGGCGTGTAATTATGTAATTTATCGATGCGATCGCAATGCTTCCACCATCAGTCTGCGAAGAGGAGGTGGTGTGCTAATTGCAGTTAAATCGGAGCTTGATTGCAAAGCTGTGAATCTTGTGTATAGTGATAGCCAGGAGCAAACTGCCGATCGGATTGTTATGCCGCAGTTCTCCCTTTATGTCTGCTGCATTTACATTCGGCCAAACAGTAGCCCGGAGAATTATACGAGGCACGTGGAATCAGTTAACCAACTTCAACGTCTTGCCGATTCCCGTGATGTTGTCGTCTGCCTAGGAGACTATAATCTGCCGAATTTAATCTGACAGTTTGATGAACAGTTTCTGGGATACTTGCCAATTAACGCGTCAACTGAACAGGAACTTGCCTTAGTCGAGTCTTTGTTGTCAGCTGGTTTCCATCAAGTGAATGATCTTCTGAACGCGAACGGTAAGCTACTTGACTTGGTGTTCATAAGTGATCCATGTATCATAGATCTCTTCGAGTCGCCATCTGCTCTATTTATTAAAAATTGACGCTCATCATAAGCCGGTTATTGTAACTGTGGACGCCCGTTCCCGTGAGGAGGAATACCAAGCAGACATCACGACACGACACTATGATTTCACCCGCTGTGATCATGAAGCCGTAAATGCGAGTATCGCTTCCCAGGACTGGAATGAGCTGTTGAACCATGGTTCTCTTGATGTTTCCGTGACGGCGTTTTACAGCACTATTGATTGAATTATCCGTGAAACTGTTCCCGTTAGAACTTACCGGTCTACAAGGCAGTTTAACCAATCTTGGTGGACACCACAACTCCGTAACCGTCGTAATCGCTTATGAAAGCTCAGGAAACGTTTCTTTCACAACAAAACTACCACGAACACGAGAGCTCTGAAGTATGCTGAAGAAAAGTATCGCCGACTGCAAGATGATTGTTTCCGTGAGTATATTGATCGTATCCAAATGAATTTCCGACAAGACCCTTCATCTTTCTGGGCCTATATCAACAAACGAAAGAGCTCGACCTGGGTTCCCGTTGAGGTTACGTACCAATCTCGTAGTTCTTGCTCACCGGTACCTACCGCAAATCTTTTTGCTGAGTTTTTCCGTTCCGTACACGACGACAACTCACCTCCGCTGGCGCAGCATTACTTGGAAGGGCTTCCGTTGTATAATCTTCATCTTCCTTTGGTCACTTTCAATAATGACGATATTTGCAATGCTCTCAGCGCAGTCGATGCATCGAAAGGCCCCGGCCCTGATCACATTCCACCTGTCTTCGTCAAACAGTGTGCTCAGGCGCTGTCTTGTCCCATCGCTACGATCTTCAATCAATCCTTGACCGAAGGAGTGTTTCCTGACGCTTGGAAGCTGGCATCAATCACTCCTATCCACAAGGCTGGAAAAACACACAGCGTTGAGAACTACCGACCGATATCAATCCTCAACTGCCTTGCGAAAGTTTTCGAGAAGCTGTTACATGACGCGATGTACCCTGTTGTGCAGTCAGTGATCTCTGAGCATTAACATGGCTTCGTCAAAAAGCGGTCAACGACATCGAACCTCATGACTTACACCAGTACTGTGATCAACGAGCTCGAGAAGCGATGCCAGGTCGACGCCATTTACATTGACTTTTCAAAAGCGTTCGAAAAGGTTCCTCATCAACTGGTCATTGAAAAACTGAACCGCCTTGGATTGCCCACTTGGATCATTCAGTGGCTTCAATCGTATTTGTCTTCACTCACGTAAAGCTTTTGTCAAGGTGCACGACGCTAGATTGGAATTATTTGATATTCCCTCCGGTGTACCACAGGGCAGCCACCTTGGCCCTCTTATATTCATCCTCTTCATCAACGATCTGTGCGAAGGTCTCAACTCCGGTAAATTGCTCTATGCGGATGACTTGAAGCTGTTTCGTGTAATTAAATCGCTTGTAGATTGCTGTGCTTAACAAGCCGATTTAGAACATGTGTCTAGATGGTGTGATTTAAACGGAATGCAGATGAATACGGCTAAGTGCAGAGTGATAACTTTCGCTCGTTTTCATTCCACTGTCACGTTCGACTGCGGCTTAAACGATATATCACTGGAGAGGGTCACGTCGATCAACGACCTAGGAGTCAAACTTGATCGGAAGCTTCGTTTCAACGAGCACATCTCCACAACAACCGCGAAAGCAAACGCAATGCTCGGTTTCTTAAAGCGTAACACCGCCCACTTCGATGATGTGCATCCACTTAAGTCGCTGTATTGTGCATTAGTTCGTAGCGTGCTGGAATACGGAGTGCAAATCTGGGCTCCGTACCACACCGTTCATATTGTACGCATCGCTTCAATGGCTGTTTGTCTTCGACGTGATCATGTGCAACATCGATTGTAGCAGCATTCTTGAGAATGTTCGGTTACATGCACCAGTTCGTCAGCTCCGGAAGTCAACTGTTGTGGATTTCTGGCCACCGTACTCTTTATGGACGAAATAACCCGTTAGATTCATGTTTTAGGTTGTTCAATCAAGTGTGTGACTCTTTTGATTTTAACATAAATAAATTAGTATATAAGAATAGAATTAAAACATTTTTGTGATCAGTCTGTGCGATGTCCTTGTCGAAGATGTTGTGTTTTAAATAAATAAAGAACTTCAGCAAAGTTAAAAAAAAAACTATGCATAAGTTCAAAGAGCTTTAAAAAAAAGGAGAACTTCAGCATAATCAGTAATACTGTTGGCAATACTTAAACAACGTACACCGCTTAAAAAAGATTTACCGAAAAAAAGGCTACCGATCAACGCATTTGTGCACTTTGCCTTGTTGTCGTAATACACCTTTATTTTTCAGCTGCCTAAACAAATTTAGAACGAGCTAGATTCCGTTCCACGTTTGGCACAAAATAAAACAAAGCGTATGACAGTTATTTTACATCTTAACTGTTCGAAAATGAAATTTAGAACGCACCGTTGAAAATAGAAAATTTTGTTTGGTCTATATAATTGTCAAAATTCAAAATAGACCGCGACCGTTGAAAACGGCCTTTTATGCCGTTTTCAACGGTGTTCTATTATTTTGATCTAGTTTTATAACAGTTCCAAAAAGAAGGACCACCAAAAATAGATCAGCTCTTTTCCATTTTCACCGCCATTGTACTAAATTGTATGTGATGCCGTCCGTGTGTTTTGTTTTGGAAATTCGCCTACTTCGTTTGGATTCAGCTCGTTCGACTTTTCGAAATGGTTCTAAACAGTTTCCGAGTTTCACGAGTCAATGGGTCCCGATCTGTTCCTCCCAATTCTTGTTGGTGCTGGATGATTCGTTCCAAACAGTATTGAATTACGCGGCTGCTGTTTATAGTAGACTGTTTTATAGTAGACGCTGCGGAGGGTCAGCCAAAAATGGAAATTTATTTCCTTTTTAGGATGTTTGACTGGATGGGAGTACGGCACTAGCTGGCAGAAACCATCGGTAATCGGTGACCTCAGTTCAACTATGTTTTGACAAAGATTTCGGGCCTGAATAAAGCATTCCGACCGGTCGAAAACCCAAAGTTGAAACCCCATTGCCAATACTTCTTTCTACACCGCCGATAGATCTGACTTTTAGCTGTGCCTACATTTGTTTCGGTCTTGAAACTCCGAATTTAGATTATCTACTGGCCTTTCTACATACCCCAATACAAATCGCGTTGCTCAGTCAGTTGAGCATCGCGTCATCAAGCTCTACTCTAGTTCGGGATGAAAGTATTAAACGGAAACGAACTTCTATAGTTTCTCGCAGATGATCGTCAAAAACCCATCAAAATATATTGCATCAGTTCTGCGAAACGCTACAGCAACTTGTCCACCGTTCTTTGGCATGGTCCTACCCACCGCGTTGCTGGCCTTCACCGCCTTCTCCCGGGCATAGTTCACATAGCAATTAAAGTTCAACCCGTCATCACTCTTTTCGGAGCAATGAAACTTTGCATTTACTGACCAAAAGTGCCTCCGTTTTGCGGTCTGTAAAACCAACGATCACTAAGCCAACAAAAGCACCCTGTTGTACATTCCGATCCAGAGGATGGAACCTTATACAACTTTCGTCTTGATCTTCAACGTTGTCTGTCTCGTAAACCAACACCCGGTTCTGGAAGCGTCGCTCAGCAGAGAAGTGATACACGTTTTGCCGAGCTGAAAAATCCTAAGAATTAACGAAAATGAGCGAGCGATCGACGCGGTTGTGCACTTTGCCCTTTGTTTTTGTTTTACACCATTTTTTTAAGCTGCCCAAATCAATTTAGAACGCGCTTGATTCCGTTCCAAATTCGGCACAAAATAAAACAAAGTGTGTGACAGTTTTATTTTTTTTACATCGAAACTGTCCGCAAATGATATTTAGAACGCACCAGTGAAAATGGAAAATTTAGTTTAGTCAATTTAATTGTCAAAACTATGTGATTATGAAATTTTGTTTTCGAACGAAAAAATGTTCCTGCATCAGGATCAACACAACCATGACAATGATCGGGTGTATGCAGCACATCTTTCTGATATTCCTCGTGATAAACTGTTCAAAGGTTCCAGAATGTGTCAAGGGCGATGGCTTGGGGATGTTTCTCCAAAGCTTTGAAGGTTCCAGGGAAGCTGTTTAAATCACCAGTAAATATTACATGGTATAATATAACCATTGACATTGCTTCCCTTTATCAAGAGACACTAAAAGAATGTATCATACAACAAGACACTGCACCTTCCCACAAGACCACTGTGGATTTTTTTAAAACAAGGAGGCGTTAAAAAAATATTTTCTGGATTATTCTGCATTATTTCGCATGGATTGTTTTAGTCTGTAGCTAAATAGATGATTAAGCGTCTTTTTGAAATCCTTCTCAAAATGCCCTGAAGTTAAGATCCTAATGACTCAATAAATTTTCGATACGCATGTTCCCGACGTATACAATACATCATCAGAACCCTAAATAGCTATCCATTCATAGGCTTGTGTGTCTATGAATGGATACGGTATGAAGTTCAATTCTCTCCAAACTATCCTGGAGCCAAGATATTGGACTTCTGAAGCTTTAAGATAGCTTCAACAATGTCCTGAAAATATGTACATGTATAAATGGTTCAAGATACGCTGTTGACAGCATATTTAACAGGAAATGATGTCAATAGGATATTTGGACATCTCCAAAGCATTCTGGAGTTCAGATCTTGTCGAGCTACAAACTAAATGAAATAATTAATTATGTCCTGGAAATATTTGATGAGTTTGAACTTCACGTCAAGACACTCCTCACACTCACACTCCTTCACACTCCTCCTCCTCCTCCTGGCTTTTTCTCCCGGAAGAGTTGGGTCTGCTGTGGCCGCTTCTGTCTGTATCGTTCCACACTATGACGGGTAGCTTGACGCAGCATAAGTGCCCGCGCTGCGTTCTTCTTATTAAACACCTGCTGACATTCCTCGTCGAACCACTCGTTCTGTCGGCATCGTCTCACATAACCTTAGACGTTCTCCGCCACGCTGCTAATAGCTGTTTTCACGGTGTTCCAACAGTCCTCGAGAGGGGTTTCGTCGAGCTGGCCCTCTTCCGGGCAGCGCAGTTTCGAGCGATTGCGCGTAGCTTGCGGCGACGTCAGGTTGCTTCAGTCGCGCGAGATTGTACTGTGGCGGGCGCCGGTACCGAAAGTTGTTCAATACGGAGAGTTTTGGGCGCATCTTAACCATCACTAGGTAGTGGTCCGAGTCGATGTTAGCACCTCGGTAGGTTCTGACGTCGGTGATGTCTGAGAAGTGACGGCCATCTATCAAAACGTGGTCGATTTGTGATTCCGTTTGATTCGGTGACCTCCAGGTGTACCGATGTGGGAGGCTGTGCTGAAAGAAGGTACTACGTACGGCCATGTTTTTGGAGGCGGCGAAGTCGATAAGTTGAAGGCCGTTTTCATTGGTCGGCTGGTGTGCGCTGAACTTTCCAATCACCGGTTTAAACTCCTCCTCCTGGCCAACCTGAGCGTTGAAATCCCCGATGATGATTTTGATATGATGGTTTGGGCAGCGGTCGTATTCACGCTCCAGCTGCTCGTAGAATTCATCTTTGTCGTCATCGGTACTTCCGAGGTGAGGGCTATGCACATTAATGATGCTGATGTTGAAGAACCGGCCCTTGATCCTCCACCTGTAAAGACTGTATTCGATGAAATTTGGACACACAAAATAGGTCACCAAAAATTTTCCTTGAGCCCGAACTTTCTGGAAATAAAGAACTACTAGGTTAAGTTTTGACATCATTGGTTTATTGAACCTCTTCTCCCAACCCAAATGCCCGCACCTTTGCCTTGACCCCTTTCATCAAATTTTGGGCAATGATAGGACCGACTTGCTTACTTACTTTTAACCACACTTTCTTTAGTTCAAGTTCATTTTCTATCAGTTTTGGAGTTTTAACGAGCTTTACCTTCATGATTGCCCAAAATTTTTCAATTGGGCGAAGCTCCGGAGTGTTTGGAGGGTTGACGTCTTTTGGAACAAAAACTACATTATTATCTCTGTACCAGTCTAAGACGGTCCGGGCATAGTGGTAAGATGCAAAATCCGGCCAAAACAGTGTCGGGCCATTGTGAGATCTCAAGAAGGGCAGAAGTCGTTTTTGGAGGCATTCGTCCTTGTAGATTTGTCCGTTGACGGTCCCAGAGGTGATGAAGGGCTGACTCATTTTACCACATCCGCAAATCGCTTGCCAGACAAGGAATTTCAACAGTTTCTTCTTCCTTACACTCTCCGGAACGGCGACGAAGTGTTCCTGTCCTGGCATTTGTTTGGTGTCGGCTTTAATGTAGGTCTCATAGACCATCACAATGCAGAACGGTTTTGTGAGCCACTCCCTGTACAGTTTTCTTGCACGAGTTTTGGCCACCGAGTTCTGTTTATCGCTCCGGTTCGGTGCCTTCTGGACCTTGTACACATGTAATCCAGAACGTTTCATTGTTTTCTGCACAAAAAAAACTGAAACTTTCGCCTTTTTCGCAACATCCCTGATCGAAATGTTTGGATAACGCTAAAATTGGTTCAATACCATCCTGGCCTTCTCCGGATTTGATGTGCCACGTTTTTTGCCACTACCATTTTTCCGCTTGGTTGTCTTACGGTCCTTGAACGTTTTGATCACATGAGATACGGTTGAATGTGCGATTCCGAGCTGTTTTCCGATCCATCGATGAGAAGCGTTTGGGTTTTCGAAGTGAGTGCCCAAAATGTGTTGGCGCACTATTTCTTCATTCGAAGTCATCACTGAAATCACTCGACCGATTTTCACGAAACTCATTACACAATTGACACAACACAATGAAATACATTCAGTTAAAATTTCAATAATTTTTAGCCACACGCTAAAAAGTTACGAACAATTGCGTGTGTCCAAATTTCATCGAATACAGTCTTTACATTCGGGGGTTGATCGGCCACCATCCGATCCGTCGCTTCTGCATCTCACCCATTAACGATGAAAGCTGTTCCCAACTCGTGTGTATTGCGCCAGCTCTGGTAGATGGTATGACCATCCCGAAACGTACGCACCGTGGATCCTTTCCAGCACACCTCTTGCAGCGCTACGATGCCCAAGTAACAATTTTAGTTTTATTCTAGCCGTAGAGCCGCCTCCCGGCTTTGTTGATAAATCTACATTCAATACTGTTTTGTCTACCAACACCTCCTATATGCTTCTTTAAAGCCGAAATTTGTACAAAATGGCCCACTCTATAGACGGTTGTGGAAACAAGTTAATAAAACCTTTTTAAGAACATAAAGATTTTGAAAATGTTCTTGTGAAAGATGTTATGACCACTTGAGAACCTTCATAAAACCTTTTGGCTGCCATTAAAACCAGAATACGGCCAAATTGCCACATCTGTCAAACTTCTCTGTAAAATCGAGGTTGGTTTTTGTTGTTATGCTTTGTTCGATTCTTTGCTCTTCTGAGTCATTTAGCAGTAAAAAAAAGGTCTAGTGTTGCGGGAAATTTTGTTTAATAGCAAAATATCCAAAACAAATGTTGTTTTCTACAGCGTATTATGCTCCAAATTATGTGCGCAATTATATTTATGGTGAATATTAACACGATAACAGCAGAAAATTATTGCGCCTTGGAAATTATGGGAATTTACAACGACATAAATCAAATTAAAACAAATATATTCGATAAATTAATCATGAATTTCTTTACAAGTGCATGGAATTGGATGAGATTATCTAAAAGAATGTCGAAATAAGTCTCCGATCTACTGTTTATTTGCATACTATTGAAAATTTGATGAATTTATTTTTCCACATTTCAATTATTTCTTATGTTTCAATATGGCGATTGGAAAAAAATCACAGTTTTGCCATAAAGCCAATTTATCTTCGCAATGACTATTATAAAACTATTTGGTCTTATGGTGACTTCTTTCAATGCCAATTTGCCGTTTAATGCATTTACTGGAGGCAAAATGGTTTTAAAATGCTTTTTCAACCGACCATAATAAGATAAAATCATTGAGTCCTAAAACGGCGTTTCAGTACAGCATTTTACGAGTTCATAAAGTCGAAATAAAACCTTTGATAGGAGTAAAAGGAATTTGAGAAACAAGGTTTTAAGATTGTTGTAAACAAGCTGTGTTGGTTCTCATAAACCTGACCTGACTATGAAACCTATTGGCACCTATAAAACCAAATTGATTTCAAGTGGCTTTCATAAAACTTTAATAAAACTTAATAAAGCAGGATGGTGTTAGCAATGTTACTTGGGTGTCGAACTTGCGATTCTTCAATTCGTCGGAAAGCACGCGAGTACTTCCAAGGAAATTGAGAGATCGGCAGTTCCACGTCCCGAGTTTCCAATCGTTAGTCCGTTTTCGTAGCCTAGGTCCATGCCGATTGTTCCGGTTCGATTTTTTTCCTTGTGTATTATTCGTTGCAATTCCTTTTTAATGGTGTCGGCTCGCAAGGCCCACAACCAACCTCACTATCTTGCAGGAGGACCATCGTGATGCTGCTGTTTAACAGTCCCAAGTACTACCAGGACTTTCGGCTTTTGTGTTTAGAGTCCTGGGTGCACTAACAAGACTCAGCCGCTCCTAACATGGAGAACAGACGCTCAAATGAATGAAGGCTTGAAGGCTTTCACATATGTAGGCAGACGCTTTTTCAACTCTAGAAAATTGTTGCTCTGGGGCATATAAATAATTTTGCGGATTTCTATCATTTCACTTAAATTTCATTATACACATTGATTAATTGAAGAACTTTTAACTTCGTTTTGTACCGTATCTTGGAATGAAAAATATGCAGTTATCTACCCATGAAAATGCAGGTAAAAATCACAAGACTGTGTTGCTAAGTGTCGACTCTATTGTCTCGGTAAGTACATGGTTTAACAAACTGTTCTTTTTCAGATTTTCTCCGTTAAATAATCTACTATCGATAAATAGACAAAAATGTTCGACCTACTTCTGAAGGGGCATGTTCCTTAATGTTCCTGTGCTGCAGCTAAATTTGAATACAACCCTTTTTGGGCATGCTAAAGACAATCGTGAATATCGATAGCGCTACAAGATTCTGAAGAAAGAGTAGGCTCTGGTTCTGACTGGACGTGTGGTTTTTTTTTTCTCGCTGTCATTTGTACGGTTTTATCTAGAATGTTAAAATTAATTAGATGGATTTAACTAATGGTGATCTCGTGTGTTAAAAGTGTGTGAAGTGAACATTACCCGTGCAGTATTCAGTTGGTGGCGATGGGTATAGCTCGTTGCTGATGGCCTGATCGGGCTTTTTGGATCGGATACGTGACTGAATGGAATCCAGCTAAGTACTTTTTCTCTTTTTTTGATACCAGAATAGTTTTTGTTCCCGTTGTAGATGTTGTGCAGTGGAGAAAACTCCTTTAATTGCACATACATACTTTGACTGTGTGGTTTGCAACTAAAGAACATTCAAAACATATATATTGAGCGTAGTCTGCTAACCACAGGCCCTGTTTGATCTGTACGAAGTGTTGTTGGCTCCAGCCAACCAAGGTCAACTGCAAAAAGTGCGGTCATCTAAGTACATGCTCAAGTTCATAGATGATGCATCATTTTTCCACCGTACTGTCACCAACTAGATTCGATAACAACGTTAAAAAAATCATATTGAATTTGTTATTAGAGAGTCGATTATTTCAATAGCAAATCCACTTGATCAAGACGGAACTGATATTTGCATTTGTGTCAACCGTGCTTTTGCATTTCATGCAAAACATAAAAACACACAAAAACAATTGTCAAAAAACGTGTTTTCTGGTTCGAATTGCCGTCCTAAATATATTACTTTTTTCAGAGATTTGGCCTTTTTTCAAACATGAGCTATCTTTTACAATTATATTTATCAGCTGATCGTTGGCGCTACAAAAGCTTCTTCTCTATTTTGCTTCCTTATTTGGTTCTTCGCTATGAATTTATTCTTCTTCTTCTTAACACAAGTCTTTGAGTTGTGTTGTTAATGTTTGTTAAGGTGTTTTTATTCTTCATTCGATACAGATTCCGTATTTATCGTGAAGTAAATTATTCCGGAGAATGTTTAGCGGATTGTTATATTTTTAAGTATAAGTCATTCTGTGTAGTCTCTACGTTATGGAATCAATTCTAATTCACCTTCGATAGCACTCAACAATTAACAAACATATTCAATTATTAAGTTTTTCAACTAGGATTTTTAAAACGACAAAATCTACTAGGGAGTATGACGATACCCTGTACATCCGGCTCGAAATGGTCAACTTCACCGCTACCGTGTATGCTGGATCTGACGTCCCTTGTGGTGCTATATTGTTGTGTAGTGATGCAATTAGAAGCGCAAATCCTCTGACAAGTTATCTTTCACCGCCGTACTTATATTTTTAGACATTCTTCTCTTTTCAGAGAGCGAGTAATGGCGCTATAACCATAAGCCATATAGGGCTAGGGCTATAGTTAATGCTTAAGTTCCAACCGTTTGAAAAGAAATGGAGCATCACTTAACTTTCTTAGCCTAGATGCTCCCAACGACCATTTTAAATAAAGTTTTGTTCTGTACCCCAAACAGGGCATTCTGTTTAACTATTATCTCCGACTATTCAATTCCATTTTCCTTTGATTTCTACTGAAGGCTACGTGGGTTCCCTGTGTCTTCTTAAGGTGGATATCAAATCCTCCCTTTCTACCACGGTTGACAATTCGTGAAGACAAAACATAGTTATTCGATATTTGCATAACATTTTCGAGCTTTGCGCTTAACTCCGTCGATTAGGGTTTGTACAGACTCTTCAGAAATCGTAGAAGCCGTCTCTGTCCAAATTTGCTGGAAGTGTTTGATGTATTTGATTCTTTGCTTCTTTCCAGAACGCTTCTGCTTCATCAGAGCCCAATATCTCTCGATTGGTCGTAACTCTGGGCAATTTGGCGGGTTTGAGGTTTTTGGTACAATGTTCACTTGATTTGCTTGGTACCACTCCATCACAGTTTTAACATAGTCGCATGATGCCAAATCAGGCCAGAAAAACTTGTGACTTTTGATGAAGGGTAGCAATCGCTTCTGCAGACACTCTTTCTGATAGATCTCTTTGTTGATTGTGCCTGTAGTGATGAAAGATTTACTCTTTTTGCCACACGTGCAAATTGATTGCCACACAAGGTATTTTTTTGGGAAATTTCGATGCCTTCTTCGTTCTGAAATGCTCAGCTGTAGCATTTCTGGCCATAGCAGAACAAAAAGCTAGCCCTAGAAGCTGCTTGAAATCCTCCAGGGCATAAGATTCATCGTCCATAACAACGCATGAAAACTTCGTCAAATATTCGCAGTACAAACGTCGAGCCCGTGATTTTGCTGCCAAGTTCTGTTTGTCGTTGCGATTTGGAACTGTTTTTACTTTATACGACTTAAGTCCCAAACGTTGTTTTGATTTTTGGACAAAACCAGGTGACATCCCTATTTTACGAGCCACCGGTCGAATGGAGAGATTTGGGTTTTTCGGTAATATCCTTTTCACCTCTCGGTCCATTACAGGATCTTTAATATCCTTTTCACCTTTCGGTCCATGACAAGGTCCTGTATTGACAAGTCAAGATTTGCCGTACGCCCGTTCAAAATTCACTCGCGCACTTGTTTTTCATTCGTCGCCATTTTGAATACCAAACATGAAATGTAAACATCAATCATAGTCTTTTTCATCATAGACTCTCAGCTATACCACAGTGAAATTTTTCATTCCTACGTGCAATATTTCAAAAGTTACAATGATTTGAAGGTGTCCGGATTACATACAGACCTTAGGCAATGACATGCCTCAAGATATCGTGCGTGCCAGCTGAGACGCTTTTCAACAAAACATGCGACTGGCAATGAAGGCAAAGCGAGAAAGATTTGAACAGATTTCAATTAAGACAAATGTTGAAGTAATACAATACAGCAAATACATATATAAAAATCATGCAAGCTTCTCATTTTTATTACCATTTACTTCACTGACAGGAATTTCCACTCACCCTGTACCAACTCATTCATCTGTTGGCATTCAAAACTCTCAATTGAACTGCGAAAGTGCATCCAGAAAAAATGTCCAGAAGCTCCATAATCTGCTTGACTCAAATGTTCCAATTATGACTTAGTTCAAATAAATCACAAATCAATCGGATTATCCTCCGCGACTTGTCATAACTACAAAACGCCATTCGCCTTTCTCGATGATTCCCCCTTCGTATATCCCACTACCCTCCTCATCCCTATAAATTTCACAGCTCAATTACAATTGCCAGCTGCCGAGGATTAGCACCATAATATGATAATAAATCTTCCCTCCGATCCATCGCATTGGCAGTCAGCATGGATGAAAATGTTGTAAATAATTATCAATCGTCACGCGAAAACCGATTAACCAAGTGAGGATGTCTAGATTATCGACCCTCGACCGGCCGGTGGCAGTTCATCTAGCAGCTACTCCGAAGAATAAATCTTCATTTATAGCCGTCTGCTTTCATCGGAAGCTTACTGAGATTATTCCTTGAGCTATAATTACGGCTGTTTTTGTTGCCAAGATTGCGTGATGAATACTGAGTTTGTTTTTCCTCACACAGTACATCTAGCGTTTGCTCGATTCAGGCTTTCAGAAAACCAACGAATCCGAGGATAATGATGATGTACGTAAGAATGTTTCGAACTACTGGAAATCATCAAACGTGACTTTCGCCCATACTCTAGCAAACGCCAGCCTTCTTTCGTTTCCAACCAATAGTTGAAAAGTTTGATTTTATTGATCCACATCATTGTTTATTGTTTTCGAAGATGGTGAAGAATTTTCGTTGCCTAATTAGAGATGGTGAGCGCATGAGATCTGTCGTTAAGGTTAGAGTGGAGAATAACCTAGTACAGATTTTTGTTCACCATCGTAAATCATGTATCAATAAGTGAAGAAATTATGGATCAATTAAACCAAACCGGTTGAAATCCTAACACTTCAATTAATATTCAATCGTAACTATAAAACACGATTATCCTGATTGTTAGGATGTCATCATTCATAGCAAAAATGAAAATAGCCTGGAACCACATAAGACAGTGTCAGCATGAGCTAGCTGCACAATTTCCCTCAAGCAAGGCGGAATAGAGCAAGATATCAAACAGGTCATTCGGTTGAGAAACGAAGGAAGAAAAAGAACAGTCCGCGATTCAGAAATAAAGACTGTACTCGAAAAAAATTAGACACACAAAAATGGTCACCTAAATTTCATTTTTAGACGGATTTGCTTCACACTTTCTGGGAATAAAATACTACATTATGGTTAGATTTCTATTTCATTGGTTTTTGGATCTCCTTTCTAATACCGAATGCCCGCATTTTGCCCTTGACACCACTCATAAGGTTTTGCGCAATAGTGGAGCCGACTTCTTTTGATACTCTTACTCACTGTTTCATCATATTCTCGAATACTTCACGTGCTTTAAAACGAAGTTTGGTTTTCATGATAGCCCAAAATTTTCTCAATCGGAAGAATTTCCGGCGAGTTCGGTGGTTTGAGGTTTTTTGGTACAAAAACAACATTGTTATCTCTGTACCAGTCTAACACCGCCCGCGCGTAGTGATGGATGCCAAATCCGGCCAAAATAGTGTATCACCTTCTTGAGACCGCAGGTAGGGCACCTCATTGCTCATTGATGGAACCCATCGTGGTGTATGGCTGTCTGATCTCTTCACACTCATAGATGGCCTGCCAAACCAATAATTTTCAGCAAATTCGTCCACTTTCTTCTTCCTCAACTCTTCTGAAACCAGCCGTGATTTGGCAACGTTAAACTCCTGCCCCAGCAAATGCGTTTTGTCCGCCTTGATGCAAATCTCGTTGTCCATCAAGACGCACCTCGGTTTCGTCAGTCACTCTCGATACAACTTCCTGGCGCGGGTTTTGACTACCGTGTTTGGTTTGTCTCCTTTCTAACCTTATTAATGTAAGGCCGGCACGTTTCATCATTTTGTTGACAAACCTGATGGAAACTTCCGCCTTCTTCGCTACATTGCGGATCGAACAGATTTTCCACCTTCCTTGGTGAAACCGGATCAGCTGTCTTCAATTGTCTTCCGCTGCCTGACCGCCACTGGGTGGTCTTGAATGACCTCACCAACCGGGACACCGTCGAATGATGGATCTCCAGGTGTATCCGTTCCATCTGTGGAACGCAGTCGGATTTTTTTTCACGACAGAGCACAAACTTTTTTGGCGGATTTACATTTCACTCTAAGCTAGTTTCAATCAGTCATAGATTATTACACACACGCTTAACAGGTACAAGCAATTCATTGTGTCTCATTTTTTTCGTAAACAGTCTTTAGAGCTGTTCTTTGCATTGCTAGGGGGCTTCAAGTGTTAAAAAATACATAAAAATAAAGAAGAAATCGCAAAATGGCAGCAGCAGCGGAACCAGGAAAATGGTTAGTTTAATAAACAAGAGATGGACTTCTTCTGTACCCAACGTAGCTAAAGGACGTCGTCAAGATTACAGAGCGCTGCAAAACTGCTAAAGGAGTGAACCACTTTAAGCTTCCCGCTTGCTGTCCTCCAGCAGCATATTTCCTAGCAGTGGTAGCTACAAAAGTGGCGCAAAGATAAAAGTTTCCATTTGCCGAGGAAACACTTAGTGCATCCGGTGCATGACCTTCCCATTAGGGGATGGATTTTAAAGTGATCTATCGGAGGAAGAAACACGAGCGTGGACAGATGGACGAGATAAGTACCGTAGAACGGGACAACATTGAGCGTTTTGCATTGCGTTTTTATTTTCAACGAAAGCGATCAACAAAAATCTTAATGGAATTTGACCATCTGATTACATTCAATGATTTATCTGAAAACAGAAAAGTAGATTTCAATGCATAGAGTATCTAAATATATAAAATAGTTTATCAAATATTCACTAGCGCTCAAAACCAGACGGTGTAACTCTGTCTATGCCGAATCAAAATTAAAAAATCTACTCTTCTTAATATGCTCTCGCTTGATAGAAAAAAAGAGAAGATTGATGTTTTATTTTCAGGATTTCAGGCAAAAAGATGGAAGCCAATGCAAATAAATGTACCAAGAATGTGCAAGGTTAAGGACTGTATCGAAAACAAACTGTTAACACATTTTTACTCAGAGCATTAGATTAAAAAACCACAAAAATTAAAAACAATTGTATCATTCAATGCAAGTCTTATTATCTTAGATTAATAAAAAAAATTAATGAGAGCAATATTATATCCAGAATTTTCTAATTTGGGATTTGACTCCACTCATGAGGTTTTGAACAGTTTTGTCGCATTTTCTGGAAGCCACAGACCAAGTTTTTTTTAACTCCTTCATGGTCTTGCACTTTTTATCACTCTCCTTGCACTTGACAACAGCCCAGCAGCGTTCAATTGGACAAGACTGTGGACAATTGGGAAAATTGATGTCTTTCTTAACGAAATCTACGTCCATTGTATTGTGGTTTTGGCGTAATGGCAAATATACTATGTTAACAGTATATGTCTTCCTTTTTCCACTTATACATGTTAGGTGACCCGTGTAGCGCTGCCAACTGAACTATCTGGTGATAGAAAAGGCAATCAAACTACACAGCTTGAAAAAGTAGTGTGAATTTCTGTTCAATATCATGCACATAAATGAAGCGTCACAAGACTTACAAATTAACATTATAAATGGTGTAAAATTTTGTGATATTCCATTCATTGCGGATAATGTTGCATGCAAAAGCTCTTCTTTGTTACAACTATTTCATGCAAGTTGCTGCTTCGTGTGGAAGGAAATATAATTTAACAAGCGCTGACATTTACATCACAATGAAAATTCTCATTTTTTTTCTGTGTATATTTTACCTTTCAATTTGGTTAATTCATTCTACCGTGCATCCACGGTAAAACTAATATACTCTTTTTATGAGTATTTTTTGCTCACACAGAGAAAAGTTTGATAGTCAATTTGGATGACTAGAGCAAAATAATGATTTTCAACCGACTACAATCATGGTTAGAGTCCTGTAACCATGACCATTGTCAATAAAGTGATGATGAAAAAATGTCTCTGACAATTTTTATGGTAATTGTAACCATTAAATGATATAGTCATCATGACCATGATTTAATTGTCGGTTCAACGATATAATTTTTCTCAGAGCATTATTGAAAATAAAGCAGACACGTCAAAATGTGCATTTTTACTCCTAGAATAGAGTTACTTTTCCCCAAACAATTCAAATTTGTTGTGTAAAATTTCAAATCCTATTACGTTGGAATTACCTAGCACAGTCAGCTTATTGCTACATTAAATCTGACAGTTTGACTGGCAACTCATTTTCCCCGTGCCAATAAAAACAAATCTGTGGTGCCATCTGTTAGGTTATTGCTACTTGATATCTTGAGGGAAGCCATGTTTTTACACAGCTAAATGAGATCAAGTCGAAAGCCTATCTGCAGTTCCACTATTTTACATCCTTCATACGAAACAACGTGTACACCACTTGAATTTAAACGCTGTTTTCGTTTCGAGGCATCTTGAAAGCGATCACTGTTTACAGAAAGTTCAAGAGCAGATAGAGTTGTTGACAGATGAACGCATCGAATGTAGGTAGGCACAGCACCGACAAACCGACATGAATGACAATAGAAAATGTCTTAATAATTCTGTTCAAATCATATTACTGACGTCTATCTTCGTGTTCGCTGAGAACGTTTATTGATGCCACGAACACGCTTGGGAACTTGATAAGAAGGTTCAAGTCTGAACAATTTTGGACACCTTTATTTGATCTAGACAAAATGATTCTATAGCTTTTGACAGATGGGATCGCAGCACATTTGAATTGGTCATTATGGATTCTTGATCAATAGTAAAGATTGAGTTTTATCTCGGTTTGTCGGTGGACACAGACCGATTGTCTTACGTGTGATAATGTCAGCGCATCATAAGCGTTGCTTGTTTATTTTCAATACAATCTTTACTTTTATTCGCCACTTACAACTCGAATTCTTCGAGATACTTTGAATGCATTCACTGGAGAAAATCAAAACAAACATGTCCAAATGCAACTAGTAAATGAATTGAGCCTCTGCAGGTATACAATAACCACACGGCGCCGGCTGTGATACACTGAAAATTTATTTTCGTAAATTAGTTTTCACTCGCTTCGTAATCAAGTATTTTGTACATAGAACAAATGTCTCGTATGTACGAAACATTCAGATTGCTTTTTATCTAGAGAAATGCTATCATTACACCTTTTTGCATAATGCACGAAATGAATTTCGTGAAGACCAGCTAATCACTGCTTCGCTGATGTTGCTGCTGGGATGAGCGGGGATAATTTATTTATCCCAAAATAAAAATTGAAGCGCTGTCGAGAGTTATAACTTCATACTCATTAATACTCACGAGTCACCATGGCCTAGTGAGATCAACCCCGGATTCCAAAAATACAGGGTCGAATCCCATGTCCGAAACATTACAAAAAGACGCTGGACAACTCCACGTGGTTGCGCTTTTTTTGTCAATTACATTTCGAGTCGATATAGTAGATCTCTCATTCCATCAGAGAGACGTTTCTTTTAAATTTGTAACAAAATATTCGTATTCGTATTATATTGTTTTCGTACAATGCACGAATGTTGTTTCTGTGTCAACATATGCTTCGTGCTTTTGACAGTTGCGCGTGTTCCATGAATTACGAATGTATCTTCATAAAAAGAACAAATCAGTTTCGTTGCTGAAAACAACGAACAGATTCGATAGTTCTACCTTCGATTTCGTAATATAAACTTAAATTAACTTTCAGTGTAGGAAAGAACGGGTAACGGGTGAAAGGGAAGAGAGTGGAGCTTTATCGAGACAGTCTGTATCCTATGTTAGGGGCGTCCTAAAACAGCGTCTGTGTCTGTCGTCCGAGTGTCTTTCATGTAGGCGGTTGGACCATAAATAAACCCTTGCACGATGGTCCCCCAACGAGACAGGGGGGTTTGATGCAGACCTTGAGAGCTGGCATCGAACAAAACATACACAGTTGCAACGAATACCCCAACAGAAAACTCGAACGGATTAATCAGTACATCAACGCAACAAAACCAGACTAACAATTGGAAACACCGAACAGATCTCTCAGCTTTGTTGGAAGCACTCGAGTGCTATCTGATAAATGCGCGCATTAAAAAAAAAGCGACTATTCCGGAATCTATCTATCGCGGAAGAGAACGAATTTGAACTTGTGACTTGCCGTGACGCGCAAAACCGATGTTCTGATGGTCTGATGTTGTTATGACAGCAAAGACAAGGATTATGTAAATTTAAGGCTAGCAAATCCCACTTTTCAGTCCAGTGGCAATTATTTAACGCTTTACGGACTTAGATTTGAGGTTACCTTAGGAGCTGTTGTGAATGTAGCATACGGAACGTAACTTTGGGTGAGTCAATATTTATTATTTCGGGTTTCAAATTAGGGTTTACACATCAAATAGAACATACAATTGAGTCATCTCTGAGTCTTAAAGTATATACGTGCAGCAAGGATTACATCACTCGTAATATTCATTATTTTTAAGAGTGTATAAATAAACAAAGCACTCAATATAACGGAAGCACCAGGCAGATTGACAAAAGCTTAAGTCGTACTTGTTTTAAAAAAAAGAAAAATCCGAAGCTCTTCTCAACAGACGATACCCAAGTAGCACACTACGATCATCATTAGTTGTAGTAACTTGATTAGGACTTAACAAGTAATATTTATGTTATCACAACCGAATGGCAACAAGTGTGCTACTAGGGTAATTTTAAGAAAAACGGAAGAAAGTTACTTCATTTTACGGTACCAAGTATCTAAGAGACTGAACTCGCAGCTGGCATGATATTTCGCAGAATAGCTCTCCATGTCGTTCTGAAAATGTATTGTCGGGGAGAGTGCATTATCAAACGTAATATCTTAATCGTTTTCCTTTTTTTTTGTAGCTGATGAAGATCATTAGATGGCTCAAGAAAAGGTTAAACATTAAAATGTCAGACCGGGGCTTTCATATAATTCTTCTTCTAAGCACAAATTTTGAACACTAAGCTTACAGTTTTATCAAATAAAGATATCAGCCTAAGTTTGAAGTTTTGGAGCAAAGTTGTCCTTCTTTTGACATGAATGAAAACTTAAGTGATCCTTGTTTTCAGAGAAATCGAAAATCTAACTTTTTTATTTGCAGAAATAAAGCCATATATTCTTCGAAACAGTTGTAGATAAAAAAATGTTCGGCAACTTTTGTTGAACACATTTTTCTGAAGCTTTTGAAATGACTGAATGTGAGCATTTTTTCCTATGTAGCTTTGGGTGTCCCTATAAAAATCAGTGCTCGGACTTTTTTATTTCAAATTTTTCAGCACAGCTGTGTTACCATTGATTCTAGAACAATAAAAAATACAACTTTAAATGTACTGACATCGTCGCTATCGCATGTCAAAAAAAAGTTATTATGGTTTTTGTAAAAAAATAGGACGTTTTCAACTGTTGATCTCTCTGGTAGGGGCAGACAGAAAAAATATTTCTTAACTGCATTTGGAAGATTTTATATTATTGCAAATTATATTTGATAACTGGAGACCGATTATTTTTTTTAAATTGAGTAAAACACATTTGAAAAGGGCGTAATTTTATGAGAAATTCGTAAATAACTCGCTAACGGTAGAATATATCATCCACAAGATTTAAAGGTCAAAAGTTACATCTGACGAAATTCACGCCAATGCATCCAGTGGTTGGCAGCACCCTCTCAAAATGAAACTTTGTGGGTGTGTCGACTTTTTAAGCATCTTTGCACCTTGTTTTTTTTTTTCAAAATTTATCTAGACTACCATATGTACCGACTACAAGCAGCTTCCGGGACAGGAGTTTTATACGGCAAAAGGAAGGGAAAGGTAGCAGATATTTTCAAGCACACGAAACTGTCAAAGTTCGCAAAGAAATATCTGGTTTGGCAAGCCATCTGTACCTGTGGCTTGAAAAGCAGCATTTTCATAGCTTCCGGGACTGTCAACCAAGAAATTTACGTGAAAGAGTGTTTGAATAAACGTCTGCTGCCTTTCCTGAAGAAGGGGGCAGAGACCGAAATTTTCGCCTACTTGAGAAGAGAAACGTCCTTTTCCACCCGCTTGGAGAAACAGATGAGAATGTGAGAAGCGAGAGACTATTATACACTCACAGCAGTTTTCGCGAGAAAAGCAACGGCGATTTATAATTTTCGGAGAGCATGAGTAGCTGATAAATCGTTTCTTTTTCGGTGGTTTCTAGATGCCGATAATTATTTTTCACTTACTTTTTGACACCTGAAAATGCACCAGTCTTCATGCTTGTTTTATTCTGACATTATTATTCGATAAAAAGCCAAATTTTCTTCATGTTGTGGGCAAACAACAATTTGTATATTTGAAGCAAACTAAATAGAAGATACTTCTGGTTCATAATGATGATGATTATGATGATGATGATGATGGTCCCGCCTCTTACCCCTACAAAGGTTTGAGCAAGGCGATTTTTCTATTAGATAATTTATTTAACAACAATTCAAACCAGTCAGGCAAAAAATGAACGAACTGATTTCATCTACAGATATAAACTTCTTCAAAAACTGTTATTTGCTTCACAGTGATATTATTGTGAAAAGCTATTGATATCAACCACAAAAGTTTGCAAGTATTCCCAGTGATCAGGAAATACTATTACAATTCAAATCACAGATAATAAGCCCAAAAAAAATTAATTATCACAAGGACGATTAAAATTTTATTGTATTCATATGGTAAGAGCACCACTTTAGCCTCACACATCAAATGGCTGGAGTTAAGGAACATGGAGGTTTTTAACTTACTACAGGTGAAAAAAGAAATCAATATCATTCAGCGTTCATCTTGCGATATGGAGCGGTTCAATGTCAAGCAAAAACACTGAATATTTTTCGTTAAAACGGAACACTTGCAATAAAACTTGCAAGGCTTCGAGTTACCCTTTTCAGTAATTTATTAACGTGACTTTTACCCATTGGGCAGTTCGGCAAGGAAAAAAATGAACAAATATTTGCGTATAAATAATTGAAATGACATTTCTGGATTTACCACTGATCTCTTTTTAGCGCAATAGTTACTACTTAGAGGCATTCATTGAGATACACCAGATTATTTTTTCGTACGAAGTATGCGTACCGTGTACAAAAAATTGTACAAAAATAGGGGAAAGTGCTCTAATTTGGGTCTATGGATCTAAAATTTGGCCTATTGATAAAAATTGTCTGCTTTTATTTTGTCTTAACATAGATATGTCAGTGAGACAATACTACTGTATATTTCGGATTTTCAGGGTAAAAATAGTGAATTAAAATTTACTTCGAATTTAAAGCATAGGCCGAATTCTAGATCCAAAGACACACATTAGAGCCTCTTCCCCTAATTCATGCTATTTGGAGAAACCGTGCAAAATCTTATCCGGCTGTTCAGTGACTGGTAAAAAGTAATGGAAATAATGGGGGTTCAGTGGTGTTGAGGGGTTAAGGAGGATCAAGGGTAGTCAGTGGGGAGGGGGGATCAAGGGGCAGTAAATGGAGGTCATGGGTGGTTAAGGGACAGTCAAGGGGAGGTCCATGGTGGTCAGACGGAGAGTCAGTGGTGGCCAAGGGAGTCAGTGATGGTCAAAGGGTGGTCAGGAGGCAAGGGGTATTCATGGGTGCTCAAGGGGGATCAGAGGGTCAAGAGTGGTCAGTGGAGGAGTGGGGGGTCAAGGGGCAGTCAAAGGAGGTCATGGGCAGTCAAGGGACAGTAAACGGAAGGTCAGGGGGCAGAGCTGGTCAGGGGTGGTCAAGGGGGATCAGGGGGGTCAAAGGAGAGTCAATGGTGGTCAAGGGGATCAATGATGGTCAAAGGGACGTCAGGGGGCAAGTGGCAGTTATGAGCGGTAAAGGGGTCATCCATAACTTATGTAAAGGATTAAGGAGGAAGGAGGTGGGTTTCAACATTTCTTACAAGGGGATTTTCTTATATGAGATTCAATTGTTAGATTACTATTTTTACTTAGTCAGGTTTTAGTGGGGACGGGGTTATCTGAAAATCTTATATCGTCTTACAAAGCGCGAGTGAAGGGGTCTAAACATCACTCACAAACCCTTATAATTTGTGGATAGCCCCACGTCCCCTTTGAGATGCAAAAACGATGAAAAGTACGAATTAAAACAATACCTTATGCAATTTTTATTAAAGAATTCAACTGCCTTAGTTAAGCATCTAATTTTTATGAAAATTTCATAGAAAATTAAGTAGTGGGAGTTTTTTATATTTCTCATTTTTTTTTTCTAAGTCTTAAAGCGATTCAATCCTTGTCTTGATTCAATGACTTTGCTAGAGCTGTTTGAACAAGATCTTTGTTTGATCTTATCTACAGAAAATTTTCCAGGTTAGTTCCACTGATGCGATTTCTGATCTTAGTGAAAACTAGATTGAACTGACTGGAAATCTCGCTCAACACTGCATTGTGTATCTGGTGCTCCCAGTATTACATTTATCAATTTCCAATTGTGTTAATATTATTTTTACTTTGTCTATTCAGTATTTTTAACAGGGTTCCTTTTGCCTGCGTGTAAGAATAATTATTGATTTCTTAAAACTAGTTCTTATCTATAGAGAGAATTGATCATTGCAATTGAAGACTGCAATGATTTTTGTCTAAAATTATGAATTATTTTGTTGGACATTTCTTCTAGAGTCTCAACGTTTGAAATTCTATGTAATTCAATAGTACTGAACCAGGGTGGCAGCTTCAAAATCATTTTCAGAACTTTGTTCTGAATCCTTTGAAGTGCTTTTTCCTAGTAGCACAACAACTAGACCATATTGGCAAGGTATAAAGCATGGCCGGTCTAAAGATTTGTTTGAATATTAGAAGTTTGTTCTTCAAACAAAGTTTGGATTTTCTGTTTATAAGAGGATATAAACATTTTATATATTTATTGCATTTGGCTTGAATGCCCTCAATGTGATCTTTAAAAGTTAATTTTTGATCGTATATCAGTCCAAGATATTTTACTTGATTTGACCAAGAAATTGGAACTCCGTTCATAGTGACCATATGACTATTACTTCGTTTCAAAAATGCAGCTCTAGGCTTGTGTGGGAATATTATAAGTTGAGTTTTGGAAGCATTAGGAGCACTTCTCCATTTTTAAAAATAATCTGTAAAAATGTCCAAGCTTTTTGTAGCCTCCTGGATATAACACGAAGACTTTTTCCTTTAGCGGAAATGCCTGTGTCACCAGCAAAGCAAGATTTTTGACAGCCCTGAGGTAAATCAGGAGGATCTGAAGTGAAAATGTTATAAAGTATTGGCCCAAGAATGCTACCTTGAGGAACACCAGCTCTGACAGGCAATTGATCAGATTTAGAATTCTGATAATTTACTTGCAAAGTTCTATCAGTTAAGTAGTTTTGAACTAATTTCATGATATTAAGTGTAAAATAGAACTTTTTTTCAATTTTGGAATCAAACCTTTATTATGCCAAACACTGTCGAATGCTTTTTCTGTGTCTAGAAGAGCAAGTCCAGTGGAGCAGCCTTCAGCTTTGTTTGAACGAATTAAATTTGTAACTCTCAAGAGTTTATGCATTGTTGAATGCCGATGGCGAAATCCAAACTGTTCATAAGCAAAAATTGAGTTTGTATTGAAGTGAAGCATCATTCTATTCAAAATTTAGTTTTTCAAAAAGCTTACTTATTAAAGAAAGCAAACTGATTGGTCGATAGCTAGAAGCTTTAGAAAAAAAAAACTGTAAAAAAAAAAGGGAAGACTTTTGCATGTTTCCATTTATCTGGGGAGTATGCCAGATGAAAACATTTGTTCAATAGTTTAACCAAAAAAGACAAGGTACTCTCCGGGATTTTTTTTATGGAGGATATAGAAAATTCCATCATCACCTTGTGCTTTCATATTTTAATTTTTTTTAGTTATAGTTATAGATCCAAACTGAACCTATGGGAGCTCTCAAACTGCTCAAAAGTTTTTGCGTTTTTTCTACATTTGAGAGCTAAATTGTATCACTTTAGGCGCTGGTATATACTTTAGAAGTTTTTTTTAAAGATTTAAGAGAGTTCCCCGAAGGGTTTGAAACTCGGATTTAATTTTGATACATTGTTTTCAAAATGTTTGTTTCTCAGGGCAGAGAAGCGTTTTCCAATTTATTTTTGTTAATCTCGCCAGTATGTCTTTCATAGCGGAATCACGTGTTCTTTGATATTGCCGCCTACGTACATTTTTCAGACGAATCCAGTGCTGGAGATCGTCATCAATTATGACTGAATCTAATTTAACCTCGCATTTTGTCGCTGAAGCATTTCCTGCACTACCTATTGAAAAAGTTTGATATTCAAGAGCATTATAAATATCATTTTTTGTTTGCAATGGAACATAAGGATCAAAGTTGAATTCCATATAAGTTCGATATTGATTCCATTTAGCGCTTTGGCAGAACTGATGGAACAAGAAATGATTTCTAGAGATATTTCAAATGTAACTGGAAAGAGATCAAAACCGAAGTCAGCATGGGTAATCATTGACTACAAATTAACATGAATAGTTTGGAACATAAGAATAGATGAGGTATTTCAGGCTGAAGAAAAGCAAGTTGAGCAGTTTAAGTATTGAATAGAGTAGTAGCCTGCGGAACAATGATCAAAAAGTATATTACCATTGGCATTGCTTTGCGAATTATTCCATGAGCGGTGTTTTGCATTGAAATCACCAATAACGAAGAATTTAGACCTATGACGGGTAAGTTTCTGGAGGTCACCCTTGAGCCAGTTCTTTTGCTGACCAGTGCATTGGAAAGGCAAGTAGGCAGCTATAAAAGTAAATTGGCCAAATTTTGTTTCAACTGAAACCCCCAAAGTTTCAAAAACTTTGGTTTCAAATGAAGAAAGAATGTGATGTTTGATACGCCTATGGACAATGATGGCAACGCCACCACCAGCTCCATTGAGACGATCATTTCGATAAACAAAATAATTTGGATCTCTTTTGACCTTATGGGCGGGTTTGAGATAAAGTCTCAGTTACTAACAGCCAACCTGCACGTTATGAACTCTTAAAAAATTGCACAGCTCATCCTCGATTATCTCTGATGGATCGAGCATTCCAATTCAAAATATTTAATGACTTAAAATCCATTACTGAACTTCAATGTCGTGACAATCTTATTGACAAATTTAATACCAGTTTGGATAGCTTCAAACACTTGGAATTAGTTTTTAGCATATCGGTTATCATGTCAATTAACTATTGTGCTGTAAAAATTCTAATTTAGGAGCGGATATCATTACCTAAATCAAATTCATCGGAAGTCCCGTGGGAATTTTGGTTTTGGTTTCTACCAATTGCAACGGCAGCGTAGGTGGGTCCATTTACATGTTGAACATTGTTAACAACACGGTTGGGTAAGAATGTGGGGTTTGAAGATTGAACCCTGTTGGTACCTGCAGGTATCAAAATAGTATTTACTCCTCGTTGAGCGTTTGAGAGTTACAGTTGCGGATGGAAAAACCAGTCCGCTGTTTCTACCGACGATTTGGTAGGGAATTAGTTCTTTGCTGATCGTTGTTAACTGTAGCAGAATGGATAGTAGCTGGTCGTGGAACGTATATTGTTTCCTACCTGGCGTTTTAGAGCGTGACTGCAATATTGCTTTGCGAGTCTTGCGCTCCCAAAAATTTGATTTATGTTTTTACACCACAATTTGAACATTTGAATTTTTGAGGATCTTCCTTCTTAGGACAGTCGTCCTTGGTGTGTGATGAATCACTATGATTCATGCGTCTACCAACCATATGGCGTTGCTTTATTCCGTGACCCCATCCCTGCACGCACGACATTAGGTGAGACTTTGGAAATTAGCTTCAGTCTTCCTGAAATGTTCCCACTTCATTCGTGGCTTGTTTAAAAAGGCTTACTTTTCCTAAAGCCTTAAGGTTGTTAAGTTCACTTGCCTTGAAGTGAACTAAGTAGAGATCGTTTGAAATCCTTTTGCGAGAATCTGCCAGGCCGGGAATTCATTTTCATCTTAAGTACTTGGACTGGGCTAATTCCAAGTAATTTTAATCGCTCGTTTTTAATTTCATCGAGAGATTCACCACTGGGCAGTCCTTTCAAGACAACGTTGAAAAGACGCTCAGCTTTGGTGTCGTAAGTGAAGAAATTGTGGTTCTTCTGAGTAAGATACTCAAGAAGGCGTTTGAATCCGTCTAAGGTTTCAACATGCAAACGGCATTCACCTCGTCTGGAGATTTGAAGGGAATATTTCACCCCTTCAGCAAATGTTAAAATTTCCTTGCGAAAAGCATGGAAATCCGAAATTCTACCACCACAATAGGGGGAACTTTTTTCCTTTCTCAATCGAGAAAGTTTGTTCAAATTTTGATTAGATGATGGATCACTCTCATCATCTGTGAGCATATCAAATTGATTACTCACATTTATTTGATTTGCAGGCGAATCAATAGGGTGCCCTTTTCGTTTGCGCTTATTTGCCATAGTGGCAGAGTAATTTGCTCCAAATCTGACGTCCAAGCAGATAACTATAAGAATCCGAGGGACCGAAGAGGAATTTTCCAATGCGATATCCAAGCCGGGTTACCCGAAGGGCCTAACAAGGATCGAAAAGGAATAAGAGGAAATCTAAAAATTGTAGGTATTATTTAGCTTTGAAAAGTGCTGTTTTAGATTTGGTGTAGCGTTGGGTAGCAATAGCACTTCCTTCAGCAAATAGAAAATAGAACCGCACGGCATGAGAGCACAATGTAGACTCGCGAAGCAACCACTGTTTTTTGTTTATGTTCACTCAGCATGGAGGAACTGTGGTGCTAGAAAAAACAGTCCAATGAGTCGTTCGATTGGATAGCAATCAGTTTCAGCTTAATAACTTTTTCCACAAGCGTCGGATCGCTTTGCGGTCTTCTAAGAAAAGTTTTTTTGAAAAATTTCCTAGCAAGTTCAGGGATTGATTTATTTTTAGAGGACAGCGGGTCACCTCGCCAGATATTTCTTTGAAAAGGTAAGTTTTCCCATATAAAATACTATGGAAAATTAAAACTGCGAGCGCAAAAATATAGTTTCACCGATCGAGTTGAAATTTTGCACAGTTATAATAGGAACCAAAAGGCTCCAAAAAATCAGTAGGGAACGAAAATAATTTTGTTTCATATATCCGTGTCCCAGGCTATTGCTTATGCCTCGTCATACATATCGCGCCAAAAAAAAAAACGACAAACGTGATCATAACAAAAACGTTAACGAAAGTGCACGCAAGTGGAGCGCAATCCAAAGTTTAGTTTTACTATCGCTAAGAAAAATGTCTGTCGATCTCTACCAAGGAATGCGACAGCTTCTAATCCCGAGCTACTTCGGTGTTGCTTTTAAAGTACCACGAGTTACTCACATTGCTCAATGTTTCTCACTGTCATCTGCTTCTTCATTTTGTGATTTCTCAAATCGTGCATCCACAGCAAGCTGATTTCGATTAATTCGTCAACCCATCTACCTGTTGTTTTTACTGCTTTTCTCTTGAAGGCAAAATGATGCTAGGAATAATTTTGCAGTCTGATGGCAAAAATTGAACAAGGTGATTTCGCTTGCTGAGCTAATTATTGCGACTATTATTTCAGTAGCATCATGATGTTTTTTTTAGATAGGGCAAACATCTGATCTTCCACGCTGGATGAAAAGCTAGCAGTCTCCATAGTTCCGCAGCTAGCAGTGAGTTAACGCGCTAGAAGAAATAGTTTTGATGTCTGATCTGAAAAATTTATCATTTTTTTCTGTGCGTCCTGAAGAAGTACTTATTTATATTCTTTCATCTATAATCAACATCTCGCTAACATTTCAACCAGAACTCTCCACCTCGTGTATAGGAAAAAATACAGCTAAATATTTTAAGTTCACTTCAACAGCTCTGCAACCAACTTAAGCGCCACCAAAATTAACGAGAAGCAAGAAGCAAATTGGAATGGCCTGTAACCTAGAGGCAACACCTCCGCTAGAAGCTAATTATACCTGAAGTGATCAATTTCGATTCGCCATGTAGTTACCACCATGCGCCACATTTTCCATATTGTGCAATTTCCTTGTTCTTAACAAAAACCGTACGGACGTGGAGAGCGACCCGCATGTAGACAATTCCAATTGCAGCCATGCCTGATTTCGGTCAAATGCGGCGGTAAATAATGGCAAACGATCAACCTACTTAGGCACACACGAGCTCAAAATGGTATGTGGTGTATGTGCCCCGGTTCTAGAATGTATGCAAATCTAATCGATGATTTAGGCTTCTCAACCAACACCGTGGCCGTTGGATCAATGAGTGAGGCGACCATGCGCACGATCATGTACACGTTCCATGATTTACGGTAAAAGGAACTTTGGTGCCACAAAGGCATGCGCTGCCGCCACCGCCCTGCGCTACTTTTTTTTTTTTAAACACTGCAAACTATGGAAAATCTCGGATCTTGGAGGCTGCTGATGTTATGCTGGTAGAGGAAATGATCGTGTCATTAAAATGGTAATAATATTAGCAAATGCTCGAACTTGGAAATCAGCGGCATCGGATTATGTGGCGTCAACGTTGGATTGGGGGCGGCCAGATGATCATTCAAATTGCATAATATAAGTTCGTTAATTGATAGGCCAGAGTTGACCTATTAGGCGCATGCACCTCCCGCAGGTACCAGTGCATATCGGATGGAGTAACGAAGCGTATGGGTATTTCTGGCACAGCATTGATTGTTGGTTTTTCTGTTTCCTTGACTGTGAATTGCATAAGGTTGACAATTTCCCGTCTCAATGATCATGATCTATAAAATTGAAATGGATCGTTAATTAAAACTTGATATCGTGGTTTACCGGGACAGTTTTTTTTTTTGAGAGAACGTGCAATATGCATTGCATCCGGCTGCACTTTTGTGAAGAAGAGCCTATCAAAAAAAAGTCCACAAGAATTTAACATGATACGAGATACGATGATTTCACAAACCTCTTTTGATTTGACCAATCACTTTTTTCGTTTTCATAAGATGACTCTTAATAATATCGCACACAAAAACCTCTCATTCGACCGAAAACGTTCGGGTTTTCTTCGGTGCGTTTTATTTTTTTATTGCGATCTATATCATGATTAAGCGTCAGTCAGTCGGCACCGCAAAAAGAGTACCATAAATTTTGCGACGGTTGAACCGTGGCGGGTTTTAAACTTTGTATTTTTTTTAATGTCATTTAATCATGCGGCACTAATAACATTTCGATGATGATTATTATGCCGAATTGAATATTATTGACGTGTTGTTAATTTTCATGGTGAACTGCTACTGAGGTGAATGGTGTTGATTCTTTTGAGAGATGAGTGAGGGGGATCCACCTGATGGATTGTATCGATTGTTTGTTGTTTAATTTAAAGATAAGATACCTTTTTTCAACGGGTTTCCTCAACCTTATTTCGGCTTCAGTGTTTTGTGATAGTAATTATTTTTTTGTAGTCAGACTGCAATTAACTTGTGGAGCTGGATAGTGCAGTGCATTGATTCAAATTGTAGACCAACACTGTTGCACCCTTGTTAAATGTCATTTCCAGTAGACGTACCTGAAACAATAAAATACAGAAATGAAAGGGGTAAGGTTAGTAATATATTTGTTTTATTTATACATGTTTTTATTTTTTGAGAAACAAGTGATATAAGATTTTTTTCGCATTTGATTCCTCTTTAATTTTTGTAATGATCAGTAATCATCTGTGTTATTACCCCTCGTAAGTTCCTTTTCAGTGAGGGGTTGAAAATGTTATAATGATGTTGAAAATCAAAGTTTCGAGTCGTCAACTCACGTTTCTCGTTCATCTTTATAACTTCACTATACGACATAAAATGTAATATTGTTATAAACCTGACATACAATGCAGTGATTCTGTTGAAACGCTTTAACAATCCTTAATGATATTTCGACTCCATGACAGTTACCAAGATAAGCCTATTCGCTATCATTAAATGTTTCATCTATATAATAAAAATGAGTTGGGGTTTCCTTTGTCACGATTTAACTCGCGAGCAGAAGGACCGATCGGCGTGAAATTTTGTATGCAGAGATTTTTAGGGCCGGAGAATAATCTTATGATGGTTTGAGACCCCTCCCTTCACTGGAAAGGGGGGCTCCCATACAAATGAAACACAAATTTCTACACAACTCGAGAACTAATCAAGCAAAAGAAACCAAATTTAGCATGTGTGAGTTTTTGAAAGCAAAGAAGGTTTTTATGGTAGCTTGAGACCCCTCCCCTCTCTAGAAAGGGAGGCTCCCATACAAATGAAATACATATTTCTGTATAACTCGAGAACTGATCAAGCAAAGAAACCCAAATTTAGCATGCGGAAGTTTTTGGAGGCAAGAAATGTTTTTATGGTAGTTTGAGACCCCTCCCCTCTCTATAAAGGGAGGCTCCCATACAAATGAAATACATATTTCTGTATAACTCGAGAACTGATCAAGCAAAGAAACCCAAATTTAGCATGCGGAAGTTTTTGAAGGCAAGAAATGTTTTTATGGTAGTTTGAGACCCCTCCCCTCTCTATAAAGGGAGGCTCCCATACAAATGAAACACATATTTCTGTATAACTCGAGAACTGATCAAGCAAAGAAACCCAAATTTAGCATGCGGAAGTTTTTGGAGGCAAAAAATGTTTTTATGGTGGTTTGAGACCCCTCCTCTCTCTATAAAGGGAGGCTCCCATACAAATGAAATACATATTTCTGTATAACTCGAGAACTGATCAAGCAAAGAAACCCAAATTTAGCATGCGGAAGTTTTTGGAGACAAGAAATGTTTTTATGGTAGTTTGAGACCCCTCCCCTCTCTATAAAGGGAGGCTCCCATACAAATGAAACACAAGTTTCTGCATAACTCTAGAACTAATCAAGTTAATGGAACCAAATTTGGCAGGTAGAGGTTTTTGAAGGCAAGAAATGTTTCTAAAGTAACTCAAGACCCCTCCGCCCTCTGTAAGAGGGGGGCTCTCATGCTAATGAAACACAAATTTATGCATAACTCGAGAATGAAGCATATGGAACCAAATTTGGCATGTGGAGGTTTTTGGAGGAGAGAAATGTTTCCATGGAAGTTTGAGACCCCTACGCCATCTGGAAGGGGGAGGGGGGGGGGGGGTTTACATACAAATGCAACACAAATTTCTGCATAACTCGAGAACTAATCAAGCAAATGGAACCACATTTGGCAGGTGGAGGTATTTGGAGGCAAGAAATGTTTCTATAGCAGTTCAATACCCCTCCCCATTTTGAAGGGGAGGGGGCTCCCCCTACAAATAAAAAGCAAATTTCTGCATGACTCGAGAACTAATCAAGTAAATGAAACCACTTTTAGCATATGGAGGTTTTTGGAGGCTAGATTTCTATATACATAAAAATGAATTTCTGTCTGTCAGACCCTTATAGACACGGAAAGTTCTGAACCGACCAACGTGAAAATTTATATGAAGGGGTTTTTGGGGCTGGGGAAGGTTCTTATGATTGTTTGAGACCCCTTCTCTCTCAGGAAGGGGCGCTCTCATACAAATGAGACACAAATTTCATCATAACCCGAGACCTAATCAAGCAAATCGAATCAAATTTAGCATGTGGGGGTTTTGAAGGCAAGAATGTTTCTATGGTAGTTCAAGACCCCTCCCTTTCTGAGGGGGGGGGGGGGGGGGGGGCTTCAAACAAATGAAACTCACATTTTTATTATAATCGATGAGCCCAGTGTGATGGTTCGAGAACTAATTAAGCAAATGGAACCAAATTTGGCATGTGAAGGGTTTTGAAGTCAATGATTGTATGGTGGTTTGAGAAACCACCCCCTCTGGAAGGGAGGGCTCCCATACAAATGAAACACAAATTTCAACCAAAAATGAGAATTATCCAGGTTACTTAAACACAAACCGTGTATTTCTCGGGTAAGAAGCATGTTTTGATAGAAGTTTGAACCCCTGCTTATTCAAGAAGAAAAAAAAACTCATTTCGAAAAAAAACCATAAACGTGAAAGTTATATTAAATTTTCCTTCATTTAGTTGCAAGCGTAGCAGCGCACGCACCGGGTTCAGCTAGTATTAACGGTACCTATGGCTACGAAAATCGGAGATTTTAGCCCACAGGCACATATTGCTTACCAGACCAGATATTTTTCAGTGAATTTGATTTTATACTTCCGTTTCAGATGATCAGGGGCATTTTTCCGGCTAGTTGCAATGTCAAAGTCCGCTCCCAAGAGAGATTTGAATTTTTTGAAGCAGTATGTTTCGTCATCCATGACAACACAATGGAATTTTGTGAGAAGTTGTTCATAAAGCTATCTGAAGTGTGTTCTTACCGATTTTTGTTGCTTTGCGTTACGATCTGAGTATGTTTGAGCTTTGAATGATCTCAATCTTGTCTTAGAATTTCTTGCCTGAAAAGCAGCAAACTCTTTTTTTCCCTTCCTTGTGTTGCTTTGTCCATGTTCACCACCACTTCCAGCTTTCCTTTCGACAGTAAAACCCTCGTTATAACGTTTAATCACACTGTTGTAGAAGTTGATTTTGGCACATTTAACGATTTAGCGATGAATCGAACAGTAGAATTGAGATTTTTCAATTATTTGTGCAAGATAGATTTCCTGCGTGCTAGCTCAGACGGCGCCATCTTGAATACAGAAAGCGCTTTTGAAAACAACGTGTGTGATTCACGTTTGTCTATGTATTGGTTATGAACATAACAAGTTTCATTCAATTTCGTAGTGATTTGACTAAGAAACAGGATAAATACTTTTGTCCGGATTTCTGTGTGAACGGCTTTTAATATTGTATTTAATTATTTGTTTAGTATTTCATAAAACCATAATGTTTATAAAAACGTCTATTAATTAAAAAAAAAAGACACCTGTTTATATATTTATTTCGAATAAATTCATAAGTTTGCTTTATAAATCATTAAATCATACATACAGTTGTGTTCAAAATAATAGCAGCGGTTGGTTAAACAAACAAAAAGTGGAATAATTCCAAATTGATGAAATATTCCGAAATATGTTTCACAGTCAACATTTACAAGGACCTTAAATAAACTGACAGTGGGTTTCATTTCAAGAAATTTATTTATTTTTTTCTCAGAATTTTTGTTTATTAAAAAAAGTCAGTGTTCAAAAAAATAGCAGTGTTATAAGTTAACCACTAGGAAATCATAAGTATAGCGATAATCGGTTGTCAACTTGTTTTAGCTTTCGAATATACTTTAGTACTTTGTTGCATAATCCACTGTTTTTAATGGGACAGCCAAGCAACGTTTCTGCATTGAGTCCACGAGTGCTTGACATCGAGAGACAGGTATTGCGTGGCCCAGGAATCGCGAACTACCGGACTCACAGCTCTTCCACATTTTTCGGCTTGGCTTCAGAAACTGCGATATTTAACATCTCCCCATGAGGTTTTTCGTTAAATAGGATTCGAGATCTGGAGATTGGGCTGGCCACTCCATAACCTCAATCTTCTTTGTTTGAAACCATGCCTTAGCTCGTTTACTGGTGTGCTTTGGGTCGTTATCCTGCTGGAACACCCATTTCAGCAGCATTTACTCCTCACAATAAGGCAGCATAACTTCATCAAGTATTTTGATATATCCATATTGATCCATGATGCCAGGTATACGGTATACCGGTCCAACACCATAATAGGAAAAGCATCCCCACACCATATTTTTTGCTCCACCATGTTTTACAGTCTTCACCGTATACTGCGGTTGGTATTCCGTGTTAGGAGGACGTCTAACATATTGACGACGACCCTTTGTCCCAAATAGCACTATTTTAGACTCATCAGTCCACAAAAGAATTTCGCCATTTTTCTCTGGGCCAATCGACATGGAGCTTAGCAAACTTCATGCGATTTGCAACATGACGTTTTGTCAACAGCGGTACCATCCGAGGGCTACGGGCATCAATCGTCCATCAATCGTCGTCGAACAGTAACAGTGCTCACGCTCAGGTTCAGATCATCTTTAACCTTTCTGGACGTCGTATATGGATCAATCCGTGCCAATTTTACAATCTCTCTGTCCATTCTGTTGGAAGTACAACGCTTCCGGCCTCGAGTTTCAACCTTTACTTCTCATTTTAATGCACTTCTTATCATTTTCGCGGGAACATCCAACTGTTTTTTGTATTTCCTTGTAGGACTGACCTTGCCTGATTAGCATTTTTATTGTATTCCGCTGCTCTTCGGTACAATGCTGTATCATGCGACCCATTATGCTAGGTTAGATACAAAAGTCACATATCTTCATTCCCATCTTATGATTTTGAATACTTACTGGTTGATTTAATGTAGAAAACCTTTCTTAAAATATGAGTTGAAAATGAAATTTAGCCAGAAGCAAGTACCGCTGCTATTATTTTGAACAGTTCAAAATGGGACGTTGCAGCATTGAATCTGCAAAATGTAAACAAAGAGAAATCATAACGCTACAAGCTGTATCTCGTATTGACAAGAGAGATGTCACTAGTATGAACATAAATGATTGGTTGGTTGAATCAGTAACGCATACATGAGCTATGAACAAAGTGTTCAAGCATCACGTGGCTTACTGCTATTATTTTGAACACAGCTGTAAATCATAAAATCATATCATACATATTTGCTTTATAAATCATTAAATCATACATAGAACGCTCGGACTTTTCTCTTGATACCTCCCATTAGATTCTGCACAACTTTCTGCGTAACAGAGCTGGCTTCTCTGTCATCTTACTTAAAATGCCGCTTAATTATTGCCCAGTATCTTTCGATAGGACGCAGTTCAGGGCAGTTTGGGGGATTTTGGAATTTTTCGACAAAATCGACTTTTTCCTTCTTGGGCATCTCCAATGAAGTCAGAAGCGTAGTGAGCAGATGCCAGAGCCGGCCAAAACAATGGAGAATCCGTGTGCTTACGGTAGATGGGTAGAAGCCATTTTTTGATGCATTCTGTTCTGTAATTTTCACCGTTGAATGTGCCCGTTGTGAAATATGAAGAACCCTTCAAGCCACGGAGCAAATGGCTTGCCGCACCAAATCCTTTTCCCCAAATTTTTCGGTTTGGATGTATCGCTCATCCTCAGGCACATATGTCCTCTGCTCAGCATCCCCTAAAGTGCACTAGTATCCAACTTGAAGTGCGTCTCATCGTCCATCAAAATGCATCGATTCGGCTTTTGGAGGAGAACGTCATACAAGTTCCGGGGCTTCACATGGTGAGTTGACAACTTCGAAGGAGGGTGCGACCGACCTCTCGTCCTCACAAGTTCCTACCTCACGCTTCCACCAGTCATATGATCACAAAAGACTGCCAGCTGAAACATGGAGACGCTAGTTGGCGTAGCCTGGGCAATGTTGTCAATCTGACAATAGCGAAGTGAGGGGGTGTGACTGAACATCATGTACCTTAAGTCGTATTGCATATTTTCCATTTCCAATTTATTAATAATTTCAGCACGCATTAGAATCATCGGCATCGAAAGCTCTCAATTAATAACTGTGGAAGTGCATTTCGAACACTGAGTTGAGAACAGGCAAAAGGTAATTTGTGAAAGCAATAAGCTTGAAATGCTACACATAAAAACGCTTTAGAATCATGTTTGCATTCAAAAACCATGTAAGAGCCGGGAGCAACACGACAGGCATCAAAGGCTCAATTTGTTTTTCAGCATTTCAGCATGGCATTTAATTTAAAATTGCACTTCTGAATTTCAACTACTATATTCATAAAAGACTGGCATGTGCTTATATGCAATGTTAGATTATATTTTAATATTGTGTTTGATGGCATTATGGTAAGATAAACCATTTATTTCAGGAATCATCAAACCTGACTCTTCGTTCACTCCAATTGCTATATTTTAAAGGTTACTAGAACAGTATAAAGAAAAAATATTACAACATGTATTATAACACAAAATCTTTTATTGAAATTTTATCATTGATATCTGGAATGATCTATTCTGTTTTCAGCTTTTCCAGAAAAAAAAGGATATTAATACATATCTAATTTTTTGTTTATCTTTCAGTAACAATCCATTGGTAGTATCATTCAAGTTTGAAATTTGAATATATTGGCATGTTTGTCTATAATGATATACTAATATTTTGTGTACAAAATATACTAACTATTAAATAACATATAACGAGGAAAGGGAGGGACCGTCAGGGCACCCAAGTAAAACGATTTGGATAGGAGCATGGGACTGCCTCCTCCCTATTGTTTACATTTCGCGGAACGAGGGCGGGCTCTTCGACCCCATCTATTGGGTTTATTCTGTCAATCGAGAGCTCGATTCTAGTGCTGTGAGTGTGAACTTGCTTTTGGAAGGAGATTCTCTTCCCTATACTCGCGGGTTTCACGTAAGTGTCTCTGCTTACGGGCCCGCCCAAACGTTTTTGGCCCTTCATACAGGAGCTTGATGATCACGAACAATGATAGAATCTTGATCAAATCGTTTTTCAGATTATTCCACTGCTTTGGAAAATTACCTTGCTACAATAGATGATAGTATTATATCATCAGATCATAAGAACGTCATACAAGTTCCGTGATCGTATTTTCGAAGAAGCTTTCTGTGAATCCGTTTTTTTGAGTTTTTCTGTAGGTTATATTTTAACGCTTTTGATATTCTGCATAGTAACGCAGGTGTTGTAACGCTTTTGATATTCTGCACAGTTCCGACGGTGATGTCAACTTTTTCTTTGGCAATTTTATGAACAGACCACGGTTTATGCCATTTAGAAAGGCGTACCACTGCCAGCTCATTTTTCTGATCCGAAGCCCCCATTTTGCTTCCAGATTTCGGTAAATCTTCAAGAGAACACGTTTCTCCAAACTTCTTAACAATCTTGAACACTGCTGATTTAATGCACTTCACGCTTTTTGCCAATTCTCAAAACGACAACTTATTGGAAAACCGTTTGTGCAGAATTAATCTGCGAGTTAATAAACTGATCCGACCCATCGTTCAATATTTCTCACTTTTTTTTTTTTTGATTTTTCAGGTGTGTTGCCAAAGTAAATAATCAAAAATTCAAAAATTTTCGTTATATTTTATTCCTTAACCATTGATAAACAGGTGTACACTTTCTTTCATGGTCCTTATTTATATTATATGACGGCAATACAACTACAATACAAAAACAATTTATTTCAATTACAACTTACTAAGGGCATCTTCAACGGCGATCAAAATCGTGGATTGGATTTATTTTTTACCAAACGCAAAAACATCGCTGCACAGGTGTTGTACATTTTGTTTTATACTGGATCTATATTGCATCATTTTAAAACTGGTATATGTTTTGATCTATTCTTGCAGCAATTTGGAACAAGACAAATACCGTTCCAAAACACTACACGCTACTTGATAATACTAATTATTGGGTAAAATTTCAGCTTGTACTAAACACTAACTCAATTTTATTGAGTATATTCTGAGGTATATTTGTGAACCGAAAAGTAACCGTGTTTGCTGCGTGTGATGCTGGCGGCAGACAGAAAGTTGTGTTGCTCGCCTCGGATGCTGATAATTACCTCAAGTTGCTCCCGGTGCTAATGAATTGACTTTTCGTTTCAGTCTTAAATAACGAATGCTTGTCTTGGTTTTTTTTTTAACAGCTACTGCATTTTCCGGAAAACGCTGACTAGCACAAACGTTAAACAAACTTCAACCGACCTCAGCTGCCTATCATGCCGTCATATCGGTTTAGCAGTGTTGTAAGCCAAGGCTCGGCTTTTTATCTGTCAACCGCCATGCACCATATTGCTTTCATTCGCAAGTGGAGTAAGTCGTATGTTGTTTGTGGAACGGTGAATAAACGGTGAAAATGGAGCAACTTTTCGATAAAATGCAGCAGGAGGATGTTAGACTGCACGATATTTTTAGTAAGTACAAATTAATTTACTTATCTGAGCTTTTTTAGCTTGAAAAGTAGTTTGGGGCTATGTGGGAGAGCAGCAGTGGCAATTTAATAATCAGAGTGTTTTACGACGGCACGGTTCCAAAATGCCGATCAAGGTACAGCCATTTTAAATAACTGAAAAGGAACATTGTTCAGTGACACCCCCATCCACTTCCGCCGGTATTGGACAGTTTAGACAGTTTAGATGAAAATATAATTCAAAATTTCGAATATTTACACACAATTTAACCGAAATCTCGATTAACCTCATTTCTGTTTGTTTCGAATTTTAACCGATATTTCAGTTAGCTCATGCCGAGATTCCCAGCTAACAATATGAGTTTTCAGTTGGACCCAAACCGAGATTATCAGTTAACATAAAAAAGCCGAGATCGGAACCAAGAGGTCGGCTGTGCGGATCTCGGTTTCAGAAAGCCGAGACTAAGTGTGTACTCGAAGAAAATCCAACAGGCAACAATGATCACCCAAAATTCATTTATGTCTGATATTTTTCAAACTCTCAGGGAATAAATAAACACATATAAGCTATGTTTTTGCTGAGTTGGTTCATTCAGCCTCCTCTCCTAGGTAAATTCCCGCTTCTTGGACTTAACTTAAAACATCAAATCCTGTGCAACACTTGCGCCATCTTTCTTAGACACTTTCATCCACTCTTTCTTAAAATTCTTGTCGTTTTTGAAGACCTTCTCTGTTTTCCGGAGCTTACTCTTCACAATCACCCAAAATTTTTCTATTGGGCAAGGTTCTCGAGAGTTTAGTGGATTTGCCTCCTTCTGCACAAAAACAACATTGTTGGCTTCGTACCACTCCATCATGGCACGATGCCAGATCCGGCCAAAACATAGTGTCACTTTTTTGGGACAGGAGAAAGGGCAGCAGGCGCTTCAGGAGGCATTCTTCTTTATATATTTGGCAGTTGAAGGTGCAAGTCATTATGTACGGCTTGCTGAATTTGTAAATTTGTCGACCTTCTTCTTCCGGGACTTCTCCAAAACATCCAGGTGGGACTTACCAACGAAAAATTCCAGGCTGGGGATCTGATTGGCGTCCGCTTCATTACGATGCATTTTGGCTGCACCAAACAGTCACGGTACAGCTTCCTGGCGTGGGGTTTGGACATCGTATTCTGTTATCGGTTCGGTTAAGCGCCTTCCTTACCTTGAAGACATGAAATCTGGCCCGCTTCATTATCTGCTGGACGAACCAAACGGAGAATTTAACTTCTTGGCCACGTCCCGAATCGAATGGTTCGGATTGCGCTTGGAGTAATCCCCCACCTTCCTTGCGTTTACAGGGTAAGTCGTCTTCGCTTTCGTCTGGGTCTTCTTGAATGATTTTACTACAAGGGGCACGGTCGAATTGTCAATTCCCAAATGTTCGCGATCCACTTGTGTGACTGGCCTGGATTTTTCACGACCGCGCCCATAATTTTTTGTCGAAGCACTTCTTGCTTGAAAGCCATCTCGATAACCACTTGAGAGATTGTGACGAAATTTCGCACATGTAAACAAGAACTGTAAACTTGTTTTACCCAAAATTTCATCATTTTTACCCATGCAATAAAAAGTTATACACAAAAGAAAGTGTTGCATTTTTTTAGAACATTCTTTATTATAAAGTTACAGCTTTTTTAAAAGATCGTGTGGTCCAAAATGGCGTCAATGCCCTATGAAGGTTAAAATGCATCGTTACCAGTCCATACGGAATGTGCACTGAAAATAAATTTTAGTTTACACCGTGTCCAATATATTCTCATACAGAATAAAACTCTATTTATTTCAAATCGATAATCCAGATTTTATTGATAACTTTACCCATTATATTGCAATACAATACTGATCAACTTCAGTATATATTTTGAAATAACACCGCCTTTAAGCTTCTTGACCAGCTCCAGACGTTTTTCGAAACCGTCACCACACCGAAACCGACTTCCACAGGCATTTCGTCCCAAATTCGTTTGATTACGGTTTTGAATTGGTTCATATTAGACGCCCTGTGGTCATTTACCTTCACCAGCATGTATGACCATAAGAAATAATCCAAGGGATTCAGATTTGGTGAACTGGGAGGCCATTCATTCTTGTCCAAAAAGTCGGTCAAATTTTCTCGGCTCCAGCCCTGAACGAGATTTGCAGTATACGATGGCGCTCCGTCCTGCTGAAACACATAGTGATCATCTCCAAATACCTCTTGTACATCTGGCTTGACAACTTTGTCCATAACTTCCGTTTTATAATATACGGCATTGACTTTCACGCCTTTTTCGATGAAAACCGGTGATAATTTGTGATAATTTGCCTCGCCCTTGCACTGAACTGGCCGGCTTGACGTGCCGCAAGGGCTCAGTAGGGATCATGATCCGAAGCTAAGAGTCAGTTCCATTGTGTTTATATCACATTTATTAGCAGAGCAGCACATCGAAATTTTAGGTTCATTATTCTTTATATGCTATACAATTTCAGATCATCCATGGATATCCCAAGTTTTGTGAAATAATTTAAAATCATTTTTTTTTCTGGTGGCCATGATACATTATCTAAGCATTCAGGTTCATGGTGGATGTGCGGGTCCGTATACAATTGCAGCAGGACCACAATCTGCAGACACGTAAATACTTATGAAATTATTATCGTTTTATATTATAACATCCATTCACTACATATTGTATGCTCTTTTATAAGTCATTTTCAGCTTCGCATTTATGCATCCTTGTCAGTTATAGCTCATCTTACCTACGCTATGTATTTGAAAAGATAGGAAGGTTTTTAATGTTTTTTTTTAGAAAGGATCATATTCGAAAAATTCTACTAAAAACAGCACTTTCCTTCTTCATCAGAAATATATATTAATTCAAAACCTAACAGTTTACAAGCATTCATTTCCTATTTCACAGACATGAGGAATCATTTATGAGTGCACAAGAGCTATAGAAAATTTCAATTTCCTAATTTTTTATTTTAGTTTTATTAAGATTCAGTAAGATTCATACTCATATGAAATTTATTTCGCCTTATTATTAGCTGTCTTCAGTTTTTCTAATATTATTATGATATTAATACACATCTAATTTTTATTTTCAGTAACATACCAGTAGTTGTCATATATATCTTGTACCTACGCTTATTATGTTCTCTGACTATTATTGTGGAAACAAATACTAATCTTAGTAGATCTTATTTCAATAGAAACTGCAACAGTCTTTCGATGAATGGATGGTCAGATTATTTACGGATATATGTATTCTACTATAGTTTACCGGCTTGCTGGTATTATTATTTTATATTTTAACGTCAGTTTATTATTTTATGTTGTGATATTAAATGATGTGACATAATTGCATTTAAATTCATTTAATTAAAATCGCTCTTTCCGATTAGACTCACTACATAAATTATTGCAAGGAAACAGGACAGCACATCGAAATCTTAGGTTTACTATTGTATTGCTATATAATTTCAGATTATCCATGGATATTCCAAGTTTGATGAGATAATTTTAAATCAATTTTTTTTCTCACAGCTACATTGTCTAGACTTTCAGGTCCACAAATGGAATTGTTATTTTCGTTCTTATATTCATTCACTATATTATTTGTCATTATAATATTCATTCGCTATATTTATTATAATTATAATATTAATTCACTATATTTTATACATTACTATATGACATTAAATATATATTGGGAAGGGAGGGAGCATCAGGGTATCACTCAAGCTGGAATTGGACAATGGAGTGGTATGACAACCGGCGTCTAGGAGGGAACAAACAGTATCATTTTCTTTATCCTACCGATTCGATTGTGATGCTGTGAATTCTACTCCAACAATTTCAGTGAGAGTGACGCGCCCTTCTTAACAAGCCATCCCGTAGAAAGCTTAATGAGTATTGCGAATTGGGTTATTCGATTTGTTGGATCGTATCGTTGGAAGGAGATTCTTATGTTCCCGCGGGTTTCGCGTAAGTGTCACTGCTTACGGGTCCACCCCACCGTTTTTGGCCCTTCATACAGCGTTACTGTGAATGCAAACCGGCAACTCAATTTGATCTTGCTATTAAGTGGAGCTGCATACATGACAAGGTCTTAGAAGGGATGGTGGCTACCTTACATACATACAAAACCGGTGATAATTTGCCTCGCTTGCAAATTCCTCCCCAAACCATCACTGACGCAGCACTTTGGAACTGTGGAATATTCTTATCACTCTCTGGAACAGTTCTCGAAGAGAGAGCCCACAATTTGTCCTTCTGGGTTTACTGCAAGACGAATAAATTTTCGTCGGAAAAGATAAATTCTTCCCCACTGTGCCGCGACAATAGCAGACTTGCTCTTTCGAGTTGCTTCTGCTTGGAAGGTTCCGAAACTCCGTGAACCTTACGTTTCTTGAAAGCTTGGAATCCGAGGTCATTTTACAGTATATTGTGCATTGACGATCTCGAAACATTCAGATCTGCGGCCATTTTACGTACAGAGCGCTGTGATTTTCGTCTAATCCGTTCCCACTTGACTGGACATAACCTAAAAGCGTTTGTATAAACGTAGTGCAAAACTACACCAACACATACGTGAAGCATGTTGAGTAGTTGCACGACACCAATATAAGGAAAAAGTGTATGAGAATATATTGGACACGGTGTATATTACGAAATCGAAGGTAGAACTAACAAATCTATTCGTTGTTTTCTGCAACAAAACCGATTTGTACTACACGGTTAAAAAAAAAAAACATCACGTCTAATCCAACTGTGCTTGCACTTGACTGTATTTGTCAAGCCGCACTTCTAGTTGAAGTGATGTGTGTCTTTGTGTGTCTTTTTCTGAGCAAAAAAGTGATTTTCTATAAAAAGATATTCAATGGATATCACGTTTAAACTAGAAAACATATCTTTTGAATTGACACCACTGTTCCCATCCATCGAATTTGAGTAGTTTCGCTTTTTTACTGTTCAGTAGAAATCAGTGAAATGTTATTTTTTTCAGGTCACGGAATTAATCCAGCCAACACAGATGTAGCAATCAACTTGTTAACAAATTTGGCATTACGACGGTGGAGGAGACTGCGGATGAAATATTATTGTTTACAACTAGGTGGAAATATCTTTTGCGGTATACACAGGACAAATTGATCAGCAGATTCTCGAAGAAAATCATACATTTCGCCTGAAATCAGAAGTTCTGCAATCCGTTTCCGACCTCTCGCAATCAACCTTGCATGATGGAACTTCAGTTCAATCACATCATCAGTCACGTTTATTGAACAGGAACAACAGTCCGGTGAGCGAGTCTGAGTGGCTAGTGGAATCTCCAAATGTGTCTGCTATTATTGTTTGTGATCTAACGGTTGGATTGATGCCAAATCAACAAATTGAAAAACTATATTAGGTTGACTTTCATAACATAATATGACATAATAATTATGATGGTATAGTAATTATGATTATTATCATCAAAGTAGGATTATAGCGTGTTATAATTCTGTAGCGTAGACATAACATAACAAAATAAATTCATACCAAACAACGAGAAACCCCAGCTTATATTTAAAATTATAGATTGTTACTATCAAGACGTACGGCATTTAGATTTCAAAGATTAGAACATTAAAACAGCTGGATAAAACTATGAAAACTGAAATGATATGATGTTGATTTTATCGTGCTGTGATATGATCTCTTGTAAGGGATTTATCCTTCGTATTGTTATGCTTATCAAGTAGTGCGATTTCAACAGAAAATCACTACATTTCATCGTGATTATTTTTTACAGCTTTTTACAGCTACCTTCGTAATTAATGGCATACGCACCACTGTCAAAAGCACGAAGCATTTGTTACATAGAAAGAAAATGCCTGCATTGTACGAAAACAATAAAAAGAGATACGAATGTTTTGTTACAAATTAAAAAGAAACGTTTCTCTGGTGGTTGCAGGAACGACTCACAAATCTACTATATCGACACGAAATGTAATTGAAAAAAAAAACGCAATCACGTAGAGTTCAACTTTTTTTTTTATGTTTCTGACATGGGATTCGATTCTGTATTTTTGTAAAACGCTGATACTGAATTCGCGGTTGATCTCACCAGGCCGTGGTGACTCCTAAGATACTTGATTAGTGAGTTATAACTCTCGACAGCGCATTTATTTTTATTTTGGCATAAATAAATAATTCCCGCTCACCCCAGCAGCAACATCATCTTGTTTGAGTATGATAAAGGAGAAACAGTGATTGGTTGATCATCGCAAAATTCATTTCGTGTAATGATAGCATTGCACCAGATAAAAAGCAATATGAATGTTTCACACAATATACGAGACATTTTTTCTATGCACAAAACCCTTATTTACGAAACTAGTGAAAGCTATTTTACGAAAATAATTTTTGGGTGGGGGAAGGGGGGGGGGGCAGGGGGGTATTTTGTGTTGTGTATTGGGGGGGGATATTTTTTCTGGGGGGGGGGTTGTTTTGGGGGGGTGGTTGGGGGGGGGGTCCCAAGTAACATTGCTTACACCATCCTGCTTTATTAAGTTTTATTAATGTTTTATGAAAGCCACTTGAAATCAATTTGGTTTTATTATGGCACCAAGAGGTGCCAATAGGTTTCATATTTTAGTCAGCTTTATGAGAACCTACACAGTTTCTTTACAACGATCTTAAAACCTTGTTTCTCAAATTCCTTTTACTCCTATCAAAGGTTTTATTTCGACTTTATGAACTCGTAAAATGCTGTATTGAAATGCCGTTTTAGGACTCATTGATATTATCTTATTATGGTCAGTTGAAAAAGCATTTTAAAACCATTTTGCCTTCAGTAAATGCATTAAACGGCAAATTGGCATTGAACGAAGTCACCGTAAAACCAAATAGTTTTATAATAGTCATTGCGAAGAAAAATTGGCTTTATGGCAAAACTGTGGTTTTTTTTCCAATCGCCATATTGAAATATAAGAAACAATTGAAATGTGGAAAAATAAATGCATCAAATTTTCAATGGTATGCAAACAAACTGTAGATCGGAGACTAATTTTGGCATTCTTTTAGATAATCTCATCCAATTCCAAGCACTTTTCAGGAAATGCATGTTTAATTTATCGAATATATTTGTTTTAATTTGATTAATTTTGTTGTAAATTTGCATAATTTCCGAGGCGCATTAACTTTCGGCTTCTATCGCGCCAATATTCACCATAACAATAAATGCGCATGTATTTTGGAGCATAAAACGCTATAGAAAACACAATTTGTGTTGGATATTTGGCTATCAAACAAAATTTCCCGCAATTCAAGACCTTTTTTTTTGATTGCTTAATGAATCAGAAGAGCAAAGAATCGAACAAAGCAGAACAACAAAAAACAACCTCGATTTCACAGTGAAGTTTGACAGCTGTGGCCATTTGGCCACTTTCTGGTTTTAATGGCAGCCAAAAGGTTTTATGAAGGTTCTCAAGTGGTCATAACATCTTTCACTAGAACATTTTCAAAATCTTTATGTTCTTAATAAGGTTTTATTAACTTGTTTTCGCAACCGTCTATAGAGTGGGCCATTTTGCACAAATTTTGGCTTTAAAGAAGCATAGAGGAGGTGTTGGTAGACAAAAGAGTTTTGAATGTAGTTTTATCGACAAAGTCGGAAGGAATGCTATACGGCGGGAATAAAACTAGAATTGTTACTTGGGATGTATTGCCGTAAGCAGAACCGTTAAAAAAATATGATGGAGCTGCCGTGGAATGATCTTATTTTAATTTCAAAGTAATGTTACAAGAACCATTGGTATGTAAATATTCATATTCTGAATTTTCTTTCAAATTACAACACCCTAGGGTGGCAAGAGTTTACCTAAAATATCTTTAAAAAACACCATAAAAAACATGTCCTTGTGTTAACCCTCTGGCGGTTCACAACAAGAAGGATCTAAAATAATGGATGCAATATTTGGTGCCTTTCCAAAAATTAATGAAAAAACCCCGTTAATCTATTAAATTAAAAATAGTTGGGGGGGGAAAAATACTGCGGGGGTGGTTAGTTTTGCTTTTCGCTCGCGCAAAGGGGGGGCGCGGGGGGGGAGGGGGGGGGGGTGAAAGCACCTTAACCGCATTGATCGAGGAGACCCCATCAACGGTCAATCCACACCCAACTAACTGACTTCTATTTCTGTGTGTGTGTGTGTGTGTGTGTGTGTGTGTGTGTGTGTGTGTGTGTGTGTGTGTGTGTGTGTGTGTGTGTGTGTGTGTGTGTGTGTTTGTGTGCGTTTGCTTTTTGATCGATCGAGAGTGCCTAGGTCAGATCAATCGTGCAAAAATTTTGCATGTAATTAATATAAATCACAGAGGGAAATCCTTGAAGACGGTGACTGACGACGGACGACGGTCAGAGTAACGTACGTGCACTGAGCTGCCAAACAAAAGTGAACCATTTGTCTACATGCAATTTTTTGACAAGCCTGCAGCAGTCGATGCTCGCAGCACAAACAATTTATTATGACGCGCACGGGCTGCTCCATACTTCATTTCGGTGGAGCGTGGATTGGATTAAATTCATCACTCTCTTTGTGGTCCGTTCCGTAATTAAACGGTAGAGCACATGTTTGACATGCCTTCGATTGTGTTGTTCAGTCAGCCAGCAACCGCAAGAGGCTCTAAGGTTCAAGATTGACGACTTTGACCTCCGTCAGCTGGGGGGCTTCAGAACTAGGTGACCGTTGGTGATCTACGGATCGACGTCGAAGATTGACGAACTGACTGCCTGCCTGCCAGGCTGGTTGGTTGGCTGCTGGTAATGTTGTGACGTGTGGCCGCCACCGTGGATTGAAGGTCACTATGGGAGCCTATGGTAACTCTCTTCACGTCGTGCGCAAATTGGTACTATAAGGTATGCGCGTTCCAACTGTTTCTGCTGTACTTTTCAATAGCAGCACGAGTTCTACAGCTGCCAGTCGTGCTGCCATCGGTAAGCAATTATTTTCGATTAAAACATTGCCGTTGAAAAGATGTGTTTGAACACTTTGGAACTAGGTAGTAACAGTGGAAGTATGGTAGTTAGAAGTCGACCCGATCAGGGCTGCTGCTACTAGAGATGAAAATGGACTCATTTTTGCAGTGGAATGTACACGGCCAAGGGAACGGAATGCATTCCACGCAGTTTGTCGAAAATGGCCTTCCTAGCACTTGAAGCGATAAGATCGGACAACCGTTCTGTAGGCAAGTGCGCCGTCCACCACCATTTAAATATTTATCCATCGGACAGTTGCGGATTGAAGTTACGCAAAGGCTCGTGCGCTGAAATGGCAGCTTTTTCGGGCATATTTGACATTTGAATGGGAGCCTGTAATTGCAGGAATTCGTTTGGGGAACATACTCATATGAATGCCAGTCGGTTCGAGTGGAGCGAAATGATTGATTTTATATGTGACGGTTAAAAGCCTTGATTATAAGCCTCCTGAGATCAACGCTTGCTTCTAACCATAATTACATCACAGTTAATCTCGCCATTATTTCAAGTAATCAAAACCAAACGTAGCATGATTTATCGTTTTATTCTCGCTTCGTTATGAATCATTTACCAGAAAAACAACTTATAAATCCGAATTTAGAGAGCCGTTGCCTGGGAGTCGCTCATTTTAATGACCCCGATTCCACCATTAGGAGCACCAACGCCTTCTTTCAACACCAGAATGACAACTGTAAAAATAGATTATCGAATTATAGCTCCAACCGTTCTAAATCAGCTGCTTGATATAGTTGGTAACAAGCTTAATACCACATAGAGGTCTGAAATGGAAACACGTCCATACAGAATCAATCTTGGCCCCCAACATAATCTTATCTCATAAGAACTGCTGCAAAACACCTCGCATGGACATGACGGTAAATGTACCTAAGACGACAACGCTCTCCGATTTGTAATGGTTCTTACTTCTGGTGGGCAAAATTAAATCACTTTATTTTTTTAAGACATTCATTACGACGTGTTCCCTCGTGCACACAATCACCTACCTGCAACGCAGTAATACATTGGCGGTGTGAACGGGATATGCTCGCTGTCCTCTTTGGGCTGCCTTTATTGCTCCGTACACGCAGCAGTAGGGCTGGGTCGTGATTTCGATACGGGCATTTACACACATGCGAGGTGGTTTGAACTTGAACGTAGAACCCAACGACGATCGGTAGGACTTTTCCTCTTACTTCGGTCGGAGCTTGATTGTAATTTATACTCTGTGGACGTCGTCGCCGTTGCTGGAATGTTCCCCGGATCTTCTAATTGTAGGCGCAGTCCTTTCCGTGTGACTGATTGAGACAGTCGCGTTCTCAGATGGGTGTGGCACGGTTAGTCAGGCTGGGAACAGGATCGTATCTACGTGACTAATTTACGGTAATCACGAAGTTTCTTCAAAATAATGGCCGTGGCATTTACTGATGAAGTGTTTTTTTTTTCATTTTAAACACTTCCAAAAATATCGAAATCAAATGCTTGAGAACGAGTGCAACTTGTTATTGGTGGTTACAAATGACATGGCATTAATCCGTGTGGCTCCCTTTTTCATAGCTTTTCGTTCATATGCTTACAAATATTTGTTTAACCCAATGGATTTCAAATCTGATTTAGCACTTATAAAGGGTGTCCAAATATTATCCGTACAACGAAACGGTGTTAAAATTATCTATTATTGTTGGATTAAAAAATCAATATGTATTGTTTGTTATAGCAATATGTTTGCAAATTACGAGTTTTATTTGTTCATTTCAAAAGGCCACCTCGTGCTGAGATGCACATGACAAGAATTTCAAACGTTTCGGGAAGTTATCCACGATGGCCGCGAGTTCTTCAACAGATATTTGTTCCCAAACGTTTAAAAGAGACGATTTTAGATGTTCTAGTAATTAACGTGGTGTACTGCAGGCTCTTCACTCCAATTCATACCTAATAGTCCATGGGATTATAATCCGGTGAGTTAGAAGGCCATTCATCTTTCATTAAAAAGCTTGGGAAAATGCGTTCGCAAAGACTAATAGTCATTTTTGCTCCATGAGCCGGCGCTCAGTCTTGTTGAAAAATCCATTCATTTTTGGCGAAATGCTGCGATGCCCAAGAAGCTACTGTGTCAGTAAGTAGCTTCTGATATACCGCTTGATTCACTTTCACCCCCTTGTCGATGAAGATCAGATGGGGGTTTTGCCGGAATGAGTTATTCCAGCAGGGAGCAACTGCCGATCATTTTGGTAATTGTGATGCTGCTCGATTGTGAAAACTTTTTCATCGGTGAACAGCACTGACCGATAGCGGCCCTCGGATAAGCGGTTCAGGAGAACCTTAGCTTTTCTCAACCGGTTTGCTTTCATGGTGTCATTCAAGTAGTGATTCTTGCACAGTTTATATGACTGAAGCTTCAAATCGTCGTGAACTATGGCTCCAACGGAAGATTTTGAAGTTTTCAGTGATTTTGCCAACTTTCGGATGGAAATCGAAGAATTTCGTTTGATTCGTCGCCGGATAATCTCGCGCATTTGTGGAGTCCGAACGGTGCACTTTTTTTCTCCCTATGCGGTCATCTAGCGTTACAAGCTGTTGGTATCGTTTTATTGCATTTCTCACTGTAGATTTTGCCATATTCAGGGTCTTTGAAATCACTGATACAGTTTTTCCTTTTCGAAAAAGTTCAATTACACCGGCGCGCAACTCATTCGGCTTCATTTTGAATGAAGTAGAAATCATAACTGTTCAAAACTTACTATGTATAAAGACAATGGGTCAAGATATTAAACCATGTAGGTATGCTTAGTTTAATCCGCTTGGTTGTGTTGAGGCATGCCAACAAAGTCTGTACGGATAATTTGCAGACACCCTGTAGTACTACTGAAATCAGCCATCAATGTCATCTCCGCTTTAACTAAAACAACAACCCACTGTATGTTGAATGTATGAGACGACGGGACAACAATAAGAACATGTGGCTTTCGAAATTTTAACAGATTAATATTTTAGAAAATGTTATTCGTACAAATGCGAGCAGCGATTAACTTGCATAATCACAAAAATGTCTTAATCTCCAACTTTTTTATTTAATGTCAGAAATCAAATGTACGATCCAACTCCCACTGTCTGGCAGTGCTAAAAGAAGAAAAATTTCTGCATCTATCATTAATATTTTTTAATTCTAAATCACATTAAATCACATACTGTAAAGATTTTTAGCCCAGGAGTTGAAAGGTGAATCGTCTTGTCCAGTCAACAAATCCTTCGACTGCCTATAGTTACCCCCCCAATCCCAGTTATATAGTTGTTTTAGAAACAGTAGAAATTTTTACCATAAATGATGATTTATAAAAAATGTTAAGATACAAAATGTAGGAAATTTCACGGCCTTAATGAAGCTTAGATTAAATTAATAAATTTATTCAAGTTTTCAAGTTTCAGTTGCCCCCCCCCCCCTTACTTTTGATTTTATTTTTAGATTTTTAATGTTTGTTTCAATTTTATTATTTATTTTTAATGTTTGTGAGATTGTCCCTTTACCTCAATGAAAAAGCGCGAAGTCGCCTCGATTTTGTTACAAGTTGTAGCAAAAAAGCGCAAAAAGCGCTAGCTAACGTAGCGTATCTAAAAAAATATCTCTAGAAATGTTAACTATGATTCAAGCATTGATTGGTTTTTTCCCGCTAGCTAAAAGTGGAAAAAGCTATGCTCAGTTCAATTTTCAGTTCTTGGCAATCAAAAAACGTAATATTTTAACCATTGTTATAGCTTTCGGAAGTCAAATAACACCAGATTGAGAAACATAATTCATAATCCATAGTTAGAAAGTGTATCAACGGAAAATGTATATTTGAACTATGGGCCATTTGATATGGGCCAAACCGATCAATGTTACCCCGCTGATCAATAATATCCCGTTTTACGGTACTGTAGCTTCGTATCATTGAAAATATATGTTAATCATATCTTACAGTTTGATTCAGTATTTTGAAATATTGTTTCTGTATCCAAGAGATACTAATGGAGCACATGCTACGATATAATCCAGGTGAAACGAGACGAATCGTATCCGATTTTCAGACCAGTAATTTGATAAGCGTGTGAGAAAACAAGACAGCATGCTAATCAATGCGAGAAGTTGAAGTTGTCTTATCCTATTCAAAGATTTTATCCCTTTCTACGAGCATGAGCAAGATAATGAGCATGATTGACTGTCCAAGGTTGCTACTCTGTTGCTGCAAGATCAGCTGTTATAACACAGAGAACCACCAGATGATGGTTGAGACTAGCATACATCCTCAATGTGTAAAAACTGGTCATCCCAAACTAAGGCAATACTGGCGCTTCACCCGAATGCATGTCAAATAAGAAAAGGGTATTGCCTCTGCACTTTCATTGGGATGTTGGATAACAGGATAGAGTGGCAGCAGGATTCTTTTTGGTAAACGATAAGCTGAATTCACGCGGCGTTTAGTGAAATATTTAAATATTAGTACCGATTCCCGATTTGAACCTATTCAAACCAACAGTAAGGATGCTATTGGGGCCACTCACAAAAAGGTATAGTGGCTTACTTTCTCCAAGTGACACGGCCAAACCCATATTGTGGATGAAAATTAAATGTGATCCTCACCACCGGTCCACCAGCCCGACGAACCACCAAATCTCACCATGAAGCATTTTTGCAGATTTTTTTCTATGCTCACTCGATCACTCGTATCGCTGAATTATAGATAACCGAAACAATACAACACGCGCCATGCCCGATAGCAAAATAGTGCGTAATTAAGCATCACAGCCGATGCTCGAAGCATACTCTTTTTCATAAACTTTCAATATTTACAACTGTATCAATCAAGTAGAGGCGTCTTAAGAACAATCTATGCTAATCCATTTAAATTTGCGATTGAGGGATTTGGTAAACATGCGTAGATGCGTAGAAGAGTGCGTAGATGCATTTCGTGCCTTCTGGCAACTTTATGCTTCTATTGATGTCCAGGCTCATCCGTTTAGCACCAACTGGGGGACACTGGTTCCTATACCCAATGATTTCATTATCTCCAATCTGCTCAACCAATCCCAATATATTGTGATATAGTGGACGGATTATTATAATTTGAGATAACTCAATGTAGACGTCTCCCAAATTCGACAGATCGACAGGCAGTCCACCATTGGAGACCCACCTGGTACCTCATAGCAAGATGCTTAGAGGCGGACCGGAAGATTCAAGAGCTACCCCCTTCAAAGATTTTATCATTTTATCACAGATATGATTACCAAAGCCAACAGACAGCACGGTTTCATGTTTAAAATCTCAGACGAGTTGCGTGATCTCACCTGTCTGAAAGTATTGTTCTGCTCTCTCGTGCGTTCTATCCTGGAATTTGGAGCCTTGGTGGTGCCCCTATTAAATAATCTGGATTGCGAGGATTGAAGCTGTTCAAAGAAAATTTGTTTGTTATGCTCTCCGTCATCTGCCGTGGAATGATCCTTTCAACCTTCCATCGTACCAGGATCGTTGCTCACTCTTAGGTATTGAAACGTTGGGACATAGGCGTACAGTCATGCAAGCAATCTTCGCGGCAAAAGTGCTACTAGGTGAAATCGACTCTCCAGGAATTCTGGCAGAACTATCTATCTACGCTCCTGAACGAGTTCTGCGAACAAGACATTTTCTGCAGCTCGGAACCCGTGCTGCAAACTACGGCCAACACGATCCAATTCGATTCATGTCATCGCGCTTCAATGAACTCTACGCTCTGTTTGACTTCAACTGTTCCACTGAGACCTTCCGTCACCGGATTCAGCGTAGTTGGATGGAAAGCCGCTAGTTCGGAAATGCTGACAAATACTACATACTGGATACCATACGACTGATTCCACGAAAGATTATTTTTAATTTTACTGACAAGTTTTGTGTGTGTACTAGAATTAATTCTGTTTACTTGCTTTGTATTCCTTCTATTTTTGTTGATTAATGTAGTGTACGGTTTAGAGATAGGGTTTTTTTACGCCACATGGCTTTTCCCCATAACATTTCAATAAGATGTTTAATCAGTTGGAATTATATAAATAAATAAATAAATTCTTATTGATAACAAAATATTCGTAGCATTTGGTATTGTTTTCGTACAATGAACGAGTGTGTTTCTGTGTCAACTAATGCTTCGTGGTTTTAACAGTTATGTAACAGCATTGTGGCATTGAAAGCGAAGGTAGTTTCTTGAAAAGTACAAATAAATTTCGGTGTAGAAAACAACGAATAGATTTGTTAGTTCTACATTCGATTTTGTAATAAAAATGAAATTTAATTTTCAGTGTGGGCGAGCGGGTCGCGAGGAAAAGTACATTTTCAGTAAAAACTTTTCACAAACTCCGTGGTATACAAAAATCCAACATGACTGTAAAATGAATATTTTGATATATTTTAGTACCCGTAAGATTTCAGCATGGAATTAATGGGATTCTTTAATGGGATTCGATTTTGAAACTTGGGGAAAATCGAGAGTCTTTAAAATCTTTTTTTTTTCATTCCAGATCAAGTCTAGAATAGTTTAATCTTGTTGCCAAAATCGGAAATGATTCCAAAGCGTGCTGAAATTAATAATTGATATGAGAATGGAAAATTATATGATATGATTTACAGGTCGCACCCCTTCACTTCGCTATTGTCTGATTGACAACATTGCCCAGTCTACGCCAACCAGCGTCTCCATGTTTCAGCTGGCAGTCTTTTGTGATCATATGACTCGTGGAGGCGTGAGGTAGGAACTTGTGAGGACCAGAGGTCGGTTGCATGTCCAGGGAGTCGAGGAATTTTCCTTAACGAAAAATTCCTAGAACAGACCGGGAATCGAATCCAGCCACCTCCAGCATGATTTTGCTTTGTAGCCGCGCCTAGAGATTGAGAGACTGAGCTAAAGGCAATTTGACTATACAGTATGTTATTTGGAAACCAAGATTTGTGTTCTCAAAGTTTCACGAAAGGGATTATTGTATCTTCACCTTAAGTGCATAATTTGACTCTAGCTGGGAATTGAATGACGTTGGATATCTCAACTATCGTGTGCATTCTTTCTTATTTGTATCACACGATAACCAACTAATAGCTCGGTTGGGGGGGAAGGATATTCGAGTCGCAACTTTCGCTATCGAATGAAATTGTTTCAATCACGTCTCTCAATCTCTTTTTCTTCTTAAATGCCGGCAGCAATTTTATGCAATACCAACACTTTTATGCTAACAACCAGGGTTTACAAATCTGCTGAAATAAATAAAAAAAAACGTGATTAAACATACTGATCGTATGTTTGTTATGTCTGTTTAAGCGATATTTTTTATATCACTTTATTTTAGATTTCCTTCGACGGGCGGTCAGCCTACGTCGCACAGCTCAGTATGTGATTACAGCTTAGGATAGTTACTGTTGCTGCTGCCGCCAACAGCCCCGATGGCATTCATTGCCAGCAGTGATTGTTTCAACTTTAGTGCCGTTTTTAAGCTGTACTTTTACTTATCTACAGACGAGAGCACATATGTTGTAGGCATGCACTATCAAATGCAACGACCACAGAAAAAAACTGATACTATGGCACTGCACTTCAAGACAAGCCACTCCGCGTGATGCTGTTGTACGGAGGTGCTGCAATTGCAGCAGTTTTACCCAGTTTTTAATTTGCTCTCAATACCCACTTTTGAACGGGTTGCCGCGCCGAGTCGTGCTCGTGAAGCTCACGTGACTTGAACGTTTCTTTCTCCCCTGACCACAGACAAAAATTATTAGATAACGCAGTCATCGCTTTTTATTTTTTCGGTGGATTATATTTTCTCCGCTTCTTCATCTCCACCGGCTACAGTGCCATGATAAATGTAAAGTTTAAGTTCGATTGGTTTTTGCTAACTGATCCACTTGCAATTATAGTTATTTGAAATCGGTATGATCATCGAAAATCCGAGAAAAGGTGTGAAAAGCTAAAGCGCGTACCTAATGATAATGTTCGGCTGAACGGTTGAAATTACTGCCAGTGAGGTAAAATGATAGCTCTTGATAATGATTTTCGTTTTTTTGGTGAATGAGGAGAAGTGTGGTGGATGGTTTGATTTGATAGATTTTCTGAAGACAATTGAAAGGGAAAGTGCAGTTTGTCATTTTTTTAATGATACTGTTGAGCCAGGTAGATTTATCATTATGGTATGGCATTAACACTCAAAGTTATAATAACGAACCATGACTTGTAGAGTAATTAATAATAATCATGAATCTCGCGATGTTTTAAGCTCTTAGACGAACAGTTTTTTTTATTTACACAAGAGACTGGACCGTTTATAAATTTTTAGGCATCATGGTATTAATTTGACCGCAATTATTTTAAAGTACAAGCGTTCATTCGCATATCATTAGTATCGCCACTGTTTTTTGTTAGTATATTTAAACAATGTTTAAAATTCCTGGTGACAAAAATCCCAATGGAACTCAGTACCATCTCTAAGATTCATCCACATAGCCAGGTAGTAGGGCAGAACTTTTACATATACGGATATGCCAGTAATTTAACAAAATTTGATCATACATACAGATTTCGGGCACAGAGTACAAACATTATACAGACATAATTTTGAAGTCAGAGATTTTAATAAACATGGATATCCATTTGTAATAAATAAAAGATCTTCACATGACGAGACACGACTTCAGATTTCATTTGAAACATGCCTTCTGCTTGATAACTAATATTACAAAAAGCCTCAAAACCAATATTTTTTTTCTCCTGGATACATCAGTACTTTTAATTACTTGAAATTTATTAGACACCGGTTGCGCCATCTTTTATGTTGGCATGCAAAAATTTATTAGTGTTGACATTTGCCAACCGATTGACGAGTTTGGGAAACGACAATCCAGTACAATGAATTGTATCACACCAAAACAACACTGAAATAGTGACGAGGCGCATTTTAAATAGTTGTTCAGTTGTGTTAACTTAAAGTACATATCGTCAAAAATATCATGGTAAACAGGAACCGACAATATTGTTTGTCCGAACCTCACCCACGGAAAGTTACTGAACAGGAGTCCCAAATCAACCTGCCCATTTCAAGGAAAGGTGGAAAAAAGGAAAATCCAATTCCAACCGGTTTTCGTAGCACACCCTGGACTTTTCCGGGACATCCAAAACCCCTGATGCCCCGTTTATAAGAACAGAAGCCCCTTACTGGGGCTGGGCTATTCTTATTTGATGACATTGTCGAAGGTATCCTCAAGTACCTCGAAATTTCTGACCCTCTTAAAAGCATTGTTCTGGCAATGATTCCCACGGTGAAAACGTTTTTGAAGCAATTGACAATAAAGTGGCCCCTCCTTGCAGCTTTCATTTCCTTCGATGGATAATTTTCCAAATGAGGTCGGGGATTTGATCACTGTTCTGCAGTGGAATTGTCGAAGTTTGATTCCTAAATTGGAATCTTTCAAATTTTTAGCTCACAATACCTGTTGTGATGCATTTGCTCTCTGTGAAACATGGCTCTCTTCCGAAATCGATCTTCCGTTTCATGATTTCAATATTATTCGTCTTGATCGTGAGGATTCGCTTAAAGGAGGAGTACTTTTCAGGATCAAAAAGTGCTACTCCTTCTAAAGAGTGATTTTTCCTCAAATTCCAGGTACAGAAGTTAACGCATGTCAGGCTGGTATTAAAAGTAAAAGCCTTTGCATAGCTTATGTGTATATTCTTCCTAGAGCCTCCATTAACCGAAAACAACTTTCAGATGTTGCTCCACGGTTGATCATGGGAGATTTTAACTCTCACGGTACAGGCTGGGGAGAACTGTACGACGACAACCGGTCTTCCTTGATATATGACCTCTGTGACAACTTCAATATGACAGTTCTCAACAATGGAGAAGTAACACGTTTGGCTGGTTCATCCTCGGTTGGCAGTAGATTAGACCTCACACTTTGCTCGAATTCATTATCGTTGGAGTCCATGGAATGTGATTCAGGATCCCCACGGTAGTGATCATTTGCCTATAAAAATTTCGATTTCCACTGGGTTCGATTCGTCGGAATCCATCAACGTCGCGTATGATCTTACCCGTCACATCGATTGGACAAAGTTCAGGACAGCAGTAGATGAAGCCGTAACGACGGTAGATGGGCTTTCACCGCTGGAAGAATATAACTTCCTCTCCAACCTGATCTTAGACAGCGCGCTTCAAGCTCAAACTCGACCAGTTCCAGGAACTTCATTTCGCAGGAAACCTCCTTCTCCATGGTGGGATCAGCAATGCACCGAAGTTTACCGTAAAAAGTCCGTCGCGTTTAAAGTTTTCCGTAGACGTGGAACACCTGAGCACTTCGAAGTATACACGGCTCTCGAACGCGAACTTTAGAGCCTCATCAAGGCCAAAAAACTAGAGGTGTGCAAAATGGCTCATTATAGCGAGCGGCTCCGAACAGTTCCGCTCATTGAAGTGAGCTTGTTTTTCAGAACCGTTCATTTTGCTCTTTTCGTAGCACTAAGCTAATTCGGATCAGCGTATTGAGATGTTTGAAAAATTCTGCCATTTTTCGTTGAAATATTCGATTTCCTTTCTTTTTTTTGAAAAACAAGTAAATACAATTTACGACATATGTTTCGTGGTTAGCCTACCACGAGAAAACTCACCAACCAGTTATTTCTACTTTGGAATAGATCGTTCACGAAGGCGACTGCGTAACCGAACTACGAACAACGAGAGCATAAGTACTTGATGCGATCCCAATTAGGATTCAGCTTCGCTGATCTTCATCCACAAGATCAATATTCTTAGGGCCAGTTTGTACACGTAGACTTAATGCGTCCCTTTGAAAATCTCCACATGCTAACCCCCCCCCCCTTACCCTGGATCGTAGAGAGTAAACCGAGCAAGTGATTTCTTATTCGATTCTCATCGATGGCTGAGCCCAACTTCCAGTTCATCCATATATTTTGATATTTGGAAGAAATCGTTTGTTTGGAGTAGACTTTGATCCGTTCAGCCGCTCATAATATAAGCATGTACTAAGCTTTTAGGTTAGGACACAGGTTTTTCTCCTTAATTTCAATTGAAACCTATTGAAAAGGCCGAGAAGCGGGTCGAATCAATAAGGCCAAAGTAAAACTTCCGCCTCTCCGTTCAAAAAGCTACGTGGAGTTCTATTCCAGTCAGAACATCCTGTTGTAGCTTACAACGATTTTCTCGTTATATAATCATACACGGGGTATTTTTGAAAATCAATGTTTAGCGAGCCGGTCTCACATAATAACTTCCATCTGTTTGCGAGTTTTGATTACAGTCTCGCTCTTTTCCATCGGCAGTATCGAACGTTCCTTAGGTTTGGGATACACTCACTCACTCAGTGAGTAGAACTAGCTTTAGCAGCAGGGTTGACACTTGCATAGATTCGTCTAGATTGACACGGATTTTTGTCATTTTTCTCATCCGGATATCTGTACTAGAGGTTGAGGATTATGGACAGAAACCTAGGTTTTTAAAATTTTTGGCAATTGCTTCTCCACTCAAAAACCTCAAATTTTTAAATAAATTGTACTGTTTTAGGATTCAAATTTTTACCAATTCTACTTTCAACTGGGCTGTTTTAGACCCATAAAGCAAACAAAAACCGCTCATCGCCACCGACAAGGATGACAGTGTCTGAAAGTCCGTTTGTATGTGTGCCCCCAAATGACTTCTCCATAAATTCCTTGACATGACTTTTGTAGAAAATTTTGTGGAATTCTCAAAGATTCTCAGCCCTTCCCTAAGATATTCCTTCATGTGTTTCTAGGCACTTCTCCAGAGATTCTTTCCAGGAGTTTCTTCTGGCATTGCATCGGCAGTTTTTCAAAACTTTCTTGTGATGAAATTTTTGGAAGAAACCCTGATCTTTTGAAGTTTTGTGATTTTAAAGGAATTCCTCGAGGACACCTGGAAAGAACTACACAGAAACTAAACGGTTATTCCTGATTTAAGGCAGAAAATGCGATTTTTTGGAGCAATCTAATCCAGAATCATTTCATGATTTCCATATTCTCATATATTAAATTCTTTAATTTGAAAACCCCGCAATGAGTTCGCGTTGATTTATTTTGATCTACAATTATGCAAGACTTCATGCAAATAGCTCCCAGAAATTACTTCAATATCTTCGCCAAGGATTCCGCTGATGATTGTTTCAAAGATCCGCAAGATAATGCTTCACGAGTTTCGTACAACAGAACTTCTTGCCAGGGATTCCACTAAATCTGTTCTTCTAATTGACGAGGATTTTTATGCATTCATGCAGAGAAATGTTGGGCAGTAGGCATACTTTTCTCGATTTTTTGTTATATTTGATGAAGGATTTATAGCGTCAAGTCCTAATAGCTTACTTAAAGTTTTTAACCTTGTTCCGTATACGTCGCTGAATTAGCGGCAATACACTTTACAACTAAGAGATATTATTGCCTCAATTAGACCAGATCTGTAATAGTAGTTTTCAATTTCACGGATAAGCTCAGTTCTATACAGTCTATGAGGCTATTCGCTCTTTGGGAGGCCGGTAAAAAACCACAGCACTCCTCATTAATTTTTATTATGAAAATACAGGGACATTATCTTGTCGTTATCTTCGCGTTATTATCATCCCTTTGTACGGGTTCCTTCTCATTGTTCGATTCTGGGCAATATTAAAGCGGACTCGCTTGCAAAGGTGGGCGCTATGGAAGACGATATTTACGATCGACAAATCGCCTTCAATGATATTTTTTCTACAGTCGTCAACAGTCACTCGCCAGCTGGGAGTATAAATGGAGTGAAGCAGATTTGGGGCGATGGCAACATTCTAACACCCCACAGGTGTCGAAGAAATCTTGGTTTCTGGGGAGGGATGTGGGTCGAGACTTCATTCGCGTGATGTCTTTCCAATCATTTTTTTGAACGCTCATTTATACCGAGTGGGGCTGAGTGATAGTAATCTCTGTGAATGTGAACAAGGTTACCAGGATGCAGATCACGTAATTTAGGCATGTGCTGAGCATCGTGGAGTCAGATCTGAGTTTAATGTACCTAGGAAAGATGGGCATTGTTACGCGGCAACGTCAGTCGAGGCGACCCAGAAGGAAGGCATTGGTGAAAAACATCTTTCTGGCAAAGCAAAACGTCATGGATGACGAGACTTATATAAGGCCGAGTGACAACAGGACGACTGGCAGGGAACCGGATACTTTATGTCCCCAACCAAGGAGGTAAGCGTAGACGTCAAAGATATCTCCCACACCACGTTCTCGAAGAACTTACTTACTTACTTATGTTGGTCCAACGTCCTATTAGGACCGCACCTGCGTTACGATATTTCTCCATAAAACTCGGTTGAGGGCTGCTTGTCTCCAGTTCCTCGAATGTCCAACACTTCCAAAGTCTTGCTCTACTTGGTTAATCGACCCAGCTCACTGCGCTCCTCTGCGTCTTGTACCGGTTGAATTCGAGGCATACACCATTTTTGCGGGGTTGTTGTCCAAAATTCTTACAACATGTCCCGCCTATTGTACTCTTCCAGCTTTAGAGACTTTCTGGATACTGTGTTCGCCATAGAACTGCGCCAGCTCGTGATTCATTCTTCTACTCCATACGCCGTCTTTTCATGCACCGCTAAATATGGTTCTAAGCACGCGTTGTGCTTGCAGGTCCTCTTCGAGCATTGTCCACGTCTCATGCCCGTAGAGAACAGCCGGTCTTATTAGCGTTTTGTACATGGTACACTTTGTTTGAGGGCGAAGTTTACCAGACCTCAAGGTCTTGTGGAGTCCATAGTAGGCACGTCTTCCGGTAATAATGCGTCTCCAAGTTTCTCTGCTGCAGTTGTTATCCGACGTAACCAATAATCCGAGGCACACAAACTCATTCACCACCTCGAAGTCATCTCCGCCGATTGTCACAGTTCTGCCTATGCGAGCTCTATCACGCTCGGTTCCTCCAGCCAACAGATACTTAAACTTTGACGCATTCATCTTCAATCCAACCTTTTCCGCTTCACGTTTCAGCTTGGTGTACTGATCAGCTACCACCTGGAACGTTTTGTCGACAATGTCCACATCGTCAGCAAAGCAGATGAACTGGCCGGATTTATTGAAAATCGTACCCCGCATGTTAAAGTCCGCACGTTTCATAACACCTCCTAGCGCAATGTTGATCCTTCTGAAAGTGATGATCTGCGAGGAGCGAATGTCCAAGCCGCTGTTCTTTTCTTCAAGGCTTGCGGTGAACGAAGAGATATACAGTACGAAGTGCGTGCCGAAAGTTCATCATGAAGTATTGCGCAAAGGCGGATGTGATCTTTTGGCAAGACCTGGCTTCGGGCCATTTTACCTAGAGGTCACTGAGGGAGGTTGACGGGCTGAAGATAAACGTTGTACCGAAGATCACGTCCCCTAGCCTATTCACGTCCCCTAGCTGTAACCTATAGATATTTTTTGGAAGATCATCGAACGGAGGACCTTCTCCAATCATTTCGTCTCCAAGATAGAGCTGAAGAACATGCTGAAATCCATATTTTCATCGGCTATGGCTAAGATACCAGCCAACTGCAGTAAGGGCAACCGACAAGCCGACAAGGCGTTTAGCCCTAGATGGTGCTTTTAAGTAATCTTTAACTACCTGTTGCTTGAAGGAATAGAAGATATTTACTTCTTTAGCCCGCTTCAAGATTGATTTCACTTGATTTCACATCACGTTTTCTTTGACCGACTTAACCACCTTTTCAGACCACCATCCCTTCTAGCCCTTGGCTTGGATGCAGCTCCACTTAATAGCAAGATCAAATTGAGCCACCGATCTGAATTCAAAAATATCGCTGTATGAAGGGCCAAAAACGGAGGGGTGGACCCGTAAGCAGAGACACTCACGCGAAATCCACGGGAAATTAAGAATCTCCTTCCAACGATACGATCCAACAAATCGAATAACCCAATTCGCAATACTTATTAAGCTTTCTACAGGATGGCTTGTTAAGAAGGGCGCGTCACCCTCACTGAAACTGTTGGAGTAGAATTCACAGCATCATAATCGAATCGGTAGGATAAAGAAAATGATAATGTTCATTCCCTCCTAGACTCAGGCAGTCAATCAAACCATCGTCCAGTTTCAGCTTGAATGATACCCTGATGCACCCTCCCAACCCAGTATTTATTATATATATAATGTAAATAATATGACATAATATTCAATATATGTATTATGGAATATAGTGATAATAATATGCAATAAAAAGATAATAATATGCAGCTTGGTGCTTTTTTACAGCTCAATCAGTGGCAGATGAGTGTGGTTCTGGAATGTGAAGGTCATATTGCAATTAAACAAAACATAAAACATTTAATTATACATATAAAATATATAAAATATGTATGTATTTATGACATATGTATGTATAATCAGCAGAACGAAGAGCATTTATAAATTTTAAAATTAGTATCCAATAATGTAAATCAATAGAAAAATACCTTATGGTACAATGTAATAAAATATCTATATAACCTGGAATCACCTTCCTTGTCACCTAGAAGCAGATAAAATTTCATAATTATTATTATTATTTTTCCAATGAATATAATAATGAAATGAAATAAGAATTAGAAGACAGCTATATGATGAATGTATACTGAAATGTAATGGTAATATTATCGATGACATGAATGGTTGTAAATAATATAATATGAGGAAATAACTGAAACAATGCTAGACATTGGTAGTTGAATGTAACTCCGGAATGGGAAACCTTTTTGGCCAAACCATGTCGTAATAAAATGAAGTACAAACATGCATTATGGCATGTTATGTACGTATATGTACATATGGGTCATAATCAGCAGAATTGAAAAGCATTTATTAATTTTAATAATATCCAATGATCTAATTTAATAGAAAAGATCCTTGAGCTACAATGACAAAAAAATAGCTATACTATCTGGAACAAACTTCTTGTACTCTTCAAGCAGATAGAATTTAATTAATATTATTATTATTTTTAATAATAATTTCAATATGTTTTTAATAATATACCATGATGAAAATAATATGATGTTGTAATGAAATACTAAATAATGTTCACATAATAATAAAATGCAGCTATTTAACGCTTCTGCTGCGGTGTTATTTGAAACTCTGGGAAATTTCCAATGTGATATAATGAAACATAGTTGATCTCCTGGCAGCCGTTTTGCTAGGAAAATGTAAGCAAACAATAAGGCGAAATAAATTCCCTATGAATATGATTATTGCCTAAAACGGAAGCTTAATAAATCTAAAAATAAAAAGAAATAAAATAAACACAAGAGGAAATTTGATTTATCCACTAACTTTTGTTTCCCACTGGGCCCATAAACGATTCTTTATGCCTGTCCAATAGAAGATGTACGATCACGGGTGTTAGGTTTTGTATTTTTAATTGTCTTATGATAAAAGAAGGGAAAAAATTGCATTAAAAACCATCGTATCCTTTCATATACATAGCGTGAGTTAGGTTGGCTTAGACTCATAACGATGCATAAATGCGAAGCTGAAAAATAGCATTAAAAATATTGTGAAGGTTTTGTGACACAGGTGGATCCTCCTTGGTGGACACAGACGCTCGGCACGCACCTCCTCAATCTAGCTGAAGTCAGAAGACAACAGTGCCCAGGCTGCACTACCAGCTAAGTACGCAACCCTTAGCTGGCGGTCTTTGTCATCTTTGACCTGTGGAAGCATGAGGTAGGAACTTGTGAGGACCAGGGCTATGTTGCGGGGACGCACGCTCCCTGCCCGTTGTCGACTCACCATTTTGCAGCCCAACAATAAATTGTGAGAAGAGCTCGTAAGATTTTAAAATTACCTAAATATTCGAAAAACTATCGTAAACTTCACGATACTCAGCGATGTAGTATGGAGTATTTTAGGTGAGAATAAATGCATTTTTAATTTCACAAATTCCTTTCTATTGAAACTGCTTATGAACCAATTATCCTCCATTCATATGTTGCTATCATTTATTGATTATTATTTTTCATTTGAGTTTAATCTTATGGTGAGATCATTCCTATATATTTATTTCGATCATATTTGAAATAGTTTTAACTATATTACACACGTTTCATTGCAGTAGCGTTTATTCAGATTGGAGCATTTTGTTTTTTTTTCCAACTCGAATAACTGTATAGAAGTATCTTTGTATCTTTGACAAATATTTCGCAACATGCCTGGCCGCTCTGATGTTGAAATCATATCTCAAATATGCTGCGAACATCAATGTCGGCAAGAAAAATGATTAGGCATCATCCAACCTCATCTAGGAGTGGCACCACGATCTTCAGGAAGTCTGTCCAACTATTTGGCTTCGCCGACGACGTTGATATCGTAGCACGTAACTTTAAGACGATGGCGGAAACGTACATCAGACTTAAGGCTGAAGCTGGTAGGATTAAGCTTGTGATTAATGCGTTAAAAACAAAATACATGAAGGGAAGAGGCTCACGAGAAGCCAATGTTAGCCTTCTAGCACAAGTTCAGATCGACGATGATGAAATCGAGGTAGTAGACGAATTCGTGTATCTGGGCTCATTGGTGACCGCCGATAACGACACCAGCAGAAATACAAGGCGCATTATGGCTGGCAATCGTGCCTACTTTGGACTCCGATGGACGCTAAGATCGACAAAGTTCGCCGAACCACAAAGTTGACCATCTACAAGACATTAATTAGACCGGTAGTTCTCTACGGCCACGAAACATGGACATTGCTAGTGGAGGACCAACGCGCCCTTGGAGTCTTTGAACGGAAGGTGCTGCGTAAATCGGTCGACTACGATGGGCTGGGCATGTCGTAAGAATGTCGGACGACAGCCCTGTGAAAATGGTTCTCGAAAAAACGTACCGACAGGTACAAGAAGAAGAGGCGCGCAACGAGCAAGGTGGATTGATCAAGTAGAAGGAAACTGAAAAAATAGCGAGGCTACGAGGTACAGCCATGGACCGATTACAATGGAAACAACTTCCTTGTACAGCAGAGGCCACACCGGTCTTAGTCTGATTGGTAAGGTAAGGTAACCTCATCTAGGATGCTTTCTTGTTCTGGCTGCGATCATACTAGATTAAATAAGATAAAGTAAATTCAAATTAGCAAAATCAATCCTCTGCCATTGGTTTTTCAACTGTTGATACGGATGTATAAACAAAATGAAATTGTGCCCCTTTTTCTCCTCTGTTCGGGACACAAACCACTGCCAGTTATATGATCTATTGTAGTATATCCCGTATCGTTAGTTTAGTGCATGGCGAGTTAATTCATCACTATTGATAAATGATGTAGTATTCGGTGTTTTTTTACAGTTGGCTTTGTTTGTTTTGTTGGCTATGAATCGGAGTTTTATTGAAAGTTTCCACTATTTAAACCCTTTGAGGAGTGTGAGCACTCTTCAAAGGCACACCTCCTTTATCAGTCAAAACCGGATTCATTGCAAAGAAAACAAACAATGACTCCGATACTGACCATGCATCAGAACCCCTTGTCCAAACCAATTGAAAATATAGAACATCAAATAGAAAAGGAGAATTCAAATAAATGAATACTAACCATGTTTTCCTTATTCCAAGCTCATCCTTGGTGGATCAATCCGAGTATTGTCACTTTTCACAAGACATAAAATGTAATAAGGACTAATATATGCTCCTCTGATTACAAAAACAAATTTGATCCCTAGTTTGAATCAATTCAGACTAGAGTTCAGTGGTAGATCTGACACCCCGTAACGCTCCACGAAAAGGTGATCTATCAGCGTTACGGGTCAAATTGTTCCCTTTCGACCATCTTTGGAAAATTCAGTGCTTATTTTACATGCACTCTGTCGTTCCCAAGTATTCCCAAAAGCGTATCTTTTGCCAAAATTCATATATGTTCTATGTTAGCCGTATATACAACTCCATATTGCGAAAATGGTGAAATAGACGGCTTCTGGTTACTTGGGTTGAGTAATCATGATCACATATTTTTTATGCTCAGGGCGTGGATCACTGATATTGCAATCCATGTATTCACAGTCCACAGCTCAATCGGTTTAAACAGTAAAATGTCACAAATTATATAAACCAAGCTCAGACCGCTCATAAGACTCTCCATAAAATTGCTCCTATCAGAGCACTGTATGATTAGACCTCCAATGGCAACATTCCCCTTTGGTATTCAATAAAACCAGGGTGCCTTTAAAATTGATCTACAATCAACGGTTCTGTACTTTCGCTGCCAACCCCACACTATCCAAAAGGCGGGTGAATGCTCAACTCCCGGGATTATTACCACCCATTCAATGGAACCGAATGTTTGCCCGGCGGTTATTGACTGACCATGGAACGTGGAACTCCCGATACGTTCTGCCATAGTCAGTTAATCATATGGATAAAATTGCTCCGATTTCAGGCCAAACACTTGTTCGCTTCAAAACTTACCTACCTTACACAAAGTCGAAACAAGACAGGAGTGCGGGGTCCTATCATGATAAATGCTTTGCTGCTTTTGCGGTGAAAGAAATATAGGCAAATAGCTGCGCTAAATGGGTAGCCATACAAACGGCAGCCAAAACCTACCAACACGTACGTATTATATCATCCAGTTCAATACACGAGTTTAACCAGTGATTTACAATTCAATTAGATCTCTGCTCTGATTTATTGAAACTGATAACTGAAGTACAAAAGCGTCGGCGGACGGCGGTTTAATTAAGTGAAACGTTGCAACCATCGTGCGCTCTTACTACTATTCATGAAAATGCCTTAAACGTGCAATTTGGAATATTTCTACAGATCTTTGGGGTGAAAAAAAACAACTATACTTACCACATTCTTCCCCTCTAAGTCACAATAAAGATTCAGTAGCTCACCTAAAAGAAGAAAAGACGAAACAGAAAATATAATTAATATTAGTCGTGAATTTGCGTGGAGACTATAGTTTCTAGCACCAAGTTACTCAGGGCATTGCACAAGCCAACATTAGGTCACAAAGTGTTGAACAGGGTAATGACAAACAAATTTTTATTATAGTCACATTTACAGGCTTCCAAATTGACTGGCAGAAGCTCTGAAGGAGAGCCCAGACGACGGGCTAGAAGAACCCTCTAGGGGGGTGGGCGGGAGGTGACCCAGTAATGCATTATTGTTGAACCGTTCCGAAGGTTGTAATTTGCGACTGCCATCAGGTGGTGCACGATGGTGTTCGGTAGAGGAGGAACGAGAGATGACAACCTTTTTGGAAAGGTGTCTCCCTCGGATTGCGAGCATCTGCCGCCGGTCGGGTGATGATGGGGGCGATCCGTTTGTGAACTCATAGCATACTTTTGGTTTAGTGCAAATGGTTTGTGGGGTGTTGTAGTTGTCGCCTGCCACCGATCAAGGTGATTGGGCAAAGGTTGCAATCCAGTTGGAGGAAAGTGCGAAAAACGCAAATCTGAAAGCGATGTTTTATGTAATCGGCTGTTATACTTCGCTTGGCGTTATGGTTGAAAATCAAGAAATTTGCAATGGAACTCGGTAGTGTGAAAAAACAGTTGATGTCTTTGGGAGAGCTTGTCCACATACTTCTATGTCTGATTAAAAATATAAATGTTTTGATACTTTACAAATTTTTGAATTCTTAATCTCTGCCAACTTTTCCAACAACGATATCCTGACTGCTCAAATCATATGATTGCTATTGGTAGATTGATCAGCATTAGTGAAATTCCAAAATGAATCAATTGAATGGGGCAGGAACTGGTCATCCATTCTCATTGTTCGAGTTTTAATGATTCCATATTTTAACGATCAATAAGGGCCACGTCCTTGCAATCAGATGAAAATGGAAAAGGAAAATTAGTGTAAGTTTTGGATTTTTTTTTTTTGGGACCGTGTTTATCTCTGCTTTGCCACCAATGTCACAGGAGAAAGGTTTTTTTAATACGATCAGGAATCACCTTCATATAGATGCGATCATAGTTTTGGTATAAACGTGTGGTATTTTAAAAAAAATATTAGTACCGATTTTTGATTTGAGCCGATTTTACTGTTACAGTTTACCACATTCTATTAGAACCACTCGCATTGTGTTATAATGGTTTTCAATGGGAAAACAAGAAAATTTTTAATTATGATTGAAGGTCGATTTGTACTGATTTATACCAATTGTTAAGATGGTACGGAATCAAATTGCGACACACACAAACATTCGGCAAAATTCGCCCGTTCAACCAATCATCTTCAAACTTTCAGGGAGTTAAATAAAACATGTTATAAATATTTTCCCAAAACATTCAACTTCAATTCCATATCCAAATGCACAAACCTTCTTCTTTACACTACTCATAAGGTCCTGTACAACATTTGGACCAACTTTGTTTTGCGTGACAATCCATTTTTTTTTCATATCTTCCTCTGATTTAACTTCCTTAGGATGCTTCCGAAGTGCTTGCTTCATGATGGCCCAGTACTTTTCAATTGGCCGCAGTTCCGGTGCGTTCGGGGAGTAGAGATGCTTCGGCACGAAATTGACCTCCTTAGCCTTGTACCACTTCAAAACCTCTTTCGAGTAATGGAACGAGGCTAGATCCGGCCAGAAAATCGTAGGACCATCGTGTGATCTCAGAAGAGGAAGTAGACGCTTTTAGAGGCATTCCTTTAGGTACACCTGCCCATTGACCATTCCAGTTGTCACGAATGGGGTGCTCCGGTTTCCACACGAGCAAATTGCTTGCCAAATCATATATTGGAAATGATCTTAGAAATTTATCTAAGCGATCCAAAATTTATATAAAATATACATACCATTAATGATCGATAAATGGTTCTATGGCATTCTTTAAAATTGCAATATTGAACCGCTGAATGTTACCTTTGAGCAATAAAATATATGCACATGATCCGAAAAACAATGGAAAACGTACCATAAATAAATTGTGAATGATGCATTAAACTATCATTACGAACTATAAACTGATAAATATGATCCATAGCATATCAACTTCGTACCACTATATCACCGGATTCACGTTTCACGTAATAGCACGATCCCAGATCCGGCCAAAATAGAGTGTCACCTTTGTGGGACCGGGCGCTTCTGGAGACATTCTTCTTTGTATATTTGGCTGTTGATGGTACCGGGGGGAGTTTGCTCATTTACATTCCGGTCCGCTTCCTAGCATCTTGCTATAAAGTACCTGGTGGTCAGTCACCCACCAATTACCTGTCGTGCTGCCAAATTTTGGTAAACCGACTGCTTAGAATTATCTCAAATTGTAATATTCCGCCCACAATATCACAAAATATTGCAAGTAGTTGAACGGGTTGGAGATAAGGAAAGCATTGAGTATAGGACCAAGTATCCCCCGGTTGGTACCAAATTAATGAGCGTAGGTATTATCAGGTTATCAGGTTATATCAGCTACTAATGCTATGATGGGCCACCCATCGGAGGGGCGGCCCAACTTGTCTTATCTCTATTTGCAGGATATCCACAGTACATAGGGCATGCCGGTGCTCATGCCTAACTATTACCTACAAGGCAGGCACCTTTATTTACGAGTTTACAGTGATTAGGCCATGCCGGACTATTCGTGGTGCGGTGCGACTGGCGTTCGCTGTTCTGTTACTTGAAGGAGTGTTCCCATGTTTTTGGCGGATAGTGCTAGTTACATACTTTCAGCGCATCGTCAACCAAAACGAACCCTGCTGCTGACCTTTTCCCAACTATCCAACATCCCAGTGATTTCTCGTGGAAGTGCAGAGGATTTTTCGTCTTCCTTCAAAGCGAGTATCACGTCAACACGTTACTTCCCATTCCCTTCTTGACCAGCATTCGGGTACGGCCGGCGCCGGTATTGCTTCATAATGGGTCACCAGTTTTTACACATTGAGGATGTATGTTAGTCCCAAACATCATCTATTGGTTCTTTGTGTAAATACAGCTGATCTGGCAATAACGGAGTTGCATCCGTGGGTGGTCAATCATGCTCATGCTCATGCTCATATTTGGCCGTTGATGGTACCAGTCGTTAAGTACGGCTTGCGCCCACAGATCGCCTGCCACACAAAGTAGGGGAGAACAGTACAAAATGCACTGGTGGGGTAAAATGACCCAGTCAATAAATATGCTCAAATCTTCAAAACTACAGCTTTAATGGAATGATACTTTATCAATTTATACAAAAAACAGAATAACTCATAATTTTGAAGTACAATAAGGCACTAAATACACCAAAATATGATCAAAATTGAAGAAATTGCCATGACTGTACCTCACATGTAAATAACAATGTTATTAAAATAAGCTTTTACCATGCGTTAATATCCATGGTTTGTAATAAATTCACTTCAAATGCATTGCACACAACAAAACTTCAAGAAAGTATCAAAACTTTACTATAATTCCACGTATTTTCAGAATATTTAGACAAAACTATGCGAAACTAAAACTGAGGCAGAACGCACCGTGGCTTTATATATGTTTACACGCTTAGAAAAAAGTACCCAGTGGACCGGTTAAGTGTGGGAGGCTAACGTTGGGTATAATCATGTTAACCCATCGTTGGGTATAAATAACTTACTTCTGGTAAAATTCTACCCAAAAGTAAGTAATTTGAACCCAAAGATAGGTAAACATAATTTGCCCAACGTTGGCTTCCCACATTTAACTGCTCCGTTGGGTACTTTTTTCTAATCGTGTATGTTATGACGAGTTGGCAACATATCGCAACGATTTGCAATCTTTATTAACTGCCTGACTACCAAACAGAGTTAAAAGGATGTGGCGATTTGTTGCAATCTCCTCACTTTACAATTAGAGTTGTAACTTTTTACAGCCGTGTTTTTATCATTTACAAGCAAAGCATGTTATCCTAATATTGTGGTGCATCATATTCCAATGTTTTGGTACGTCTTACCCCAATTTTGGGGTGCATATTGAGCAATGAAACGGGCGTTTTACCCTGGTGTCGTTCTGGGATCAAATTTGAAAAGGTTTAAAAAATCATGAAAAATCATCGTTTTGAATTTAAATCGCATTTGATCTACAACGAAAACATCGTAATGCACCATACTCAATAACGTCTTCCAAAATGTCAGCTTCCATTCCCTAGTAATTCACGATGTTGCTTAAACGGTGCGTTTTGTACCATCCTCCCCTACTTCTTGGCAAATGTGTTTACCTTCTTCTTCCAGCATTTCTCCGGGTGAAGTATCATAGCCAAAATGCACCTACTCCGAGGACTATTAGTACTTTGGTGTCAAAATTGAATGCCACAGGATCTTTAGCAACCTCTGTCCGTTGGAATTAACCGCGGACCAGACGGAGTATGGAGGTAATAGTAGCCGTATGTGCCGACGTCGCAGAGTGTCAACAAGTTTCGGTCCGACACCGTCCATGTCCCCAATGGCGAGCGATATCGGGTCATGTTACTCGATTTTGCGGCAGATTTGGTGGACGAACATGACATGGGCGACATAGCAAGATGACGCAAGATGACGCAAGATGACGCAACATGCCATGAAGCCCAACTAAAAATGGATTTCTTGCGTGAATGATAAAAGGACTGAAGGTGGAAACGGAAGTGAAGTAAGATGACGAAGATAAAAAAAAAAAAATGGAAAGTTGGAAAGCATGAAAATACGGTGAAAACAATTGAATGGTTAACAAGAATAAGACAAACGGAAGAAAAGAAGGATGGAAGAAGATAACCGGAGAACCAGAAGAAGGGAAGCGGAACAAGATAAGCTGAAGAAGAGGAGTGGAAGAGAGAAGTGACAAAAAAACCGGAAGAAAAGAAGAAGAAGACGAGAAAAGGAAGAAAATAAGTGGACGAAGAGAAACGAAAAAAAGAGAAGCGGAAGAAAAGAATCAGAAGAATAGAAGAGGAAGAAGAGAAGCGTAAGAAGAGAAGTGGAAGAAGAGAAGCTGAAGAAGCGAACCAGAAGAAGGGAAGCGGAAGAAGAAAAGTAGAAGAATAGAACCCAAAGAATGGAAGTGAAAAAAAAAAAACGAAAGAAGAAAAACAAAAAAACGAAAAACAGAAGAAGATAAGCGATAGAAAAGAAACGACAGTAGATTAGCGTAAGAAATGAAACGGAAGATGTGAATCGGGTGAACAGAATAGGGAGAAGAGAAACGAAAGAAGAGAAGTGGAAGAAAAGCAGAGAACTGGAAGAAGAAAATTAGAAGAAGAGAACCGAAAGAAGGAAAGTGGAAGAAGAAAAACGAAAGGAGAAAATCAAAGGAACAGAAACAGAAGAAGAGAAGCTCTAGATCAGCAAAGAAAGCAGATTAGCGGAAAAAAAGAAACGGAACAAGTAAATCGGATGAACAGAATCTAGAGAAGAGAATGAGGAGAAAGCAAATGAAAGAAGAAAAGCGGAAGAAGAGAAAGTGAAGAAGAGGGGCCGGGAAGAAAGAAGTGAAATAAAAATAAAGCAAAAAAGAAGGTATGAGAAAGAAAAGAAGCGAAAGAATAGATGCGGAAGCTAAGTAGCGAAAGAACTTCTATTTTTTTTGCTTCTTTTCTTTCGGTCCTTCTCATTCGCTTCTTTTCTTTGACTTCTTTCCTTCCGCTTCTTTTCTTCCGTTTCTCTTCTTCAGTTTCTCTTCTTCCACTTGTCTTCTCCCGCTTCTCTTCTCTCGATTGTGTTCATCCTTCTCAATGAAGAGATGAAGAGAAGCGAGAAACGAGAAACGGAAGAAAAAGAAGTGGAAGAAAAAACACAGATAAGAAGAAGTGGAAGACGAGAAGCGAAAGACGAGAAATGAAAAAAAAGTGGAAGAGAGAAACGGAGGAGACAAAGCATAGCAAAAAAGAAGCGGAAGAGGAAAAGTGGAAGAAAAGAAGTGACTGAAAGAAGCGGGAGAAGATAAACGGAAGGAGAATAGACATAGGAATAGAGAAACTAGAGAAGAGAATTAGAAAAAAGAAGCGAAAGAATACGAAAGATCACGAATACCGGAAGCAAGAAAGCTCACAAAGAAAAGCTTAAGAAGGGTAGGTGAAAAAGAAAAGCTGAAAAAAAAGAAACTGAAGCAGTGAAAGTGAAGAAAGATAATAGTTGAGAGAGACAATAAAATGCATATAAAGTGAATGAGAAATGTGTAGGGACTTGCGAGTTAGTGGAGCAAAACATGACCGACATGAATGCACCCAGGTGTGAATTAAAAAAAATAAATATTGTGTGCATTGTTCCCGAATTGATTGATATCGAAAGACAGCGACCACCAGATTCGAACGCACCTGACTTTTTTCTGCGGGGATACCTTAAAGACAAGTTTTATATCGATAAATAAGCCACTCTCCAACATCAACAAGGCCAAAATACGCCGAGAAATCGCTGCCATTCAACAAAAAACATTTAAAAAAGTGATGTGGCATTCAAAGGCAGCCAATTTTTTAATTTCAATCAAAGAAAAACATTTGTTACGAAAAATTTACTGGTTGTCAAATTATTTTAAAAAATAACTCCGGATACCACTATAGGGTACATTTCGTATACGGAAGACTTGTAGATCTAAGTGAATGCGGATGTGTAGCTCAGTGGTTACCCGTTCTGCTTACTTAGTAGATGGTCGGCAGTTCAATCCCAGGCCCGTCCCCTGCCTTGCCATGTGTCACTGCCTCTTTCTATCACCACTAGATTTAAAAAAAAAGAAAAAAAAAGTCTATTGCGCTTTTATTGATCGCATCTTTTACCATAGTGTATCCATGATCTAAAAATAACCTGCCTCACTAACATAAAACTATCTTTCCTTTGACAATTGTGGAGACCCAGAGGTAAACACGGTCTCTAATAACAACGATTGTCAACTTAATCATCCTTCCCCACTCCACGAAGAAAGAAAAATCTCCCATGGAAGTTCAAAGAAGGTACGCAACTCCACCAAATCCTAGGCTATTCACGATTTAAGTACACTAGCAACTGAAACTAGGAAATAATCAACTGAAGCGCAGACAAAAAATATCAGTTACAAAATTGTATCAGTAAAGAATCACTTGTTCAAATTTTGATGAGATCGCTGATCTTGAAGTTTGAAGACTCGACGAGATGTTCTGACTAATAAATACCAGCATAAAGGCTTTTAGATCAGTTTATTGACCATGATGTTCTTCATGATTTAAGAGTGTTTCAGAACAAGATCCAGCAACACAAATGCAGGATGTTTTACGGAAATCCAGTCCTCTTTTTGTGAAAAAGTGCTAGAATATTCACATATTTGATTAATTATCCTAATAATGTCAGGATCTATTATAATCGATTTTTCTGATTTTTTTTTGTAAACACAATTTATTTGAAGGCACCTGTTGCCCATATCATGTAGTACAGTAGTCTTTCGCTATATTTAATTGGGATTTAATAATGACTTCCTTCAAATTTTCTGGCAAATTCCCCCCCCCCCCCCCCCCTTTTTTGCTCTAAGACTATTTCGAGCATTTAAAACATATTTGAACAAATGTTACGATTAGCTATTTCACAATGTAATATATCTTCAACTCATTACATGACATAATAGTCTAATTTATTTCAAAAGCAGGACGCTTGTCACATCAACAAGCGACAGTTTTCAGATCAATAAACTAGGTTTGTTTCTTCTGAAATGTGGACTGTCGTGGAAAGAAAAATTTTATGTGAAATTATTGTGGGTCTTCAAATTTATTCATTGATCTTCAATCTCAAAGTTTACTGGCATAAAACTGTTAAGTCAAAATAGGATTTATCAATGCAAGAATGAAACGGCTTATGAAGAAAATTATTGCTGTTAGCTATGGAGTTAACTTTTCACATGTTTTGCTTCCACAGTGAAATAAGAAATGTGTGTGTCCAATCTAACACCTGTTTACAACAGTCATTCAAGTGACCATTGGAAGCAGCTTCAATCCGGGAGCTAGAAAGTGATAGCTCTTCTGCAGATCCAGCAACCCATTCCAGAATGTCTGGAGAGTCACGCCCATACCGAGGTTACTTTCACATACAATAAGCCCCGCATGTAAACATTACCGATATCATTTGGATAAGGGCACTGCAACACACTTCCAGATTTGGAAATTTTAAATTTCCAAACCAGGCACGTATGTAGTATTATTTGAAAATAAGATTATTGTTATATAGTTATAATTAGATAGATCTCACCCATGGCCGCATCCTTCATCACACTATCTTGTTCATTCATAAAAATAAAATTTTTCGAAGTTGACTCGTAATTAATTTCATGCACTCGTGATTAAATTAAAAAATTAATACACCCCGTGGTGAATGCACCTAAAATTATGTGCAAGCTTTTCACCCGCCCATGTGCGTTGTTTTCGTTTGCCGCTTCTGACCAGCAAATGGCCGTTCTCCACATTGTACTAGTCTTCTTTTTTTTTCACTCCACACTCTGCTTATAATGCAAATCCCCGCTATGAGGCGACTCTATATCGAGCTTCAAAACTGCTAATAATCATCGATTCACTCGCGACAAAGTGGAAAAACACTCTAAACTAATAATTTATGCACGAGTGTCACAATATTACCACTAATAACCAAAACTAAGCTGATGTAACTCTTCTTCCAGGTGCGGGGGCGAAGCACAAAAACAAAACAAAAAACGGGGTAACACTACCGACACTCACACATTTTTATAGGCAATCGATTGTATTCGCGACGGCTTACACAATGCACGCGGAGATTTTATGATTTCACTGTTAGTTCAAGTCAAATTACGAAATATTGTTTGATTTTTTTTCGCGAAAACGACGCAGCAAAAACAAAACACGTCAGTTTCGAAGCACGGCTTGCTGCGATCTCTCCCACAGTGAAATGAGAAATGTATCGATAATAAGCTATCCACGTACATCTGCGTTGTACGCGTGTATTTGTGATAGTTTTAATGTGTTCATCATAGCATGCTGTGCGTTTTACTGTCATCTTTCGTTCATTTACTTGTTTGCACGGTTTAAATTCTTCGTTTTCAAAATGTCACGCATTGCAAAAGACGTGAAAATTATGGTTTTGGACACATGGCTACGTGAAATGGGTGTAACTATGCGAAGCGCTTAGTTCGGAAGAACAAATCAATATCGATACGTGATTTGGCCAATAAAGCGGGAATCAGCGTCGGAATGATTCAACGTTTCAAGAAACGGAACAACCTGAAGAGCTACAAGAAGCAGAAATCGCCAAACAAAGTGCAGAACCTAGGGGCAAGACACTGGGCAATCCTGAGTAATTCTGAGCAAATATGAGCATCTATTATTCACTGGATTCATATCGTGATATTGAACCTTCTTAAATTTTGCAAAGCTTGGTTTTGACAGTGAAATTGCATAATCAAAACAATAAAGTTCTATCGTGAAAGTCGTGACAAATCCACAGAGTTCAGGTTCTCTGAGGGTGATGTAAGAATATTCCAAACTATCCTTGAAGCTGCCAAGCAGTATGGCATTAAAAATGGGCTTCTCCTCAAGAAATGCAAATCCGGGCAAGGATTGGGGCAGATAAATGTTGTACGGGAATTCTATTTTGATCGCAGGATGTGGAGGCTATCTGGACTCCACTCCGATTTTGCCTCAATAAAGCGTAAGTATAAAGCGCTTAAGGTGAATGTACTTCCAACTTAAAAATCAATTGGATTACTGCTGGTCGGATGACATTCCCTTTTTAATATAAGTATGAGCTTTTCATAAGACAGAGAGGGAACGGTTGGAGATCAAATCTGTATATAGTAATTTTAAACTTCATTGATTTTGATTTCTTATCGAACCCAACATTACCCTTTACTCGACTCATCTAAACGCAAGAGAGCAACAGAGCGTTTCGCACGATCACCGCTATGAAGGAATATAGTAAATAAATCAGTACAAAAACATACGTTGAAGTGAACAGTACTACGGTCGTTCGTTCTTTTGGTTAGTTGATGACAAATCCTGTGTTGTGTTGAGCAGTGGTGATCAAAATTCCCAACTTTAACTTTGCACATTCGATTGTACGTTTTGAGCTTGTTTGGTGGATTGCTTTGCGTCACGGAAACTGTTTAAGGGCTAATTCATTAGTGAAGTAAGTCCTTCGAGTGACCGCTAAAGTATATCATCAACAGGAATTTCAAACGGCAAGTAGTTCTCCATTGATCATTAAATACATATTCAATAGGTTATTTCACTTTTCATCTGCCAAGATTCTTCAGTAGTTCAATCTGGAGAGAAGTCTGCACTAGAATATCGATTAAAGTTTATTATTTTATTTGAAATCCCATTTCCAGAGCTTCCCACAGTCGAAGCCAACGTCGAATGGGTTGGGTCAATCAATTCGTACAATGGAAATAGGTAATTCGTTCGGAAATCTATAAATTTCACATCTTCCATCTGTTTTTCATCTTTCTACAAGAAAAACAATCAAACAATATTAAACAATCGACTTGCCAATTCCTCCCCCAAATACTGCGACCTATCTTGCCTAAAATGAGAGCTTCTAATAATAATTTTCCCAGACAGTAAACGTACTGCAACATAAACATGTGCAAATTTGATGAACCCTGAGTAAATTTGAAGAAAAGAGTTACTCACAAGAAAGCTATCTTGCCCCTTGTGCAGAACAGGGCACGGAAATTGTATTCGCGAGTTTTGCAGCGACCGGATGCATGTATTTTGATGGACGACGAGCCTTCTGTCAAAGAGGACTGAAAAACCCTTCCGCTCCACAATATTACACTGCCGTCGTAGGGGAGGATGTAAGCACTGCAAACAGGTCGATTCAAGTGGAGAAATTTGGTCGAAAAATGCTTGTATGGCAAGCAATATGTCCCTGCGGTATGAAGTCTACCAATTTTTACACTACCGAAACAATCAATGAGGAAATCTATCGGTCTGAGTGTCTGCAAAAAAGGTTGCGCCCTTTATATTAGAAGCATAGTACCCCTCCATTGTTTGGGCTTGAATTAGGGTCGGTACATTACGCCAAAACAACTTTCAATTGGCTCACGGAAAAGGGTGTAGATTTCATGAGAGTAAGACATCAATCCGCCAAATTTCCCTCAGCTTTGGCCCATCGAACGATGTTGGGCAATTGTGAAGAGGGTCTTCAAAAAGACTGGTTAATCAGCTGAGAATATGCAGAAGTTCAAAAAAATTTGGGCTAAGGCGTCCAAATAATGTGATGAAACACTTGTCCGGAACTTGATGAAAAGTGTTCGATCAAAAATTCGTGAAAGAATAATATTAATTCCATCCGGTCTTCATAACGTTCCAGTTCAATTCAATTAATCATCCATTTGTTTGAATAGAACATCATTTTCTATGATTTGAAAGAAAAATATGTGAATAACTTATTTTCAATACAGTCCTTAATCGAGCAAGTCTTGTGCAAACGGCAACCCTACTTCTGTTGACAGAATCGTACATCTGCTTTGGGAATTCGAGACATCATTACCGGCAAGGACTTTATTTGCCCCGTATGGAAAGCTCCCTAGTTATGTGACTTCAATTTAGATTCCACCGCAATAACTCCATCAAGCAATGCCCTCGATTGACATACAAAGCGATGCCATGGGAATAACTGTTCCGCTCACCGCGAACCCTCGCGGCTGACGTCAAAATCTCAATTTGGCTTCAATATTGTTTTAATAAAGTCATTCCCCGCTCAGTCGGAAAAGCCACGTCAAAACAGCGACGAACGCCAGCAACCATGAAAAATATTATAATCGACATCAAGTCATCAATTTGCATACGCTCTAATCCCTTCTTTTCCAAAGACTTGGAAAGACAATCGCTCCGCACTACCTCTGCACTCACACAGGGTGACATCGACGACGACGACGACGACAACAGTCAATTGCATCAACCTTTCGTTTTCCCGGTTTTGTCTTTCTTAGAGAACCCAATATTCCCATGGCACCACACTGCTGCAATGCTCGTCTTTTTCCTCCAGCAAGCCAACAGCAACACACAGCAAGCTGTTGTTGACGATCGACGTTCGCGACGTCAATTTGAGAAGCTAAATGTCAATTATTTTAGAATTTATCTTTATTGAAGTGATCGAAATGGGGAAAACCGCACTTTTACCGCCACCAATAGGGTTCGAAGTTGTTTCCAAGTGCGCTCTCCGACGGGTGAGAAGAAGGTCGTTAGCTTTTATGGCCACACAGATCGAATTTCCTCCTTTTCCAACGGCCAGAATAGGTCGATAATTTTCAGGAAAAGTTCAACTAAAATCAATAACTTATAGCCTCAAACAATTGTATTTATCCACTGTTCGCGAATAGCCTGTGCTGAATCCAGTGTGTAGTTATTGTGAACAAATGCGAGCATAAGGATATAATTTCGATTGAGCTTTATAGCCGGCGGTGAGTACCCGGTAAGTAAAACTAACTAACGGGTAGTAAAATTTAAATAAATGTTTCCAACTTCCTTATCCATGGCAAATTTCCCACCCAATAGCTTTTAGTTCAACAAGCCCGAGGTGTGCGAAGGCACGTTTAAAACAAGGTTTCTGTGGCGAGATGAAATTACAAATCTTAATTATCAAACAATTTAAATTTTTCTATCTCACTCGAACAAAACAAAAAGTTTATTTATATCTAAAATGTCAGCTATTAAAATCAACGGACTGATAAACATCATGCAGAAGGAAGTATTAGCTACGTTACAAAATTTAATCACCAGTATAATGTTAATTTGGGTTTTCCTGTCTTGTGAACTCAAATGGCAGCCAGACGGGATGACATTTAAGGTTCAATTCGTGCCAAAAAGGTCAACCCCATGTGGACGGCCTTGAAGGCAAGGAACGACACTAACAATCGAACAAGATTTTTGATCACCAATATACGACTGGAAACTCTCCCGTTGATCCCGAAATTGCCCATTAAGTCATTCTGCGCTCCCCAACAGCGCTGATCATACACTCAGTCACGCAAAAGTGGTTCACATTTGGGTTTTTTTTTTGTCCCTCGTGGCCAGTTTATTGTACTTTTGCTCTTCTGTTTTCCTGTTTATTGCAAGATTTTGGTGCGATTATAGTGAATCAGCGTTGTCGGAGTGTGCGGTGGTGGTAAGTAGCAGTCGATGACATTGAACCGGATTTTGGTTGGGATTATGGTTTCGAGTGAGCAAACGCGGAATGCGGCTGGCTTATGTGTTCTTGGAAGCTATTTATAAATCGTATTTACGGGAGGTAAACAGGAACAGTGGAGCATGTTTGATTCCTTTGCTGATCAATAGTGGATATTTGCCTGGCTGTGGACCAGGAATGATGACAAATCAATATGGTTTGGGTTTTTCGATATTTATTAGACTTTACATGATTGGGTTTAGGGTTATTGGAGAATATTTGACAGTTCTCAATACTGAAAGCAGGTTTTCTTTTTTGTTGTCAGTTTTATAGGCTGGCAGAATCAGATTCAGTTGTAATCGAAACGCCGATTAATAAAGTATTAAACTTAAACAGTAAAATTCAAAAAGTTGTGAATCTTGTGGTGCATAGTTTCCACCGATAGTGGTCGGCCCAGTAGTGTCCGAATTGCCAGTGTGTGTGACCCCAATTCCTGACGGAGATCACGATCCTGCCCTATAAATATTGAAGCTAAAATTAGGTAATTTTTAATTAAAAAAAAATCTTCATAATCGTGCATGAAAAGCCCTAGAAAATGATAAATTATATAGCAGTGCACTCTAGACCACATCAAAGATTTAGGATTGAAAAGACGGTTGTTGGTAACTAAATCTAGACTAACATTTGAAAAGGGCGGCATTCCAAAATCACGAAACCGAGACAACTGGAGGCAAAGATTGGAATACGAAAATCAAATCTTATTTTCCTTAGAAAGCTTCAATAAACCTTTTCACTTAACAGAAATAAGTTTTATTGAGTTAAAAATTGATAAAAACCAAAATTCACCCTGTTTGTTTTTAGAGTGTTATTACGCCACAAGGTTTTCGCCTGTTAAACTGTCAGCACTGGAAACTCGCCGTTAAATTATGACATTCTGGCAACTTGTTTGTTATTACGCCTACGCTCTTCAATCACATTAATCAAGTGGCGGCGAGGAATTATGACTCAGTGTTTTAAATTTTTAAAGAAGCCGATTTCTATGCTTCAATTTTACTAATAAGATGAGTCTAGGTACTACTTGGAAAATCGGTGGTAAGTGATTCTATCGAATGAACATTTTTCTTATTGGACTAATTGGATTGCGGTTTCTTAATCGTGTTTTTACAGTCATGGACATCGACAAGCTGAGGAGACCTGAGGGCTGGATCAATTGTGGTTTAGGTGACCGTGGAGGAAACGGAAGAGAAGTTGAGAAATGCGCGAATATTCTTGCCTAGCTAAGGCTGTTATATGCGGCGTTTTAAATTGTCTGGCTGTCCACAGATTAGGAAAACATGACTCTCCGTTACGAAATCTGAGTTGATCTGAATAAAGGTCATAAGATCGTAAGGTTAAAGGAATCCACCCGACTAGCACCAAGGGAGCCAAACCAAGCACATAAAGTTCGTGTGCTTTCTGGTCCGTGAGGTTGTCGGCCATGCTCCTTAAGAGAAGAGGGTCATGGAATTGCTGACGGTTTCCAACGTTAGGCGTGTCCTGAAGCCTGAGGTTCTCGAAGCGTCGGTTTGGTACGCAAATACGTGTTAAGAGGAAGCGTGAAGAACTGTTCAACATACTGGCTCTTATGCGCTAGGCCACCCACAAGTAAGCCAGCTATTGAGTGTGAAGGAAACTGTATTTTTCTGCTCAATACGTAATAAAATTTTAAGGAATCCATCCAAAAAACGTGTTCAAAAAAGAAACTATTAATATATACATAATAATCATTATAAATCGTTAATTTAAAATAGTCAAAATATAAAATAATCAAAATAATCAATACAAAATAAGGCATTTTTTTTTTAATTTGTTTTCTTCAACGCGAAGCACAATCATTTGATGAGATCTTGATGAAACCTTATCTTTCGCTAGTAAAACAGGTAAAAACTATCGATGGCGTAACAACAATCAATGGAAATCCACAACATTATGTCTACAGCATATATCCAATTTGACATTTTAACAGGCGAAAATATGCGGCGAAATGACTTCTGCTACGTGATGAGGGCGTAATAGTTATTTTCAAGTTTTGATAAAGAAAGTTATATTTACGCATAAAATCTGTAAATATGTATTTCAAGCTCAAGTCGAAATAAATATATGATGATTAGAATAGTGTTTGCCTGAAATATTAAACTATTAGCCAGGATTTTAAGCTAACTGAAAAAAGTGGCGAAACAGCAAAATAACTAGGGCAATGTGTGATCCAGAACTGTATAATTGGTTTTAATGTCATTGTCAAGGTAATTTAGTTGTTCTGAAATTATTCAATCAAAATATAATACAATATCATTTGTTTAAATTTTGGCTCTTCCGCCTTTTTCAAATGTTTGTCTAGAAATAATAATTCATTCTATGAAATTGTTGCTAGTCTCTGAAGTCCTGAATATACGTAATGGGTGGGCACTGTTTTACAAAATAGGAGAAAATATTATTTTTGACAACTTTGCTGAAGACAAATTTTTTTAGCTCTTTATTTGACTGCAGTAGAGCACTTGAAAATTGCTTATCTGACCTAGCTTTTTTCAGAGACTTTCACTCAAGTCCATACAACAGAAGTTCGAAAAAATCGAAACAAAAATAAAGAAAAACCAAAAATTAAATTGGATTAGTCACACTATGCAAACAAGATGTCTGATATATTCACTTTTTGATTAAAGATCTTTTCAAAACTTACATCTAAGCTAAAAACACTATGTTTTCATGTTCTGTATATGATTAATTCAATGCAGAGGCTGACTAAAAGTTAATTTGTACGCACAAAAATATCTGTAGTTCGTGATTCAATAAGTTTGAGAAGTCCATTAATGGTTGCTTTGCAGTACTTTTGTTAAAACTTCAAGGTTACAGCATTAGATGTTTACATTTCTCCAGTTCGAATGAAATCTCGAAGCTTCCTGTTGATGGAACCCATCAGCGCCCGCACAGTGGAAACGGACACGGAATCAGCGCATTTCTTCCATTTCGCCCACATTTGCTGAATGTCCTTGACTGCCCCGCATCTTCGTCGAAGTCGTTGCTTTAATATTGCCCAGTATTTTTCGATTGGTCGAAATTCCGGGCAATTCGGAGGAGTCATTAGCTTGGGGACAAAATCGATATTGTTGGCAGCAAGCCACTCCAGAACCACTTTGGAGTAGCTGGCCAAATCGGGCCAAAAGATAACTTTACCCCTATGCTTGCAGATGAACGGCAATACATGCTTTTTAAGGCATTCTTCGATGTAAACTTGGGATGTCATCGTCGAGGATGTAACAAACGGTTCCGTTTTCAGGCCACAACTGCAAATCGCTTGCCATATCAAGGCCTTCTTCGAGAACTGGTTGGCAAACACGAACTTTAATCTTTTCGGTACATCCCCACGTCCAGTCGCGATGTAAAACGTTTGACCGGGACGCTGCTTAAAATCGAGGTTGACGAATGTTTCGTCATCGTTCAAAGTGCAGCCATTGTGTTTCTTCAAAACACGGCCGTACAATAGCCTTACACGCTTTTTGGCCACGGAATTCTGCTTCATGTGCCGGTTTGGATGTTTTCTGGTTTTGTACGACTTGTATCCTTCTCTGAAAACTGTTCTGCACTGTTGGAAAGTTGGCGTTGTACCTTTTGGCCACTTCTTGGATCAGAAGACCGGGGTTGACCTTAACGCACCTCAACACCTTGCTGCACAGCTGACGATCTCTGGTTCCAGTTTTATCGTATGTTCGCTGATTCCTTTCCACACTCATGGTTTCCTTGTAGGTTTTGAGCACTCGACAAACTGTTGTTTTCGGCAACTTCAGCCAGCTTGGAACCGGACCACTCCGGATTTCCAGGTGTTTGTGTACAATATTTTTTCTTCTTTCGGGTTCCGTTTGACGTTATTTCTGAACGCGATCGACTACTTTGATCAAACTTGCAACAGTTGTTCTCTATAGTAGTATAGACAAACCTGTCAAAGATTATTGATTCCAAACACTAGAGGCGTGCTAGCAGCGTGTGAGGGGCGTACCAATTTACTTTTAGTCAGCCTTTAAAATCTCTAAAATTACATACCATGTTTCTCTTCCGATTTAGTGGCGTTCTTTCTCAGATAACCGGAGACATTTAAATTTGTACAACCGTCTATAAAATTTCACAACTCCGCTTTTTTCAGGATAACTGTAAGGCAAATACTCTTACAAAGTCAGTGACCAGATTCTCTACCGTACAAAAACCTTGACATATGGAATAATTTTGCAAAAAAGACTAGTGAAGATACAGTGGAACAAGACGCTTTTTAATGCATTCCTTGCGATAAACTTCACCGTTGAAGGTCCCAGTGGTGAAAAATGGCAAACTTTTTTTTTAGGACATGAGCAAATAGCCTACCACACAAGAACTTTTTTGCAGAACTTCTCTATTCCGTTCGGTCTTCTGTCATCAGATACGTTTTCCCGAACAACCGCATTATAAAACTGCGGCCTCAGTAGCGTAGTTGTGTCCAGTTTGCAATATGTTTCGTCATCCATCAAAATGCAACGATTGGGATGCTTTCTTAACATTTTATCAAGCTTCCGCGCATCGCTCTTTGGCTCGCTCCAGCTGTTCCGCGGCGTTTTAGCGTTTTTTGCTTTCTGTATGTCCCGCAAAATGTACGAGCCAGTTGGTTGTAGTTGCTGGACCGAAGGTGATTTTCTTCGCCGTTCTAACGGCTGCCAAAAGGTCTACACTCGCGGGAAAACTTACTGTCTTCGCTCTTTCACTAGAGCGCAAGATTAGCACATACCGATCGCATTTACTTTCTGCTTTCCCACTTTATCACCAAAGTCGCGGACAAGCACCTTATACCTTACATACGACCGACAATTTGGAATTCGGAATTAGGAGCAGTGGCTCTTCTGCACGACAAATAACGCTGGGATGTTTATTTCGACTGACTGGTCGTATCGCTCGGGCGATCCTTTTAGCTACTGTGCAGACAATCGTATTCAAATCTAATCTATTGAGCAGACAATCGTATATAAAATTCAAGCTCGCTCCCTCTCATCTCTGTTATTAGTGTTAAGAAATGACCCACATGTGTGTTTGAAATCGAATTGTATGTAAAAATAGCTTTAGGGTGGTTTAAGTAATCTTAGCTTTAAGTGTAAATAGTTTAGAATCATAGTTATGCGCAACAATGTTATTTTTCTTTTCACGCTTTGGACAAATCCAAAGGATACTTCCAGTTTCTTGGCAGCCTGTCGGACTGAGTTCGATTTTTCGGAAAACAGAAGCTCTTTCTTATTTTTCTCCTTTTGCGGGTTAACATGGCTGCTTCTGGTTCTGGATCTTGGCAGATCATCCACAGTATGCTCCTTTCCAAACTTTTTGATGATTTTGTGCAATCAAGTCTTCGATTTTTTCGCAATTTGAGCAATATATCTACAAGACAGACCCTCGTAGTACTTTTGAACAATCAGAACTCTAGTGTCCTTAACAGTTTGCTCCATTTTTCTAAACTCAAACTGTTTTGACTTAGATAAAAAATGACAGTCGTCTGTCAGTGTATTGAATAACACGATGAAGCAAATTGCATCAAAATTGAGTGAAGCTTCTGCTTTTTATCGCGTTCCTAAAGTGTCCTCTTTATAAATTGAATAGTCTTTATGTATGAGAAATGGACTAGTTATGGATGGCGATGAATTTAATTTTTCAATTTTTAATAAACCTATAAAAATGCTTCAACGGCCTGGAACATAACATGGTCGATGAGAAAATAAATGTAGGCATGTTCTTCAGCCCTTTCATGACCTCCATTTTGATCACGAAATTTCCCAAAACTTTCTATTATTCGCAACTGACGGACGTTGGGAGGGTTTGTAGTCTTTGGTACAACATTTTTATCCACAGCTGGTCCACCTAATCCAGTGGCGGCAACATCCGGAGGCAGTTCGTATTGTTTACAGCCCGACCGATCTTTACGCTTAATGTGTACCGCAAAATTCGAAACCGTAAAGAACGATACCCGTAGCTTATGGAATTTTCATGAATGGGGGGAATTAAGGTCTAAGTCATTGGTTTCAAGTCATAAACCTTTACAGTCTTCGGCAGAGTTGTTGTATTTACTGGGTTAGATTGACAAGTATGTGTCGTTGGATTATTGTTTAATTGAAAATGTCACCGCTTGAAGCTCTTTACTTTGGAGTTACTATAAATCAGTGCAGTGACGCTTTGTGTTCAGGGGTAATTGGTTTAATGCTAGGAAATCTCGAGAGCGTCACCAATTAGGGCACATCAGTTTTCAGTAAACTTGTCCTAGTTTAGTAAAACCCTTCCTAAAGGTGGTCACATAAGTTCGGAATACACTCACTACACGTTACTAGTGTGCATATTGCCTTCCAGTTTGTTATCTATATCTTGAGAGCCGTACTAGTTAGGACGTTGCTTTCTTGAGCAAACTTGTCCTAGTGGCCAAACCGTGCCGAATTTTGGTCACATATGTGTGGAATTCTCTCACTACGCGGCAGTATACATCTAAGCTTCCAGTTTGTTTATGCTGTATCTCGTGAGCCTTACCGGGTAAGGACTTTGCATTTTTCAGAAAATTTGTGCTAGTGGCTGAAATCTTCCGTATGGTAGTCTCATAAGTTCGGAATTCACTTACAACAAGGCTGTAAAGAAGTATGCCGAACCATCCAATTACAACCCTGTCATCCTCAAGCCACTATCACCACATCACGCTCGTATGGTCAAGATTCCACACACTAATAAAATCATCTACCTCTGAGCATCCGATTACTCCCTCTCACTACGCAGCATCAGCAGGCATCATTAACTATTATCTCGCCATCATCATCGTCATCGATTGCCATCAATCAAGGGGAGTGCTAAGGATGACCGGTATAGTATCCAGCAAGAGAAAACAGCGGTAAGAGTATCACTCGTTCTCAGAAGCCGACCCTGATAACATCGCATCGACGACGGACTGACCTATTTACAGTGATCTTTGGGGAGCAATGATCAGTCCACCTCAACCAAGCCACGGTATCCCACGGGCAGGAGACCCGCAACAATTTTTAAAGTGTGTTTGTGCGAAAGGTTAATTTAAGTGAAATTATGTTAGATTTAGGCTAATAAAGAATATTGCATGTTACCGCCAAGTTAATAAATAAAGTGTCGTGTATAACTTGATCAACGTGCGATTAATCGAACAATAAAAACGTCACAAGTGAAAACGGCCTGATCGTCCAAGTGCTGATGGACATTGTACTTGGTGCATGCATGTAGCACTCTGTGTTACGAAGAAGTTCGTTTATCCAACGATGTCGGGGTTTGCATGGGCAACCAATTTCCACTGCTGAGCTATCAGGATCCCTCAAGGTAACGCTGAACCCCTTCAAAGGCATTAGTGTTAATATCAGTTTCCAGATAGTTGATGCTTTATATCGGGAGCTTTAGCATATAGCAAATACCTTGCTATCTTCAGTAAACTTGTCTTAATGATCAGGCCCTTCCATATGATGGTCACATATGTTCAAAATTCACTCACTATGCGGCGCTAGTGTGCATATGAGCTTCCAGTTTGTTTATAATATGCATACCCCAAGAGCCAAGGGATGAGCAGGGACAGGGGAGTAGCAAGGGTCAGTGAAGTAGCAAGGGGTAGGGAAGTAGTAATGGATAGTAAGTAGTGAGTAGCAAGAGATACCAAGGAGCAAGGGGTGGAAAGAGCCAGAGGGATAGCAAGGGGCTGTGAAGTAGCAAGGGTCAGTGAAGTAATAAGAGGCTGTGAAGTAGCAGGAGCAAATGGCAGCAAGAGAAAGGCGGTCAACTGGTTAAGGGGCAGCTAAGTGACGTTTGCATTAAAAAAATGGACTTTTTTCGGATGGTGATAAGAAAAGCTAAGACAAATAATTGATTTTGATAAGTTTCCCATGGAAGGTAATTATTTAAGCTTACTTGATAAAAAATTCTACACCCTTTCCAGCGGCCTTCCAGCAGTTAACCGGAACATTCGCCATGGCGGACGAAAACATTCGTGTAGGCATGTTTTTGAGTTATTTCTTCGTTTTATTTATCAATTCCTCCTCAGTTTTCATACCACAAATGTTGGAGTAGATCTCACGCTTCAGGTTGGCCCAGAAATTCTCGATGGGACGCAGCTGGGGGACGTTGAGCGGGTTCGCCGACTTGGGTACCACATCGACATTCAGCCGCTCCATCTCCTCCAACGATCGCTTCGAGTAGTGGGCCGACGCCAGATCCGGCCAGAACACCGCGTCTTTGCCCTTATGGTATTTTTTGATGAACGACGCAACTTCCGGCAGGCATTTCGTACTATAAATTTCCCTGTTCACGGCCACTCCCGAGCGAAAGAAGAGCAGCTTTGACATCCTCTTCTCGCTGATTGTCAGCCACAGCAGCACCTTCTTGGGGAACTTGGTGTGTGAAATGAACTTCACCTCGGAGCTCACTTCCTTCGTGGAGGAAGTAAAATACGAAGTGCCTTGCCAGTCGTTGCCATCCAGGGTGAGATAGATCCCGTCGTCCATCACCACCGCCCCGTCGATTCGCCGGGAAAATCGAGTTGACCATCTTATTCAGCCGCTGCCGCTGCGTCATTGCCTGCAGCTCCGAAACCAGTGGACGCGACTTCCGCTTCCTGACATGTATGTTCATGTTCGCCAGGTACTTTTTCACTGTTTGGCCGGTTGAACCGACCTCCCGGCCAAGCGCACGCAGAGATGACTTTTCCCTCTGTCTTCTTCTTCAGCATCCTTTGGAGCTTCTTGTCGCTAAGGGCCGTCGGCCGTCCGGAACCGGGCTTTCTTTCGATGCTCTGATTGTTGTCTAATAGTGCCAAGATGTTGTAGATGCCGGCGTATCCGGCGTCCACAAAGTGCCACACGATGTCCGTTTTCGACGCGGCGGGGTGTCATTCTTTGAACGCGCACACTTCTGAACGGAGTTGTTTCACTGTTTTTGCCATCACGGTTAGAGTTCAACTGATAGAGCTGTCAAATTTTGTCTGCTGACTCTTGGGTTACTATGATTGATGCTGCATGGGTAGTTTCGTCAGTGCTGGTGAAGGTAAACCCATGAAAAATCGGCAATTCTTGTCGATTATTTATTAATGCAAACGTTAGCAACGGGTAGGGGTAGCAAGGGCCAGAGGAGAAGCCGAGAAACAGGGTGACAAAAGAGCAAAAGGTTGGACTACACAGAAAAAACTTATAAATTTTAACAGGCGCGTAAAATTTCCTCTCGTTTAATTTCAAGCCAAGGCGTAAACAACGAAATTGTTTGAAATCTTGCATGCGCCAAACAACAATGTTTACAATCTTTCATACAACAGACTACATTCAGGCGTTATCTGGCTTAAATTTACATGAAATAAATCACTAATTTCTGCCAAATATTGCGTTCCCTTTATGTGCATAAGACGCAGAAAATTATATGTTTTTGAGTGTTATAATTTAGAAAAGTAATGTCATGCTTACTACATCGTGTTTCATTGATAATTTTCTGCCTACTCCACGAGGGTGTAAGCAATGTTAAAACCTGGAACTGTACCGGTTTTGATGAAGCATTGTAGTTATCAATTATATCTTTGACAACTGGTACCTCAGTGTCTTGATAGTAAACTGGAAAATTCAACTCCAACATATGTTTCAGTGCATTCACAGCTTGTTTGAATAATTGACATCGGGAACCCTCTCGTTGAAGCTCTCCAACACAGATGTTTAAGATTTCAAGTCACGATAGAATATCCTTCATGCTTGCAAAGTTTCTTTCCTCAGAAATGCTTTAAACCGATGGTGATTCTACCAAGTTTATCTCACCTTCCTGTACAGAAACCACCATAACCTCAGAAGAGCCATTCTGCTGGAGCCGGGTCACTTTCAAACGGCAGGATGCACATATCCGATCTACAAAATAATTAACGAGATTTTGTGTCACTTGCGTAGTTGGGTTTCGAAGCTTTTCCCCAGTTTGTGTGATTACTTTTAGAAAAAGGATTACAGCAGAAACGGTTCGTATCACGCACCATCTTTGAGGGATCCTGAGTTGCACAGTTCTTGATCATTTTTTTTAAATTCAGTAAAATAAAAATTCACCGAACATTGTTTTGAACGAACTCACTAACATCAACAATGCAAAAGCAACGTTAAACCACACACACACACACACACACACACACACACACACACACACACACACACACACACACACACACCACATGCGCACAGAACGGCTCCAGCCTACCTTGTTTAGATTTTGCGTCATATGTTGTAAATTGCAAAACTCGCTACAGATCATTTGCTATAATAGTAGGCTAAGTCCTATGCTCACCTAATTTTAGAAATGTATCTGATTCCAATTTTTCTCAGCTTTTTGATGGTGGTAACAAAATTAAAATGGTTGCGAACATAGTGAAAAATATGTTTTTCTGATCAAATTTAAAATGGCGGCCCAATCCAACATGGCGGTAAAAAAATTTATCATGCCAAATTAACCTTCCTAATGCATTAGGAAAAAGTTACACATAGTGCATTCAGGGTCAAAAAAGACCCAAAACTTTGCTTCGCTCCCAAATATTTATTTTTGAACCGATTTTTGATATCTTGGTCACAAATGAAAGGTATAGATTCTTAGAACGACATGCTGACCTGTTTTGTGTTTTGATTGGCCATTCTGGGCACATAGGTACCCAGAACCGGTTGCGGTATGCATCCGAAGTGGACAATTTTGGAACCTCAAGTATTAAGTCGAACGGTACAAATAGTTGAGTTTTCAAAATTGTCCACTTTGGACCCTGCCGGAACCGGTACCGGGAATCGGGATTTGGGCAAATTTTTGGGGGGTTTTTTGGGTATATTTTTTGGTGGGTGGGGGTTAAAAAGAGTTTTTAACCGTTTAACGGTACAAATACTTTAGGTTCCAAAATTGTCCAATTCGGATGCATACCGCAACCGGTTCTGGGTACCTATGTGCCCAGAATGGCCAATCAAAACACAAAACAGGTCAGCATTTTGTTCTAAGAATCTATACCTTTCATTTGAGACCAAGATATCAAAAATCGGTTCAAAAATAAATATTTGGGAGCGAAGCAAAATCTTGGGTCTTTTTTGACCCTGAATGCACTATGTGTAACTTTTTTTGTAGCGTCACTTCTAGAGGTCGCTGAAAGCTGTTACTGCCCAAAATATATTCCTTTTCAAAAATTAGGAAAAGTCATAAAATTTCAAATTCCTAGTTTGTTCCGTTTAGACATAATAGCTTTTTTGAGATGTTGATTGGTCAAAAACGACCCCAATGCACAAGGAAGGTTAAAAGCTCTACTTTTTTTTTTTTAAAAAAATGTTTTTTTTAAAAAATTTTAAAAAATTTAAAAGAGAGGGGGGGGGTGGGGAGGTTGGTTGTGCGTGGAAGAGGGATTTTTTTAAAAAAGGGTTGGCTTGGGGGGGGGGGGGGGGGGTTTTTTGGGTGGGGGAGAGGGCATTTCTTTTTTTTTTTTTTTTCGTCTTTATGCAAAAAAAAATCAATTTTTTAAAATATAATGTCTTTTGTGGGGTGGTGGGTGTATTTATTTATTTTTTTTTTTTTTTTTTTGTTTTGGTGGGAGGGGGGAGTAATAAAAAAAATATTATTATTGTGGGGTGGGGGTGAGGGGTGGGTTTTTTTTTTTTATTTTTAATGAAAAAAAAATAAAGAAAAGGTAATGAGGGAGGGGGGGTGTAATCACAAACGTTCCCCCTTAATAAGCAGAACGAGATACCATTGAGCTACCCAGTCACGTTTTGATAATTTACTGTGCTTTTTTGTGTTAAAGTATGATATTTTGACTCATTTGAATTTTTTTCAGCCGTCAGTCCAAAATGCACATAAAAAATGATTAATTTGAACAAACACGTTAAATTTTCCCTCGTTCAATTGCAAGCCAAAGCAAATCCTGTCCAATCGTAGGAAAATTCTCATGAAAAATTAATCAATCATTTTTTCATATCATTTTGTTAGTACTACACAATTTATAGATGTAGGTTAAATCATATTAAATAAGTAAACGTTAAGCTCTAATCTGTTGCTGTTACTATTCCAAAAAGCTCAACAACTCAAATTCCACGCAAAGGGAATTCATGTCTGATTTTTTGCCTAGTTTGCGAAGGTCAACTTTCCAATTCTGAAGGAAATTATGCGAATTTCCGAATACTAAATACGTTGCTTCATATTGTACTTTGTCTTCTTTTTGCATTCCTCTTTCAACCGCCATTCAGACATACATGAAAAATACAATAAATAAAAGCATAGCAAAATTGTATGGGCTCTACATCTTATGATTTATTGTCGTTCCAAATAAGCAATTAGATGAAAAAACAGAAGAAAAGTGGCGCAAGTGTGTGACATAAAAAATGATGAAATAGGGAATAATTATTTTCATAAATGCTGCAATTTTGATTTGAAATAAAATAGATCAAGGAAAAAAAGGCCATTCCAATTTAATAAGAAATTAATAAGTTCATTCGAAAAAAAAATAAGCCCAATTTGCAGGCTAGGTTACATGCTGTAATTATTCAAAACACAACCAATCATCGACTCTTCCATCTTGATTAACGATCAATTAATTTTTTTCTACGCCACCTGTCTTTCTGTAAACATTTTTTTGCAAGCCAATATAGCCGTTAGCCGCAATTTCAGTTTTCGCTAATTTCAATCAAGATTGCAAAAATATTATTTGTGACTAATTTTTCTACAGGTTGCAAAGTTATGTTGCTCTATTGCGCAATCAGTTAGGTTGTTTGTTTTCTTCCGCCGCCAGATGCTGTTGTATGCTTAACAAGCGAAACCGATACCCTTTTTCAAATTTCGATTCGATTTTTTCCGCATTATTCGGCCGTCGCCAGGTGACGATAATGATGATGCGCAACATATCCATGAGAGATGGGAAATTATTTCTAACGTTCGAATGAAAAAAAAAAAGCCATGCAACAACAACAAATGCCGCTTTCGGTGATTTAATTCGGAGAAACTCGAGTTCATTTAACGACCAGCAAAAAATAGGATGGTATAGGTAATTGATCTTGATCGATTCCATCGAAAATAAATAGATTAACGGATAGATCAGCCAGCGAAGTTTTTTTTTCGCTGAATTTAACTACTTTGTAATTAACATTCGTAACATGTGCTCATGTTTCTGTCACAAATTTGACAGTTAATTTGATCAATGTTACGAAATTTCCTGTAATCGACAACAACGGCGAATAGTGTAATTAAACGACCGAACAATTTCCTGATGCAACGCAATTTTTCTCTGGCCGTAACGATCGAAAGACGACCTTCAACAACCTGCACCGAGCGAACGCAGGACTCAACTACCTCGAGACAGTTCCTGTCCACTGACTAAACTGACGTTGGCACGTATTCTCACTGCGCTTGTTATCAACATCCGGATCGGGGTTATTTTTATGTCTTTTTCGTTCACTTCTCACCACCTTGTCGAGTAAATGCAACTCGAAGTTCAGGGTCGCCAAGTAGAGGAATTGAGAGGAAGGGAAAGGAAGAGAGCTATTGGGAAAAGATGGACGGTTCGAATCCGGTTTTTTTTTAAATATACAACAAGGATATTTTTTACAACGTTGCATCTCTCGATTAATTCACTGTTGTGGCACTGCTTGAACATCCAATTTAGTATCAAATTAGCTCTTATCCACTAACTGACGATTTTGTTTCAAATTATTAAACTAATTGAAGCATACTGACGCAATCGTATCTGTCTTGGCTTCTCTTTTTTTTTTTAAATCATTAAACATCTTTAGATACGCAGTTTAATGCTCATAGAAAAAAAAATGTTGAACTGACAAAAAAATAACATATGATAAAAACGTGAGTCCGTTATGTGTTACGTAAGAGTCTCCTTTCTCGAGCAGCGAATCAAGTCTTCCAGCAGCATCATGGGAGGCAAGTTCGAGGAAAAACCAAATCGTCGGTGGTACTCATCTTGGCGGTTCGAGTAAAAAAGAAACCTAAACCGATTCGTGTGCGAGCAGTTTGAATTTAGTTGACTTCTCCACCGGCTGCGGATGAATCTCCAACTGCTGCTGCTGGTGGCAGTCGAGACACAGAGAGACGTTCTTCGCGCTGAGTGTCAGGTCACACAGAGCATATCTAACTGAACGGTTTAGTTTTGCTGCCGCTCTGCTTGGAATACGAATAAGATTGATGGGAACACACAAAGTGGCCCAAACACACGCATCGTCATCAAAGCGAGGGCTCCTAAAGCGAGCGACCGGCCAAGAGACGGTTGCATAAAAGCTCTTCACCCCAGCCAACCAGTCTGGGCTTTGATGGTCCCTCGTTGCTTCTAGTCTTCTTCTGCTCCTCTAGACATCTAAGCGGTTCGTACGCCCGCTGCCAAAAAGGTCACTGCATGACCCAAACTGAAAGCCTTGCATGAGACGGCTGCGCTTGTCGAGTCTCCTCGTCGTCATCGCCAATAGTGGCGTTATATAAGCTCATTGAACCGAGAAGGTTTAGAAGAGCCGCTAGAAGAGTTTTGCCGGTTCAAATAGCTCTTCTGACAGGAAGTTTGGTCGCGCCTGCTATGATCATCAAGGCGACGAAAAAGCCAGCCGAACAGCTGCTGCTGGGTTTAATTTCGAATAATTCGATGCGTTCTAAATAACACAACTGGAATTAAAGCTCTGTGCGTGACACCTTCTATTCAAGGCTAAGTGCAGGATATTTTCAATGATTGTTGTTGGTAGAAACTTATAGTTAATGAATAGAACACATTAAAGTCTAGGGTAGGGTAACTTGGAGTATTTTAGAGAACCATATTTAAAGTGGAAATTTCTTTAAATAGACAGAATGTAAAAGTTTTCCAGCTTTCTTTGCGTTCCTCACCTTTTTTGGCTGTTTCCACACAATGACTCAATCGAATTTTTGCTACCTCCAGCAAGTGGAAAAAATCAAGAGTAAATAAAAGAACCGCTTTGATAATCAGCTGGTGTTTTTTTTTTCCTTTTTTTTAACTCTTCATTTGTTCCAAATTTATTCATATTTACATTGCATGTTAATCTAGGTGCTCCAGCTACTACCGTAACGTATCAACCTTAATTGTTAAAATATGTACCTAATTTTGTTTACATTGTTCATGCCTTAGCAGTTCAGTATTTTTAACAGGTTTTTATTCCTGCGTGTCAGTATAACAATAATTATCTTAAAACTAAAAACAAACTAAAACTAATCTTAACTAAGCATAAAGGGAATTAATCATTGCAATAGAAGATTGCAACGATTTTTGTCTGAAATTATTAATTATTTTGTAGGACATTTGTTCTAAAGTCTCAACATTTGAAATTAACCAGTGTTAATTTTTCGTTTGCAGTTTTAAGGTATTATTTGTGATTATTTTCCAGATTTCACGTTTTTTGTTGGTTAAATTGGAATTGAGTGATTTTCGGAAGGCAAAATAAAAAAATTGTATGGTTTTATATTCTTGTTTGATTTTTGGGGTAAAATGTACACTTTTTTGAAGGTTAACTCTACAGGCAGATTAAATACTCAAATTTTCATAATTTGACAAATTTTTTGACTGAGTTTTGGCATTTGATTTATGAAGAGCCTCATATCTATTGAAATTTAAGAGAAAGGCAGAACTTATGTTCAACCATGTTTTTCAGCTTTTCAAATTCTGCAACCTTGTTAAACGTTTTATTTTCCTATCTCTCAGAATTTTCTAGAATGAACTGTGATATGTAGAGAAAGAAACCGTTTAATCATGGGTGGCTATGGTCATCAGTTGGAATGAAATGAAACGTCTAAAACTTCTCTTTTTTTCAGATTATTAAACAATTTCTTGATAAAAAACTATTAACTCTACCTATCGGACTAATGATTCAATGCATGAATCATGATTTTTTTTTTAAAAAAAGATCGTGCGTTTCGTATTTGCTACTCCGTTACTGATCAGAACTAGTGTAATTGCACAGAGAACCACAAAGATGGAGCTTGGGAGTAGCTTTTACATCTTCAATGTACAAGTTCACTCGTTCATTCTATTCATAGATCAGTACTTGCGCCGACCACGTCCTCACGGTCTTCGGGGAGGGGGGAAGGATGAAAAGTTTGACAATCATTGGTTAGAGACCGTGTTTACCTCTGCGTCTCCATGATTGTCAAGGAAAGGATAGTTTTGTGTTAGTAAGGCAGGTTATTTTTAGATCATGGATTCACTGTGGTAAGTGATGCGATCAATTCAAGCGCAATATATTGCTTTTTTAATTTTTTAAGTGGTGATAGAAAGAGGCAAGTGACAAATGGAAAGGAAGGGACGGGCCTGGCATTGAACTCCCGACCATCTGCTCAGTAAGCAGACTGGGTAACCACTGAGCTACCCAGCCACGTCTCAGTGCACGAATCCTGATTGACAAAAAAATAATTACTCTCATATTAATAATTTAAAAAAAAAGATCATCGAAAACACCATCAGCTTCCGACCAGCTGAAGAAATTTGCTAAAATTTCGATTTTACGTAGTGTTACAGGATGTAATTTTAGCTTATCCTCTTCATTTGGCCTTTGTACCAATTATGTCATTACTTCAGCGGTAATCGACAAATTCACGATGAGATTTTGGCGACCAACTTGTTCTTTAGCTATGGAAAACTTTTCCATCGCTTTATTGTGAGTAATTATTCGAAATTAACGATTTTACGATAGTCATCCTAATTTCGTTAGTCCAGGTGACAGATGTTCTTCACAATCTTCAAATACCTTAAATCTGACTAAATTTGATCGACATCTATTGTAACACACTATTGATCAGCAAAAAATAGTCACAAGCTCCAAATGAAGTTTTCTAACTGAAAAACAAATTTTGGTTTTGCAAGAAAACTATAGGCCCTAACTTTAGGATAAATTATTTCCTGTGTTCCTTACTACATATGGCTTATTATATTCACTGAATATTTTGAGATTGGAAATCGTTAATTTGCAATAGGGGTTTATGAGTATGTGGAAGTATTTTTTCCGAATGGAATATCAAAATGAACATCTACGGAAACAAACCTGTATTATGTTATTTACAATGTTTTGAATGTAGTGCCGGCGATAGAATGCAAGGAAAATGCATTTCAATCTCCCAAAGTTGTTTTTTTTTCTCTAAATATGAGTTTTGAAATTTTGAGCTCAGTGAAAAATATATTGTACACAATGACAGTTCTAAAAATAATAGAAGAGACCCGTACAAAAATTGTTTTTCATGTCAAATACTTTCATACTCTAATGAGAAGAAGTAACATCCATTTAAAGACCCAACATGGAGCCTAAAGGGTGATACGGTCAAAATTTGGTCAAGGGAAAACGCGTGTAAATCGGTGAAATCGTTTATTTAAAAAATCAAATTAAATTTCTTTTTCAAGTTTAATTAGTATAAAATTCAGGAAAAATATTCAGTTAGGCTTCCGCTTTTCCAAATCCGAATTGCCGGGCCTTACGCTTGACCCCTGCCATCAGATTTTGTACAGCCACCTTGTCCACCTTCTTCGCCGCAAAAAGCCAGTTTGCCTTGAACTGCTGCTCGTCCTTAGCAGTTTTTTTGGTCTTCTTTAGGTTCCGCTTGACAATAGCCCAGTATTTCTCAATTGGGCGGAGCTCTGGCGTGTTGGGAGGGTTCTTGTCCTTGGGAACCACCTGCACGTTGTTGGCGGCGTACCACTCCATGGCCTTTTTACCGTAATGGCAAGATGCCAAATCCGGCCAAAACAGTACGGAACAACCGTGTTTCTTCAGGAAAGGCAGCAGACGTTTATTCAAACACTCTTTCACGTAAATTTCTTGGTTGACAGTCCCGGAAGCTATGAAAATGCTGCTTTTCAAGCCACAGGTACAGATGGCTTGCCAAACCAGATATTTCTTTGCGAACTTTGACAGTTTCGTGTGCTTGAAAATATCTGCTACCTTTCCCCTTCCTTTTGTCGTATAAAACTCCTGTCCCGGAAGCTGCTTGTAGTCGGCTTTGACGTAGGTTTCGTCGTCCATTACCACGCAGTCAAACTTCGTCAGCATCGTCGTGTACAGCCTCCGGGATCGCGCTTTGGCCGTCGTATTTTGTTTATCATCGCGATTTGGAGTCACTACCTTCTTGTAAGTCGATAGTCCGGCTCGTTTTTTGGCTCGATGCACGGTTGTAGACGATACACCCAGCTTATTTGCGGCATCTCGGAGAGATAGGTTAGGGTTTCGCTTGAAACTACCGGCAACTCTCTTTGTCGTCTCAGCGGCTTCCGGTTTTCGATTTCCCCCCGATCCAGACTTCCTGGCTGTCGACAAACGTTCCCCAAACACTTTAATTACATTTGTAACGGTTGATTTGGCAACTTTTAGCGATTTTGCCAACTTTGCGTGCGAGTAGCTCGGATTTTCGCGATGCGCGAGCAAAATTTTGATACGCTGCTCTTCTTGCTTGGACGGCATTTTGACAACTGAAGAGTGAATTCCAAAATCAAAATAGGAGCAACATTCTACACACACACACCTTCAAAATGAGGGGTGTTCAGGTTTTTTAAATGCAAAATTGAAAGAAATATGTCAAGTTGATATGGACCAAATTTTGACCGTATCGCCCTTTATACAGCAATATTACATTCATATCCCTCGAATGTGTTTGTCCTAAAAAAGTAAACTCAATGAACATCTTCAGGGGGATTTATTAAGCAAGCGTGTAACCAGTGAAATATCATTAATTATTGAGTTACAAAAGTAATCGAAAATGTAATCGACTTTAGCCTATAAGGTTGACTTATGGGACACAAACCCTATTTTTTTTTTTCAAATGTACCGGAGGAAATGTTTTAAGCAGCTCCTTCTCACATGTTAGTTTATTGCCAGAATATAATGTTGAATATTGAGTTGAATTTGTATCATATTAAAATATATCTCCTGGCCGTTCGAGATGCATCCATGCTCGTGACTATATTGTCCATCATCTGGCACCATGCTATGCAATGAAAAAAGTTTTTTTGAGGCTCCCAACAATATTTACTGATGAATAATGTTTCGCTGTTAAACAGAAAGTATGGCAACAAATTCCTCTTTGTTAACTATGACTATACCGCGAATCAAACCCAGCCACCATCAGCATGCTTTGTAGCTGCGCCTTTGCTGACTGAGCTAGGGGAGGCCCCGAATGACTTTAAAATATCAAACACGACTTTCTACATTTGCACACGATGCGACATTGGCCCGCCCTTATGAGAACTCTTTGTCGAATTCACTTATTTCATTTTGCCGGAATACCCTAATACAATGTTTTAAGTTAACGTACGGGTTTCAGCGCTTGAGCAAATATTGCCATGACCGAAATGCAATTTGAGTGCTTTTAATAAGTAACGTTTGCATTAAAAAAATTGACTTTTTTCGGATGGTGATAAAAAAAACGCTAGGACAGATAATTGCTTTTGATAAGTTTCCCATGGAAGGAAATTATTTAAGCTTACTTGCAAAAAAATTCTATGCCCTTGCGAGCGGCCTTCCGGCAGTTAACCGGAACATTCGCCATGACGGACGAAAACATGCAGGCAAGTTTTTGAGTTCTTTCTTCGTTTGATTTATCAATTCCTACTCAGTTTTCGCAACAAAATTGTTGGAGTAGATCTTCCACTTTAAGTTGGTCCAGAAATTCTCAATGGTACGCAGCTTGGGGACGTTGGGCGGGTTCGCCGACTTGGGTACCACATCGATATTCAGCCGCTCCATCTCCTCCAACGATCACTTCAAGTAATGTGCCGACGCCAGATCCGGCCAGAACACCGCGTCTTTGCCCTTATGGTATTTCTTGATGAACGACGCAACTTTCGGCTGGCATTTCGTACTATAAATTTCCCCGTTCACGGCCAGTCCGGAGCGAAAGAAGAGCGGCTTTGACATCCCCTTCTCGCTGAATGTCAGCCACAGCAGCACCTTCTTGGGGAACTGGGTGTGTGAAATGAACTTCACCTC